>OY987298.1:15808146-17008146 GCA_963920635.1 Pseudeuparius sepicola
AACTATTACTAAATAGCGATAGCATGTTTATTGTAAGAGATAGAAGAAAACTTTTATATTGAAAATTTTGGCACTGAGAATCTCAATGCAACCGGGTGCTCAGATAGTTTCAGAAAATTACACAGGGTCTTCAGTTCTCTTTCTACGTTGCTGTGGCTGTATGTATTTAATTGCAGCAATTTTTCTGTAATTTTTTGTCGCCAAACCTTTTTTCTTCTAACCTTGATCCAAGCCAGCTGTGAAATCGGAAAAGCTGAAGATCCTGCTGTTGGGGTAGGTATAACGTATACACTAAAAGCATTCATGCATAAAAAGTAAACTCCGAGCTATTATTAGAAACGTTCTTGACCGAATCGGTTCGTTCCCATATGGCTCCCATGTAATAATTTCGCGTGTCTTTAACTCATTTTCCAAGAACAAAACTTATATATCTTGCAATCTAAATCTACGATAATTTTCTGCATTCACGAACTCCGGCTCCGCTGTCATAGTATAATGGATTGCCAAGTGGGGTAATGCCCAAGCGAACTTGACGTCAGTTTCGGGAAAACGATTAAGACCCGTAAATTCAAATTGAAAATACTGCAAATATTTACCGTTTAAAACAATAATCACGAATAAAACTGGATCCAGGGTTTAAAGTTGTGTTAGAGTGATAGTAAACTGTAGAGCTGTTTCAAGCGATCGCCACTGGCGCCACACGGCGAAAAAATTGTCAGGTTGGTTTAATGTTAAGAGGCCATTCTTGCAGAATCTTTTAGAAAATAAAAACATACAAATATGTCTGTTATAATGAATTTAATATCCAAAATAATAGTTATTTATGTACCATAAGGCATCGAAGTTCAACTTTTTATGACATGTGGAATTTACTTAAAAGAACTTCAATGCCGAGGTACATATGATGTTTTCTTGAAATCGGCATTAAAATGTCTCAAAATCGTCATTAAAAGCACAGAAATCGTACAATAATGTAGTATGTATGTAGTGTCATTATTGTACGATTTTTTCAATAAGTAGGCCTTGGCGAGATGTAAACATCAAACGTCAGACGCGGAGAAATCGCCCGTCAAAAGTGACCAAATATTCAAAACCCGGCCGATAAAGGCTCATTTAACTTTTCGTACACATTGCGAAATTGTTTCCTATAGAAGCGCAATCCTTCAGTATACATATTTTAGTAAATTTGAAAATCAATAGATTTGTTGTGTAGGCTGCACAAGAAGCAGCAGTTTGGTTTTTCTGTCAGGAGGTGCCGTACATCATTATACTTGTCCTAGGTAGAGCGATCGGTAAAGTCAAGCAACGCCGCGCGTAGTCGGTTCGTGGACGGGTGATCCCTTATTATTATTTTCTTGCCTAATAAAACTTTTTTTTTTCCGATTTCAAGAAAAATATAATATGTACCTCGGCACTGAAGTTCTTTTTTTGACTCATGTGGTTTATTTGCCTCGGCCAGAGGCCTCAGCAACTAAACTCCACATGAATCATAAAAAGTTGGACTTCAGTGCCTTGGTACATAAATAACTATTTATTAGGCAAGAAATAATCAAAGGGATCACCCGTCCATGAACCGACTGCGCGCGGCGTTGCTTCACTTTGACGATTGCTCTACCTAGGTCAAGTACGACGAGGCACGGCGCGGCGCTTCCCAACAGAAACTCCAAACTGCTGCCAGTTGTGCAACCTCTATGATAAATAGATTGATATTTAAACCTACCAAAATATTTATACTGAAAGATTGCGCTGCTATAGGTAACAATTTCGCAATGTGTACGAAAAGTTAAATGGGCCTTTATTGGCCGGGTTTTGAATACTTGGTCACTTTTGACGGGCGATGGCTCCGCGTCTAACGTTTCATGTTTACATCTCGCCAAGGCCTACTTATTGAAACAATTGTACAATAATGGGCTCATTTATTAGTGCCGATTTATGAGCTTTTAATGACGATTTTGAGACACTTCACTGCCGATTTCAAGAAAATGACATTTCCTAATTTTGTCATGTAAATTGTTATCTTGTTTTGATTTCAATATTTTTTTTAAATTGGAAAAATTGTGTTCATAACACGTGAGGAAAGCAAAGCTCGACCCGCAAATGTCGCACTATAGTTACGCACATTCTCACTTTCCTAACTGGTTATGTAAATATAGCTATTTCAGAGTAAAAGTTTTTAATAATCTCACGGCAAACTCTCGTTATGGGTAACGAAGGTTAACATTTGAGCCGATTTCCCCTCGTTAACGCGTGGAGTCAACTTTGACCTATTTCGTTTGGGCTACCCACGTGTACCTACATGCGGAAGGGGATACAGGCTTTCAAAGCCCCGTGTCATGGATCTCGAGGGATTGCTATTTAAAGGCCAAACTGTGTAGTAGTGTAGCTCACACCCTAGTCCTGATTTTAGAATAATAGGTTTTGATTTTGCCTATACTTGGAAAGTCCCTTAAGGGGTACCCACAATCGTTATATATTTTTTTCGTTGTACATTGATATCTAAGAGTCGAACATTTGGTTTAGACCAGAAATGGAAAATCTTGGGCTGGAGAATTGAGGAAAAAAAATAGAGGAAAAAATACATCATATTTGCATTACTGAAATACTCGCTTTAAAAAACAATAATTTTAATCTTGTGGGCCAACCCTAGAACAAATTTCTATAGGTATCTCTGGCCAGAAAAAATAAAAAACCTTTTTAAAAAAGCTTTAGTTTAAGCCACGTACTAAAACGAATAAAACAAGTTTAGGTTTCGTTCAAATAATTCGCGACAATCAAAAAGCTTGTCGCGTGAAATGTAAAGAAAACCCATTCTTTGGCAAGCAGGTACTTGCTTATCAACCAATCACTGTCCAAAAAATTAATTGGTAGGTACCTACTTTTTTTCATGACATTTCGTACGCGAACTTTTTTTTTATTTATTTATATTTTTTTAATTATCTCAACGAAAACCTAAACGTATTTTATTCGTTTAATAAAAGCTTGTTTTTAAAAAGGTTTGTTTTATTTTTTATTTTATTTTGTGCTTTTTAATACCTATGTGATTCCCATGTCAGGAGGGTGGTAAATAAAGTTAGTTCGCCATCTTGAGGCATCCGTCATATTTCATTTAGTATGTTTTCTCTTACCTTATCATTTTGTACTCGTCAAACCCTTTCATTTGATACCCATGTCAAGTAGGTTGTAAAGAAATAGGTAATCAGCCATCTTGGGGCGGCCGCCATCTTGGGGCGGCCGCCATCTTGGGGCGGCCGCCATCTTGGGGCGGCCGCCATCTTGGATTTCGTATGACGTCACTCACCTTATCGTTTTCGACTCGTCAAATCCTTTCATTTGATATCCATGTCGAGGAGGTTGTGAAGAAATAGGTAATTCGCCATCTTGAAATGGCGGCCATTTTGAAAAAATCCCAATACTGAGTATAGTAGATTGCTTTGTCACCAGAACCAAAAGTGTGTACAAAATTTCAGCTCAATCGGTTGGATGGAAGTATCTAGTTTAAAATTCAGTTGCAAGATTTCAGTACATATACACACATACACCCTAACAACAGAATAAGTAAATAAAAGCTTGTAAAAACGAGTTTTATGCAAAAGGTACAAATACTTATAACGACAATAAGGATGTAAGATTAGCGAGTGTTAATGTAATAATTACAAGAAAAGGTGATAATGGGCAAACACTCAAAGTTAACAAAAAGAAAAAACTAGTAACCGCATACACGTGTTTCATGCTATTTGGCAATCATTAGTACGGTGTAACATTACCCAAATCAAAAGATAGGCATGATTTAGGAAGCAACAAATGAAGTCCAGGCAGGAGCCAACAGCACATTTGCAGCTTCAGTCAAGCACATCCCCTATTTTGGGGCTTGTACTAACATCGCCACGGAGGCTGCTAAAGCGACCTGCGTGGAAATCTTCATAACCCAAGATACAATGACAGTAAGGATGTAAGATTAGCGAGTGTAATGTAATAATTACAAGAAAAGGTGATAATGGGCAAACACTCAAAGTTAACAAAAAGAAAAAACTAGTAACCGCATACACGTGTTTCATGCTATTTGGCAATCATTAGTACGGTGTAACATTACCCAAATCAAAAGATATGGCATGATTTAGGAAGCAACAAATGAAGTCCAGGCAAGAGCCAACAGCACATTTGCAGCTTCAGTCAAGCACATCCCCTATTTTGGGGCTTGTACTAACATCGCCACGGAGGCTGCTAAAGCGACCTGCGTGGAAATCTTCATAACCCAAGATACAATGACAGTAAGGATGTAAGATTAGCGAGTGTAATGTAATAATTACAAGAAAAGGTGATAATGGGCAAACACTCAAAGTTAACAAAAAGAAAAAACTAGTAACCGCATACACGTGTTTCATGCTATTTGGCAATCATCAGTACGGTGTAACATTAACCAAATCAAAAGATAGGCATGATTTGGGAAGCAACAAATGAAGTCCAGGCAGGAGCCAACAGCACATTTGCAGCTTCAGTCAGCACATCCCCTATTTTGGGGCTTGTACTAACATCGCTACGGAGGCTGCCTATCTTTTGATTGGTTAATGTTACACCGTACTGATGATTGCCAAATAGCATGAAACACGTGTCTGCGGTTACTAGTTTTTTCTTTTTGTTAACTTTGAGTGTTTGCCCATTATCACCTTTTCTTGTAATACTTATAACGTTGCCGTTTGAAAAGACATTATAGGTTGTCCCAAAATTTTATGGGCACTTATAATTTTATATATCACTGAGGCTAATGAATGTTGTTTGATAATTACTATTATTGTTGTCAGTTAAAAATCATCAATGAAGATTAATTATGTTAACACTTCCATAAGATAAAAAAGAGTAGGTATATTTCTTGTGGTTACTGTACAAATGACTGTGGGCCCCAAGTTAACAAAGAAATTGTCATCAGCTCATATTAGGTCACTTCGAATTTTCTTCATTCATTTAAAGTGTTCGAGCTTGAAAAATCCCAAAGATCGGGTTTGTACAAATAGGACTGAAACTTTGGAAGCATTAACATAACCATAACATATTACACAACATAAGAAATCGCCAACATACTACCTGATGTTCAGTAAATTAATGCCCTAATGATATTTTTTAACTGCTCAATTTTATTTGCCAGTTTCTTGAATTCCAAATGAAGATTTTCTTTTGTTTCAGGTGCATTTCTGATACCTTTCGCAGTGATGTTAATCCTAGAGGGCATCCCGCTCTTCCTCATAGAACTGGGCATAGGCCAGAAGATGCGACTGGGTTCGTTGGGAGTGTGGAACACCATCCACCCTTGGCTTGGAGGTATCGGTATCTCCTCCTGCATAGTCACCTTCTTCGTCGCGTTATATTACAATGTCATCATCACCTGGTGCTTCTACTATCTCTTCAACAGCTTCCGCGTGAGTATACATAGAATACCCAAGACCAACACAACCAGTGCCGTTTATAAATACTTTTTGTGGATTGCTTGAGGGCTGTTAATAACTTCTTGGTGTTCAAAATTCCACGTTCAAGTCAGTTGTTCTTTATGAAGCAACAGAGGTATCTTAGTTACTAATCAAAATTGTTGTCCACAGGCCGAGTTACCTTGGCAGACCTGTCCCATTATAGACGGTAGTAACGGTACTTTTGTGCCAGAGTGCGACAAGTCTTCGGCGACGAAGTACTTTTGGTATCGAGTGACGCTGGACGCTGCACCATCCATAGAAGAACCGGGTGCACCACGTTGGTGGATAGCGCTCTGCCTCCTGCTTTCCTGGACTGTTGTTTTCTTCATTGTTATGAAGGGCATCCAGAGCTCTGGAAAGGTAGGGTTCATTTGAACCTGGGAGGTATCCGTACCACCACAGCAAATAAAATAGTTTTAAGCACATTTAGAATAACGTTCCACAATAATATGAAATTTTAATTTTAGGTTGTGTACTTCACGTCGATGTTTCCGTACTTGGTGCTTACAATTTTTTTCGTAAGAGGAATCACTCTAGAGGGCGCTGGTGCTGGGCTAAAACACATGCTTACGCCCAAGGTAAGTTTCATTTGCATGCTGAGTAATTTTATTTTGATTGGAATCATTATATTGTGTTTTTTTATCGGACTTTTGCTGCTTGCTGTGTGGATAATTTTAACTTTCATTTATTGATTGTTATTATAAGTATAGCTCATCGTTCAGACCCTTTCATTGTTTGAGGTGTAAATTATAACACCGTGATATAGCACCTAAAGTTTGGTTACGTAGAAATGGAATTTACGTACTTGGTTAGAACATTGACTATAAGTAAAAACACAATGGCTAATTTTAAAGATAAATTGATGGTTCAAGACCAAATTTGGGTAGAATTTTCCGAGGAATTCGAATATGACGTCTTACTTAATATAGAGGGTGTCGTTAAAAAGTTATTACAAAAATACCTATTTCCAAAAAACTGTGATGTTAGATTTTGACACGAAGTAGTAATAATGAGTATACGGGGAGTAACAAAAAAAATATCGATTTTCATTTCTAACTTCCGGTTTGGCCGGAAGTGATTATCACTTGGTCAGATTTTTGAGACATCCTGCATATTTTGGGTTTCTTAGGCTCCTTTTTTATTCACAATTCCAACGATATATAGTTTTATACAGTTATCTCTAACAATATATTTTTATCATTCCATGCAAAGATGTGAATTTTTATCATACGACATATTCTTTGTCAACATAATTTATAAAAAAAATGAAAATTCACTACTTAGTTATTGTTAGAACTATATAAAACTCGATATTGTTAGAATTGGAAAAAACAAATGGAACCTAAAAAACCCAAAATATACAGGTTGTCTTAAAAATCTGACCAAGTTATGCTTAATAATCAAATAATTGTCAAGGTAACAGATTTGAAAAAACAATAGACCAAAAATAGAGAAAAGCAAAGACAGCAGTCACTGAACACCAACATTTCATTTTATAATTTCGCGCTTTTTGCTCCGACACCAATGGTTTCTGCGACAAACTTGTTAAGAAATGAAATGTTAAGAAAAAAATATATAACAGTAGGTCTGTAAAAGCTTCGTTTTAGATATACAGGATGTTGAAATTTCTTCTGAAAAATCGACTTTGTTCGAAGTTAGTGAAGATACAGCAACCATTTTTTTAAACGACTACAAGAATTATTATTAAATAAAAAATCAATATTTATCACTTTCTTCAGGTTGAAATGTTACTCGACCCAAAAGTGTGGCTGGACGCGGCAACGCAAGTCTTCTATTCTTTCGGATTGGCATTCGGGTCCCTCATAGCCTTCGGTTCTTACAACACCCCGAAGAACAACTGCGTACGTGACGTCATCTTGGTATCAGCGTGCAACGCCATGACTGCCATCTACGCTACTGTTGTCATATTTTCCATATTGGGCTTTAAGGCAGTCAGCAATGTCGAGAAGTGTCTCAAAAAGTAAGTATGTGTAGGTGTACTCCTATTTAGGTATATACAGAATGAGTAAAAATATGGAAAGGTGCTTGTTCTATACAGGATGATTGTTTTTAATCTACCACCGCGATTTTCTCGCTTTGCGTCCTACGAAAAAAAACCTCAGAAACAAAAATGTGGCAACTTTGGATAGCAAGGTGACGCTGAAAACAAAAGCGGCATCCATGGCCAGCTTGTCGCGCAATATAAAAAAAAACGAAATTGTGCAAAACTATTAGTAGCTCTAGCAAGTTTATTGTGACAGGTAGAAGGAAACTTTTGTATCGAAAATTGATGAACGCAGGGACTCTTTAAAATAAGGAGACCCAACATGTTATAGTCTAGAGGCCCTGTATGACACGAAAAGTGACAGTTATTCGTTTTAACAGAGGTTGGACAACAGATTTTGGCAGATCTAGTAACATTGTTTTTATTATATTTTTATATTGGCGGGTGTCAGTTTGTCAACAAACTGTCAACAAATTATTGAGCATAGATAAGAAATAAATATACGATTATTGAGCGTGGTAATTTTCTTTTGCAAAAAGGAGTGTTAAAAGGTAAAAATGACATCTTGCGTAATAAGAAACTGCAAGAATTCTGAGCAGGATGGATTTTTCTTAACACCCTTTCAAAAAAGCGCAGAAGAACGAGCACGATGGAAAGTGCAAATGAAATACCCTAACATGAGAGTTGGAAATGATACGAAACTTTGCGAGGTAAGTAAATTTAATTACATAAGTATCTAGTTCCTTTTTATTTTTTGTTTGATCTGTGATTTTAATCTGCAGAATAATTTCCTTAATCTGCATCAGCAACATAACATAAGGTACCTAAATTAATATTGAATATTAGTACCTATTTGTTTTCAATAAAAGTCCATAAGGTTATACAAACCACTTATTAGAATTCTTATGAAAATTTCCCAATGTTTAAGAGATAATTCTAAAGTTTTTGCCTTCAAGGAGGTAAAACCTGTTGGGTATAGGTATTTACTGGACCAGCATAGGCATTTTTCGTTTCATGGAATAATAAAAAATGTATTTATTATATAAGTTGTGCGTGATAACTTTGGATTGGTTTATAATATTTTGTTACTGTAAAGGAAATTTTTCTACGACAAAATTCTCATAACGAAGAGACGTATATTCCAGAAAACTATACAGGATCTTCCACATCAAAACTTCCACCTCCATAATTTTTTGATCTATTTTGTTAATTTTTTAAAATTTTCGTTGCTTCTCGAAAGGAGAAAACTAAAAAATACGAAAAAAGTTGTTTGCAATTAGAAAATTCTTCCTATCGTGAAATTTGGAAAGAGACTGTAATATAATTTAATTCGTAAATACTTGTTCTAATACATTTTTTCGAAACCTCCTACAGGAAAAAACGCCACGAATAGCAATAAAATACTTACAAAATCTTACTTGTAAGGATATTTTAGAATTTATAATAACTGTTAGAGAGAGACAGTTTTGAAGGAGCTTTATTTTCCACTACGGCCAACAAAATCGGACAAAAAAGAAGTTAACACGGGTGGGAATTTTATATAAAGAACAATTTTTGTGTAGTCAGTTAAATGTGTGAGCTTATTTTGTATTAATATTCCATTACAAATTTCTTGCTGATAAAAAAATAGCATTTGATGGCAGCGTTTTATTATGTTTAGGTAGCTTAAATTTAGTTCTTTAACTTTCACAGGTTCACTTCTCCGACATGGATTTTGAGTGTCAGGTTGTGCTGAAGAAACGATCCTCCCCTGCAACGTTTGATGAACGTGACTTTAGCAAGAAAGAACCATTAAATATGTATAAATTTCTGAGAAGTTGTACTAGTTTGATTTTTCCTATTTACTTACAATATATCTTTGAAAACAAAAATACTGTTGTCTTCTTTTTTGAAATATAGATGATCTCTCTTGCATTGAAAAGTTATTAACTTTTATTTACAAAAAATGAAAGAAAGACTAATATCGATTTTAAATACCTAGGTACTCATTTTTTTATTCAGCCTAATTCTATTAACCATGTTTTTCAATAGTGGTTGATTCATATTACCAAAACAAACTTTCCAACTTTTTATTCCGTATAAATTTCAGTATTAATTGTCTTTAAATTTTGACGGTAGGTATAAGAAGAGAGTTTGAAGAAACGAAACCATACAGTTTAAACCATTTAAAAAACCTTTTTGATTTTTTTTTAAATGAAAGGAATAATAATTATTATTGCAGCTACGATTCCTATTGAAGAAATATTCGAAAGTTTAGTTAGTTGGTATGCTAAAGCCTTGTTTAATTTTATGTATCTACATAAGTATACCACATTCCTACAAAAATTTAATAAATGTTTTTATCCTGATATCCTAAAATTGCTGTTTGCTTGGAACAAATTATATGTTTCTTCACTTTTCCATTCAAACTTCAATAATTATTATTAGTGAAGCTTTGCAAATAATATACTTACTACCTACCCAATTTATTGGTTTTATCTATATTTTTATACATTTTAAACTGTGCCCTCATCTACCTACGTTTATGGCAGTTAAATGTCGTTAGCTTAACCTTAAAATCCAATTTTGACACATCCTGCTGCTAGGGCAATGATAGAAAGAGCGAAAAAATATATGTCTGTTGCACAAAATGAATTTCATAGGGAAAATAAGACCCTCGCCAGAGAGAGAGATCCGATCGTTGTCCAACCTCTGACTGTCACTTTTCGTGTCATACAGGGCCTCTATTATAGTCTATCACATAGGAAAAGTGAAGCCTTGAGTTTGTTTTCTGTCGACTCCAAGGAGCTTGTACAAGGTTATGTTATATGTCAGTGTACTTTTTTAATGTCAAAGTAGCTGTCCTCCAGTACCGAACGAAACCTCGAAAATCCGATATTTAACCAAATTTCCCCACTCCCGATTTTCAAGTTTCGAGAAACGGGACGGCTCAGACGGCTGTAGAATTAGCGAAATTGACGGAAAATCCTGAGGAACCGCTCTTAGAAATTGCATGTTTTTTTCTCATTTTTTATTTTTCGGAGGCACCGGAAGCATCTGCACCTCACCAGAAGACTTGAGGGAAGCTTTAAAAATTCCGACCCCAGTAGTGTTTCACAAGACAAGATTTCTTGTCTTGTAAGGCCCATTCTTGTCTTGTCTTGCAAAGCAAGACGAGAAATTAAATTCATTCTTGTCTTGCACTACTCTTGCTGGAAAAGATCTTGTCTAGCAAGCAAGATTTCTTGCAATTTCTTGATCTTGCATTTTTTGTTTGGTGACGTCCTCGCAAGACTATTGTTTGCAAGAGTCTTGCTAACAAGACTCTTGTTAGCAAGACTTTTGCATTATTTATTACGTGTAAAGCTTGTCGAGACAAGTTGACGCAGCACTGCAGAGCTGCGGCGCGGCAGGGCGCGGGGTCCACAGTGCCAGAGAACAAGGAAGGGGAGAACATAGACTCGACGGCGCGGCGGCGCCTTTGATATTTGGCAGCCGGTGGTCGCCATGTTCTCTGTTTAGAAGACAGGGCCGTATTTAGAATTTAGTGAAGACATAGTGTAGGTCTGTACTCAGATATTTTAAATCATTCATTGATAAACACAAAACAAATCATACATACTGAAATGATGAAATGTTAATTGGATTTTGAAGGAATATTTTTAATTTAAGGTAGTTAGATAACTGAAATATTTAGTAGGTATGGAAAGGCGATTTTTCTTATCTTATTCCAAAAATTTAATATTTTATTGATCTTAAAATTTGATGACTGCCGACTGCCTGAGCAATATTTTTTAAGCCATAATTTTTTAGAATACAAATGAATAACAAAACATAGGTATATGTACTATATTATAATACAGTATTATAATATTATCTTAATCGGATTAATTAAATATACCTACCCACTTCTAAAACAGTTTCGTTCTTTTGATTATCATAAAAACTTAAAAAGGTACTATTACGCACTATATTACGCGTGTTTGTCGCTATTACTTTAGAAGGGTGCCTAACTCCTTGATAAAAAAAAACTAAGCAATTAGTATCCATAATAGGTACATAGCTATGACCACAGGTAAACGGAGTAAACCTACACAGGTAACAATAACTTATGGCCTGTTTATGCAGACTTAATTTAAGGACAGGATTTACCTATTTATTTGTATTTATTTTTTCCATTTTAATAATAATAATAATAATTTTGTTTTAACGTTTTCATGATTTTCAATTCGAAATGCCTCTAAGTCTAAGACTTTCCTCTCCGTTAAAGTTATTTTAATGTCTGTGGATTTCGATATTTGTGTGGAAGTGGACAAAAACCTCGAAACCCACCCTGCTAAAAAACCCGATCTACATCATGCCACAATAATACGAAGCGAAACAATGCATTAGGAAATTAGGAAGTCCAATAGATTCCTTATAGGTTGTTTAAGTATTTTAGCAAAAATACGTACTCGTATAGTTAAATCATACTTATAAAAAATAAATTAATCCACTGCAGTTAACTGCAGTAGTTCTAGAAATAAAAAAATATATATTAATTTCCAGGAATATTGTAAATAAAATATATATTTACTAGATACTAGTATATAGAGACAGTTATTCTTGAATATCCGTTTATATTTATGCTCATTTTGCAAAAATCAGTATTATTCAATATCGTCGTCACTTACATTTCATTATTTATCCTATTGAAGTTTTGCAGAAATTATAATTATTAGGTACAGATAATGATTTTTGCAAGATTTCTTGCTTTTAGCAAGATTTCTTGCAAACTTGCAAGACTCTTGCAGAATAATTTCTTGTCTTGTCTTGCAAAGCAAGACAAGAAATTTAAAAGAGTCTTGTCTTGTTCTTGCAGCAAGAACAAGACGCGAACAAGAAATTTGCAAGAGTCTTGTGAAACACTAGACCCCAGAGCCCCGAGCCGAAATAACTTAGCTGTAGCTCGGCGAAAAAGGACAGTTTTCGGACTTTGCCTTTTAGGTGGCGGGAAATGCCGACCAATCACGTAAAAAAGATGCGTCCCACCTGCGTTGGTCGTTTTTTTCGTCGAAAATCCTTAATAACTCGAAAACGGGAAATAATTTACCTGAAAAAGTTTCGTTAAATATATTGACCCGTTCTCCGGCTATCTCGCCGTACCGTCAGATCTCCCGAAAAATGCGTTTGAAAAAAATTTTTCCTTTGCATCAAACGGTATATGGCACGGCTGTATGGCGGGACTTTATCACACAACTCGCGTCCCCGAGGTCCAGACTTGCCCCCGTCTTTCGCGCCGTATTTAACAGCGGGGGATTTTCGGGGCCCGGAAAATACGCCTATCGGATTTCTAAAGGACCAAGGGACCCTTTTTATTGTTGCTTCATGGGCCTTCTTTTCTATTTTGTTCTATAATCATAGAAGAGTAGATTTGCCTAAAAATTAACCACAACTTCTTTAAATAACAATGATCGGGCCCATATTAATTCAGGCAACCTACTCGCTTCAAGTAAAGGAATATACTGTCTACATTTTACAAAACATCTTATTCTATAATCTTATGAGAGTTGAAATCATGCGGCCGGCTCTCATACTATTATATTTTTTGTATGGAGCAAAACAACAACAAGAAAATTGCTTTAATACAAAATCAATTGAAATTTTTTTCTTATACATTTAACCGTATTAAAATTTTATGCGGGTGTTTCCAAAAATGCAAAGAAAATCATATGCCAATTTAGGGTAAAAAAATATGCCTAAAATCTTTCGTTAAAACATTAAAAAATATATACCTTTAAAAACGAATACTTCAGTAAATAGTGTCGATACCACGAATCTTGATCCCTACGTCACAATGGCCAACAATGCGACTTCCATTTTCGACCATTGTTATGTAGGGACCAAGATTGGTGATATCTATCCAAAGCAGGTTTCCATACTTTTTATTTACTCACTCTGTATAAAGAGCTCTCAAACTTGTTCACCAGATTTGTAGGGAAACTCAAACTTTAACCTTTGCCTCTCATTATAGCCACTATCAATCACAATTATTTTAATAGCTCTTTGCCTAATCTTTTAAGATAAACAATGAGAAAATGTCTTTAAATGCGCCGCATGCCATAAAGCAGAATACATTTTTTTTCTTTTTGTTTTCCCAGAGCGAAGTTTGGATACCCATTATTACAGTAATCCACGTCGCACGTATAAAACTCCAAATATTATCCGGACATTATTATTTTTGCCACGTCCTGTGAAGTCGCGTCAAAGTTAGATGGGCTCTTCCATTTTCAACGGACTGTCTTATGGAAAATGCAACACGTCGTGTGTTCCTAACTTTTCGCAGCTATTACGTTATATAAAAAACATAATTATAGAAGTACGTAGATGGCACCAAACGACCCTCACAAATAGATTGATATAAATATTGATTTTGGCAAGGTCTAACCAACCCTGGTGGTGATATTTAAAGTTTTGGGGCTTCCATTCATTAGTCGTCGCGCCGCTGCGAACATTTCTAAAAGTAAGAGTGGAACTCGGCAAATAATAATTATAAAATAATAATATTATAAACAACTAATTTAATATACCACGTTTTGAAAAAGGACTAAAACTGTAATAAAATAATATGGTAATAATTCAATATAACTAATTTTAATTAATAAAAGACAATTATGTACTTCCTAAAAAAACTCATAAAATAATTTTTCCCAGCTCCATAAAGATTCGAAAAACGTGGGGCGCATGTAGTAGATAATAGCAAGGAGTGTACAGTTGCATCAATTAATTATCTATTGCATGCGCTCCACGTTTTATTATATTTTTAGTCCTTTTTATAAACGGGGTATATTAAAAATAGTTATTTACATTGCCAGATGCGTAAGTCCACTTTCTTGGCCGAGGAGGTTGTTTAAGGACCGAGGCGTTGCCTCGGTCCTTAAAAACCTCCGAGGCCAAAAAAGAGCTCAGCATCGTGCAATGTATTATATTTTTCCTGCTTCCGACAACTTATTATTAGGTATACAAACGCTATGGAGTAGATTGCGAGTAATAATATTCAAAATAACCATTGCTCAATTACTAAAAATGAGTTTTATGTGGGACTACGTCCACTCTTGCTTGACTTTGCTATTAGCATTGAATAAGGAATTCTTCTTAATCAATTCTATTAGTCACTTTATTTGATACTGAAAAATATATCCATATTCTTAATTTTTCTTTGATATAATTAGTTTTCTTTTTGATCAAAACCAGTTTATAAAACAATGGATGTGGAACATATTAAATTTGACGCCAGTTTCAAGTTGCTACATTTTATTAATGGTTTTAAGGTCCTTGCTGCATAGTCCCTGCTGCATCGTTGCTAGGCAATACTTTTTGTACCTAGCAACGGGGCACCTCGAACATTTCACTTTCGCTTTCGGACCTGTTGGCGAGCATGTAAAGTGAACTGACGGGGGAGGGAGCAGGACAAAAATATAAACTCCTGGACAAAATTAACGCAACATCATAAATGTGCCACTTATTTGATGCTATTTTCTTCTGAATTTATGATCCGATTTGAATGATTTTTTTTGCATTGTAGGTTGGTTCCTTGACAATGTCATGGTTTTCGCTGTTTATGATAAAAAGTTCATTTTCGATTTATACCGGGTGTAACAAAAATGTTATGTTTTTTTCCGAAAATTCGTATCACCCTGTGGAGTATACTAGCAACCAAAACATATAGCAGTTGACATTAGACGGTAAGTCCATCTTTCTTCAACATTTTCTTTTTTGGTTTACTTCATTATCTCTGTTATTAAAGGAGATACACTGTTATATATCGTAACATGTTTTTATAGACTTTATTATTCAACACAGTCATTGTTGAATGTTTTCAAGTAGGCTATGGAACTTTTCTGACATTTCAAGCGATGTGTCAACAGATGTTGTGTTTTAAGGTTACAAAGGTCAAGTAAAATTCGCCATACCGATAAAAACTGTTCGGAAACTGCTTATTAAACGTTCGTTTCATATGCCCAGTTGCCCGACTATTCTGTCGTTTAAACCAGCCTCATTTAAACGTCTTCTGATTGTTCGAGACGATATTGTATGATGGCGAGCAGTTCTAAGCTCACTTTTTTGCCTAGTACCTACTAGTGATATTCCTGTTTCTTAGAGCAGTTTGCCTAATAAAACGCTCATCCCTTGGATCGGTACATCGGTTTCGCCCTTGGCCTGACCTTCGAGAGTAAGATCCTGTCTCGTTAAATCGTTCAACCATACGACTTATAGTCGAACGATGTCTTCTTATCACATTAGCAACATGACACATCGAATTGCCTTCATCCACCAAAGTTAAAGCTCTTACTGCTTCTTCTGCCGATAAATTTTTTGGTCGATACTCGTCGGGCAACTGGACATATGAAACGAACGTTTAATAAGCAGTTTCCGAACAGTTTTTATCGGTATGGCGAATTTTATTTGACCTTTGTAACTTTAAAACACAACATCTGTTGACACATCGCTTGAAATGTCAGAAAAGTTCCATAGCCTACTTGAAAACATTTAACAATGACTGTATTGAATAATAAAGTCTATAAAAACATGTTACGATATAAAACAGTGTATTTCATTTAATAACAGAGATAATGAAGTAAACCAAAAAAGAAGATGTTGAAGAACGATGGACCTACCGTCTAATGTCAACTGCTATATGTTTCGGTTGCTAGTATACTCCACAGGGTGATACGAATTTTCGGCAAAAAATCATAACATTTTTGTTGCACCCGGTATAAATCGAAAATGAACTTTTTATCATAAACAGCGAAAACTATGACATTGTCAAGGAACCAACCTACAATAAAAAAAATCATTCAAATCGGATCATAATTTCAGAAAAAAAAAATAGCATCAAATAAGTGGCAAATTTATGATGTTGCGTTAATTTTGTCCAGGAGCTTATTTAATATTTAAACATCTTGTTTTGTTGACATTATAGTAATAATAATAATAATAATTTATTTCCTTGGAATGTACCTACATATACATTATAGAAAACGTCAGAAACAGAACAACAATACAGATCAAACAGTCAAGTATATTAAGCCCTAAAAAGTAACAATTCATCTATAGTATAAAAAGTATTATCCAATAGGAAATGTTTTAACTTACTGCTAAACATATTAAAATTTTTTGAACATTTGATGTTTTCACTTAACTTATTAAACAGTTGTGGTCCCATATATAATGGGGACTGGCGACCAATACGAGACCGATACTGGGGCAACCTAAAATCATATTTTGTGCGCGTGTTAAAAGTATGAATATCCAAATTCGTTGGAAATTTAGTCCGGTTTGATCGAAAATAGCAACAGAGTTCAAAGACATAAAGTGATGCCAGAGCCATAATTCTGTACCTTTTGAACACTTCTCTACAGGACTGTCGTCTCGCTATACCGGCAATGCACCTTAGGATTCTCTTTTGACAGACAAAGACCCCCGAGGCAGCAGAACAAGAACCCCAGAAGCAGATAGCATATCTTAGCCGAGACTCCACCTGCGCATGATAAATACAAATCAATTGTTCAGAGTTTAAGACATGACGTAAATTCATGAACATATAGCATAGTGAATTCAATCTTGAGATCAAGGTTTGACAATGTTCCTTCCAATTTAGACCCTCATCAATATCCAGGCCCAAGAATTTTGTATGAGAAACTCTATCTAATGGATTACCATTAACTTCCATATCAATTTTTAAATCTTTGTTGTTATTATAGTTGTGGAAGCGGATGTAATTCGTTTTACTAGCATTAAAGTATAATAAGTTTTTACTAAACCACTCACAGAGTAGATTCGAATTCACCTGACATGCATGCTCTATATTAGCAGAGTCTGCCAGTATAATTGCTGCATCGTCCGCATACAACGACATGTCACAATTTAAGCCCATGTGGATATCGTTTACATAAAGTAAAACTAGGGTAGGTCCAAGAATTGAGCCTTGTGGGACTCCCACATTAATATCAGTGAGACTTGAATTTATTGCACTTCCACCAACTGTACTCAAGGAGACATATTATTTCCGATCTTTTAAATAGGTAGTTCAGTGAGACTCCCCTAATCCCATATTTTTCTATTTTACATAATAAGCGGTCGTGATCAACACAATCAAAAGCTTTGGATAGATCACAGAAAATACCAGTAGGACGTTCTCGATCTTCCATTTGTGGGATTATTTTACTCAAGAAATTATGTATGGCATCACCAGTTCCAAGCCCCAGCCGAAAACCAAACTGACTCTCTACTAATATTTTGTTGGCAGACAAGAAAGTATTTAGTCGTTCCAGAAAACAATATTCAAAAATCTTTGCTATGGAAGAACAAAGGGCAATAGGACGATAGTTATCCATAATTTAACTGTCTCCTTTTTTAAAACAGGTTTTACTTTGCTAATTTTTAGTTTTTCTGGGAAAATGCCTTGGGGAAAAGGATAAATTAATTAGGTACCGTAGCAGAGGAATTAGAAATTCTAGGCAATGCTGAAGAGTAAAACCAGGAACCTCGTCACCTCCATCCACTACACGCTTTTGATTTTAGTTTGTTAAAGCTCGGTAAAAGGAAGCAAGAACATAGTCAGAGGGTTTTTAGCGATATTATCACTATATTGAGTTTGAGGAATCTTTGACATGATGGTAGAAGTCGCGGATTTAAAGAAACAATTAAATCGATCTGCAATTTCTTGAGGATCGGCCAAGAGGACATCACCATCCCTTAGCTCAATACTCTGCCGCCCCAAGACATCCCTGCCCGTCAGAGAACCCACCACCCTCCATAAACTCAGAGAAAAATTCGAAGAGAACCTTATCTTCTCCTGGTAGAACGATATCTTTATGGTTTTAATTAGCACAGCGTATTCTTTTTTAGAATCGCGATATAGCTCCTGAAGCTCAGGACACCTTCTACTCAGAGCATATAGACCCTTAAGGTTACTGCTAGACTCCCTGACCAAATGGTTAACCCACGATCGGTCTCGACCCTTATGATAAAACCGCCTTAGTGGAAAGCAACTATTAAACTAGTGTAAAAATACATGATAAAATTAAAATTGGTTAGAAGCACAATTAATATTATTAATGACAAAAGCTTCATTCCATTTTTCCTGAGATAAGTAACGACAAAAGTCCGCCACATTGTTATCACTAAAAATCACGGTTAAAATTAACAGATTTTTTATTTTGGAAAATATTAGAAGAAACTCAAAGTATTTTAACGTTTCTTCAATTTTCTGATCACCCAGTATAAGTAATGTTAACATTTTCTATGCCTATGTTATTTTAAGAAAAATCAGGCTTTTTTTATCAAGAATGACTTTTTTTTCGAAAAATTGAATATAATTTTTTACAAGTATAGTTAAGTTCATTCGTGGACACACTGTATATTTGTTTATTTGTTATTTTCCTGAAGATAAAATAAAGAAGAAATCATAATTACTGTTTTAAGATTTTTATTTCAATATTAAAACAAATTAATTCCAGATCCTATTCTTAGTTACCAACTTATATGGTGCTAGAGGTTCTAGTTGTAGCATTTTTGCAAACTGTTAAATAACTGTCTTGTCTGTCTGTCTGTTTATCACCCTTTCTTCTTAATGCGTTTTAACAGGTAATTTTTATTTATTACCAGCTTATGGTAAATTAATTAATTAACTCAACGTAGCTTGATTATCAGAGAATTAAGAAGATTGTTACCATATTGTTACAACTTTTCTAATTGCCAATAGAGTATTATGAGAAGGAGAATATTTTTGTTTCAGTTTCAACGCGTCAAGCATTGTCAACGGAACTGTAGTGAACAACTGCTCTCTGGAGAAGGAACTCAACGAAGTAAGTGCCTCTTGGATTTTTAAATTGAAATTTCCAATAAAAAAATTGTTAAAAACTAATGGGTCTTTACTATTATTTTTTATCTCGTCCTTTTACGATTATTTCATGTATAATGTCTTCAAATAGGTTTATGAATGTAAGGGACGATATTTTATGGGATAATCAGCTGAAAAAATGCACTCCACACGAGATTCGAACCCGGGACTCTTGGAGTGCATTTTTTTCAACTTATCATCCTTCACCTGAAATATGCCAAGAAAACATACCAATTTATTTATAATTACAGGCATAAAAATCCATCCTTGTTGTCAAAGTCCTGTTACTGTATTTGGTTCTCACTTTTTTGAGTTGTCAAAATATTTCAAATTTTAATATTGGAAATGTCGATCATAATTATGACAACAGGGCAAATAGGGACGTACTCTGATTGATAATGATATATAATGTTTTTTGACCAATAAAGAATTGTGTGGTAGTGGTATCTAAAGTACTGAATATGTTCTTCCTTTTTTGAATCATACAAATTTCAAGGTTATGGATGGCTTTCAAATAATGACCTGGGTTATCTAATTATATAATATATTATTATCTGTTTATTTAATTTATAATAATCACATGGAAACTGACTTATTTAAAAACTTTAGGGAACAATATAATAAGGAAAGAGAGTGCTCTAATCATTTAAAATCTTTTGTTTTCTTCCTGCTAGTTATAGATAATTTAAATAAAATATCCTGGGTACTCTACCAAAGTGTATTCAAAACGACAAGCAAAAACTTTGCTTTCTTTACAATTCCTCTTATACAACGTACGTTTCGGCATTTAAGCCATCTTCAGGTACATATTAAAATTTTGAGTATTTTTGAAGCATAACAATGGACCTTGTTCACTCAATCGAATTTCGATATTTCTTACTACTAGAATGAAAATAATCACATAACTCTTTAAATTCCCCTCAGAAACTTTCTCGTCAATACCTAATATTGTTATTAACTAAAAAATATTTAAAAATCTTAAACTGCGCGCCTTAATTTGGAGCAATGAAATTGCGTTTGAGACGTTGCCGGTTATACTAGTAATCGAAGCCCTAAAAATTCGATCTCCGTTCTAATCTCAGACGTGCGCATTGAATCGAAATCGACTCTCTAGAGAAAGACAGTTGTATAAACGGTTGTCCGAACTCCACTGTACAGAC
The DNA here is from genome assembly GCA_963920635.1 of Pseudeuparius sepicola. Taxonomy (NCBI): domain Eukaryota; kingdom Metazoa; phylum Arthropoda; class Insecta; order Coleoptera; family Anthribidae; genus Pseudeuparius; species Pseudeuparius sepicola. The sequence continues at coordinate 15,828,634 of OY987298.1, forward strand.
GCAGGTAGTTGTTTTGTGGGTCGTGTGTCGAATCTATAACAACCTGTGGGCTGGCCATGTCATTCTGTCATTCTTCTTTAATGTAAACCGAGCTAATAAAACTAAATGTTTTTCTGAAAACCTGCAAAAAGTTGAAAGTTAAAGTGTATACCGTATGCCGATTTGAAATCAAATTTAATTTGTCTTGGAATAAGGATGGTGCTAGGCCCTTATTTAGCTGGAATAAGGATGATGCTAAGCACTTATTTAGCTTATCAGTATTATTACCTCCCTGAAGAACTGTAAAAATTTATAGATCCCGTAATTGAGAGAAAGGAGAAAGGAATATTTTGGTCATCCGGAAAACCTTTAGATAGCCATTTCAGGGAATGATAGAAAACACATTCGAGAGTTAGCTTTAAGAATAATTGCAAAATGAAGATCAACGGCAAAAACCAACGATGTCAGAATATTTCGAGTTAATAAATTAAATTTTGATTGTCAAGATTATGTCTAGTTGTTATAAACCAGATTTATTTAGGTTTGGACAACTTACAAGTTGGTGATCATGCTGAAAGTAACTTTTAACTCAAAAAAAGGGAAAAACATTGTGATTGTGGCATATAATTAAATTAATTGATATTGAGGTTATTTTTTTATTCCTTTTTATGAACTCTGGTCTTTTCGAGCAATCTAGCCACTATGGGGCGACATACGGTGCCAAAGCGTGGGGAAAGACCCACCCACTCGTGCACCACCGCGCCGCCCCCTGATACTGAGGTCATGTGTTAGGTCCATTTGGCTTTTGCCAGAAAATATGTTAGGTAAATTTTCTTCTTCTTCAGTCTTCACAAATCTCAAATAGAAACATATCGATAATGCCGTAAATCGTGTCAACGTTGCAAAACCGTAGCCATTCGGCTTTTTGGGCCCGTAACGTCACGGGCCCAAGGAATTTGAATTTCAAAAACGTGTTTGGGGCATTTCCCGGCCGAAAAAAAATCGTACAAAAATATTTTCGTTATTTTCTAAAATTTATTTGTGGCGCAAACAGATCCATTTAATTTTTAATTGGGTTTTTCGCCACCAAACTGATTGAAAGACAACTTTTTCAAGTTGCCTCGAAAATTCATAAATTCTTAACACTAAATGAACGAATCTTTAAACGTGTAACTCAAAAAATAACTTCAACAAATTTGTTTTCTGAGCTTTCGGAGGATAAATCTTCCTCCTTTCTCAAAGATCATGTCACGTCAAAGTGAAGTGACAGATTAATAAATTTCAGGTTAAAATGTCATGACAACAGAAACAATAGCCTAGCCACCTGCCTGATATTGTACCCTGTGTTTTATCTAATTATCTATACTAACTTCTCTTTGAATAAGTGGCAATAATATTTTACTGAATTCCACTGAACATTCAGCAACACAGTTGCCCGTATTTCCTAGAATAAATGCAGATTCTTTAATTTTTCGTCTATTTCCTACTTCTTCTTTTATAATTGGTTTGGAACTATCCCACAATACCCTATGATTGTTATTAAAGGAATGTTCACATATTTTTGACTTCGAAATTTGATTTTGCCTGATATAATTTTTATGTTCTTTTAAACGAACGTTAAATGGCCTACAAGTCTCCCCAACATAGAACTTTCCACATTCACAAGGAATTTTATAAATGCAATTTTTTGAACTTTGTAACTCATTAAATTGTTTCGTTTTAACTAGCATCGATCTTAATGTATTTTTGGTTTTAAATACTGTTCTCACATTATTTATTATTTACTATTAAGATTCATAATCAAAAATAAAAAAAGCGTGAAACAGGCCCATTACTTGAAAATTATGTTCTAAATACGGTTTTATCTCATCAACTTCGATATGATCACATAATATTCATTAAAGTCGAACAAAATTAAAAGGTTAATCCATAAGAATGTTGTGGACGATGTAACTTTTCAGTATAAAATTTTCTTAAATTTTCCCCCGCACAAGCATGTGGTTGCTTCTGGGGTACTCCTAGTTTGGAGTATTGCGAGGGTGAGAATTATTATTATTATATTATATTATTATAGGAGGCTACATGTTAGCAAAATAATTTTTAATTTTGTTTGACTTTAATGAATATGTGATCATATCGAAGTTGACGAGATAAAACCGTATTTAGAACATAATTTTCAAGTAATTGTTATGCTTCAAAAATACTCAAAATTTTAATATGTACCTGAAGATGGCTTAAATGCCGAAACGTAAGTTGTACAAGAGGAATTGTAAAGAAAAAAGTTTTTGCTTGTCGTTTTGAATACAATTTGGTAGAGTACCCAGGAAATTTTATTTAAGTAATCATTTAAAATCATCTATTTTAGGATTAAGGTCATTTATTGATAAACAAGTTAATACCTATGTCTAAAATGTTTAATGGTTTTCTTTTGCCGTTTTGATTTTTTTAGAAAAACCAAATTTTAAAAATATTTGGAAAAAAAAACGGCATATTTTACCCAAGGCTATCATATGAGCTAAAACCAACCAAAAATGTGATCATTATTACAGGCAGCAGAAGGCACAGGACTGGCGTTCATAGTTTTCACTCAAGCTATAGTCGAACTCCCTGGAGCACCGTTTTGGGCTGTAATCTTCTTCATGATGCTTCTCTCGCTTGGGATTGGATCTCAAATTGGAATTCTCGAAGGTATGCTCTGCACCGTCTTCGATATTGAAATCTTCAAGAGGGTTGGCAAGCAATACATTACGGGTAAGTTTCAACCTTCTATACTTGACTTGGCTTTCATGGTAAAACTTGGACTGCTTTCAAAAATACCTATACCTAACAAAATCAGATTCTCAACCAGAAACATTATCTTCAGGTTCATCAATATTTTTCTTTCTTAATATTAGCGACGGTATGCATCATCTGTTTCTTCGTGGGATTGATCTTCACAACTGGAGCTGGTGAATATTGGCTGAGTATGTTCGACTCATTCGCAGGCACAATTGGACTTGTGGTAGTTGCCCTTATGGAAATGATCGCTGTAATCTACGTATATGGCCACGAGAAGTTTACTAAAGACATACAGGTACGGATATCATTCTCCCACTCAAATATTTGGGCCAATACTTCACAATATCTTATCGTAAAGAAACAAAATCACTATAACTAGCACGTTGGGTGGAAAAAATCCCGCTTGGTTTTTAGCCAGCAATGTAGAAATATGTTGTTTTCGACGCTGCGTTCTCATTCTATTAACTTTTCAGGATATGACTGGTATTAAGCCTGGAATTTTCTGGCAAGTAACTTGGAGATACCTGGCTCCTTGCATCATGGTTGTGATTCTGTGTTCCTCTATTGTATCTATGGTGATAAAGCATCCAACCTATCAGGCTTGGGACGCTGAAAAGGTAAGAAAAATTTCAAAATCGCCCTCCTTCGAAAAAATTATCTTTCTCTTATTAGAAAGCGACAAATATATTTTTCCAATCACTTGTTGCTGAGCCCCTGTGGCGTTAAGTTATTATAACGATTTAACCATCACCAAAACAATTTTCCGTTTCAGAAATTATGTTAGTTTTAATATAAATTATTGTTATTTTCTAAATTAAAGCGATTCCTTGTTTATAAATATTAACTCTGTCAATTTGACAGATATATGTGCGCGTACATAGCAAATGCCGCACGAGGCCAACGATAAAAGCAGGCCATGGCGCTAACACATAATCGCGTAGTCACGTGACCAACTTAGTCCTATATAATAAAAGGCATATTTGGAGATAAGTAGAAAAAACAAATTTCGTAACAATTTAGCGAGTTTTCTTTCATCTATTACATTATTGGTTTTGTGCATCCAGGCTTTCTCTAATTGTTTTCTCAAAATTTTCAACCTGCCTCAGCTGTTTTGGGCTGAGAGTTAAACGGCACTGCACTGAAATATTTTGGCACATTGTCAAAAATTGTTGGAACAGCACCTTCCTTTAGCTTAGGTGATATTCTCTATAGGTATTTTCCTCCCACAACACATTTGTCCACTTTAATTGTTTCACTTGCTTGAAAATATGTTTGCCACACATACTTAAGGGTTTTTTAGAAATTAAATCTCAGTTGGAATTTGACGAATCTATTTTTGGCGCAAATTTTCATCCCTAGGCAAAGCAAATATTGTTATTCTTTCTTCCTGGCTTTTGTAATATGTATAAATATAATATAAACAGACCCAACATTTGGTATTTAGGTTATTTTTTACGAAATAATAATGAAAACTCACCTCAGTATACTGTAAATATTGACGAGGTACCAGTTGATCGGCAGCGTGAAAGGCCGAAAGGAACGTGGGTCGACAACGAACATCCTCGAGTAGGTACGTTACAACACTGATTTATTTCGCACAAGGTGAATGGTGAGTACAAAATACATAAACCCAAACGTGGTCAACGGGAACGGCTTCCAGCCACCCGTCTGTGTCTCAGGCTGCCACGGTCCATTCCGGGGGGAGAATTCCCCTTACAGCGCTCACGTGTCGGCGCGAGCGGCACCGATACTCCTGGACGGCACGGCACCCACCCAGAGGCCATAATAACACGTGGGCGGTTCCCCTCCGCCAGGACACACGCGCACTAGACACAAACTTGTTTCTAAAATATATACTAAGACGTTTAAATACACTTTAAACATTTAAAACTTCTCAAAACCCAAGCAGCCGCTTTCAGTTATGTGATAAATTACATGTAATGTCGGACTAAGATGGTCACGTGATTTTTGTGCGCCATGGCCTGTCTTTATCGTAGGCCTCGCAAATGCCACTAATGACGTAATATTTCCCAACTCTTATTCTTATTATTATAGTTGACAGGGTCGACTCTAGTACCGATATTAGCAATATGACTGTTTCTAGGGTGACGTAAAGATGACTCCTTACCCATCATGGGTACTCGGTATCGCTATAGCAATGATTCTTGCCGGGATCCTGCCCATCCCCATCGTGTTTCTGCTACGACGATACCAGTGTCTCAAGATGGACATCAACATCCACGAAGGCTCCATAAGACGTATCGACACCACCGTGTCCACGAAAGAAATGATCACCGACGTCGACGTGAGTATTGATTGACATTGATCCTTTGTGGCCTAGATTACCTCAAACAACAAAGTAGAGGTAATCTATGATTACGATGTAAATACTTCAGCATACCCTGTGTTCCACAATCATGAAATATGTTAAATATTGGCAGAACAATAGGTTAAGTATGAGGAGGCTATGACTTGACCACAACCGGCTTAAATTATTGAGTCGGTTGTGCCTCCTTTTGCATTTTTTCTCAATAAAATTATTATCATATAAGACATTAAATTTCTTCCGCGCCACTTATTGGATCTTTAATGTCTGCGATGTTTTGCCAAATTGCACCTCTGCTTCTTCTCAACCGCTAACCTACATGTTGTACGATGTCCTGCCGCGGCCCACAGGAGCAGCTCACCAGCCCCGAAGGCCCTTGTCCCACCGCTAGCAACACGCTCAAAAACAAATTCACCATCGGCGATTTCGAAGTCTAATCGGAACGTGTAAGTGCCAGTGCAAGACGTAGAGAAGCCCCGTGACAGCATGAACCTGCATGATTAGATAGAAATTCGGATATAGTTACTAGCCACGGCCGCGGTATTTGGCGCCGAGGTCGTCTCCAACGTCCATTCATTGCACGCGCAATTGTAAAATTATGGATTTTGTAAAATAGTATATTGTACAGGGTGTCCCACACTCGACGCACCAGGGTTATTACAGGCAAACAAAAACGGCCAGTAAAAGTTTGACTTGTGGGTTTCTTTGTAGGACCACTCAAGCTTGCTTTTGGGCCAAAAAGATTTTGGGAATTTGGGAAATATACCTAGGTTATGACGTCATCAAATATATTTTTACCAGGACCACACCTGTTTCTCCTTATATTTGGAGAGAGCACGTTTTTCTGATAAACTTTCGTAAATAATGTTTTTGATATCTTGTTTCATTAAAAAGTTATATGTGTATTATTTATAAAAATACGAAAAAGATGCCATGGTATTTTTTTAATGAAATCGAGTTAGCCATGACTTATGAAGGTATATTTTTGACAGAAACAATTGACAGATGCTCGGACAGGTGTATTATGGAAAAAGATTAAAATTGTATCATTACTTATAAAAATATAACTGTATTTTAAGAAAAACTGTTGTTATAAACACTTATTATGTACTATATTTAAAAACCTAACAATTTTAGCGAAAAACAAAAACCAACAATATAAAATTAAATGCTAGGTAGGTTCTTACTTATAAAAAATTTTCAATGTGACTACCTTCTTTTAATAAACATAAGTCTAGACGGTGGCGTCGAACTTCTGTCTTAATTTACGGAAGCGTAGAAGGACCACGCAGTAATTTTTTTTTAATTCTGACTTCTCAAAATTTTGACCTTTTTCTCAGAATTTTAAAATTCGGACTTCTTTCTCCGAATTTTAAAATTCAGACTTTTTTCTCAAAATTTTGACTTTTTTCTCCAAATTTTAAAATTCAGAGTTTTTTTTCTGAATTTTAAAATTCGGAGAAAAACTTTGAATTTTAAAATTTAGAGAAAAAAGTCAAAATTTTGAGAATAAAGTTAAAATTTTGAGAAAAAAGTCTGAATTTTAAAAGAATTTACTACGTGGCCCTTCCACGCTTCCGTATTAGGTAATTACCTTTGTTGATACATCTGGTGTTTTTGCCGAATGGCATCTTCTATTCTTTCTATTAAATGATCAATATTCCGAGATGGAGCTTTCCTGGCCGTTTTATGGGACCATTTATTTCAATCCATTTGTTTCCAAACTCATAATTTAGAAATTCTTTTACAGTGTTGGCCTTGTGTGCTGTAGCACCGTCGTGTTGAAACCATATGGTTTTTCTTAACTGCATAAACTGCAGTGACACAGTTTCCATGAGAACTGGCAGGCGTTGTTGCAAAAATTGAAGTTATGTTATTCCAGTTAAAACGCCTATGTAAAAATATGGCCCAACTAAATGATGACCAATTATGCTTCTATTTTATTTAAAGCACAGTCGATGAAAAAATATTGTAACTAACTGGTGTCTTAAACGCCCATTAATGCCATAGGCCTTAATTTATTAATACACTTGTTGGTTAAATAACTATTAGGCAGGTTTTATGTCTTTTAATTTCTCAATTGCTGTTCGCTTGTTCATGTAGAAATTAAGTTAAATAGGTGTAACTATCACCAGTCATGAACCACAAATCTGTAGTTATTACTTATAACACAGGGTGTTCCGTATTGATGTGCAAATATTTTGTGGAAGTGTTTTACAGCTCGTTTACATTTTTTGATTAAGTCCCCCCTGCAAATTTAAAAAATGAAAATGGCAGACAAAGTTTAAATTGTCTTTATTTAAATGTCTCTGAATGTAGAAAAACGTATTAGCTACTGCGATTGGAAACAGTAAAATATGAAAGTGACAAAATGACGCCCGCCTACTATGTTTTTATCTAATGGTGAATGTCAATAACTGTCATTTAACTATATACGGAACAAAAAAGTATATTTTTCAAGCAAGCTACCTATTAAATTAATGAAAAAGTATCAAGAGAAAAACAGTTTCTAAATTAATTGGGCTTCAGAACACTCCCCCGTAAATATTACAGAAAACCCTCTATTATACTGGGTGTAACTAAAACGCTTATTGGCTATATTTTAATGGCGGATTAATGATTATTAATATTTGCATGACCCTTGGTGCATGTCGTATTAATCCACATTTTTCTCATTGCCTTTTAAACCTTGACACCTGCAGTTTACACCCTGTATACGTTGTTCCTAATTCCCCCTTTATTACACACCCCAACACACAACAAAAAAAAGGAAAATTTGCCGATTTTCAGGATAAAACCATCAATGTAAACAAAGGCAACTCGTGGTTTGTTGGCCACTCGGCGAAATGACATCTGTCAAATGACGTCACATTTAAATGGTCTATTGACAAATTTCGATATTGAAGCAGGCCTAGTCTTGATGCATGTCTATACAGGTGATTCTTAACATATACGTATAATCCTGGGAAATTGTAGCTTTTGGCAAGTAGCAATTAGTTTTTTTAGTTTCCGAAATATACAGGGATATTAAGAAAACAAATTATTGCGGAATATTTTATAAAATAAAAACATGCAAATGTGTCTATTACAACAAATTTAATATAAAAATAAAATGATTGTTTGTTGTGCCCCTTTAATTTGGAAAGTTTACATGGCATATTTCCATAGATTTTCTTAGGAAAAGCCAGTTTAAAAAGCAAGCAAGTGTATTTTGGTACCTTTTGGTGAACAGGTCCTATATATTTCGGAATCTTAAAACTTTTACTGCATTTTTTCATCATTAGTTATTACTTGCCAAGTTTATGCGTGTAGATTAGGAATCGCCCTGTATAGCGTCTCTCTGTTTTTTTGCTTGACAAAATCACAATAATAATTACTATCGTTCTGCGTTCCAGGAGGACGACGACGACCTGGAGGTCGCCGGCCCGCGCGCCTTCGACTCGGACACGTCGTCGTCCGAGGGGGAGGAGGGAGGGGCGCTGGCGGGCCCCACGCTCAACGCCGCCCGCGGCCGCCCCTTCCGCATGGCGCCCACCCCCGCCAACTATTATTGACGAGAGATGTCCCTCCGGCACGGCGAACGCCAAGCGCACCTCTAGGTTTGGAAGGAATGCGATAGCGGAACCACGGAAACGATAGGTTGGGGCTGAATGGAGAATAGTGCCGATCGCGGGTGGCATTCGAGAAGACGCTCGCACGCGCGCTCCTTAGGACGTTAAAACGCAGGCGCAATATTGCCCGGAACTATTTTCCGTCCCCCTTCACTTCTATTTCTATTAGAGTCCAGTCAATAGAGCAAAAAATGGGTTTGGCCTTGTAAAAGGTCAATAAATAATTTATGTTTTTCTTATTTTTATTAGAGATGCAAAGTTCTGCTGCCATAAACACGTCACAGTCTAATACCCGATAGTACACAACGTAGCGGGGTAGCCAGTGAAATAGGTACCTAAAACTAGAATGGTGAGGAAGTGCAGTGTTTGTCACAAAACCGAGGGAATTGCACATTGATGCCAATAACCTAGCGCTATCGCCAGTAGCACAGACCTATAACGAAGCTATACAGGGTGGCCCACCACGAACTGCATCGATCTATATATGGAAAACTAAAAGTAGTAAAATTCTGAAAATTTGGCACCTCAGCAATGCCGATGGGTGCTGCCCAACTAAAATATTTTGGTGAATGTGGCACTTCCGGTTATACAACATGTCCTATGTCTAAATCCAACCGTTTTTGAGATATTTTCATTTTTCCGAAAAAAATTACAGGTGCAGTGCAGACCTAAAGTCAATTAGCAATTTATACGAGGAAACCGCGAAATTTCAAAACGAATTTTTGGCATCATGTAACAGATGCCCTGACCTAGTGATCTCTGCTGAGAAATAAATCCGTTTTTATACAGGGTGTTCACAAAATATGAATAAAAATTACATTCAAAATGTGCTTAAATCTCGAAATTTTCAAATGGAAACCTCCATTTTTTTAATGCGATCTTATTCACCACGAAAAATGTATAAGGTTTCCTATACCTAATGCAGTAATTTTCGATTAATTTACGAAAAACCCACTTTTCGCCCATAAAATGCGGGGAACGCTTGGAAAATCATATTAGCCGTGGACGTTTAAAAGACAATCGCGGCTGAGGAAATGTCACTTGGCTTATAAATTATTGTCTTACAGGGTGTTCTATTTGAGATAAGAAAGTTGATATCGACTTCCGGTATAACCGGAAGTGCCAGATTCACCAAAATATTTTAGTTGAGCAGCGCCCATCGGCATTGGTAAGGTGCCAAATTTTCATAATTTTCCTACTTTTAGTTTTACATATAAATAGATCGATGCAGTTCGTGGTGGGCCACCCTGTATAGGTCTGTGGCGGTAGCCAATTAGTGTTTCATTGTAACGAGTAAGAGAGAGAGAGAGATAAAATACAGTCATCGTCATCGTTTGCACAATAAAACAGACTTTATGAATGAATCGTGGAGTCTAGGTTTTCTGATGACTTTGGTGAATATGCTCGAAAGTGATTCTTATTTCGAGTAAAATTGGCCTAATACAACTAGGTAGATGACAGACCCTGGACTCTGCAACACTTTTGTAATTAGCTTCAAATGTAAAAAAACGGTGTGGTCGGGCTTGTGGATGAAGGGAAATGGGGTAGAGTGCTCTATGTATTTTTTTTGTACTGGAAACTCACGTGAAAATGATTCTGAAATTATGAGGAATCTATTGGAATTGATAAATTTTTCGCGGTTACAATGGAAGATAGTTCTTCAAAATATGAGGTCGTAAATGAAGAAGATTCAACAAGTAAACAACAATAAAAAATGAAGATAACCTCAAACATCCAGTAAAAAATGTAAAATTTCCAAAGATTAATTTATCTTATTGTATTTCAAAAACTATTAAATCTGAGGTAAAAAAGGATTTAACCAAAAATACAGAAAATTGAATACCTACCGTACATTTTTTCATAATAACTTATTTTACCCAAGTCACCAAATGTTCGCGAAAATTTAAGTTCTGGCACCATTTTTCCAATCAGCGGCAATGTCTATGGAGGTTGAAAACTTATGATGTTAATTAATACATGAAACTTAAATCTAATCTTTCCTTTACCTTTTGCAAGGTACAATACCTACTCATTGGCTGGACTATTAGTAGAACTACAGAATATCTAGCTACGCAACAGAAGTTTAGTCCAATCACAGATAACCCTAACCCGTTATCTGTGCTCCAACGTAATATTTTAGGTTGAAATAGCGCAAATTCGACTACAGTTACCGCTTCTCTCTAAGAGATGGCGCAGCAATCAGATCGAATAAATTCCGACGGACGTGTGTTTGTACCTTGTTGCCGGATTGTGCATCTTTTCCCCATTCATACAAATGAAAAGTATCGTCCTCAGACTGTAAATCATTCCGCATCTTACACCAAGCTCAAACTTGGAACAACTCTATCTATCTAATGCTAATGCATAAGGTTATTTATTATAAGTGAATAATGTGCCATGCCATCTCTATGGCACCTTTTCCGCAGCTTCATCTGCAGTCTGTTTTGGATAAATGGAAGGAGTAGGTATACGATTCTGTGCATCCTCGCGCCATCTGTTATCGAGAATCAACAAAATTCAATAGGCATCTAGCTATTTTAGCTGCCTCTTGCAGATCAGACTTCTGTTGCCGTGGGTTATAGATATATTTTCTGTGTTGGAACCTGATGTGACAAACGCCAAATTATACCTACATAGGTACATTTTCCGAAACGAATTTTTCCTGATTTCAGTTGCTTGTACGTACAGAAAAACTTTACACCCCTCATTTCAAAATATGTTGACTTTTTAGAAGTTGCCGAAGGGACGAATTTTTGAATATTCACATTTAAATAGCTCGCCCCCAAAACGTCAAAGGCGACTTTGACCTTGATGAGACCACACAATGGCAAAAAATAAATTTTAGATAACCCTATATTTTCTCGCTTATATTATACAAAACTAATTACACAACATCTGTGTCACATCGGGTTAAGCACTCTTTTATGATCTGACCAAAATATGGCCATTCCTGCTAGACTATTGGTCTCCAAAGTAGCGAGAGAAGCAAACAATTTTCGTACTTACCTGCCTGGATGATAATACAGCCTGTTTTATTTTAGCTTAAAGAAAAAGCATCCCTTCAGGACGTATATAGGAAAATAATACGCCCCCAAAAGAATGTTCTTATTTAAAAACTTTGTTAGTTGAGTTGAGTAAGAGGAAAGAGGCAGCTCTGTAGACTCTAACTGTGACGCTGCTTATCAACTTGGCAAGTTCGCCGCTCTGGACGTTTACAGGTTGCTCGAGTCGCATTAAAAACTGCCTTTCCAGAGCAATTATTTTATGAGACTTTTTCTGGAGATCTTAGAAAACACCCGAAATCTCTCTATATAGCACATCTAGGTTAATTCGTGTGATTTTGATGCGACTCGGCCAATCCAACCGTATTGTGATATTCCATAGGTTTAGTTAAGAACAATAAATAATTTAGTAGTATTTTCAAATTCAGAAGAAAAATGATACTAAAGCCAAAGATTTAGAGAATTTATAAATATTTTTAAAACATATTCTATGAATAAAACAATAACACAGCTTTAATCAAAAGTACCTTGGTGTTTTGTTTTTCAAATTTTTTGCAAGAGTCACTGTGGGTATTTTGTTGTTTTTTTAGTTTAAAGAGTGAATAAGGATAAAATGTACTTTTCGAAAATCTGACGAGAAATCTTTGAAGACAAAAATTCAAAAATGAAATCTTTAATTATTATTTCAGAAACTGTTCAACAATATTTATATTACTTAAATTCTGTCAGCAAATAACAACTAATGCCATAAATGTCGTACATTTTTGCATAACATTATTTGAGCTCACCATTTCATAATAAACCTAAATAAAAGTTTCAACAAATTTTATTTTAAATAGATTTGCCTAATTTATCTTTGTTCATTCTGGAAAAAAAACATAAATTTGGATATAAAATAAACACCCAGAAATGTTTTATAATGCTTCCAGTGTCTTCTTTTCGTGGTGATATCTCTGGTGATATCCTGTAAAAATCGATTTTTTTCTAAGCGTAGCTTTTATCTTTGGTAATAAATAACTCAAGAAAAAAAATATGTGAATTGTTGATGGAAGTGTTCAGAACACTGTCAATTTGTTTGGGAGGCATCTCTTATACAATAATTTAAGAAAAAAACTGTTGTTGATATAGTAGCTTGTAGGTATTTGTTGTATATTTGCTATTCGAAATACTTGGGGAAGAAGTGATAGGTAGTGTTAGTTATAGTGGTGTGACACCAAAGGTCGGGAATGCCCATAAAACTTTTTGAATGTTTAAAAAAGCTTTTTAAATTTAAATCAATACCAAATACGAAATTTTAGTGGCATTTCATGTCAGAACATCTATTCTGATTCAGTTAATAATTGTATGTTTATGAAATGTTTGAATTAGTTCCTGTAAAATTCAAAAGAAAAAAGAATTTTATGGGCATTCTATCGACTTCTTAAAAGTATTGCATCAAGTATTTCAAAATTAGAATAACATATTCGGGTGTAAATACTGTAAATAGATAATTTATTTTGTATTTATTATTTCCTAGTTTGGGGTTTTACTGTCCATGTGTCTTAATCCATCAATGAAAGAAAAAAAATATTTTCACGTAACAGGCTGATATGACGTTTGTGAATCAATCGTGTGTCCCCGGATTGTTCGTATGACTCTTGTAAAGACATAAGAAAATGCCGAGTTCAAATTTGATCTTTTGGGGTTCTGCCATGCTTGGTTTGAAACTAATTTGTGACATAATTTTAGCTTTGACAAATCAGTACGACCTTGGAAATTTTGAAAAAACTAACTATAACTAACCAAATATTATTAGGGAAACTTGTTCAGAATGAAAAATCTTAGTAGGTTTCAAAGGTCTGGGCCCACTTTGATTTTTAGCTTTTTACCACTTTTTCTTAGAAAAGTGTCCTTTCTGTAGCTTTCGCGTCAAAATGTTATTAAGGATAAAAAACTGGGTAGGCGTGAAAATTTCCAGAAGCTTAAACCTACTTTCATTTACGTGAATTTAAAATTTTTTAGGATAAAAAAAATTAAAGTGGGCCTAGCCTTTTGCAATGTTCCGTACATACTCAGTTTTTCATCTTGAACAAATTTCCTTCATAACATATTGACTTCAAAGCTGCAGAAGAAAAGAAAAAAGGGCAAAGAATCAAAGTAGTAGGCCTAGATTTTTGAAATTTAGCAACCCTACTCAGTTTTTCATTCTGAAAAAGTTTTCTTAATAAAATCTTGTAAAACCTACAAAATGGCCACTTTGCTGGTGTCAAAAATTAGTTTTTTCAAAATTTTCCGAGGCATCGGTGATTTTTCGAAACTAGAATTATGTCATAAATTAGTTTCAAACCAAGCAGAAGCAGGGCTGAACTCCAAGATACAATTTTAACTAGTCATTTACAAGAGGGGTCCAAACAATCCGGAGACAAACTGTATAAGTTAAGGACTTCATTATAGCTCTAGATTATCTTTTTATTTGTTTATTTTTTTACATATAATTATTTTAGGTATTTTTTTGAGCAACTTTTTTATGCAGAATTAAAAATATCCTGTTTACGTATAAAGTAAAAATTGTATCAAAGAAAATTATACTTAATTTTATCTTCAAACTTATTTTTTTGCATGCGAGTGCTTTGTTAGATATTATTATTATTTACAGATGATAAAGTAAAAATATTTTAAAAACAAAATTAAAAAATTCCATAAAGAATGTTGCTCCAATCTTATATAGGCATTTAATTCGTTAACAGCTTAGACAAGGGAGGTCCCTTGTCTAAGGTTAACAGTCATCACTTGACATTTGAAAACCCTATCAAAGTACCTATGTAATGACGACTTGATCTAGACAATTTCCGTTGTTCTTGGGTTTGAGAATTGAACAATTCAAAATATTATGAGATCATCCTTCAAATTCAAATCCAGAAATCTATGGAAATACAAAAGAAAACGCTTGTGGAAGTAGTCATTAGTAGTTTTACCAGCCTTACGACGGTAAAGAATAGCCAATTATGAACTATTAACTTAATAACGAAAACATACAATAACTAATCTTTAAAAACTGTACAAATAAACTCGCCACCCCAGTAAAAAGTATTTTCATTAATTTTTTTGTTATACTTTTTTATAATTTGTAGGAAAGTTTGTTCTTAATAAATTTACAAAATTAATTGTGTTTTCACTTACCTCCCTCAATTGATGTAAGTTCGTTTGTGAAGATACAGGCAGAAGTTAAGTATTCCAAATTAAAATTTGGCTAATTCAAAATTTCGCTATTTTAAGATTTGTGTGTTTTTTGTTAAGTGATAAGTATAGTTTAATAGTGATGGCAATGCCATGATGGCATGTTGTGTAAAAATAATTGAAAATTTCTCTGACAACGCCGCAACCAGAGATACACATGTGCGTTCAGTTTCTTGTCGATTATCGTCGTGGATGTTTGAAAATATTAAGGAAAAAGTGACCAAAACCGGCGAGCAAAAATTTTGTATGAATTAACTATTCCCTGTAAGCTGAACTTAGAAAATGGCGGTACCGCCATATCTCTGCTTATTACTATTTACGAAAACCTGGAAGGGACACTCGTCTTTTTTTCTAATCCGCTCCTAATAATAATACTAAATATTAGTTCAATATTTCGACTTATAAGTCGAAACTGTTCCAAAATTCATAGTAGGCGGGCGCCAAACAATTTAATTATTTTTTATTGAACATTAAAACAACAAAAATATCAGGTAACAACAATTCAGCTTCAGGATAAAAAAATATGTTAGAGTAGATGCTCAAAATGCTATGTCCATGACATCATTAATATAACCTGAATATGTCCTCCTGTAAAAACAGGGCAGTTCGAAAATATGGCATTTTTCGACTTTTGTCCCTAACCCATAAACACCCTGAGCAAGTTATGTCCTTGAAGCTTGGTAATTAGGGTTATGAAGTACGGCCAATCAACGGTATTAACTGTTTTTCTTGTCCTAGTACGGTATGCTTATGTTACAATACATAATTATTATCAAAATCGGCCAATCCGCTGAATACAGAATTTTCAAATATGAGACTGAGACATACCGTATTTGTATTTGAATTTACTTTGTTTTTGCAATGTAGTGTTTGGGCTGCATTTGATTTTTTTTAACAATAAACGCCAAAAACAGACTTGGGTTGGTAGATAAATATGTGTAAAATGCCACCATTTTTTACGCAACCTTTGAAAACCATTACCTGCCCTAGAGGGAGTGCACTACCTGCCGCAGTATACTTTTTATTTTCAGCTACATAACACTGTTTCCAACAGTTTTATTTTAAAAGTAAACCTCGTTACAGTAATAGTCCATTTTGTCCACGATTGCTTGAGGCGATAGTGACGTCCATGGCCCATGGCTATTGCGTGTTAAAAAGCGTGTTTGTTACTTTCCTGCCCTGATATTCGTTTTAAAGCCATTTGCTAATTAGGAAAAGTCCATCGGGTTGGAAGTAATAAAATGACTTTTCAGATATATGAAATGAAAAATCGAATAATAGGATAGAGAAAGGCGAAGCATGAGATTGCTTCAGTTTGGGAATAACGGAAAACGAAATAGATAATCGCTGCCAATGGAATTCAGTACACTTTTTTTAATCCAATTTTTACTAGTAAATTCCAATATGGCATGCATGTCCTGCAATATGTACACAGGGGTGGTTTAGTTACCTATTATGGATCACCTCTAATAACTTCTTTTATTTTTGACGCGAGAATAAAATGTTAAATAGAAAAGTTGTAGGGTTCCTAAGGGGCTATTGAAATTTCATTTTCCGAAAAACGATGAACATCGAGCAACAGATAAAAATATATCTATGTTTGTCTTTAATAGAACATCCTGTACTTATATCTTTATATTTTTGAAATATTTGAAAAATTTCAATGTTGCACTTTTGATGACCATTGTTTCGAAAATGAAACCTTTGCGAGTATACTTTATAGGTAATACATATAAAGGGTGGCCCAGTTTTCATAAGACTTTTGCCGTTTTTTTCTAAAGATAGGTACAAAAAACTCTATTTGGTGAAAAATTCCAGGTATTAATCTCAATTTTCAAGACACTACTAATTTTTCTCTAGTAATAAAATGACAAAAATCATTTAGAGATTTTTTTATTTAAAATCTGACACCTCATCGTTAATCAGTACACCCTAAATCCGCCACATACCAAATTTTAGCAATAAATATACAGGGAGTTCCTTTCTGCGGGTTGTCCAAGTTGAGCACAATAGGAATTTTAAAGGCATCTGGCAAGTCTGCCATGGAATTACCTCAAAACAGGTGAGTGGTCAACAGGACCACTAAAAGTGTTGGTGTGCAAAGATCTAATACAGAATAAACAGGGTATCTTTCTCTGCGCCATCTCAAAATACTGATTTTTTGGGGCCAAAAATCGTGTAGGTTTATTGAAACCGCCTCAGACACTATAAACGAACTAAGTCTAAAAAAATACAGAAGCCTGTCAGTCAAGTTAAGGTGGCCGATGTGCCACAAGAGGAAACGCACAGAAAATGTACCATCTTAGACTGTGACTTATGTTGACGAAGGTCCAATAATTGAAATCGTTTTTTATTTGTTGGAGAAAAATACCCTGTACATTTTTGTATTGAATCTCTACACTCCAACGTTTTGAGTGGTCGTGTTGACCATCCAACTGATTTGAGAGGATTTTAGTGCAACAAAGTAATGTTTTTTGTGGCCTATCTTCAGAAAAAAGGCGGCTAAAATCGGATGAAAAATAAAAATTTGCCTGTAGATAAGAAAATATCAAACAGAACGATGAGCATTCGCCCTTAAAATATGGCTGCATTCCAAATTTGATTACAACTTGTTGATTTAGAAAACAAATTACATTGAATTTAAAACACTCTAAAGTTCATCCATATTTTAAGGGCGAAGTATTGCGAAATATTGTCAAAAGGTCTCTAAAAAGCCATATCGATTATATCTATTGAGGCAAGTAGGTAGGTATATCCTAAGATCTGTGAAATTATGGCACGGCTATCCACAGCATTTCGCTGCACAAGTGGCCAGCCGTCGAACAGTGTAACCCATGCAAGTATTGGTGATATTATATTAGGCGAGCATGCAGTCACTACTTGTTTTTACTACAATATGTATCTTCTCTGTCTCCTTCATCTCTTTTTACTACTAATACCAGATGCCGTTAATAAGGTTAAAAAAGTGTTTTGTCTCGTATTTTATTGTCGAGGCGCCTGTTCTCGTCATTCTCGTGTTACCCTGGTAAAACATAAATTGAAACAGTGATATTTGGGGCGCGATCAATTTCATAGCACCTACCACGCTTTGCTACTTGTAAAAATACCAGACTTATCAGCAGCAATCATCCGTAAAAAATTCAAACGTTTTTATGCGGTCGACATCCACCTAGTCAAGAAGGCAGCCAATAAGAAAGCGAGTGTAGCAATTTGATTGGTCGGCGTTTCGCAGATCCACGGAGCAGGTGTCGACGTAGGCCAGTTAGGCCAATGTAACCAGTGTCGTGCACAGAAATAAGGATTGCGCTTTATTTTAAGGATTTTGGATTTGTGTATAGATTTTTGTGTGGTGTTGCTTTGTGTGAAATAAAATTATTGGTTTGCTTTGGTTTCAATTATTTCAAAGTTTATTATATTCTTTTTTACAGCATTTAAATAATTTTTTTAATATTATTAAGGGCCGCGCGCCTCTTAATAAGACTCGGTCGGTCTTGTTTTACAAAGCATAAACGCCGCCCAAGCGGTTTTATGCTGTTCCAGTTGACTTCATTTATACCATACCCGCAAACATTTCATTCTCGAAACAATAGGCATGAACAGTGCAAAATTGAAAGTTTCAATGTCGAATATCTTCAAAACCGCTGGACAAAATGCAAAATGTAGGTACAGTGCGTCACCGGATAGGTAAAACGACTCTGCGACAAGCTCCTGTCGTTCAGCCCTGCTTGTTTTGAATTAATTTGTGACATAATTTTAGTTTTGAAAAATCACGTATGCCTTAGAAATTTCGAAAAAAATGTTTCTATTATATTCTAACAGAACAGTTAAAGTAAATACGCCAACAAATGGTTGCAAATGAGAAAAAGTAATCAAAGTAAAATGTTCGACGTGCCCACCGAACTATGAAGTAAAGTAAATAGATTGTAAAGAATAAACGATATATTTTTTTCTCAAAAAAATGTTATGTAACCTATATAAAAAATCATCGTTCTGTATGTAGAAAAATGAGCTCTTTCAAAAGTGTCCGAGCGATTTTTTCCTTCTCCATAGCCGTAGAGACTTTATTGAATTTGTTCCAACCTTCGTGTACTCTCTGTAGAACATCTTTTTAATGGTGCTTCCAAATTTTTCGTGACTTCCGTCTTGGAGATATTATTGCCAAGAAACTTTATTTCAGTATGTTTTTAAATACCTAGTTTTCTTATAATTTGTAATTTGTTGTGCAGGAGCCATATTTTATTGTCACATGATTCAAAACTAGGTTTTTCATTCCTACACAGGGTGATTCCGTTTTATTCTGAGACACTTCACTTCAACAGGTGACAGAAAACCAAAAAATAACCGCACTTTCTTTTATAAAAGTGTTAAAGTTTTAAGAAACATTATGTGGTCTTTATTGAATATTAACCAAACTGATTGAGATATTTAAGTCATATTTTGTACACGTTATAACGGCATGGGTAAGCATAAGACCTGTTAATATCAAACACCTTGAACAACCAGTGGCGTAGAAGTAGGTAATTAGTATAATTATTGTTTTTAGAAAAAAAAGAACCACCTTGTATAGCAATAAAATGTATTCAATTTCCGATGTAAATTTTAATTTTAAACAAAAATGCCCTCTTGGTAATTTTTTGCATGTGTCTTGGTTTCGTGGCAAATTTGATTTTTTTTTGTATTATTTCGGGGTAGGTATTTCTGAAAAATTATATAAAAAATTTGCTCCGCAAGTATCACTTAAAGTGGAAATAATGTGTTTGCTACTTGAAATAAAGTAACTTTTTCCAATAAACTTACTTATTTAAGGCTATACTATTGAATATACAGGGTCTAATACATTTAAGAAAGATACAATTAATGTTAGGTACGCTCTGTATTCTGAAAATTAAAACCTTGAATGGGTAAGTTTATTGGGAAAAGTTACTGTATTTAAAGAAAGAAACACATTTTTTTCTGCTTTGAGTGTTACTTATGGAGCGAAGTTTTAAGTTAATTTTTCAGAAGTACCCCGAAATAATAGGAAAAAATCAAATTTGCTATGAAACCATGACTCATATGAAAAAATGCTAAGAGAACGTTTTTGTTTACAATTAAAATTTACATAATAAATTGAATACATTTTGTTACTACACAAGGTGGTTCATTTTTTTTTCTAAAAACAATTAAACTAATTTCCCACTTCTACGCTTATTCATGGTGTTTGATATTAACAGGTTTTATGCTAACCCATGCCGTTATAACGTGTACCAAATATGACTTAAATATCTCTACTAGTTTGGTAAATATTCAATAAATTCCACATATTTGTTACAACTTTAACACCCTGTAACTTTTTTATAAGGCCTTAAAATAATATAGTTTATAGAAGAAAGTGCGGTTATTTTTTGGTTTTCTATCACCTGTTAAGGTGTCCCAGAATAAAGCTGAATCACCCTGTATAGGTATTACCTAATTATTGTCTTAAAATGCATTCTTTCTTAAAAGAGTAAAATTATTGTTCACTTTACTTTTATAATTTTGACAGGATTGTATAAATAGCAACATTTTTAATGATGTCAAAATCAAATATGGCACTCATAAAAAAGTAGGTATACAGGGTGTTCGAAAAATAGACGGAGATATTTTAGAGGGTGATTCCCTGTTAAAAAATATGAAAAAAAGTTTCTATAAACATGGGTCCGGAAATGCAGAGTTTTCAAGATACAGGATGTTAAATATATTGCATGTCACTGGACAAAATTGGTTTATCAATTTTTGCAAAAAAATCACAAGTGCCTTGGAAAACAAATAATCAAAAGCATTTCTAGGAAAGAGTGTTATTGCAACTTTTCCAATATCATAACATAAAGTACACTACAACCAATTTTGTCCAGTGACATGCAATAAAACGGTTTTTATTTTTTTTTCTCGAAAACGAAGTGAGATAGGAAAACAATACAAGAGGGAAAGAAGTTGTATTTTTAGATGCTTAATCAAACAAAAAATATTAAAGTTACAAAAAAGGTAGTAGCGTACATTTTTTTGATAATAATATTCGCTAAGGTGCCCCCCGGGACGCCACTGGACTTAATAAATTTAATCTAGTTAGGGCGAAATTAGCCTCTTAATACAACAAATAACATTGCCAAATTTCAACAGAATCGAGTAAATAATTTTTAAGACATTAATAATTTCATGTTTTATTTTTTTTTATTTAACATCCTGTATCTTGAAAACTCTGCATTTCCGGACCCATGTTTATAGAAACTTTTTTTCATATTTCTTAACAGGGAATCACCCTCTAAAATATCTCCGTCTATTTTTCGAACACCCTGTATAACGAGTTCGGTTCACCGTTTTAAGACGCGTATTTAATTAACACTTTCATGATTTTATTAAACACTTATTAAATTGGTAGGTACATTAAATTATGCATCCACAAAGTGCTTCTTAGGGGCCGACTGGTCCCTGACGTTCACCCCTCCTTCCTACCATTAGGGTTAATGGGTCGCCATCCATAATGGATGCGAGCAATCACACTAAAAACTGGGCCAAGGCCGCCCTGCACCCTGGTCGCCTGCGATTGACAACCTCATTCGGTGTATTTTAGCACATAGGCATTAGCTTGTTTGGAACGTCTAATAAGAGGCCTGAGAGCTCTCTGCAGTGGCGTATCCAGGATTAACGTCTGAGGGGGGGCAATCAGTTATAAATATCAAAACTCTGTCGATAATTTTAACGAATAAAAACAGAACAAAAACATATTTTCTAAAATAAATAAATACAGGGTGTCTGGAAATAAATGCACCAACTTGAAAAATTAAAAAGAAAAATGGAAAATATGACGAAAAGTTCAAAATGAACATGGGTCCGCAGATGTTTGGTTTCCGAGATGCAGGGTGTTGAAATTGAAATTTTATTTCAACTTTTTGAGACGACAAAATTTTCTTGCAAAATTTGGTAGCCGGGAATTTTTTGGGAAGAGAAGTCATAATTTGGTATTATTTTTGGTGCAATCCGTAGAGGGCGCTACGTACGCTATCATTATTTAATTTAATTTGCCCTAGGGTTCCTGATCCAGGAACTCTAATTTGCCCTTACTTTTTTGACAGCAAACTTTTACGATATTTTGTGAATGTATCCTCTTCCCACACGTTTTCTAAGCAAAAAAAGTATACTTGGTGAATAACGCCAAAGGTGGCCGTTTTCGAGAAAATTTCAAATTTCTACATCGATGCAGGTGCATATCGACAGTTGTATGCAATTAAATTCAAAATAAAATTTAAATAAACAAACACATTTATTTTTTGACAGTTCAATTAACTTTTTGTTGTTGTTTTTTTTTGGAAGAAAATTTTGTCGTCTCAAAAAGTTACTTAAAAAAATCGAAAATAAAATTCCAAACATCTGCGGATTTATGTTCATATGAACTTTTCGTCATATTTTCCATTTTTATTTTTAATTTTTTAAGTTATTACTGATTACCGAACACCATGTATAACATAAAAATAATTCTTTTTCGAACCAGTAAAATCTATATCACAAAATCAAGTATTCTTTTTTTTGGTTTTGAGCTCGTCAAATATGAGTGTTAACCCATTCAGTCGATTTTCGCTAATGTTGTTTCTAATATAAATTTGAAAAATTTTCAGTTTTGAAAATATTCTGTCTGGCGTGGCGGTGCATACTGTAGGTAATTTTGCTTTCAAGTGGCCTGCAACTTAAAGCTCTCGTTCGCGCAAAATGGTGAAACACCCCGGCCCCAGGGCCGTCGTTTCGTAGATTTTTTCTGGTAATATTTTCTTATTCCTATTTTATATTTACGATGTTGTCCCCTTTAAATTATAAATATTTTTTGTAAATATTTCTTTCGAGATAAAAAGCATTTCCAATAACCGCCTATATAGAACCGGGCAGGCCAACCTGCGCTAGGTCCCTACGCCACATCTGGTCGCCACTCGCACCTAGTCTCCAGAGCCCTTTTGTTTTCGACCTACGCCATTGTCAAGGCACTCCTCAGATTTCGCCGCTTTTTGGAAAAGTGAAATGCAGTCTGTTTTTGTTAGTCAATGCCCACATCTGTTAGCCAGCCTCTAGGACCGAAATGGGCCTTTTCTCAACTTCTAAGAACTTCCCTAGACGGGCCGCTCCGAAAGGGGTGCGCCATTTTTCGCTTCTTTGTTTCTTTGCGGATAAATAGCGTAGGCAGGCTCACTTCGGGATCAGTCCCCTCTGATCCCGTTCGCCATTGAGTGAAAAGTCGTTGCTTTGCCGAAGTTTCCTAAAACTGACGTGTGAGCTAGTCCGTTCGCCTCGAGTGAAAAGTCGTTGCTTTGCCGAAGTTTTCCTTCCCCTGACCTTATTCCATTCGGGAGTGCATTCGCGTACCTCGTGCTCGAAAGTGTTAAACGCGTTCCGTAAATTCGCGACGTTCGTGCACTTACTTCGTTCCCGAAAGTTACAACCGCAGTCGCGTAAGTGCGTAATTCGCAATGAAAGTCGGGCCGGACCCGCGGTGTAGTCGCGAGTTCAACCGCGAGAACCTGAACCAGGAACTAGGTGAGTATAAACCACTAATTTCCATTTTGCTTCTGTCCTCGGGTCACGGCATCTTTCATATATTCACGGCTTCTTTAATTTATTCACGGTGCTCTAATTTAAGTGCAGCTTCTTTAATTTTCACGACATCCTTTATTTTCCCGGCTTCTCTGGTTTGTTTACCCGCCCCATTCATTCACGGCATCTCTAATTTATTCACGATTTATTTAATTCATTTCCGTCACCTTTAATGTATGCATAGCATGGACGAGTAGTCTCTTATAAAAAGGGTCTTGGAGGGAGATATATTTTATTATATCTATTGCGGGAATATGTATCTCGTCGAGTAAATAAACTATTTGCATTTTGTTCTTTGTACGCCGAGCGCCACTGGAAATACAGCTGTCATGCAAACCATTCTTATAATATGTTCTATTATATTTTTAATCAGGATTACAAATTACCTCTAATTCCAGTAACAGCTGCTGTCGGCGTAAGTGTATTTTTGTATTGTTTATCCTTACCAAAAACATTAATTATTCTGAAGTAAATATGGTACTAAAAACACTTCGCCCAGTAGCGAACTGTCAACTAAACGGCAGAACATTGTCGAGACAAGCTTTTTCTTATTTTTTCAATACCGACGAGATCTGTATTCCGCCATCACTCACACAAATTTTCATTTACATGTTTAGCACGGCGCACGCGCCGCGTGTTGTACACACACACGCCTTACCAACGTCAGGGAGACCCATGGTCATGGATCCGATAATAATGTTAATGTAAATACCATAGGCGACAGGCTAAACAACAATAACCTTTCATTCTTAGATGCTCTTGTACATATGTGTACTATATATTCAAATTTAGATGTTCTCCGCTGTACGTGTCGCTCTCGCCGAGAGGACACCCACCTAAATTTAAATTAGGGAGTTGTTTCTGAACTACACCATTCCTAAATAATATGTTCCAGTACTACATGATTTATTCTTGTGAGAATTAATTAATTCAGTAAACCAGCCGTGTAGTTAAACACTCGACCAAGCGTGGTGCTATGTTGGAGGACGCCCTGTCCGATTGGTTGTCAGTTAACACCTTTGTTACCGAACGTAACCCGACCTGTTAAGGTCCCGGGGGAGACTCCCCGACCGAGGGATGTCAAACCCGGTCCGCCGACCGGACGGGTTTCGTTTCCCCCTACCTGCACGCACCTGAATCCCTGCGATCCGTCGTTACCGGAAGAAAGGAGAACCCCTGTGGCTACAGCTGGCTATCCTGGTCCGAGAGAGGCCGAAGGTCCAATGTGACCTGGTAACGACGGCCACGATTCTATAGGTGCCTACATAACTATATATCTACCTACGGGTGTTACCTGAACCAATCGGCGGTGTGGCCGCCGATATACACCTCGTACGATCCAGTATTTACCCCCACGAGTTTTGTGGTCAATATCAGTCAAACGCTTAACCTTCCCAGGGCGAAGGAGTATAAGTCGTGTATGTGCTGCCTTGTATAGGTTTTCGTTGGGAGTCCGGCGGGGTTTTATTTAGGTTTTCCTCGCCGTGTCCGGGCTAATGCCCTACCAACACAATGTAATACGAAGTCGGGTCCTAAACCGCAACATAATTAATAAACGAGACCTATTAATTATGCAACGAACAAATCTTTGTCTTATTTACTATTTTCCCTCACAGCTGACTATACAAACTAGGTCAAACCAAATTTTAGTGCGGTAGCCTCGCCTACCTAATACTATCATAAAATAACCAGTGAACAAGTGTTTATGACTATACCGTTGACTGTATACCCTGCAGTTAGATTAACAAATATGCAATCAATACTTTAAAAATTACTTAGGTTACAAATAAACAAAACACAACGTAGAACAAGGTCCTAACCAATTAAACTAGACGATCACGCCAATTAAAGCTTCCTTTCTTCGGCACCGTAAGGGGCCGGGGGTTGGGACGTTACAATGGTTTTAAAACAATTAAAATTTATTTATGAACAGTAGAATGTTAGAAATAAGACTGACTTAAAACCAAGGGTACTATGGGTACCTCGCCCTTTGTGTTTAGGGATAGGGACGTTTATTTGTTTGGGGATGCTGCCACTTGACTTATATAACTGATATAAATTGCAACTGATTATATTATCCTATTAATAGTAAAATAAACAAAAATATTAAATCCAAACATAATACATTGCAGTCTTATATACAATGTATGGGAATGAGAAGATTAGTAAAGTGTTATCGCAGCTTAAATTCGTTTAACGTTAATAAATGAATACGCTTTCGTATACAAAACTCTTACCATCTAACGAATGTAACACTTTAGGATACTAAAATCATTCAAAGCTAAACAAATCGTTATAAACAAACAAAATTTTCTTTCGGCTATATCGACTGTGTTGACTTTAGTAAAACACAGAAAACAAATCTCAAAGACACTCAGATATCCTCATATTCATCGACTTGTTCAATTAAATTATACAGGTTCTAGGACAAGCCTCATGTAATTCAGGAAAAGCGAAATTTTCAGTGAGAATGTCCAAATAACAATGAAATGGAAAGGTAACTTCTGAAAATATTTTCTTCCCAATAAACACTGATTTTTATGAATCGTCAATGGTGTGTATTTGTTGTCGGAATAGCATAGGGCCATAGGCGTAGTTAACCCTCCCTAAAATGGTAAATGCTCAGCACCTGCAATTCCAGCGAGCATAGCGGCATAAGCCGCATTTTAAACATAATAATAAATATAATCAAATTATTATTAAAGAGTTTTCAAAAATTTTTAGGAAAGTGTGACAGAATTTCTAAAGCGTGAAAAATCAAGAAAGAGTTGGGCTTCATTTGACAAGATGAGCTCTCTGCATTTCAAGATTATGAAACGTCAACGATCCATTAGATAATTAGCTACCGTTCTGCTTTTTTTCCATAAATGCTACATACAACAATAATTTATGTAACAAGTGTATAAAATAGTGCTTTCTTTCATGAGCCCGGAATTTTTTTGAATAGACCGTCAGATAGTGACAGATTTAGGTATACAAGCCTCGAAGAGGGTTGAAAATTGCATCGATGTTGAGTAGAATGAATGAAAATTCGATTTTCCTTAACATAAATAAAAGGTGGCTGTTACCCATATTTTCACACAAGCCGTGTTCACTAAATGATTAATTAATAGAACTTGGCTTCGGAAAACCAAAGGCTTGAGTGATGTAGGTGGCTAAAGGGTTGAAATAAGGGCGTAATCTTGTAAGGAAAAATCGAGATTTTAACCGATTTTTCCACACAAGCCCATCGAAAGTATGAAAATGTACATGTAATGAAAAACATAAAAAAAACATATACATAATTAACATATTATAGTATACAGGGTTATTGGTAATTCGATACATTCTTTTAAAGACGTGATAGGGGAGGAGGTAAGGAGTAAATTTAATCTTAATATGCATTATGCAAACTCAATAGTTTTTAAGATATTTCAATTTTTCCTATTAGACAAAAAAATCTAGGTACAGAACTTTGTTTAAACTTTTTAACTGGATTACTTGCCCAACCCTATGGTCTTCTGTTTGGAATGAAAAAAGTCCGGAAACATTTAGATCATAGGAAAATTTTAAATAAAAAGTTGTCAGGGATATACCTATAAAAAAATTGCCCCGTTCAATTCCCCCAGCCTACTTAGATTTTCATGGGTGTTAACACGAAAAACCAGACACACTGTATATGTATAATGGAGTCGATGTACGAATTCCGTATATTTTCCATAGTCACGAAAGATATTTAATTTTGGCAGACCAAAAATATATCGGCAACAATTATTTTGAACACGTGTTTTAGAAATAAAAAATATTCATTCACGGTAAAAACGTTAATAATGTTGTAACAAACGGAAAAGACGAAAATTAATTAGTAGTTAGTAATTCCACCCATGTTGGTTATAACTACTTGTCTTGCTCCAAAGCGGCAGAATTGGCCTTATCACGGGCGTAGCCAGGATTTAGTTTTGGGGGGGGTTTAGTTTGAGAAGTAAATAAAACAACAAAAATATACTTACATGAAATTTAATATCTATATATTCATCCGAAAAACTACGACATATTTATAAAGTTCTTAACTTTAAATGAAATGGATAAATTAATTTCGTTCCTCTGCGCTAAATCTAAAACCATTAAAGAAGAAATCTTCGGCTTTTTCTTTTAAATATATCCACTACTTCATCTGCATGAATTTCTGTTCCATAGTGAATGTTCATTAACCATTAAGTCTGTTTTCACTTGTAGTGTTTCGTAAATAGTTTTTCAGACTCCTTAGGCTCGAGAAAGACCTTTCTGGGGTAGCAGTGGATACAGGAATGGTAGCCAAGATTTGTAGTAATGTGTAAATATTAGGATAAAGCGTTGGGTGAAGATCTTCAGTCAACGGATAAAGGTTTTTATCGCACATATCTAGGCAGTCCAAACTAGATTTCGGGGTAGGCAGTCTTCTTATCAGCATGCAAGGTAGCTGAAGCTTTGATAGCTAAATCCAAATTTGTTTCTTTATTATAAACCCCTTGACCTTGACTACACCACTTTTTCCAGTAGTCCATACCTTTAAGTTTATCACCCTTCCTTTTTTTCCCCTCCATTTTTCGACAGTAATAATGATTCACGTATCTATCCTTAACAAGGTCATCGAATAACAGCGCACTAAAATTACTCACTTACACGGTACACTTAATTCTCTTCACTATTCGTTCACCACTTTTCACTTTTATTCGCTTCGAGTTCGCATGGAACAATACTGCCGTAAGCGCGGTCACGCGCCGCGGCGCCGCTTATATAGCAGCCCAGTAGCCGTCCAGAAACTTCCACGAACTTCCACAAAGTTCCGCTCATTTCGACCTAGGGGCGTGGCGAATAATCGAGAAACAACGCAAAGTGTCCCTACAATACATTATAGTTCGGCTGCAACTGCGTCTGCCTCTCGTCAAAAGATGGCGCTAGGCGCTACTATTACTACATAATATATTCAAACGTAATAATAATTTAACTCTTCACTCCTCGTATTTTTTCGGTATAATATTAGGTAATATTTTGCTTATTTCGGGGGGGGGGGTTTGAACCCCCGAAACCCCCCCCCTTGGCTACGCCCGTGGGCCTTATTGTCCTGCGTCATGAACTGGTGGTTGATTCCTCTTTCAAGCATATGTTCGATCGGGGCCCACGGAAGTAAGTTTCCGCGGGCCCCGGTTCGATACGATTTAAGTGTGGAGAGAGCGGAGGTAACGGAAAACGATAAATTTCTTGCAATGCTAAATGTTCTAAAACTATCCTAGATTCACAGTTATTTTATGTGGGCGAGCGTTATTCGTCCAGAAATCTGAAGTTCGGTCGTCGTACGTTCACAAACATGCTGCTCTTGTTTATGGATACTCTAGTTAGCCAATGTCTGACACTGACATAAGGACATGACAGAAATATAGTAGATACAGGGGACAGATTTTGCAAAAAATAAAGTTGGCCAGCTGTTTTTTTGGTAGATTTTAACAGTAGAAAATTAGTAGACAATGACTGGGCCACTTTAATTTTTGGCGCCATCTGTTGCTTCTATCATTGATTAAGGTCCTTATTCAATGCTTCTATCCAATATTGCTCTAGTATCCTTATGACTCTGTCACACATTGGCCAACTAGGGATTCCATAAACAAGGATGTTGCCTTGTGATTTGCCTGTCTTTGATTTTCTCTTAAATGTCCAAAGCAATGTAGACCTACCCCATTTGAACGATTTAAAACAGTTCTGGGGGTAACAATGTTCAGTTTCTTGAGAATCTTGAGGGCAAATCCTATTAGCTCTTCTGAATATTAACCTGTCTTCCCTGACATTTGTTGACCTTGGCCTACCTTCTTTTGGTCTTTCCCTAACAGATCCTGTATCACGCTTTTGAGAAACATTAAACTGATTGGAAACATCAACTTGCCGAACACACAATAAAGCTTAATCAAGCTGATTTAATTCGTCTTCACTTAGACCAGGAAGAAACGCATTTGCTGCAGGGAGGCAACGAGAAACGAGGTGTAAATAAACAAAAAATGCATGTTATCTGTTTTTATCGGTAATTTTTTTTTGAAACATCAACGTGCACAGTCGCCCTTTTTTCTATAAAAGAAAATTGGTGCTCCAATTTAAATTTTCCTGGACTTTTTTCTCTCAGGAAAACAGCAATATCCCTAACTTATTTCGACCAGTTTATTATGTAGACATCATAATATCTTATCCCCTAATTCTTATGTTTGTGCGATTAAACAGATTTTTGATAAGCAGCGAGATGGGAAATTAGGTCACACTTGGAGAAAACATTGTAATTGATCGATCCTCTTAGAAAATATGATAAGAATATGCATTATGTATAGAAACAACAAGAATAAAAACTATTATAGGCGCATTTTCGGGAGCAAAACCCTACAAAATCTTTTTAGGTTTGTCCAAAATCTGTCGCTTTCGCAAATCCTTGTAGAGCAGATTTTATTTCGTGAATTCAGTTTTATCTTCAACCCACTATGCGGAGGATGCATCCCTTCAAAATTTTTAAATGGGAACTGGGGTCGAGTTGCACATCGTTGGGGGAAGCCCTTCGGGCATAATATGCAACTCCTAAGTTTCAACCCTTTACTTTACCCCCAAATCTTTAAATTGAAAAGGGGTCGAATAGGTATAATAGTATTTCTAAAGTCACTTGCAACAGCATAAAAAACTCTAATTGGCGTCACAAAAAGAATATAGGACATAAGCGTCACACAGTTTTCAAAAATATACATATTCTACAAGCAACATAATATTTCACTGTTAATAGGTTTTTTTAAGGTTGTCGTCAAACACAACGTTAAGGTTAATGCACCATATAATATTGCCAAAAGGTCTCTAAAAAGCCATATCGATTATAACTATTATATAGATGTATAATATCCTAAGATCTGTGAAATTATGGCACGCCTATATCCACCGCATTTCGCTGCACAAGTGGCCAGCCGTCGAACAGTATAATCCATGCAAGTATTGGTGATATTATATCTATTAGGCGAGCATGCAGTCACTTGTTTTTACTACAATATCAGTCTTCTCTGTCTCCTTTATCTCTTTTTACTACTATTACCAGGTGTGGTTTAATATCGTTAAAAAAGTGTTTTGTCTCGTACTTTATTTCCGAGGCGCCTGTTCTCGAGCTACCCTAGTAAAATATAAATAATGAACTCACTTGGAACACAGTGATATACGGGGTGCGATCTATTTCATAGCATTTACCATGCTCTGCTACTGGTAAAAATACCAGACATATCATCAGAAATCACCCGTATAAAATTTAGAGGATTTTATGCGGTCGACGTCGACCTTGTCAAGGAGGCAGCCAATACGAAAGCGAGCGTAGCGATTTCATTGGTCGGCGTTTCGGATTTCCACGGAGCAGGTGTCGACGTCGGCCAGTCAGACCAGTATAGCCAGTGCCGTGCACATAAATAAGGATTGTGCTTTATTTTAAGGATTTCGGATTTGTGTATAGATTTTTGTGTGGTGTTGCTTTGTGTGAAACAAAATTATTGGTTTGCTTTGGTTTGAATTAATTCAAAGTTTATTTTATTCTTTTTTGGAGCATTTAAATAATTGCTTTATAATATTATTAAGGACCGCGCGCCGCCCTAGGCTCGGTATTGTTTTACAAAGCAAACGCCGACCAAACGTTTTTTTTTCTGTTCCAAGTGACTTCATTTATACCATACCTACTTTCATTATTATATTATTATTTTATGTTATTATGCTAGTAAGTTTGTACATTTTTTGTGGGTGTGATAGAAAACTTACCTAATATTTTAAGACATATTTAGAATTCACATATTTATATTCTTGTTAAACATTCTACCTACCATATAATTATAATCTAATCAGCTTATCTTGACAAATCATACAAAATAATTTGAGATCTGACCTAAGAATATTCCCAGAATTTTTATCTGATAAATATACTATTAGCAAACTGATCGACCCATTTTAGGAAAAGATAAAAAAAAATCAGTACTTGTATTGAGAGTGACTCGTCCATAGGTAGGTAAAAGCATTTTTTACGAAATAGGCAAAATGTGATAGCTCCAAAATTAAAAAAATAAAATTTTCAACTACCGCTTTCAAATTTTACAAAATAATTGTACCACTGAAAGTTACAAACAATTTCCTATGAAGTATGTTCCAAAAAAATTTCGCTTTCAAAATGGAACGGATTGAACTCGGATTTCAACGCAAACGGTTGATTTTATCGTAATTTAACAAGAGTACCCTTTTAATAAAATAAAAAGATGCACTAAAATGATGAACCTGCAAGACCAAAAACATAACCTCAAATAAGTTATGAGTATAAAACCCATTGTGCTACCCTGCTCCTCCGCCTCTGGTTGATGGGAATAAATTGTTTTTAGACAAAATTGTTGCACTTCATTTACTAAAGAACTTAACCAAGTTTCATTTAAATTGCATAACTTCTGTAGAATGCGATAAAGATGTGTTTCAAACTATATACATTATTTATCACCCTGTAACTTTCTTATAATGCATTCCGGACCCATGTTTATAGGAAACTTTTTGTTCAAAATGACATTTTCTACCTGTCACAATACGTTGGCAGCATAATTTAGAAACACCCTGTTTAATCGGAGGTAATAAGTAGTAAAGAACAACACTAACCCTAAAAACAAAACTGAAAAGCATAAAGACAAAAATAAAATACAAAACAAAGTAAAAATAATATATTTACAAATTGTTTTTTTACTAAAAGTTCAGAAGTCAGAAAGCACACAGTTCAGAATTCTAATGTTCTGGTGTTTTTCGTTTTTTGTTACTTTTGTATTTTTTAGGTTATGTAAATCCTGGCTAAAATTTCTACATTTATTCTCAGAAACTTTCCTAGGAAAGTTTCCCGGATATTTTTCGGAGACTTTCAGTGAAATTTTTCCCCAAACCTTCAAAATTTCTTCTCGGAAAGTTTCCCGACTTGGAAAGTTTTCATTACCCATCTCTAGTATAATAATTCTAAAAAAATTAAAGCCATTTAAAGCAAAATTTCTGCACCCGTTAGAAGTTGGAGACATGGAACAAAGATTCGAATATTGTTTGTGGAAGCAAGGGAAATACCTAAAAAATATAGGTATTATTTAGGGATGAAGCAACTTTCAGAACAAATGGGAATGGGGATGTTTCATCCCAGAATACACGTCATTGGTCGGAAAAAATCCCCATTTTGTTGTACACTGTAAAAGTCAGTACTCGCAAAAAGTACACGTCTTTTGTGAGATAACGGATAAGTGGCCACAAGCTTTTTTTCCGACCACCTCTAAATGGGGCGTATTTTCTGAAATTTTTGATAAGCGGATTTCACGATTTACCATTGCGAGAAAGAAGAGATGTAATGATGCAGTTAGATGCAGCGTCTATCCATGGAACTCAAGCTGTGGTTGAATGGCTAAATAATAATTTTGACAACAGAGGTAGGTATTAGTGATACATTTACATGATTTTAGATTCCCGTACTTAATAAATTTTACCACTTGCAGATGCATTGCACGAAATAGTACATTAATTAGTTGGCCCCATCGATCGCCCTCGATGGACTTTTATTTTTGGGGTGCGCGATAAAGAATAGTTTATGAAAATCGTCCTAGAAACATAAACGAACTACAACAAAAAATAGTAGAAGCTTGCGGATCAGAAACAGCAAAGGAGTTAAAACATGTTGTTTGCAACATTAAAAAGAGTATTGCCAAAGTAGACACACTGTAGGTGGATACTGGCTTTTTGGCACAAATAGCTCCAAACGAATCTAGAAAGTTATAAAACTCACATATCACCTGAGATATGTGATAAAACTAAGTAAAATGCCCAAACTGACAATTCAACTGCAAAATTATTGAGTACGTTAAAAACAGTGGAAACATGGTGAGATAAAAAAAAACTTTAGAGGCATTTTTCGTTAAATTTGTTTTTCTTTTACTATGCTGCTATTTAATATTAGTTGTAAAATCTGAAACACAGTAAAATTAAATAGCAAACCTTTGAAAGATTTGTCACTCACATATACAATTTATTAATAAAGTTTCGAAAATTAGTCCGTAATAAATTCGACTTTGGATATTATGTAGTGTGTTAATTTTCGTTTCATTGGCTGTTCAGCCTTGACTATTTTTTGACCTAAAGTGCTTCCGAAAATAACTCTTCTTAATGAATGAATGAAGAGGCTAAATTAAAAACACATTCTCGACGTTGATAGGCTGCAAGTAATTTTTTTTAATGGGTTCAGGAAATAATTATACAGAATCCACGAATATCATAAGGGGGAAGTTTCGACAGTTTCATTCAAAAAAAACGTAATTATAGTAAGCCTTGTGTATGAAAGTTTCACTTCCCTCGTAAAATAAACTGGACTGCTTTTCCAATACAATAATTTGTCCCACCTATATACACATACAGTGTCCTCCAAAAAGTTCGCAGCCTAGGAGGAAAATTTTTAATTAATGTTTTATTTTAAAATTTAATTTTGGGGTTACCTTTTGCTTCAAAAAAGATGAGAAATGACCCACTCAAACGTAGTCATGTGACTTTCGTTATCTGTCAAAAATGACATTTAAAAAAATATAGCGCTAAAAATGGGGTTAGTTGTTAAAATATCAAAAAGTTTTACTTGAAAAAGTTGTTTGTTTTTCAATTTTACATATGTGTACCAAATTTGAACGCTTTACTAAAATATTTATTTTTTTGCCAATTTTTAATATTTGTGAATATTCTGAAAATTTTAAAAACTCGAAACTTCGTAAAAACTATTTTATACCACTAGCTTTATCATTCTATTAATTTTTTATTACTAATTACCGATAAGAATAGTTATTTTTCAAAATAAAATGATATTTACGATTTAAAATTCGGTTATGTTTGTTGCAAAGTTGATGTACCTTCTAGCATTTCGGGTATAAATTTAGTTACATTACGTTTCCCAGTTCTAAATTGATGCCAAAATAATAATAAATTAAAATATCATCGAATTATTTTACGTATCTAAGCAAAATTCTTGACTTTTATGGAACAAATAATTATTACCTTTAAGCGTTGAATATTCAACGCTTTAAGTTTAATTTCACATTAATCGATATTGATGAGTAGGCCATGGAGAGAATAGAAGCAATTGTTTTTATTTGACTGTTGTTTTTATTTGACAGTTATCAAACTCTCAAATAAAAACAATTGCTTCTATTCTCTCCATAGCCTACTCATCAATATCGATTAATGTGAAATTAAACTTAAAGGTAATAATTATTTGTTCCATAAAAGTCAAGAATTTTGCTTAGATACGTAAAATAGTTTGATGATATTTTAATTTATTATTATTTTGGCATCAATTTAGAACTGGGAAACGTAATGCAACTAAATTTATACCCCAAATGCTAGATGCAACAAACATAACAGAATTTTAAAGCGTAAATATCATTTTCTTTTGAAAAATACCTATTCTTATCGGTAATTAGTAATAAAAAATTAATAGAGTGATAAAGCTAGTGATATAAAATAGTTTTTACGAAGTTTCGAGTTTTTAAAATTTTTAGAAATTTCATAAATATTAAAAATTGGCCAAAAAACTAAATATTTTAGTAGAGCGTTCAAATTTGGTACACTTACGTAAAATTGAAAAAGAAACAACTTTTTTAAGTAAAACTTTTTGATATTTTAACAAATAAATACATTTTTGGCGATGTATTTTTTTAAATGTCATTTTTGACAGATAACGAAAGTCACATGACCACGTTTGAGTGGGTCATTTTCCATCTTTTTTTAAAGCAAAAGGGTACCCCAAAATTAAATTTCACAATAAATCGTTACTTAAAAATTTCCCCCCTATCATTATGTTAAAAAAAAACAATATTTGGACAAAAAATCAGCCAAATCTGATGTCTCGTTTGGAAATAGTATATTATACACCTAGGTTGAGAAGTGAGCCATTATTTACCGAGCATTTTTATATCCCGAGGCGGGTAGCGCCGAAGGATATAATATGCGAGGTAAATATTGGCCTTCTCAACCGAAGTGTATATAGATTTTTTTTACTACTAACATTGAAATATTGCCATATTTTAGTCATTTCTCGCTTTTTTCAAATACTTCAAAATATCAAGTAGCCTGGGAGTTCAGTTGTCAAGCTGATGAAATGACACTAATTTTTAAATGTCACATAGAAAATGTTTCATTATTTACCTACGTATTTTTTTATTATCATTATTTACCGAGGTAGAGAAATATTACTTCTCATTAGAGGAATGAGGTAAATAATTGTGATTTCTCAGGTTAGTAGTAAAAAAACAATATATACCGATAATTTTACATTGTTTTCGCAAACGAGACATCAGATTTGGCTGATTTTTTGTCCAAATATGCGCAATATAATGCAGTATTTGAGTTGAGCATTGGTTTTTTGAAAACCTAGTAATTTTAAAAACAAACACCAAAAACACACTTGGGCTGGCACTATGTGTGATAACGCCCCTTTAAATTTGAATGTCAAATGCACGAGGGCCGTGGTTGGTCGTGGTCAACTGTCATTTTTGGGTTGCCACCACAAATTTCGCTTGTCCCCTAGAATGCACACTAAATCCCCTAGAATATGCCCAATATGGCGGCTATCCAGGCGGAGGCCAGCGCCCTCTGCCGGATGGCCAAAAATTGGTGAAGGACAAGGGCCCAATAGCGGTCCAGTTTATTTTACGAGGGCCGTGGAAAGTCTGCATCTATACATGTCAAGGAATGAACTGAATTGAGATGTTTCTAAACATATATATATATATATATATATATATATATATATATATATATATATATATATATAAGGATGTAAGATTAGCGAGTGTAAATGTAATAATTACAAGAAAAGGTGATAATGGGCAAACACTCAAAGTTAACAAAAAGAAAAAACTAGTAACCGCATACACGTGTTTCATGCTATTTGGCAATCATCGGTACGGTGTAACATTAACCAAATCAAAAGATAGGCATGATTTGGGAAGCAACAAATGAAGTCCAGGCAGGAGCCAACAGCACATTTGCAGCTTCAGTCAGCACATCCCCGATTTTGGGGCTTGTACTAATATCGCCACGGAGGCTGCTAAAGCGACCTGCGTGGAAATCTTCATAACCCAAGATACAATGACAATAAGGATGTAAGATTAGCGAGTGTAAATGTAATAATTACAAGAAAAGGTGATAATGGGCAAACACTCAAAGTTAACAAAAAGAAAAAACTAGTAACCGCATACACGTGTTTCATGCTATTTGGCAATCATCGGTACGGTGTAACATTAACCAAATCAAAAGATAGGCATGATTTGGGAAGCAACAAATGAAGTCCAGGCAGGAGCCAACAGCACATTTGCAGCTTCAGTCAGCACATCCCCGATTTTGGGGCTTGTACTAATATCGCCACGGAGGCTGCTAAAGCGACCTGCGTGGAAATCTTCATAACCCAAGATACAATGACAATAAGGATGTAAGATACCGATGATTGCCAAATAGCATGAAACACGTGTATGCGGTTACTAGTTTTTTTCTTTTTGTTAACTTTGAGTGTTTGCCCATTATCACCTTTTCTTGTAATTATATATATATATATATATATATATATATATATATATATATATATATATATATATATATATATATATATATATATATATATATATATATATTTGAAGTTTATAACCCATGATTTTATTTGGGGAAATTTAAATTTTCGTACTGTGTTAGATACAGAACAGGAAAGGCATCTACATGAATAATTCGAAAGTTTTTTCTCCTCTGGCGTTTTAGTAGTGATACGCTACTTTGATGATCAGAATTTTTTTAAACTATTTAGACTTTACGTTTTTCTGCCTTTCATCGACCTTCGAGATCGAGACAGACTGCATGCGCATATCTTTATAGGAAAACAACGCTGATGGCCAAGAGCGCTGGACAAAATTGTGGATTCACAGTATTGCTCCTGTACTTCTGTGCGATTTACTAATAATTGTCCTACACTCACTGGGATTATTACGGTTATTATGACGACAGTATAATAAACCAGTTGCCGAAATGATCCTTTGTTTTCGACCAGTAAAATTTAAATTTTAAATTTAAAAATTTAAGATTTTCTACAATTTTCTTTGGTGCAAAAGCAAATTATCATAACCTTTGCGGGTTTATCAGTTTTTGCATATTTATAAGATATTCTTGTTGTTTTAGTGTTATTTTTAGTATATTTAATTTGTTTTTTACAAGAATGGCGGTTTACGAAAATAATGAAAAGATATGTTGGTTGTTTCATACAATCTAATGAAAATCTCCAAGAGGAAATAGATTTACAAAGGTAACGTATATACACCAAACAAGAGAGAGAGGGGCACGAAATAAATGTAGGTACCTATTGGGTTATGTAGAAGCGGCGCCTTCATCTTCTTTCAAGCTAATAGAGGAATCAACTAGTGTTAATTTTTTTGAACGTTATTAGAAGAATAACGAGAATGTGCAAATTTTGCATATCTACGGGAGAATGGCCGTCCTTTTGTTTTTCCTAACTTAAGTTTTAAGTAAGTTAGGTAATTATTGTTTTGTTTTGAGCAAAATTCAATAATTTTATCATAATTAAGTTAAAATGCTGTAATGCTGAAAAATTAGTTTTTGTCCTTACCTTTTCTATATTGTAACTATGCAGACAAAAATGTTAAGGTTGATATTTCCGGTCCCGGGCAAAATTTACAATCTTTGTGAAAATATGAACCGTGATTCGCAGTGATTTCCAATTGATTATGAACGTTTTAG
Organism: Pseudeuparius sepicola; assembly: GCA_963920635.1. Taxonomy (NCBI): domain Eukaryota; kingdom Metazoa; phylum Arthropoda; class Insecta; order Coleoptera; family Anthribidae; genus Pseudeuparius; species Pseudeuparius sepicola. The sequence goes on from OY987298.1 coordinate 15,866,934, forward strand.
GGAAATTATTTTCACATTTTTTCTTATACTCCGTTTATCCGCAAAAGTTTCGCTTCCGAGATACAAGATGTGAAAACATGAAAAAAATGACGACTGAAAAACCACTAGAACAAATATCTCGTTGGAATTAAGCGTAGATCAAAAGTTCAATAATATAATGTGTTCCATTAAAAAAACAAAATTTTGGTTTGTCCAGTTTTAACGGAGCACACACTGTATCAATTTCTACAAGACCATGTAAAAGCCCACCAAAAATCCTAAAACTTCTATATCTACAACTTTTCCTTTAACTCGAAAAATAGAGAAGTTAAGGAGGGGTGAAGTGTATGGGGATCACCCTGTCCAGGCGTTTTTCCTTAGTTTTTGAGGTAGAGTAATGCAGTTTCTCCGGGAAATCCGAATCTAGCTTCAGAATTGACATACACCTGTCAACGTTTTAGGGACATTATTTTCATATTTTTTTCTTATAGGTACCTACCTACTCAATTTATCCCCAAACGTGTCGTTTTAGCGATACAGGACGTGAAAATATGTGAAAAATGAAGTTTGAACACCCTGTAATCGGGGTTATGAAGAGAAGATTCCGAAAATTCAATAACATACAGGGTTAAAAAAAACATAAGTTTGGTTAGGTTAGCTTTTACGGAACAACCTGTATTAATTTCAAGAAGATAATGGAAAAGCCCCCAAAAATCCTAAAACTTTTATATGTACAATTTTTTCTTTGATTATAAAAATAACGGGACTATTTTAAAATTTGAATGAATTAATTAAATAAACAACTTTTTCAAATAAAACTTCTTGAATGTTCATCAAAAATGAGCCCATTTTTATAGTACAGTAAAATTGGGCCAAAACCCAAATATAAAAAAAAAGTTCTTTCTAGCGCGAAATAATTCCATACCCTCCTAAGAGTTAGTACTAAAAAGTTATACCACCACCAGCGTCGGGTTTCGGGGGGAGGGGGTGAAAAGGGCAGGAAATTCTTATTTTTCACAGTTTTGCGTGAATATCTAGTAAACTATGAGGTTTAGCGCAAACGTCATCCTATACGCAAATGATATACATTAAATTCCGAACAAGAATTGTTATATACAGAATTATGGTAAAGTGAACGGTTTCCATGATATGGAGGGGTAAAAATTTCTTTGTTTTTATTTCACGTAGTTTTTGTTGAAAAAACTTAAAATGATTACAGTATAAATTAGTAACTGAATAATGTATGTAGAATATATATAGATATATCTAGGCATATATATAGATACATATTACACCCATAGATTGTTATTTTTTGTCACAACATAACCTCATAAGTATATGACTGTAAATATGTCCAATACAAGTTAGTAGCCTTAGTTAATTTGTACTCACTTTTTGCCCTCATTCATTATAGCGTTCTGATTTCCATTCGTTCTTTTATGTCAAATCATTCCCATATTTAATTTGTCCTTAGCTTGTAAAAATGAGAAAGTCATGAATAGGAAGCTCATGTGAAAAACAAGAAAATATATTAAACAGTGTATATTGAAAAAATGGGAGGGAAATCAAAATTATACAAAAGGTATAAGTTTTAGGTAAATCATTAATTGCGTTATCAGTCAGCACCAAATAGTTCACTCGGGCTGGTGAGAGGAAACAAATCTTCGCGTTCTTCGTCCACTTGAGAATCATCATTTAAATCGTCGTCGATGATGACAGTATCTCTATTGAGACATGCAAGTCCTAACCAATTGCTGCACATACTTGAACAATTGAGACCACTCCTTCGACACTCGCAGTTTTTTATTTCTTTAATATATTTGCCTATCTATAAAAAGAGCACATACCAAATATTATCCCTCAAACCGCGATATTTAATTTGCAATAAATGATTAAAGTTGTGACCGCGAGCTATTCATTTGAAACGATACGAAAAGCGCGGGAATGGTCGTGACGTCAAATATCTCGATCGATCAGAAGGCAGTGACAGGAATGACAACTACACAGAATTAGAGAAGATGAGAATGGAAATTGAACGTTAAAATAAACAGTTCGGCGACCCATTTACAGAGGGCTCTGATGTAGGTCTCGGTACGTGGGATTTCATTTGCTGTCAGAAACGTGACACTTGCTGCTCAGGACAAAAAATTAGTACGCTTACGCATCTCGCAATGTAAATAACTATTTAATTCTGCACACACTTTTCAAACGTTATCAACAATATCAAGACGGACAGACAAAGATAGGACGTTCTCGTTTGGTCATTCTAAACAAAGCTTGCGTGGTGCTGTAGTTTATTTACATGTGCCGCCCATATTAGTTGATACATGGTGCCGCCGCCCACCAAGGAGGGCGCGTTACAAGAATGATTTGAATTATGCAGTTTTTAATTGCTTATATTTATTACATAAAAATAAAAAATGAGTTTCTTTCTGAACTGTGGTTCATTTAATGGCAATAAATTACGTTTGAAAGTAATATTTTTCAAATTTAATTTTTGTGCAAGTTCCCCATTGTTTAATATATATTTTCTTGTTTTTCACATGAGCTTCTCATTTTTACAAGCTAAGGACAAATTAGATATGGGAATGATTTGACATAAAAGAATGAATGGAAATCAGAACGCTATAATGAATGAGGGCAAAAAGTGAGTAAAAATTAACTAAGGCTACTAACTTGTTTAGACATATTTACAGTCATATACTTATGAGGTTATGTTGTGACAAAAAATAACAATCTATGGGTGTAATATGTATCTATATATGCATAGATATATCTATATAACTACATACATTATTCAGTTACTAATTTATACTGTAATCATTTTAAGTTTTTTCAACAAAAACTACGTGAAATAAAAACAAAGAAATCTTTACCCCTCCATATCATGGAAACCAACCGTTCACTTTACCATAATTCTGTATAGGTATAACAATTCTTGTTGGGAATTTATTGTGTATCATTTGCGTATAGGATGACGTTTGCGCTAAACCTCATAGTTTACTAGATATTCACGCAAAACTGTGAAAAATAAGAATTTCCTGCCGTTTTCACCCTCTCCCCCGAAACCCGACACTGGTGGTGGTGTAACTTTTTAGTACTAACTCTTAGGAGGGTATGGAACTATTTCGCGCTAGAAAGGACTTTTTTTGGCTGTTTGGGTTTGACCTAATTTTGTGTTAGTTTTACTGTACTATTTAGCAACTTTATTTTTTAAATGTTATTTTTGACAGATAGCATGCCATGTGAGCACGTTTTAGTGAGTCGCTTTTCATTTTTTTAAGCACAAGGTAACCTCAAAGTTAAATTTCAAAATAAATCATTAAATAAAATATTTTTCTTGAAATCGGCATTAAAATGTCCCAAAATCGTCATTAAAAGCACAGAAATCGTACAATAATGTAGCCCATTATTGTACGATTTTTTCAATAAGTAGGCCTTGGCGAGATGTAAACATCAAACGTCAGACGCGGAGAAATCGCCCGTCAAAAGTGACCAAATATTCAAAACCCGGCCGATAAAGGCTCATTTAACTTTTCGTACATATTGCGAAATTGTTTCCTATAGAAGCGCAATCCTTCAGTATACATATTTTAGTAAATTTGAAAATCAATAGATTTGTTGTGTACTTGTCCTAGGTAGAGCGATCGGTAAAGTCAAGCAACGCCGCGCGTAGTCGGTTCGTGGACGGGTGATCCCTTATTATTATTTTCTTGCCTAATAAAACATTTTTTTTTCCGATTTCAAGAAAAATATAATATGTACCTTGGCACTGAAGTTATTTTCATGTGGTTTATTTGCCTCGGCCAGAGGCCTCAGCAACTAAACTCCACATGAGTCATAAAAAGTTGAACTTCAGTGCCTTGGTACATAAATAACTATTTCTTGAAATCGGCAGTAAAGTGTCCCAAAATCGTCATTAAAAGCACAGAAATCGTACAATAATGTAGCCCATTATTGTACGATTTTTTTCAATAAGTAGGCCTTGGCGAGATGTAAACATCAAACGTCAGACGCGGAGAAATCGTCCGTCAAAAGTGACCAAATATTCAAGACCCGGCCGATCAAGGCCCATTTAACTTTTCGTACACATTGCGAAATTGTTTCCTATAGAAGCGCAATCCTTCAGTATACATATTTTAGTAAATTTGAATATCAATAGATTTGTTGTGTAGGCTGCACAAGAAGCAGCGGTTTTTCTGTCAGAAGGTGGCGTGTCTCATTATACTTGACCTAGGTAGAGCGATCGTCAAAGTCAAGCAACGCCGCGCGTAGTCGGTTCATGGATGGGTGATCCCTTATTATAATTTTTTTGTATATCTCTTCCTCCAAACTAGACACTTCATAGCGGAATATCGACGCATCCAGGAACAAACCTTAAACAGACCTGTGCGTCGCAGTGGATGTTTCCAACTCGCCAAGGCGACTTGATATTGATAGCAAAACTGTTTTTTGAGGTGTCAACGAGTGTGTTGTTCCTTTAAAGTTTGCCCCTCCTTACTCCTAGTCGAAAAAACCCGGACGCCCATGGCCGCGGTGGCAGAACTAAAGCGCGCTTTATCAATCGGACCGCGACCACGATCGCGACCCAGTAGGCGCGGATAGCTGGCGCGGGAAAGGCGGACGGCGATCGCAGCGGGCGGGAAAATTTGAATAAAGTTGCCATGGGTGTCGGGCTGTGAGAAAAACACCTCGTTTCGATTGGAGTTAACAAAACTTTTTTGGAACTGCCATAAGTATCAAGTAAGTGACATTAGTTTTTTTTTTAATATAGTGATTTCAAGCGACCAAGAATTGAACTGTGCCTTAAATTTCGAAGAGAGCAAATATTCAAAATACCTTCTTGATCATTGATTCATAATGAAAAGAAAACCCGTTCCTCAAATCGTTATTAGCGCGGCTATAAAATTAAGTCCAGAATGTCCAGAACCATGAACTAACGTTAATAAAACTAGCTTTGTAAGTTCAGACTTTAAGAACAGAAAATACTTCTTTCCTTTATTTTTTATTACACAGATAAAAAAAATTTAACAAAAAATTAAAACCGACTTCAAAAATTTGCCCGCATGCCACTCCACTAAAAATTAAAAAAAAAATAACAAAAATTAACACCGACTTCACAAATTTGCCCGTATGCACATTTAAACTAAAATTTTAGAAATATTTTCCTCTTTCTACATTGAGTTATATTTGGATTTGGTGAAAGTCAAGGCAAAGAATTGAAATCTATTTAGATATGAATACATCATATCCTACATACACCATAACTTACTGTCGCCGACTCCAATAATACCTAACTCAATGTAGAAAGAGAAAAATATGTCTAAAATTTTAGTTGAAATGTGCATACGGGCAAATTTGTAAAGTCGGTGTTATTTTTTGTTAATTTTGTTTTAAATTTTTAGTGGAGTGTGCATATACGGGCAAATTTTTGAAGTCGGTTTTAATTTTTTTGTAAAAATTTTTTTATTTCTTATTTTTTAGTGAATTATTAAAAATTATCGAGATCGGAATTAAATTCCATCCCCTATTTGTCCACCCTTTAGGACTGAAATTTTTCTCCTCAAATTTAATTTCTCTTCGAATTTAAATGTGACCACCTCTAAGGTAAACTTTTTCTAATAAAATAATCATCAAAATCGGCCCAATATGAACTTTCATCCCCTATTTATCTACCCTTAGGGGTGGAATTTTTTCTTTAAATTTAAATGGGACCACCTCTAAGGTACTCCCTTTCTAATAAATGAGAATCATCCAAATCGGTCCAATATGAACTTTCATCCCCTATTGATCTAACCTTAGGGGTAGAATTTTTTCTTTAAATTTAAATGGGACCACCTCTAAGGTACTCCCTTTCTAATAAAAAAGTATAATCAACATCGGTTCAATATGAAATTTCATCCCCTATTTGTCCACCCTTACTCCTAAAGTAATCCCTTTCTAATAAAAAGAGAATCATCGAAATCGGTCCAATATGAAATTTCATCCCCCATTTTGAAAGGGTATACTTACAGAATGGTCCCATTTAAAGTTGAAGAAAAAATTCCACCCCTAAGGGTGGAAAAATAGGGGATGAAATTTAATATTGGTCCGATTTCGATGATTCTCTTTTCATTAGAAATTACTTTAGGAGTGTCCACTCTTAGGGGTGGAATTTTTGTTTCAAATTTAAATGGGGCCACCACTCTAAGGTATGTATCCCTTTCTAATAAAAAAAGAATAATCGAAATCGGTTCAATATGAAATTTCATCCCCTATTTGTCCACCCTTAGGGGTTGAATTTTTTCTTCAAATTTAAATGGGGACACTCCTAAAGTAATCCCTTTCTAATAAAAAGAGAATAATCGAAATCGGTCCAATATTAAATTTCATCCCCTATTTTCCCACCCTCAGGGGTGGCATTTTTTCTTCAAATTTAAATGGGACCATTCTGTAGGAATACCCTTTGAAATAAAAAAAGAATTGTCCAAATCGGTTTATAAATGACGGTTAAAAAATAAAGCGCATTTCCTGCGAAGGCCTAAAAAATGGCAAAAGCTCCCAACTTCAACTTGAATTTTGGCGGTTCGGTTCATTGTATTCACCTACGCTTTTTTACTTATTGAGAGGCACACTGTACCTAGGTAGTTTAACTATTCATCTATTTTAATTGCTTGAAAAAGTACCAAAGATAAACATTTAGTGACAAAACTTTAGGAATCTATAGAAAACATGGAAATAAGTAATTTTTTCATATAAACATGTATCGAAATGGAAACGGTTTTCGTTTTATATAAGTATATGTACGACCTACATAAATTCCACCTTACTGGTGCGAAAAATAATGTTTTGAATTCCCAGGACACATGGTTTTTCAAATCTAGAAACCTTTTTGTAGGTTTTAGGACCAAACAATGTTATTAAGGAAAGTTGTTCGGAATTAAAAACTCAGTAGGTGTGCCAAATGTCGAAAGCCAAGACCTACTTTGATGGCGTACCATTTTTTTATTAAAAAATATGATGGTTGACCCCTTCTCCTCCGACGGTGGAAATAAATCGGATGAATTATTTTTAATTTACTTATAATATTTAATGAAAGAAACTTGAAGAAAAAAATTGAACTTTGACGCCTTGTATATCGAAAACCGTTAGGATTTCGATACATGTTTATAAGAAAAAAATCTTACTTTGACGTTTTGTATAGATTCCTAAAGTTTTGTGACTAAATGTTGGAGTTAATTTATTTACATGACACTGAAGAAGAGGATTTCAATAAATTTACACCTGTCAAATGTCAAATGTCATTTTTCAGATTGTCTCGGTAGTACAAAATGTAAGTTGTAGTGTTAAAAAAAAATAAATTGTTCCCGGCCATTTGATGAACATTTGCACATAACTAGGTACTTTCGAAGATGCTGAACGAAGAAGTGATATTTTTGAAAAAGAAAGCAACAGTCGTTTCGCCGGATATAGCGAAGACTTTGACAGTTCATTTGACATTTGCCAAACTCGCCAGCGTTGATTGATATATTATTAAAGACTGCTCACGGCTGTCACGTCTGACACATTTTTGGCTCGCCAAGCGCTTTCCGGAGATAAAATACAATGCAGAATACATTCTTAGCCATCAGAGCCATCTGTTTTCCAGGACATGAAGCTATAGCCGTGAGAAGTCTTTATAAATACGTCAATCAACGTCACCAGATTGCCTGGAATGACAGGAAAAGCCAGGGACGTAATCTAAAAACGCTCTTTAATTGTACACTAGATTGTGACAGGTAAATATTTCATATCCCTAGAATTCCCTAAGCGGTGGCCATATTGATATTATTGATAGGTGACGGAGAACAGGGCCAGAATAAACAGAATTTACGTTTTACGCACACGAATCCTAAATTTGAATAGATAGAAATTAAGATTAAAATCTGTTCTTTGAAGCACAGAAAAAGACTATAGTTATAGTTTCTGTGTTTGAAGTTAGGTTAGAGCCACAGAATGTCAAGGTTCTGACATTTTTTGCCAGACATGCTAAATACGCTCCTGGGGGCCAAGTATGGTGTAAAATAACCATCCTTGCCTGGGGGCGCCCAGAACAATGCTGCCAACCTTGTATTACCAAATTAAGAAATGTAATTTCTAGTGTACAATAATTAAAGAGCGTTTTTAGATCATATATTGGGTAAGAAATGGAACCGATCTATTTTTGTATTCTTTCGGTCTACACGCGCAGCAAACAACTTTGGAAGAAGCAGCAATACATTTCTGAATTTTGAGGTGTAAACAAATAAAATTGAAATTAAAAAACCTTTTTAAAAACAAGCTTTTATTTAAGCCATGTACTAAAACGAATAAAATAAGTTTAGGATAATTCAATTCCAAATTGCGACAAGTTTTTGCAAATTGAAAAGCTTGGCACGCGAAATGTTGATGAAAGTAGGTACCAATTAATTTTATTGGACAGTGATTGGTTGATAAACAAGTACCTATTTGCCAAAGTATGCATTTTTTTCTTTACAATTCGCGCGACAAGTTTTTCAATTTGCAAAAACTTGTCGCAATTTGGAATTTAATTATCTTAACAAAAACCTAAACTTATTTTATTCGTTTTAGTACATGGCTTGAATAAAAGCTTGTTTTTAAAAAGGTTTTTTTATTTTCAATTTTATTTTGTGCTTTTTAGTACCTATTTGATTTCCATGTCAGGAGGGCGGTAAAGAAATTTAGTCAGCCATCTTGGGGCGGCCGCCATATTGGATATCGTATGAAGTCATTCACCTTATTGTTTCCTACCCGTCGAGCCCTTTCATTTGATACCCATGTTGGGTATCAAATAGGTAATCCGCCATCTTGGAGCGGCGGCCATATTGAATTTAGTGTGATGTAACTAACTCTATCGTTTTCTATTCTTCAAGCCCTTTTATTTGATACCCATATTAAGGGGGTTGACAAAAAATACATCATCCGCCATCTTGGAGCGGCGGCCATTTTCAGTATGGCATATCGTATTGTCACCGGAACTAAAGGTGTATGCAAAATTTCAGCTCAATCGGAAGTGGTTCTAATAATTCAGCTTGCAAAATTCGACCCACACATAGACACATACATACTAACAGGTGAAGTTAAATAAAAGCTTGGAAAAATTCTGGAATTCGCCAAAATGGGTGAAAATAAAAAACTATTATATTATATTTTCTTACATTTTCAGTGTTATAAATACCACTAATAACTTGCGTTATACCGTTGAATGAAGTCACTCAACAGTTATAGCTATACCATTGAGTAAAGGATATATACACCTATATTCTATATAAAATATATCCTTTACTCAATGCCTATACATTATTCGGTGGTCCAAATCCTAGTTCTAAAATTTTCAAATGTGTAGGTACTCGGAGAATATTTACTTGCGGAACAAACTGGAAACCTATTGATCTTTTCCAACCTGTTTTCGACTGATTTTGCAATTTGCACTTAAAAAGTTTATAAAAAGCCACGAACTGCTATACAGTTCAAGGAACAGCCACCAACGCACAGAGTGGGTGTTGTAACCTATCTGCCATGTTGCAGTTTCATTGCCAGCACATTTTTAATTTTTTTATCAATGAGGTGGGACTTTAGTCCGAACCTGTGCAGCCGTAATATGAAACTGCGCCGTTGCGGTAAACCATAAATCATTGGTATAGGTCCAGGAAATTCAAGTAATATTTAGGACGAATCAAGTAAACAAGTCGTTAAAAGCAAATAATATTGTAATAGTGGTTGTGGTACACATGCATCTTTTTAGTTAAAATTTTACGACTACGAACAAATTGGTCAACTAAGTTTTAATGAGTAGGTGTCTATATTTTTTAGTACTACGTTTTATTTGGCATAAATTTTAATGTTTTCGGCATTGCTTACTTGTTTAAGGAAGGTCTCTACCTTTTGCATGAATATCCTTGAAAAATATTTTTTCTGGTTTCTTGTTGAAATGCTGAATAACAAAGTAGGTATCTACCTAAATAATATATCAAATCATTTTTTCTACTCCCGCATGTACATAGATTTGCCGTTTTCTTTACCACCTACAGAATGGATAAGTATAGGTCAATGCCATTCTAGTTAACTAAACGGATATGATTGCATATCCATCCTAGGATGGATATGAAATCCATATCAACCAATCACAGGTAAGCTTTCTCCGCGAAGCGTATTGGAAAAGCAAGCAACCCTTGAATTTATTATATTTCAAAACATCAGTGCGATCTCCGTTTATTTTATACAAATATTCGATTAGCAGCTATATTACACGTAGAAAAAATATACTCGAATGGAATGTCCATACAGACCTCGGACCTTCATCCTCGTATGATATGAACATATCCACTCTTGTTGTTCAAACTATACTTATAATAGTTATTTATGTACCAAGGCACTGAAGTTCAACTTTTTATGACTCGTGGAATTTAGTTGCCGAGGCAAATAAACCACATGAGTCATAAAAAGAACTTCAGTGCCGAGGTATATATATTATTATATTTTTTTAAATCGGAAAAAGATGTTTTATTAGCCAAAAAATAATCATGAACCGACTGCGCGTGGCGTTGCTTGACTTTGACGATCGCTGTACCTAGGTCAAGTATGACGAGGCACGGCGGTTCCCAACAGAAACTTCAAACTGCTGCCTGTTGTGCAGCCTCGATGAAAAATAGATTGATATTCAAACCTACTAAAATATTTATACTGAAAGATTGCGCTGCTATAGGTAACAATTTCGCAATGTGTACGAAAAGTTAAATGTGCCTTTATTGGCCGGGTTTTGAATATTTGGTAACTTTTGACGGGCGATGGCTCCGCGTCTGGCGTTTGATGTTTACATCTCGCCAACTTATTGAAAAACCGTACAATAATGGGCTAATTCAGTGCCGATTTCTGAGCTTTTAATGACGATTTTGAGACACTTCACTGCCGATTTCAAGACAATTATATTATAGTGGACGTTAGCCACGCTCAAACTTTGTTTTTCGATATAAAAACATTTTATACCGTTTTAGCGAATAAGATTTTTTGTAAATTGTTTTACTTCCTTGCACATTGTGATATAGGTATGGAATTCGTAAAATTAAATCAAAACTGCCTCAGGTCGCACTGAGATTCAGACAAGTAGAGATCGCCCTCTTAACAAAATTTCAACAATCGTTAAAAATTAGACGCAATATAAATATTTATCTAAGAAATACTTAAGATCATTGAGTATATTCCTTTACTCAATGCTAAGATGTTAATTGCGCTTGTAGATATATTTCTTAATAAAATTCAAATGCGGAGATAAAAAAAAATCGAGGTGAAATGATATCTCGTATCTGATGATAATGAGTAACTTTTCAATCCTATTTAAAAAAAAGCCGTTGGCACTGGGATCATTAATTCCATACCATTATTTTTAAATCTATTATTTATTAGTAAATTCCAATATTAGACACAAATTCCTCAACATAAACCATACATATTATATATCGTTACTTTTTTAGACTTTCATCCCCTCATATGTTTTACAAACGAAATTCCGAAAACCAAAATCACCATCAATAAATTACCTAAATTTTTCAAGATATGAAAAAGTGCCTATAAAAAAGTTGCTTATTGGAATACAACTTTTACACCTAGACAGTTAGGTACAAAATATCAAATATCAGGAAACTAAAATTAATTTTGAATCTTTCCATTTTTTTTTCAATAAATTTGTATCAAAATTTAGTATGTAATGATGAAAAAAATCTCTCTTCTGTGCTTTTTCTCCAATAGTAAAACAAAAATCTAACCTACTATACCGTCATCTCCTTCTTCAACCGTAGAAAGTAATTTTTATAAAAAGTTCGTACTAATTAATATAGGTTTAATCTAAATCATAATATGTAATGCATAATTTTATAACTTTTACCTATTTACTGATGAACTTGTCGTTTTCACAAATCACTATCATTATATTAAATTAACTAGTGTTTGATCCCAAGGTAATTTATTTATTGAGCGTGTAGCAATAATTACGTCTAAGTACCTACCACAAGTTGTGGACTGTGGAAAACATATTTATTTACTTTGAAATGAATTGCTTATTCCATAAATCAAGCTACTTTGCTTCACGAAAAATTAAGGAAACCTACCTCATTCAGATTATTTTTTTAATTAACTTTCATGAAATGTCTAATAGGTACGTACCCTACTCAGAATGATCCATTTTGCTTATAAAGAGGACATTGTGGTATATTTTTGCTGAATGCATGTTCAGTTTAGTGCAAAATGCATACTGATTTGTAATACAATACCAATACATTGATATTGCAACTAAATCCACATCCGTAATAAAAAGTTGAACTCCGCAAAGCATAAAAACCTTTGAATTTTATACGGGTGATTTCTGCTGATAAGTCTGGTATAATTACCAGTAGCAGAGCATGGCAAATGCTATGAAATAGATCGCGCCCCATATATCACTGTGTTCCAAAAGAGTTCATTTATATTTTACCAGGGTAGCTCGAGAACAGGCGCCTCGGCAATAAAAATATGAGACAAAACAGTTTTTTTGCCCATATTAAACCGTATAGCAGTAAGAAAAGATGAAGGAGACAGAGACGATAGGGGTTACACTATTCGAAGGCTGGCCACTTGTTCAACGAAATGCTTTGGATAGGCGTGCCATATAATGATAATAAATTTCACAGATCTTAGGATATACTTGCGTAAATAGTTAAAATCGATATGGCTTTTTAGAGACCTTTTGACAATATTATATACAGCGTGTCCATTTAGAATTCCCTTCTTCGATTGTGGCTATACTTTTAAGGATAAAAAAATCGGTTCGGGGGATCCAAATAAGGGAAGATGGAGCACATTTTAAAATTAGTTTGGTATATACAGGGTGTTCCAAAAAAGTGTGGCGACAAAAAAATATTTTTTTTTAAATGGAATGACCCGATTTTTTTTTATCGCAAATGAAGCATATCAGTATACATCCCTAAATTATTTCCGCTTCCATCTGCGGCGTTGCCAAGTTATAATTTTTTTAATGTATTTTTTGCTAAATATCAACCCTTCATTAATATTGCTATATTTTTCTTTCGGCTTGATTTTTTCTCTTGAAACTTTGGTTGTGTATTTACACTTAACCATTTTATTAATAACTAAGAACCAAGTTGAAAATTTTTGTACAGGATGTACATTTTCAAACTATTTATATTCTGCAGCATTCTGGTATCAGGATGCCTTCTACCTGGGAATTTTTGGGCATAAACTCGAGATGCCAAAAACAATTTCCAAAACATTCACCAATTACGTAAATCATACTTATCAAGTCATGTTTACAATAATTCATTTTGTGACAACTTTTTGCTGTTTTAAATTAAACAGCGAACACAGAATACAAGCAGCAAATGAAATATGTCAAACCAGAAAAAAACCATGGCCACCTATGAGTTCTCCTAAAACTTTTAACTTTTTATTTTAATATTCTATTTATGCAGGTGTAGTAGGTATACAAAAATATGGTAAACTACAGATTGTAACTGGTACTAACGCTTTTTTGATATGCAGCTTTTTAAATAAGTACAAGTTTGATTCTCGAGTAATTTGCGTGTATGTAATAAGTAAAAAAGTTGCAAATTTTCTGTTTATACTGGATTTTTGAAAAAACCGCTAAAGATAGAGGTGCTGTATTAGGTATCAAATTAAAGCTGAATGAATGCTCTATCCAATCGAAATGTTAGATATAGGGTGTTCCATTTGAAAAAAACTAGTAAATTAAGTTTGAAAATGTCGGAGTTTTGGCGGAAAAGGGTGAAACATCCTGTACAAAAATTTTCAACTTGGTTCTTAGTCATTAATAAAATGGTTAAGTGTAAATCCACAACCAAAGTTTCAAGAGAAAAAATCAAGCCGAAAGAAAAATATAGCAATATTAATGAAGGGTTGATATTTAGCAAAAAATACATTAAAAAAATTATAACTTGGCAACGCCGCAGATGGAAGCGGAAATAATTTAGGGATGTATACTGTACTTTGATACGCTTCATTTGCGATAAAAAAATCGGGTCATTCCATTTAAAAGAATTAATTTTTTTGTCGCCACACTTTTTTGGAACACCCTGTATATACCAAACTAATTTTAAAATCTGCTCCATCTTCCCTTATCTGGATCCCCCGAACCGATTTTTTTTATCCTTAAAAGTATAGCCACAATCGAAGAAGGGAATACTAAATGGACACGCTGTATACTACTACGCGTAGTAGTATTTTCCTTGCTAGCATACAATACGGCTGGCAACAAAATGAACATGACTAACCTCGATACATAAATCTGTATCTACATCTACTTTATCTGTAACTGCAAGCGAACCGAAAGCAGAACTTTTCCAATATTGATTTTTTGATAAAGAAAATATCAAATTCTTGTCAATACCTGCGCCATTTCGCCAAAATTTCACACGTTTAAAAGGCGGTAATATTTTTCAGGTTGAAAATTTTGTGTTTTTGTAAAAACATTTCTTACTTAGGGTCCAATGCTGCTACTAATTTTTTTTTCAAGTCAATGGTTTAAGAGTTACTAACTAAAATAGTTATTTATGCAACAAGTGCATAAAGTAGTACTTTTTTTCATGAATGGTAAAAAAAAGACACTTTATGCATGAGTTTCATACATTATTTTTTATACGATCGTGCTTAAACATTGAAATATTTGGGATGGGATTTTTGTGTTATATACTATATACCCTTTTCTCAACTTTGACGTTGACTTTTTTCTCAGAGACCAAGTAACTTTTTATCTGCACCAAGGCACTAAACTTCAACTTTTAATAACAAATGTGGAATTTACTGAAAAATAAAATAATATGTATTTCAAAGTAAATAAGTCATCTACTACCTAATTTTAGGTTACCTACTTTTGGCCCAACCTATATACGTAATACGTATACGTACAGAAACAAACATTGCAATCAAATCGCACGCAACGACATCGAAAGCATAATCAATCTAGCTGAGATTGCCACCGTCCGACATATGTAATTTCGGTGTTTTTAATAATTAATCCGAGTTTTCTACCGCTTGTTTTCAACCTTCGCCCTTTGTCCGGTGATAGTAATCATCGGTTTCCCGTTGTATCGATTTGTGCGGAAAACAACGTTTTTTTTTTCACGCGAGACCGCAGCGAAGCGTTTCCATGTTCCATCCCGATTGGTCTGGAAGTTGAAACGCGAAACCGCACTGGGAGTGCGTGGATTTCGTGCCATCGAGCAGTGACTGAACCAATGACGTCAGAACCTATAGACAGGTTTGTTTTGATAAACGCTTGACGCCCAGAACTAATCACAATCTAAGCGCTCCATTAAATTATTCCGAAAATGTCGCGAAATTGAGAAATTGTCAAAATCTTCTCAACCAAATACATGTCGTTATTTTTTTGTTTCTGTAATTCATATTCATAAAACAACCTTTTATGGGTCGACCGCCCATATCTACCAATATCTACCTAATTTGAATGTAAAACTTCAATAATTTTTCTTATGAAGAAACCACATGACTAAAGGGCGGAATATATGCAAATTGCATAAATATGCATTTTTTGCATATTTTATTCAATTTCGCAAAACATTGCATATTTCTGGAAAAACTATATGTTTGTGCATATTTGCATGTTTTTCCTATACTTATTTATAGATATAAGATATAACCAAGATTATGAGAGCCCAGAGACAATTCGCAGTGTGTTGTATAAAGTCAAGAAATCTTGAAAAATGCAGATGTAGCTAACCAACTTGTTTTTATTAAAGTTAATTTTAGTTTTATACCAGATATAATTCTTTCATTAGAAAGTAGAAATTTAGGTTTAAGCGAATCGGTTGATTTTGTTCAAACATTTTCCGCTAAATGTAGAAAGGTTCCCGGTGATGTAGGTATTAAAGTATTTTATTTTTAAGGGTATTTTAATATATAATGCTTTGCCAAACTATTAAAAAAAATAACATTTTTTATAAATTTAAAAAGATCTGCAAAGACTTAATTAGAAATCTATGAAATAGTTGAATTTTGACTTTTTTGTTGTTGTTATTTTGTTTACTTGAATTTGTAAATAGTGTTAAGATTCCCTGCAATCATCTTTTAAGTTGGCTGTGGAATAAGCAGTAAATACAATTTCAAATTAAAATGTTTTTATAATTCTGCTTTAATATAGGTATTTTAGTAGGTATTTTATGTATTTGTTTTCCTTTCATTTTTCTTAAAATAAACCTTTCTAAAAAATTGGTGTTTTTTAAGGTATTTGTACATGTAAAATAAATGCATATTATTGCATATTTGGCCAAATAAATGCATATTATTGCATATTTTAAATAAAAATGATGCATATATATGCGCATATTTCGATTGAAATTAAATGCATATATTCCGCCCTTTACACATGACTATACAAGGAGCATCAGAGAACCATGAAAACACCATTTAAGGCTATGGGCAGGTGTTAGGTGCATGGTGCGCCAGGAGAATGATACAGGGAAGCGTTAATAGTCAGAAATTGCCCGAGTCTCCAGGTGAGGTTCCGATGCTTCCGGCGCCCCCCAACAAGAAAAAACATGCGATATCTAAGTGTGATTCTGGAGGAACTATAACCGGGAATCACCGGGTGTATAGTTGGTTGATGGTTGACTTTCTGTCTTTGTAGCATGTTTTTAGAGTAGTATGGATATATTTAATCTTGGAGTCAAAATAAAGGGCATTTTAACAATGGGGCACCACGTCTATAGGTTTTGACGTCATTGGACTGAACGAATGGGGTCATTCGGTTAAACAGATGAAGAAAAGTTACTAGTTCTAAAAAAGGGTAAGGACTTTTTAATGGTGCTAACCCAAGACAAAATATAACTAGACCAATAATAACAAATATGGCATTGTAAGCATTCAACATATAGTTATAAACTTCTGGACAAAATTAACGCATCACTTTAAATAATCCAAATATTTACATTGAAAACACAAAATAAAACTAAGTTACATTGAAACGATAATAAACACCTACAAATTAGTCAAACATGACCTTAAAATGATCTTAATTTGCCTTAATGTTTCCTTAAAAATTTGTTTTTGCTGAAAATGCATAAAGAAGCTAGCATAACTCCAAATTAAAAAAAGAAAAAAAAAACAGCAAAACAGAATAAATGCATCTGGGTCAACAATAATACCGTGTAGGCCCTCCTTTACTTCTTATCGCTGCATTCATACGTCGAGGCATGTATGATATCAAATGTTCGATAAAAGCTTGCGGAATATTCTCCCATTCTTCATCAATCTTTTTTTTGAGATAGTCCCATAGATGCTCTATAGGATTCATGTCAGGACTGTTAGGTGGCCACTGTAATAAAGGGATATTAACATCATTTAGGTAGCCAATAACCTCTGTTTAGCTAGATGGGACGAGCGTTGTCCTGCATGAATAAAACATTGGGTCCAACAAACTGAGCAAAAGGCAGGACATGATCGAATTATCGAATGTTGTCTAAGTAATATTGGGCATTCATAGACATCTTACGTATAGGGACCAACTCCGTACGAGCATCGAAACAAATTCCCCACCGAAGCATTTTATTGACACCACCAAAAGAAACTTTAGGAGAGATATTGCAGCTGTCAAACCTTTCTCTTCGCCTTCGCCAGACACGCTAACTTCCATCTGGAGCTTCAAAGCTAACTCTAGTTTCATCGGAGAACAGAACTTGTTTACAATCATTGATGGTCCAATTCGGATGTAGTCTTGCAAAATTCGATCTCTGAACTTTCTGTTCTCTGGTAAGCAATGGCTTTTTGGCCGGTCTTGTGTTGTTCAAATTCTGCTTCATGTAAACGTCTCCTAACCGTTCGATCATCAATTTGATTAGAGGAACGTTTTCGAGCTTGCCCTGGTCTTAGATGGTACGAGCTCGTCTCATTATGTCGTCTCACCATGCAGATACTGGAATGATGTCCTATTAACAAACCAGCAAATATCGTATTGAATATCCTTCATTCAGGAGAGTCGATGCTCGCACTGCATCCTCAATTGACAAATTTCTTTGGCGGTTCATTTTCCATACTTGATTTACTCGCAAATGAACTTCCCAACATGCATGTGATAAAAACAAACACAATCGAAAACTTATGCTTTTCACAGACACTTTGCTTTAATCAGCACTTTTTAAGAAAATTTTAACACAGTTTTAGTCTAAAACGAGGTTTAATACGAATTTCTGTCAAAACAAGGTTATGTGATACTATAGTTATAACCCCGATTACTATAAGAAGTCCCGATTTTGTCAGATGACATTCTCCACAAAATCCCTAGGAATTTTCTGTTAACCATCGGTATAACATTGGTATATGTGTCTCAACCAGTTAATGACGTCACTCATTGAGTTATGATGTGAAAAATTACCCAAGTGAAAAAAGAACATAATAAAATAAAAATAAAAAATAAAAATAAAAATAAAAACCCTATTGCAATCACGATTATACCGCTACAAATAAAAATAACTATGATTACAACGTCATGGAAACACTTTCATTTTTGTATTTTGGCATAGTCAGCTACTTGCGACAGCGTCTATGGTGCGTACTCAGGCAAATTTTATTTCGGTGTTGTGAAAGTGACAGTGAAGGTTTTCCGGATCGTTCAAAAGGGTTCAAACTTTGGGCAGTGAAAATATTCGCGGGTATTGTACGTTTGGTGAGATTTGCCGTTATATTGTGTTGTTCTTGTTCGCGTTATTAGTAGTAATTCGTTGTGCAAATGGGCTCGTTACTGACCTGCACTTATGACCCGGTTGCATTTGTTGCTGCATTGATGCCAACTTAGGATGGCGAAATTACCAATTGACAGTCCCAGTAAGGACTTCTTAAAATAATTTTACTATATTGGCTTAAATAACAACTGTCATTGTCAAACAAGGTCCATGGCCTACTTGTCGAGAGACATTGGCGGTTTTTCTTAAATGCCACGAACGTTACGTGTCTTTTTGTTCAAAATTGTTACACTTCCTACCTTCCTAGGAAACAATATAGGTAACTTCGAACGTGGACGCAGTCAAATCGAAGCACATGAAACAGTTGCGGAGGCCGCGGCGTTGCCGGATAGTACGACCATCTGAGAAAATCTGTATTTTCCGAATTTCAACTATTAGTATGTAAAGGATAAAGACGCAAATAAGTTGGTACAACAATATTTTTTGATGTACCTAGGTATAAATATGTATATACATTTACAATCTATATTTTTCTAGTCTATTATTATACTATCCTTGACTATTTGTGTTTTTTATTTAATGTAAATTATTATATTCCAATGTAATACTCGGCTTAGTTATTATAAAAACTAAATAAAAGATATAATACTCGGCAGTTCTTAAATTTTTTTAAATTTTCACATAGTCAGCCATGAAATATTTTCATAATTACGTTCTATTTTATAACAAGACATACTTCAAAATTTCAAATATTTTATTTTTAGCTGGGAACAAAATTTAACAAAATAAAACAAAAATTATCATGATGGAGCTCCACCACATCATTATTTGCCCGTAAGAAATTACCTAGATCAGCTCTATTGAAATAGTTGGATAGGGAGAAATAGACCTATTTCCTGGCCGCCCCGTTCCGCCGATTTGTCTGTTTTGGATTTCTTTTTGTGGGGAACAGTTCAAAATAAAGTATGAGGCAATTGATGAATTAAGAGCAGCTGTTTTAGAAGCAATTGCCAGTATTAACAGGCGCTCTCTAAGAAAGGCGACAAATTCAGTTTTAAAAAGATGCAATATTTGTATAAATAATAATGGTGGATTGTTTGAACACCTTTTAAAATAATAATAACTAAAAACAAACTAAAACAAACAAACAAAATAAAAACAAACTAAAAACAAAATATTGGAAAGTATGAAGTATGTCTAATTATAAAATAGAACGTAATTATGAAAATATTCCATGGCTGACTATGTCAAAATTTAAAAAAAAACAGAAAATTAGCCATAGCCCTTTCATTTTTGATAATATCTATGCCGAGTATTATATTTTTGGAAAGCTCAAAAAATGGCCGATTTGATAAGGCCACAGCCAACTATGATTTGCATTTAAAAAAACACAAATTTATGTAATATCTCAAAAATCACAAACAAAATAAAAAATTGGATTAGATTATCTAATTAAGCCCAAAATGATCTACAATTTTTGTCTTCACAGTTTTTCTGTATAGTCAGAAATAACGAGCTACAGAGATCTGATGAAATAGCAAAAATCATTCTTTTCAAAATATCTAGTGAGCCATGAACTTTTTTAAAAATCCAAAAGGCGCATTACATTGAACATTCAAAACCGCAATTATTTCCCCATTTAGCCTTTGTTCTAGCTCTGCTAGTTTCCGAGATCCCCTTAGTGGTCATCGAAAAAAACTCACCCTGTATATACAATGTGTCCCGGATAAGAATGAACAGCATGGGGATCTTGCAAACGGTGAGAGATAGAACAACGGTTAAGTGTAATCTTAAGGTCAATAAAATGGTGCAAACAGATTTCTAATATCTTTTTTCGTTTTTAAGTTGTTTTGAAAAAAGGAAAATTTTGCGTTTTCGATTTTATTTTTTTCTAAAGTTGTTATCACAGATAGGAAAAAACAGAAGAACACTTTCTTATGGCACTTTTTAACGGGCTTTAAAATGGCGTTTTTAGATTTGTTCTACAACGTTTCGTTTTTTAGAAACCATCTTCGATTTTTTTTTAAATACGGACCTGGATTTTTTTTGCAGATGTTGAAAGCACTTTTCATTGCAAATACCATGATGCAACACACGAAATATTTTTAAAATGTTTTGAGACAATTATACTGAAAATTTCTTTTTTTTTTTTCATTCATTTTTTTTTCTAATGCGGCCCTGTATTTTAATAATAAGAAGTATGGATATTAATCAGTATTGTCAACAATTCGCATTCATTTCTTTTACTTAAAGTTGTTTTAGACTTAGGTCGATCGATTTTTGTTACAATTGTAAATTCGTGAAGACATTTATTTTTTCAGAAGAAAAAACATGGGTCATGGCGCGCCAAATTCATCGTTTCTATTTTGCATTCATTTATTTTACTCAAAGTTTTATTATGTAGCACAGGCTATATTTTCTGCGCTGTAATTATTTAAAGGAAGCGTTTTTAAAGATCCATTGTGCATTTAAATTTCTGCCATATTCGACTAAACCGTAAGTAGATAGCTCTATGAATTATTTAAAACCTACTCGTACATACATTACATCGATTACGTGAATTTCTGTTGACAGAGTGAGCCTTTGATGTGAACAATCGATACAATAAAATACAATTGTGTAGCCTTCCATCACATTCGATGCTTGGGTTAGATAAGGAAGGGTTAATGTGACCAATTAGGTGTTCTTTCAATACGAATAATGAAGATCGATTAAGAGATAGACAGTCGTTGGCCACTTCAACAGCTAGGAAACTAGTATAAAAATGTATATGTGTATACCACGGTGATAATTATCACCGTGGTGTATACGAACTGAATCACTGAAATCGAAAATAACCATAACAACTCGAACATAATATTCATCATAATTTGTTTTCTTAGAGTTTTCGAGACGAGCAATAGAAATTTTGTAAATTAGGAACGTCACCCGCATCTAAGATAAGACTTTATCTTTATGAAAGTTGTTCTATGATATCATCATATGCTTCCTCGCCAAACTGAAAATAAAGACCACGGAGAGTATTTTAAATTTCGAAAAATATTATTTTTTAATACCAATAGAATTTTATTTGTAATGCAAAATAACAAGTATGGGGCAATCTCACAGGAGCAGTTAGGGGACGTCAAAACAACTACGGGTCAGATCTCAATAGTTGTTACTGAGATACAGGATACAGGGCGTTGTAACTCTTTTTTCAAATTGATTTATGGCAATATCTTCTAAACTAATCAAGCTGCTGAACTGAAATTTTGCATTGCTGTGTTTTTGGCGATGGAGAATAAGCTGAAAATGTCAATTTCGCCGTATCTCACAGAGGGCGCCACTTGCGCTGTTTTTGGATCGTGCTTTTACTCGTAACTTTTTGAGGTTATATTTTTGGTCCTGCAGGTCCATCTTTTTAGTAAATCTTTTCATTCTGCAGGAAAAAGGAAGATACTCTTGTTTCATAACGATCAAATCAACCATTTGCGTTGAAATCGGCAAAATGTGCCTCAAAACACCTGTTGACTTCAATAATATTCGAAACATAAAATTTTCACCTACCTACCTGTTTTGGGGCACGTTTTGGCAATTTCAACGGTTGCTTTGATCGTCATGAAACAAGAGTCGGTACCTTTTTCTTGCAGAATGAAAAGATGCATTAAAATGGTGGACCTGCAGGACCAAAAAGATAACCTCAAAAAACGAGTAAAAGCACGATCCAAAAACAGCGCAAGTGGCGAAATTGACATCTTCATCTTATTCTCCATCACCAAAAACACAGCAGTGCCAAATTTCAGATCAGCAGCTTGATTAGTTTGGGAGATATTGCCATTATTCAATTTGAAAAAAAAGAGTCACCCTGTATGTCAGTAACTAACACCCTGTATAGTGTGAGTCGGGAAAAAATCAAGTTACTATTTTTTAAGAAACAAAAAGAGCTTTCCCAAAATTGACAGCCTTCGCCATCTTTGATTTTGTGAAAATGATTAAACTTGAAACAGAACAGGTCAAGAATGAGAAAATCCGCGAATTACAAGAAAAATAGTCATTTGATTTTTTGTGGCTCACACTTTATTAGTTTTAGTGGGTAAATTATTTTCCTTATCGTTGGAAACGAAAACAATTTATTGAAAAATAAAAATGTTTTCTTGAAATCGGCAGTAAAGTGTCCCAAAATCGTCATTAAAAGCTCAGAAATCGGCACTGAAGTAGCCCATTATTGTACGATTTTTTCAATAAGTAAGTTTCACATTGCGAAATTGTTACCTATACCAGCGCAATCTTTCAGTATAAATATTTTAGTAGGTTTGAATGTCAAGAGATTTGCTGTGGAGGCTGCACAACAGGCAGCAATTTGGTTTGTCTGTTCGAAGACGCCTTGTCTTATCTTACTTGACCTAGGTAGAGCGATCGTCAAAGTCAAGCAACGCCGCGCGCAGTTGGTTCATGGACGGGTGATCCCTTATGATTATTTTCTTGCCTAATAAAATTTTTTTCCGATTTAAAGAAAAATATATAATATGTAGGTACCTCAGCACTGAAGTTCTTTTTATGACTCATGTGGTTTATTTGCCTCAGCCAGAGGCCTCGGCAACTAAATTCCACATGAGTCATAAAAAGTTGAACTTCAGTGCCTTGGTACATAAATAACTATTAAATGAATTAGATTAATATTTTTAGATTCGTATAGGGTATATCATTCCGTCATGTTCTGAGAATTCATGACGTATAGCACAGAATATATAGCCTACGCGTAGCGCTATTTATTCTGTGCCTATAGGTAATTGTAGGTATCTAGAATTCATAGTATCAGTACTATTAATTAGATAAAATATTTGCTGAACAAATAAAAGCGAATAATCTTAGCTTAGTGCACATTTGCATTGATTATTGTACAATTTAGAATAGTAGTCACTGAGAGGAGTTATTGAGACTAACTATTATCTCTGTGTTTAGGCCGTTATTATTCGTACGGCTATGCTATTATTGAATAAGGTATTGTACCTTTATCCCAGATAATGTGTGGGTTTATCTGGGCCTTTATTACTATGACGTCTGATTATCTCCAAGCTATTTTTCTAGATTATGAAGAGAGGACATTTTTGAGCGTAATGATAGTTCTAATCTTTTATCATGAGTTCCTTATCAGGTAACAACTACTATAACTAGTTATACTTTTGCTAAACTCTGTTTTACGTGATTAGAGATAGGTACCTACCCACTTTTTTAATATTGTAATGCACTTTTTCTTAGAAAAGTGTCATTTCTGGAGCTTCCACGTCAAAATTTTATTTTTTCACGATGTTTCCTTAATCATATTTTGACGTGAAAACTCCAGAAAGGACACATTTCTAAAAAAAAAGTGGTAGAAAAATTCGAAAAAGCTAAAAATCACAGTAGGCCTAGACTTTTGAAATTTTGCAATTCTACTCAGCTTTTCATTCTGAACAAGTTTTCTTAATAACATTTTGTCGTAAAAAATCCCTAATGGGGTTTCTTGAAAATTTGCTATTTTAAAAAATCATAGCAGGCCATGAAATAATTACCCCATTCAAATACCATCGCCTATGAGAAACTCTCCTTTGGGACTATCAATAAAAAAAATAGAGACCATTTGTTTTAATTGTCCTTCATGTAGTTCTGAGGTGTCCAGTATCAAATCGGGACACACTGTATATGACCTGGCTTTTTTTATAAGTAGTTACACATATAAAAATCATCGAAGCACTCAAAATCAGCGGAGTATAATAAGAAGGTCGTTTTCAAAATGAGTATCACTGACGTCAAAACCTATAGACAGGTTTGTTTTGATAAACGCCTGACGCCCACACAGTCTAAGCGCTCCATTGTAGAGGCAAATATATTTTTTTCTAGTAGTACAGTGGCCCCTTAAAACTGTCTACGCACTGTCTACTGTGAGACATAGACCTATAATTCATTTCCTTCTTTATGTCTACGCAGTGACCAAGTCGAAAAAGATTCCTAAGAGATTTAACATTTTTTCGAATTTTCAAAGAATTTAATTTCGAAAGATATTAAGCATTTTTCCGTCTAAAAATCGGATCGTTTTTATGTGACGTTCTCTATGTCTCTACCTAAAAGTTATTCCGAAAATACAGACTTGGTACAGACTAATTGGACCAAAATACCGCAAATTGAAAAAAAAAAAATTCGATGGCTTATGAGACTTGATGTTTTTACATCTGGACAATGTCAAATAAGGTCTATGTGCTCAGACTCGGCGAGTTTTGAACGTTTCTTTATTAAGTCGTCCCTAACGGTCCCGTTCTCTTTCTCAGATTAAAAATGACGAGAAGCAGCAGACGACCAACGACACGAGTCAAGGGTAACGGTGACCGTTTCGGAGTGGTTTACAAAGACGCCAGCCACAACATCTACAGCTTCCTCAACAACCACCCAGGCGGTATAAATTACGTGGAACCGTACAGAGAGAAGGACGTGACGAGTAGAATGATCGACACGCACCACTCGCCTGCTGCCTACTATCTACTCAGGGAGTACTCCGATGGAGGCAGGACGACAGGGGCTGAGAAAGAAGGAGACTTGGAGGTAACGTAACCAGTAGAGATAGTCACTTATGTCAGGGTACCATAGAAGAAATAGATTCGTAACAGAAGTCTCCTTAAGAATATGTGCGAGCCAATTTCAATTTACAGAAAAACAACCAGTATTTTGAGCATGCATTTGGTCCTAATACAATCTCTTTGCTACGTAGATTAACGTAAAATAAAATAAAGTCTCTATAGAAGATACCTTATTCCGAGTCTCCCTGTCTCCGAAATTAATATAAATGCGGTTCAAAAGCTTGTCTTGCATTCCTTTTAGTCCGTGCTGGTACTATTAGACCACCCAACTCCTTTCCAAACTACACACTTCACTGTCTACCAGACATAACGTAATAGAGCGGAGGTTTCTTCAAACAGACAACACATGGTTTTGCTATGGTCAAAATTCTGTATTCGGGCCATTTTTTACTCATTGGAATTTGACCCACTTGCCATTATCCAATCGATCTGAAATTTTGCATAGAGCTGCGTGAAATAACTTTCTGCTACGCGAGCTTTAAGGAGATGCAAATTCACAAAATTAAACATTTACTGTTCTGTCACAGATAACGTAACCTCTGTGGTCCTGTACATAAATCAGTCTATTAGATTATTGGTTTTGTGCATCCAGGCTTTCTCTTTTCGAAATTTTCAACCTTCCTCAGCTGTTTTAGGCTGAGAGTTAAACGGCACTGCACTCAAATATTTTGGCACATTCTCAAAAATTGTTGGGACAGCACCTTCCATTAGCTTAGGTGATATTCTCTATAGGTATTTTCCTCCCACAACACATTTGTCCACTTTAATTGTTTCACTTTCTTGAGAATGTGTTAGCCACACATACTTAAGGGTTTTTTTAAAAATTAAATCTCAGTTGAAATTTCTGGCATTTATAATATGCATAAATATAATATAAACAGACCCAATATTTGGTATTTAGGTTATTTTTTACGAAATAAAAATGAAAACTCACCTCAGTATACTGTAAATATTGACGAGGTCCCAGTTGATCGGCAGCGTGAAAGGCCGAATAGGAACCGTATCAGGCCGTGGGTCGACAACGAAAATCCTCGAGTACGTTACAACACTGATTTATTTCGCACAAGGTGAATGGTGAATACAAAATACACAAACCCGGACGTGGTCAACGGGAGCGGCTTCCAGCCTCCCGGACCGTCTGAACTCGCGTATCTCCCGTAAGCAGTTCACCCGTCTGTGCCTCAGGCTCCACCATTGAGTCCATTCCGGGGGGAGAATTCACCTTAATTATAAAAATAATATTTACAGCGCTCAAGCGTCGGCGCGAGCGGCACCAATACTCCTGGACGGCACAGCTCCCACCCAGAGGCCATAATAACACCCGGGCGGTTCCCCTTCGCTAGGACCCACGCGCACTAGACACAAACTTGTTTCTAAAATATAAACTAAGACGTTTAATAGCACTTTAAACATTTAAAACTTCTCAAAACCCAAGCTGCCGCTTTCAGTTATGTGACAAATGGCATGTAACGTCGGACTAAGATGGTCATGTGATTTTTGTGCGCCATGGCCTGTCTGCTGTGACGTCAACGGTGACGTTTATTCGACAAAATCATGGCTACCTTTCATTTTTGAACGGAAATTTGATTCGTTTATAGTGAGCCAGGCAACCACATATACACCAAGGTGTCTCAAGGTGTCTACATTCTGTTTTTGGATTTAATTTGACGTAAAATTGATAACTGACGTACGTTAGTGAGACTAATTTCAGCACTATTTTTTATAAGTTGGCCGCGCTTTTGTCTAAGTGACGTACTATACAACCAGTCGGGGTAAATAAATTTTCTAAATTGCCCTCCATTATACCGACCTTTCGCAACAAGAGCAGCCGCACCTTTATACTGGACAATATTTTCGGCGTTCTTCTGCCTCGAGACTCTCAGACAATGGAGCAGATTTTTCAGCCATTATAAACGGCTTGGTAGTTGGAAAATAAATCCACTGCTGTTGCAGAAGGTTACATTGAGGATTCCCTACAAAAAAGAGTTTAAATTGTACAAAAAAATCTTATGTTAACCTGCTACAAACTCCACCAGCGCCAGAGCCGAAATACCTTCTCTTCTAAATGATTTAAACCTGAATTTAAATTCAGAATGTCATACAACAATAATAATTTAACTGAATCTACCTTCTATTAATTTTAGTAATTGTAATATTTCTAACGTAAATATACATATTACTAAACGGAAATAGAATGATGCAAATTAATATGAATAATTAAATTTGTAGTTACTTAATGTGATTATTAAATAAACTGAAAACCATAAATATTTTCCCTATTTTATTTAAAGCACAGTCGACGGAAAAATATTGTAACTAACTCGTGTCATGAGATCTTAAAAATTAACGCATTGTCGATCACTAATACCTAGACTTTGCTAATACCGCTAATATTAATAGGCCATATTAACACACTTGTTAGTTAAATAACTATGGAACTGATGGTTTTCTTTTAAATCCGCACTAAAATTAAAATGTAGATAAATATTGTTCAGTGATTATAAGCTGATCACAACCACTATTATTCCTTTACTCAATGATCAGAATGATTACCAACTTTTGTAAAAAAAAATCATTATGCGTTCATAATATGTTTTATCTCAATGCTGATTGCTAATAAGGCTAATTCTAATAATACTTATGGAAATGAATATACAGTATCCTCCAAAAAGCTCGCATCGTAGGGGGGAAATTTTTAATTAATGTTTTATTTTGAAATTTAATTTTGAGGTTATCTTTCGCATGAAAAAGATGGAAAATGACGCACTCAATAGTGGTCTTGTGACTTTCATTATCTGTCAAAAATGACATTTAAAAAAGTATATTGACAGAAATGGGATTAAAATTGTTAAAATTTCAAAAAGTTTTACTTGAAAAAGTTGATTCTTTTTCAATTTTACGTATTTGTACCAAATTTGAACGCTCTAATAAAAGATTTAGTTCTTTGATTAAAATTTCTGAAAATTTTAATAAGTTGTTACCTTATGTCACTAGCTTTATCATTCTATTAACTTGTTATTACTGATTACCGATAAAAATAGGTATTTTTCAAAAGAAAATGATTAACGCTTTAAATTCTGTTATGTTTGCTGCAAAGTTGATGTACCGTCTAGCATTTAGGGTATAAATTCAGTTACATGAGATTTTGTTGTACCTACGTATTTGATACATTACGTTTTCCAGTTCTATATTGATGCCAAAATAATAAATTAAAATATCATCAAATTATTTTACGTATTTAAGCAAAATTCTTGACTTTTATGGAACAAACAATTATTGCCTTTAAGTTAAATTTCACATTAATCGATATTGATGAGTAGGCCATGGAGAGAATTCAAGCGATGGTTTTTATTTGACAGTGTAATATTCTTGAAACGGAGAATGGTACCTTTTTTAGAAAATATGACATATCGGCAAGTTGCTGAAATTTTTAATTCACGACATCCGGAAAAAAATATACATTACTCGACTATGAACAGAGTTTTAGTAAAATTTAAAAGTACAGGTACAGGTTCAGGTTTAAATAATTTTAAAAAACCTCACAATAACACTTGGAGAAATACTGAAGAAGTGCGACAAAATTTTTGTTTAGAGGTGACACAACATGAAGAATCGAGTGTTTCCCAAATTAGTCGCACTTGTTCAGTATTTTTCCACGGGTTGTGAGGCTTTGTAAGTATTTAAGACTGAACCTGTACTTTCAAATTTTAATAAAATTCTGCTCAAAGTCGAGTTGTTGTGTACATTTTTTCCGGATGTCGTGCATTACAAATTTCAGCAACTTGCCAATATGTCATATTTTCTCCAAATATTAAAACAATAATTTCAATTTTGTCTTATGCAGTCAACATTTTTAACCATTCTCCGTTTCAAGAGTATTAAACTGTGAAATAAAAACAATCGCTTGAATTCTCTCCATGGTCTACTCAACAATATCGATTAATGTGAAATTATTATTTGTTCAATAAAAGTACAGATAACGATATCTGTGATAAAAGTTAAGAATTTTGTTTAGATACGTAAAATAGTTTGATGTATTTTATCATTATCTATTTTGGCATCAATTTAGAAGTGGATAACGTAAGGAAACTAAATTTATAGGTACCCTAAATGCTAGACGACTTCAACTTTGCAGCAAACATAACAGAATTTTAAAACGTATTGAAAAATACCTATTTTTATCGGTAATTAGTAACAAAAAGTTAATAGAATGATAAAGCTAGTGACATAAAATAGTTTTTATGAAGTAACATGTTTTTAAAATTTTCAGAAATTACATAAATATTAAAAATGGGCCAAAAACTAAATCTTTTATTAGAGCATTTGAATTTGGTACATACACGTAAAATTGAAAAGGAATCAACTTTTTCAAGTAAAACTTTTTGATATTTTAAGAAATAAACCCCTTTCTGGCGATATATTTTTTAAGTATCATTTTTGACAGATATGGAAAGTCACATGACCACGTTTGAGTGCGTCATTTTTCATTTTTTTTACAGCAAAAGGTATCCCCAAAATTAAATTTCAAAATAAAACATTAATTTAAAATTTTGGAGGACACTGTATAAGTGTGATTTACTTGAACAAATATACAGTGTGTAGTATGTAGCGGTACAATTCATTATTTTTAACGGGTTGAGTTATTCTCAATATTATTTGTCCTATAAAATGCAGATCAAGTTCAATGTATATAGTGTCTAAAGTTATTTTCAAATATGCCAAAAAATTCTGGGACATATTGTGAACTCCTGTCTATAAGATAAAGTAACGAAACTAAGAGAATTAATGCTTTAAGTGAATCTTAATTCAACAATAAAAAAATCTTTTTGAAATACTCCTTACTGTTCATACAAGGCACTCGAGAAAATCGGATTTTTCCCATAGTTATTTGCATTATGTCCTGTGATCCTGTGATCACCCTGTATAATTTACGGTATTGAAAATAGGTATTTGGATGATGATGATTCATTTTTCATTATACTGTCGTTATTTTTATAGCGGGCTTTGGAAAATTTATAAATTCCCAAAAATTTTGTATCATAAAAAAGGTGAAGTTTTATATTAGAACATTGCTTTCAATTATAAACAACTTTAAAGGGCACTTTAATCTAGAGGGTATTTTTAATTTTTAAACCTTCCTTGCATAATGGAAGTAGGTACTTTTTTGGGTTTGAATATTGACGTTTTAGTTTACGGACATGTATAACTTCCCAACAGCATTTAATTTGAATTCAACTAAAAAAAATACTTCATTAAGGAATTTTTTTCTCGTCGACAATAGAGTGGAGTGCCTTATATGGATCCTTCAATTTCAAGAATTATTGTAGATACTACGTAGATATATAAGTAGTCGCGGTACTTTTATCATCGTGATTATAATGAAATGAGTTAAAAAACACAATCATTATTGATGTTATCTATTTATTAGTCCAGAGGCCAGGTGTATGTACAATCGAGTACGTGGAAAAATAAAACCAATGATCTGTATACCTAGATGACCCATTCAAATGGCATTGTAATCCACGTTGATATACAATAAAATATCAAAACAAAGACCCTGTAGTGGTGCACAGCTGATCCGTAGATATATCGCCCACCAGTGGAAAGTTCGATTTGATCCAGTATTTCTAGCACCACACACGACGCATTTTAAGCGCCCCATCACTATTCACTATAATAGGTTGATAGTTAAACAAATGTAAAGAGTTTATTAGCGTACCCGGCGCGCACTACAACAAGGCGTCTGCAAAGAAACAGACGTTCGGTCCTGCCGCGTCGTTGCCAAATCTATTACGCTTGCCCCAGTTTTCCTTCTATGCAACCAGGCTTATTAGTACATAATTTAATATATTTTCAACATGTGTATTTTAATATTACCAATTATAATATGATATATTATATAATGAAGAGATAATATTAACATAATTATATATTTCTGATGACTTTGCTATATTTACATGGTAAGAAATAAGTGCTTTCATTATTTGTCACATTAGGGAAGTGCAACTGTGCAGAAAAATTTTGTAAATATACACCAAAATGTTGAGGACGAAGTTGTATACCTATTGGATTATGGATCTAGGTATATACATTGAATAAAACAGTAAAATTTTTTTCTGGAATGGGTAGAATTTCATGACACGGAAAATAATGTCGTGTCAAATGTTCGAGGTGTCTGTCCTGTTTGCATAATGAAGTGATACGCCATTTGATCCGTATTTTTACTTGTTATTGGGAAGCCAGGCTAATGAAATGAAGAGATTTAAAAAACATTTAAAATATTGTTTGGTTTATATCGTACGCTTCTCACAGGTTTCTACTCGTAATTACTTTTTTACCGGCGCGGCGTACCTTGTGATCTTTAAAAAAGTCGGAACATTTTGAAAGAAACTGTACGGAATGCTTTCTATGGACTACCACCTATTAGGTAATTTCTTGCTAGAGTAACTAATATAAGATTTATTCACTTTTAATTAGTTTTAAGACGAAAATACGAAAGTACTATCAGCTGACATTGTGCTCACATTCACGAAAGATTAGCCACCCGAAAATGTTTAAAAATAAAAACATAACTAATTCGGATCGAAGTAATTTGATTCGCAAATTTTCGTATTAAAATAAATTACTTAATGACATAATTTAATTGTTTTTATAATGTATGAATCATGTCTATACGTAGCTAGTTATGTATAGTTGTTCTGAAAATCACTTTGAATTTAACCAATATACAAGTAATGCAAAAAGTGCGAAAAGCAACTTTTTGTAAACAATTTGCATACAGGGTATTCCAGAGTTGGCGCCTCAGGGTTGTGGTAAACAATAGAAAAACGGGAAAAAATTGAAACGTGGGTCGGGTCACGACACACTTACCCACGGTATGTCATTGCGCATGTTGTGACGTCAGTTTCGAATCAGAATTTGAATTTCTACATATACAGGGTGGTTCACTTTTATGTGGTAGGACTTTAACATTAGATAGAAAAAGATAATCTAAAATGAAAATTTTATATCAACATATATCGGGGAAAGCTTAGTTTCCGAGATACAGGGCGTTGAAGTGTTGGAAAAAATATGAAGTATTTTTTACACTGTCCGAACCAGTGGAGATATTTAAACCAAATTTGATGTGTAGTACCGCCTTTTTGACTACGATATTTAGTGATAATATGAAGGTCCTGAAATAACCAGTGGTGGAGTTATGGGTTTTCACTATCACTAAATTTAAAAAGTAATTAATACGGACCTGTCTCACATCAACGTAAATTTTTTTTTCGTAAAGTTCTTTCAATTCTCTACAAAAAGTGTATCTTGACATTTTTTTGTATCTGCCACGGTTGTGTAGTAAATAAATTATTTCGTTTCCATCTCAGCCTTTTTTGCCTAAAAATGTGTTTTCTAAGATTATTGATAAATATCGCAAATAACAGAAATTAATTATGGAACACTTATCGGATTCAGCTATTTTATTTTTAATTTTATGGAAACAGTTTTAAAAATAAACTGGCACTTGGTTTGAGGTACATTACTTTATTATCATTTTAACATTTTTATCAAATCTGTATTATTTCTTAATAATTTGCCATCAAAACAGTTGAATGGTCAACAGGACTAGTCAAAATGTTGGTGTGAAAAGATTTACTACAAAAATATACAGGGTATTTTTCTCTGAGCGATCTCAAAATTCTGAATTTTTATTAAACTTTATACTGATCAGGAGTGCTCTGGAATCATTGAAAAAAATATTAATAAACACAAAAGTAATTTATTTCTTTACAAAATGCCAACCAACAAATAAAAACAATTTAAATTATTGTACCTATCTCAACAAAGTCACTGTCTAAGATAATACATTTTCTGTGAGTTTCCTGTTGTGGCACACCAGCCACCTTAACTGATATGGACTTACTGACTGGCAGGCTTCTGTGTTTTTTAGATTTAGTTCGTTTATAGTGTGTGGAGCGGTTTTGATATACACGATTTTGGACCCGTATAAAGTTCAGTAATTTGAAATAGCACAGATAAGAACACTCTGTATATTGACCATTCAACTGTTTTGAGGGGATTGCATGGCACACTTGACTTGGCAGATGCCTTTAAAATTCCTAATTTGCTCAACTTTGACACCCTGCGGAATGGAACTTCCTGATGTATATTTTTTTATTCAAGTTTGATATATAAGGGTTTTGGGGTGTTCTGATTAACGCTGTAGGGTCACATTTTAAATAAAAAAAATCGCTAAATAGTTTTCGTGAAAATCGGGGGTGTATCTCCAAAAATGACGATTTTACGGATTTGTTCAGATTTAAAGTTGGACACCCTGTATACCACGTTTTTAAAAAGAACTAAAAGTATAATAATAGTTATTTATGTACCAAGGCACTGAAGTTCAACTTTTCATGACTCATGTGGAATTTAGTTGCCGAAGCCTCTGGCCGAGTCAAATAAATCATATGAGTCATGAAAAGAACTTCAGTGCCGAGGTACATAATATTATTATTTTTTTGAAATCGGAAAAAAAAAGTTTTATTAGACGAAAAAATAATCATAAGGGATCACCCGTCCATAAATCGATTGCGCGCGGAGATGCTTGACTTTGACGATTGCTCTACCTAGGCATTGAGAAAAAGAAGATATATTTTAAGATATTTTAGTATATTATGTTCTTTTACTCAATGACCTAGGTCAAGTATGACGAGACACAGCACCCAAACTGTTGCTTGTTGTGCAGCCTCCATATAAAATAGATTCATATTCAAAGATTGCGCTGCTATAGGTAACAATTTCGCAATGTGTACGAAAAGTTAAATGGGCCTTTATTGGCCGGGTTTTGAATATTTGGTCACTTTTGACGGGCGATGGCTCCGCGTCTGACTTTTGATGTTTACATCTCGCCCAGGCCTACTTATTGAAAAAATCGTACAATAATGGGCTACTTCAGACTCAACTCAATGTACAGCAGGTGCGTGGTGATTCAACATTTTGACCCATAAAATGGCTTTTTTCGATCTGTAGCGAGTAACACGCATAATTTTAAACTTTTGGTCAATACAAATTTTAATCTAAGTAATTACTCACATTTTGAGACAAAAAATTATTTAAAAATATTTATCACAATGGCCGAATGGCCGTTATTAGCATTTACGCAAAAAGCCTAATAACGGCCATTGTGATAAATATTTTTAAATAATTTTTGTCTCAGAATGTGAGTAATTACTTAGATTAAAATTTTGTATTGACCAAAAGTTTTAAATGATGCGTGTTACTCCCTACAGATCAAAAAAAGCCATGTTATGGGTCAAAATGTTGAATCATGCACCCGACTAATAAGGGCCCATTTAACTTTTCGTACACATTGGGAAATTGTTACCTGAGCTTTTAATGACCATTTTGAGACACTTCACTGCCGATTTCAAGAAATAGTTATTTATGTACCAAGGCACTGAAGTTCAACTCGGCCAGAGGCCTCAGCAACTAAACTCCACATGAGTCATAAAAATAACTTCAGTGCCGAGGTACATATCATATATTTTTTTGAAATCTAAAAAAAAAAGTTTTATTAGGCAAGAAAATAATAATAAGGGATCACCCGTCCACGAACCGACTACGCGCGGCGTTGCTTGACTTTACCGATCGCTCTACTTAGGACAAGTATAATGACGTACGGCATCTTCTGACAGAAAAACCAAACTGCTGCTTCTTGTGCAGCCTACACAACAAATCTATTGATATTCAAATTTACTAAAATATGTATACTGAAGGATTGCGCTTCTATAGGAAACAATTTCGCAATGTGTACGAAAAGTTAAATAAGCCTTTATCGGCCGGGTTTCGAATATTTGGTCACTTTTGACGGGCGATTTCTCCGCGTCTGACGTTTGAGGTTTACATCTCGCCAAGGCCTACTTATTGAAAAAATCGTACAATAATGGGCTACATTATTGTACGATTTCTGTGCTTTTAATGACGATTTTGGGACATTTTAATGCCGATTTCAAGAAAAATAATATAATATCTAATATAAAAATTGGACTAAAGCGTATAAAATAATTTTCCTGGCCCCATAAAGATTTGAAAAACGTGAGGCGCATGCAATAAATAAATAATTAATGCATGCGCTTAAAGCCCGGTCCACACGCAACGATGTATTGTACGATTTGCACGCGCAAGTAAACGTTATCTACAGATAAATCGTTGCGTGTGGACAGCAGATTTGAACAAAATTTAGAACTGTGCAAAGTTGGACGTCCGAGTTGTCAGTGTCAGTCTGAGCCGAAAAGTATATAGATTTGGGAGATTTGCGCATGCAAGTCGTATCGTGTGCACGCTTGTCCGAAATTTGTACAGTTTTTAGGTGCGACGGTAGCTGACTCCTACCTCTTTTTAGTCTGGAAATTATTTAAAACTAACACAATAACTGATTTATTTTAAATTTGTTAAAAAATATGTCGAACATTTCGCCTAATTTTATAATAGAATTCAATGGGAAAATACACTTCGTTTTAATAACCATGCTCTAGACCATCTAGTTCAATTTTTTCCTTTTAACGTTTAAACAAAACGTCAAAATACTCCAAAACCACTTCCTCCATGATTATTGTATCAAGCGAAAATTGCAGCTTTACTACAATAAGTTGTTATACTGTGGACGCACTGAATTTGCAATGATTTTTCTGATAACGATTTACTTGCGCCAGCGCCGGTTTCAGGGTGGTGGTGGTGCTAGGGCGCTACTAGCACCCGGCGGTTAATTTTAGAGGGCGGTATAAGCTGGTCTAATAACTAAAAATAAATCGCATTTTGTTGCTATGTCACTCACGACGCGACACCTTCATTCTGCAAACATAACATCTGAAACGTTCTCCTATTCATCATCTTATTCATCTTACGTTGAAGATTTTACTCCCCCCCCTGGATTTTTGGACGAAAATAAAAATTTCTAAGTGAAAATATTATTGAAAAATATTCTTATTATTGTCAAGTAGGTAGCTAATCCAGGGCTGTATATGGTTTAGAGGTTCAAGCCCCCTACATTGAGAAAAGACGAAAAATACATTATACTGCTATGATTTTGTAATTTCCTGTACCTCTTTTAAACTATCTGTGCTTTATATTTCTAAACATTTTCAAACCAAACACCTTTGCTTTCTTTTGTATTGCCGGTTTAAAAAGCAATGATTTTTATGGGCTCACACTAAAACAAATTTCGAAATTTCTATTAGTCACAGTTGTTCTATAAAAGAAGACTGAGTGGGACTTGGCTACAAATGTTATGAGTCATAGTGAACAAGAAAAATACCATCAGTTAACAAAGAATATGTTTTGCTTGGAATTTCTTTTCATTAATTTAAACTGTTTGACCATGAGTATTTGAAAAATTTTCGCCTGCGGCGCAATTTATTATTTTTTAAATCTCTGAGTACCTCCCAACTAAAAAGTTTAGCTTTTTGGGCAAAAGTAAAAAATTGAGAGGAAAGATAACGCGTTTTTTATTCTTAGCACCCGGCGGTAGTCAAGCTAAAACCTGCGCTGACTTGCGCATGAAAATCGTACAATCGTTGCGTGTGGGTAACTAACAACAACTGCATTGCATTTCAAATGTTTTCTGTGCAAGTACCTATTGCATGCGCCCCACGTTTTTCGAATCTTTATGGTCCTAGGACTCCTAGGAACACTTATTTTATACTTTCGAGTCCGTTTTTTATATTATTATATTACTTTATGATACTTTTAGTCCTTTTTAAAAACGTGACATATTAAAAGATAATTATTTAAATTTTATTTTTACAGTTATTTCAAAACGACAACAAACAGAAAAAAATTTCGTTGACAAAAGTTTTTCATAACAATACAGACTTTGCAGAACATACGATATGTTTCTGAAGAAAATATACGAGACCAGAATCATATCATTTGGCCCAGCCAATATTTTATTTTTTATTTTATTTTAAACAATATTATTAAAAACAAAAGAAAACTATTAAATCAAACTATTATTATTGTAATTTGAGACATTTTTATAAACAATTTTTACTAAGATTATAATTAGAAAACTAGATATATATGCTTAGCACGGGCGTAGCCAAGGGGGGGGTTTCGGGGGTTCAACCCCCCCCCCCCCCCGAAATAAGCAAAATATTACCTAATATTATACCGAAAAAATACGAGGAGTGAAGAGTTAAATTATTATTACGTTTGAATATATGTAGTAATAGTAGCGCCTAGCGCCATCTTTTGACGAGAGGCAGACGCAGTTGCAGCCGAACTATTTTGTATTGTAGGGACACTTTGCGTTGTTTCTCGATTATTCGCCACGCCCCTCGGTCGAAATGAGCGGAACTTTGTGGAAGTTCGTGGAAGTTTCTGGACGGCTACTGGGCTGCTATATAAGCGGCGCGGCGGCGCGTGACCGCGCTTACGGCAGTATAGTTCCATGCGAACTCGAAGCGAATAAAAGTGAAAAGTGAAACGAATAGTGAAGAGAATTAAGTGTACCGTGTAAGTGAGTAATTTTAGTGCGCTGTTATTCGATGACCTTGTTAAGGATAGATACGTGAATCATTATTACTGTCGAAAAATGGAGGGGAGAAAAAAGGAAGGGTGATAAACTTAAAGGTATGGACTACTGGAAAAAGTGGTGTAGTCAAGGTCAAGGGGTTTCTAATAAAGAAACAAATTTGGATTTAGCTATCAAAGCTTCAGCTACCTTGCATGCTGATAAGAAGACTGCCTACCCCGAAATCTAGTTTGGAATGCCTAGATATGTGCGATAAAAACCTTTATCCTAATATTTACACATTACTACAAATCTTGGCTACCATTCCTGTATCCACTGCTACCCCAGAAAGGTCTTTCTCGAGCCTATGGAGACTGAAAAACTATTTACGAAACACTACAAGTGAAAACAGACTTAATGGTTTGGCTCTAATGAACATTCACTATGGAACAGAAATTCATGCAGATGAAGTAGTGGATATATTTAAAAGAAAAAGCCGAAGATTTCTTCTTTAATGGTTTTAGATTTAGCGCAGAGGAACGAAATTAATTTATCCATTTCATTTAAAGTTAAGAACTTTATAAATATGTCGTAGTTTTTCGGATGAATATATAGATATTAAATTTCATGTAAGTATATTTTTGTTGTTTTATTTACTTCTCAAACTAACCCCCCCCCCCCCAAAACTAAATCCTGGCTACGCCCGTGATGCTTAGGACACTAAATTAAATAATGTAACAAGTATTGGCTGGGCCAAATGATATGATTCTGGTCTCGTATGACGTCATTTTTTGGAGAGAGAAACTACATTAACAGTTAGCTCAAGCGCATTTTGAAACTGAACGTTAGTGTACAAAGGGACGAGAGAAAAGATCGATGACCCGAGCGTAAGCTTGCTTCAGTCTCGTGGAAAAGGCCCATTGTCGAACGTTTTTGCACAAAGTCGATTTCCCTTTCTGTTCCAGGCACTCGTGGACTGGGACAAGCCAATGCTGAGCCAAGTTGGTTCCTTGGGCACCAAATACAGCGAATGGGTGCGATCTCCGGTGGATCGCCGGCTGAGGCTCTTTAAAAGCGACGTCCTGGAGAACCTCACGATCACCCCTTGGTACGTGGTACCGTTGATATGGCTGCCTGTGGTCGCCTTCATCCTAGTAGTCGGCATGAAGAGGTACGCCGAAATAACCGGGAGTAAGTAATAATACCTACTAATCATAATTTAATACACACTTTTCTAACCAATCTTTATTATACAGGGTGAGTTTTTTTTTCATGATCAGTATGGGGATCTCGGAAACTAGCGGAGATAGAAGGAAGGTTAAATGGGAAAATAATTATTGCAGTTTTGT
This sequence comes from Pseudeuparius sepicola, assembly GCA_963920635.1. Lineage (NCBI taxonomy): Eukaryota > Metazoa > Arthropoda > Insecta > Coleoptera > Anthribidae > Pseudeuparius > Pseudeuparius sepicola. The sequence continues at coordinate 15,906,064 of OY987298.1, forward strand.
AGGCCCAATTTAATGCACCTTGTGGATTTTTGAAAAAAGTCATGGCTTACTAGATATTTTGAAAAAACGAAATTGGTTTCCATTTTAAAAAACACAAGTTTGTATTACATATCTTGAAAATGACAGCTGTCACGGAAAGTTCGACAAGATAGCCGCATTGGGGACACAATTACCTCCAACTTTTGTATTTACAGTTTTTGTCTACAATCAGAAACAACGAAGCTAGACGGATTAGAATAAATCTTCAAAATTTGTTTTTTTTTTTCAAAATATCTAGTAAGCCATGACTTTTTCAAAAATCCACAAGGTGCATTAAATTGGGCCTACAAAACTGCAATTCTTTCCCCATTTAACCTTCCTTCTATCTCCGCTAGTTTCCGAGATCCCCATATTGATCATCAAAAAAACTCGCCCTGTATAAGGCTGCCGGAAAGTTTAACAAAATTAAAAATTTGGTACTAAAGCTGTAAAGTGCAAAAAAAATAATTACAACATAGAAGCTACTATAGTTTCTTCTTATCAACGACGACGACTACAGCCACAACCACAACAACCACAACAACATTTAGTGAGACCCTCTAAATTCTAGCATGACCTTTTAAAGAGCCACATTAACTTTTGCATGAAAAATTTTCCCATGATATTTAAGTAGGTATAGTTTTTAATGTCGTATAACCGAAGCAACACAGTTGCCACCTACCCAGTGATGTAATGTATCGAGATACATGTATCTAGATACTGTATCTAGATACTTTTTGTGTACCTAGATACATAGCTAGATACTTACAAAAATCAGGATCTGCTTTAGTATCTAGATCCTCTTGAAAGTATCTAGATACTTAGATACTAGATACATTTTTTAGCCAAGAATCCAAGGGGTAGATTCTAAGGGGGCCACGTGCCTATATTTAATTTTAAAAAATAATCAATACAAATAATAAAATGGGTTGTGATTTAGTGATTTTTTTAAAATACCGTACATAAAGTACCTACTCAGTGCTCACTTTGGAGTGATGTACACGGTAAAGTACTAACCCACAACTTGTTTTGATTAGTCTCAATCTAAACTTCACATTCGTCTAAACAATTCTACTTTACCTACACATACACACACACACTTGTTTCATAAATATCGAAGTAGATAAGTATATTGATTGCCTTATGAGGTCTGAAATTTTCTTAATTATCTGATAGTATCTGAAAATATCTGGAAGTATCTAGATAGTTTTTTAACGTATCTGTATCTGTACCCAGATACTTTTGAAAAAATGTATCGGTACCTGTATTTAGATACATCTGCCAGAGAGTATCTGTATCTGTATTTATATACCGAAAAAAATGTATCTGTTACATCACTGCTGACCTACCTACTGCGATTTTGATGGGTAAATACGAATAACAGAAAATGCAATGTGTATTACTGCTTGGAAAAACAAATAATAATGCAGTTTCTAATATTTTTAGGGTGTCAAACTGAATTTGGTATTTATGTTTCAGACCCATCGCCAGTGGTGCCAACAGTATTAAACGTAGGTTTAGGTATTTTACTATGGACATTGTTGGAATACTCTATGCATAGGTGGATATTCCACTTGGAGCCATCGGGACATTCCCAGGTTATGATATACCTGCATTTCGGAATTCACGGATTGCATCACAAAGTAAGTCTGCTCGATCTTCATTATAACCGCTTGACATATCAAGTTTTTTTTTTCAAAAATATCAGCAACTTGTCCAAATAAGTTGTTACTGGATATTATTAGGATCCGAAAGGCGCAACTTTGACTTTAAATCCTGGCACCCCGTATAGTAATTAGTAATAACAATAAATTATGTTATACCTACTTAATGTTTAGTCCGAAAATTGGTGAAACTTTTATTTGAACTATTGTATACAGGGTGTAACTAATCTGATGGTCAAAAAGGAAACCACGTATTCTTGGAGTCAAAATAAGGGCCCTTCTTCATATATTTTTTTCTCCTACGGGCCATAGTTTTTTTTTATACAGTGCGTAGAAATTTAGAGAAAAATACACATATTTCTTAGTATCTCTAGAAGTATACGAGATGTTTTCTTCAAACTTGGCGTGTCACATGAGCGGATGAGTTGTCAAATTTAAGGTTAATATGAAGCTTGTGAGGCCTCCAGTTGCGGAGATACAGGGTGGTATTAAAATTAATTAGTTCAGAAAAATATGAATACCCTGTATAATCGCATTTTTTAAATTTGTTTTGAATGGTAAATTCAATGGTTAACAAAAAGTATCTCTTATTATTTTTTCATATTCTCAGCCGTCTTTTAATTATTTTCAAAGAACGGCAATGCTGCAATAAAAAAGTCATTTTAAGAATAAATCTAACAATCTGTGGATGTCAATTAAACTTGGCATTATTTGAATCATTTGGCTGCCAACTTTGCACCTTAGTATCAATATTTTGAAAAATTATATTTTCATTTGAAGAATTGACTGATATGCACTTTTGCTATGGACTTGCGAATGGCAATAATAAACATGCGGAAACGCATAGTTGTGTGTATTGAAAGAGACGGCGGTCATTAATAATTTAATTTTCTAATAGCAATACGTTTCCTTTATTATTGTTTTTGCGTTTGTATTTTGTTAAATAAAGTTTAATTGTCATCCACAGATTGCTAGATTTATTCTTAAAGTGACTATTGTTCATTGCAGCGTTGCCGTTCTTTAAAAATAATAAAGAAACGGCTGCGAATATGAAAAAATACTAAGAGATACTTTTTGTTAACCATTCTATTCACCACTCAAAACAAATTTAAAAAATGCGATTATACAGGGTATTCATATTTTTCTGAACTAATTAATTTTACTAACACCCTGTATCTCCGCAACTAGGAGCCTCAGAAGCTTCATGTCAACCTTAAGTTTGACGGCTCATCTGCTCATGTGACACGCCAAGTTTGAAGAAAATATCTCGTCTACTTCTAGAAATACTAAGAAATATGTGTATTTTTCTCCAAACTTCTACGCTCTGTATAAAAAAACTATGGCCCGTAGGAGAAAAAAATATATGAAGTAGTGCCCTTATTTTGACTCCAAGAATACGTGGTTTCATTTTTGACCATCAGTTTAGTTACACCCTGTATAGTCATCTCTCCCAATAACTCGGACGTTATTGACAACTATAGCTTGACATTTGCTAAACTGCCTAGGTTGCCCGGATTGACACGAAAAATCAAGGACTGATTAGGGAGTATTGGACAAGACGCCCAGACAAAAAACTTTGGAAAAAACAGCATTATGTTTCTTTAGTTTTGCGGTGTAAAAAAATTGTGACAAAAAAATGAAATACAGCCTTGACGTCCCTGACAGGTGACAAATTGTCAGTTGGTATGAACTAAATTATCAATATGTCAATTCTGGAATAGACTTATTCGGCAAGACGAGTGTAATAGCATCCTGTTTTCGCTTGAAGCCCCTGTAATGTCTTCTTGTTTTTTAACTTCCGTTATTTTTAAGGTATGCCAGAATTTATTAGATCTTAAAAAATATTATTACCTACGCTCATCAGATCTTCTGTCATATCTATCGTTCGTTACTGCCGTGCAGTGCACTAGACAAGCCTAACTAGATTCCATTGTTATTTGAGAAAAATATTTTATGAGTCAGGAATGATAGGCACGCAATCTTAGTAGAGAGCCAAGAAAATTTATTCGGGTAAAAGTCAATTAATTCAGTTCAAAGGAAGTTGAGGTCGATCCTAGACATTTAACTCCTACTTAACATTATCAAGCAACATTTTGCCAATGATGTGTGACAGTTTTATTATTTATAGGTCACTCTACTAAATATGCATCTGAATATATTGTTACATAATGTAACTTACATTATAATAATTATTATACTCCTCGATCAAGTTCTTATAAAATATTATCGTCATAATATGTTTGCCCTATAAATACAAATTATTCCGCAGGGTTAAGTTAAGTTTTTAATTATAAAGCAATATTTGAAAAGGAAAACTTAGACCGTCAGATAGTGACAGATTTAGGTGCCCCATTTTCGCATACAAGCCTCGAAGAGGGTTGAAAAGTACATCGATGTTGAGTAGAATGAAGGGAGGAAATTTACGAGTGGCCCCTGGGGATAACATATGGAAAATTCTGTGTACAGGGTGTGTCATTACAGTGGTAGGGGTCGATGGAACGCACATTTTAAAATTATTTTATACATTTAATTTAATTTTCGCCTTTAAGAGCCTCTACAGGGAAATCGGCTAATTAAAACCCCTGCAACCCATATATCATTTTGCTGAATTTTCATAGCATTATCCAAATATGCAACAAAAACATGGACGTTCCATTTAAAAAAACATTAGTTTATGTTGTATATACAGGGTGAGCTTTTTCGATGCCCACTGTGGGGATCTCGGAAACTAGCAGAGCTAGAACAAAGGTTAAATGGTGAAAGAGTTGCAGTTTTGAATGCTCAATCGAATGCCCCTTTTGGATTTTTAAAAAAGTTCACGGCTCACTAGATATTTTGAAAAAAGTGATTTTTTGCTATTTCTTCAGATCTCTGTAGCTCCGTTATTTCTGATTATAACTGTGGAGACAAAAATTGTAGATAATTTTGGGCTTAATAAGATAATCTCATCCAATTTTTTATGTTGTTTGTGATTTTTGAGATATGACATAAACTTGTGTTTTTTAAATGTAAATCATAGTTGGCTGTGGCCTTATCAAATCGGACATTTTTTGAGCTTTCCAAAGATATAATACTCGGCATAGTTATTACAAAAAATAAAAGAGCTATGGCTAATTTTCTGATTTTTTTTTTAATTTTCACATAGTTAGCCATGGAATATTTTCATAATTACGTTCTATTTTATAATTAGACATAGGTACTTCAAACTTTCTAATATTTTGTTTTTATCTGGTAACAAAATGTAACAAAATAAAACAAAAAATAAAAAAGTCAAATTCAAATTATTACTATTTTAAAAGGTCACCTTTTAAAATAAAAAAAGCTGTTCAAACAATCCACCATTATTATTTACGCAAATATTGCATCTTTTTAAAACTGAATTTGTCCCCTTTCTTAGAGAGCGCCTGTCAATACTGACAAAAACAATTGTCTCATACTTTATTTTGTACTGTTCCCCAAAACAGACAAATCGGTGGAACGGGGCTGCCAGGAAATAGGTCTATTTCTCCCTATCCAACTATTTGGATAGAGCTGATCTAGCTAATTTCTTACAGGCAAATAATTATGTGGTGGAGCTCCATCATGTTAATTTTTGTTTTATTTTGTTACATTTTGTCACCAGCTAAAAATAAAATGTTTGAAAGTTTGAAGTATGTCTTATTATATAATAAAACGTAATAATTATGAAAATATTCCATGGCTGACTATGTGAAAATTTAAAAAATCAGAAAATTAGCTATAGCTATTTTATTTTTTATAATAACTATGCCGAGTATTATATTTTTGGAAAGCTCAAAAAATGGGCGATTTGATAAGGCTACAGCCAACTATGATTTACGTTTAAAAAACACAAGTTTATGTCATATCTCAAAAATCACAAACAACATAAAAAATTGGATTAGATTAACTTATTAAGCCCAAAATTATCTACAATTTTTGTCTATACAGAAATCAGAAATAATGGAGCTACAGAGATCTGATGAAATAACAAAAAAATCACTCTTTTCAAAATATCTAGTGAGCCATGAACTTTTTAAAAATCCGAAAGGGGCATTAGATTGAGCATTCAAAAGTGCAATTCTTTCCCCATTTAACCTTTGTTCTAGTTCTGCTATTTTTCGAGATCCCCATAGTGGGCATCGAAAAAAACTCACCCTGTATAATTAAAATAAAAAAAAAGTCTATAGTATAGATAGACTTTGGATAAAATCAAGGTGTCTTTTTATTTCTTGTATCTTTCCAATTAAGGCTCTATTATCCGCAGTCTTGCAGCGGCTATACTATCTTGTGGAAACACAGAAAATAATGGTCTATCTACGTTGCAACAGCACAATCTATTCTGTGACAATAGTTAAGTTGCTACTGTGGTGATATGCAGAAAGGACAAAAACGGGTGCGCTTCTCAATCGTGGCAGTGATGTCAAGCTTTTTTGAAGAGATGGCAATGATTTGGGTCACACAGCACAGGATGCTGTTAATATAATTATTGCATTGAGTCTGCCTGGACGGGACTTTTGGTACCTATCACTGCTATAATGCAGTAATAATTCCTCGGTATAGGAACAGTTTCGCTACTCTCTCGACGTTTCGAAATTAATCAAATTAAGAAAACAAAACATGTTTACGGTATATGTTAACTTCACTGCTATTTTTATATCGTAACTAACAACTATATTATTAATTCATCTTCAATGCCAAAGCCTTTTTAAACATATGACAATTAATCTAATGCTTGTTAGAACAATATTTTACTACCAGGTAAGATGCTCTCCTAGTCCCATTTTTGACAATAGATTTGTAACGTTAGATTTAATATTACCTACTAGAATGGTAGATAATTATTTTTTATCGCTTTTTAATTTCCTAATAAGATAATTTGAACTTACAACCAAAATGTCTCATTGTAGTTCTGAGAGAGAATTTAAATAAATTCGACACGTCGACAGAGTAGTGAAACTAATTTAATATTATCCTATACCTAGCAATTATTAGTGCTTAGTTATCAAATTATTTTGACAATCGGTGTTTCTGACTATGTGGCTTGTACCTAAACATCTTTGATAAAACCGACTACAGATTCCTATTTAGGATCACTCAGAACCTATATGTATGGAATCTGTCCAACCTTTCTATAGTAAGTTGTTATTCTGGGTATAGGACAATGGACAATTAAATAAGTCAGTCACCACATTCCTCTAACGTTTCGACTTTATTGACATAAGTCTTCATCAGAGCATCTAAAATTGAGCGAAAATAACAGTAAATTATGGCAAAAGGCAGTAGGATCAATGTAAGAACAATTATATAAGAAACCAATTAAACGATAGTTATTGTGACACATTAAAAGGTAATTTAAATTATTAACCAAATTGTGTTTTTTTAAGAAGAACAATTCAAGGTCAATAGATGATAAAATACTACAAAAATACTGCACAAAACAATGGTAAAATTACAAACATAGAAAAAACTCATGAGAGAAAACAATTAGCTTACCTGAGGTATTTAGGATTTATTGTTTGTCTTTTCATGGGTAAAGTATAATAACCACCCATCAGCAACATGTAACATACAAGACATCTATAACAGTTGCGAACCAGAAGATGAACACAAGGCAAGTGAGGATCATAAATATTTAAAAAGGTCTGGTGAAGTTTTTCCCTTTCATGTATTTTACTTTTTTTATACTTTTTTATAAAATTACTGCCTGGGCAATGTAAAGCTGCCCTATAACTTGATCTTATTAATAATGTTCGCATAAATGGAGTTTACGTTGGCCGTGTCGGTTCTAAGATTTACAGAATTTGGAGTAAATTTTTAATAATAAAAACCATTTCTGAAAGTAGGCGTTTTTGCAAATGCTTCTCTGCCTAGAATGGTAGTGTTCGTAAAGTCAAATTTGTGGCCTGTTGTAAAATGGTGTGATGAAAGAGCTGTTTTATTTCCTTTATCTATTATATTGGATATATTGCAGTCATATTTATGATTATAAATGCGTTTACATAGCTTCGGCTCAGTTTGCCCCATATAACAACCATTGCAACCCAGACAATCAATATTGTATACTAAATTAGATCAAAGATATATATATATATATCTTTGATTAGATTGATCACTTATGGGAGTAGTTAAAGACACTACTCCCATAAATCATTTTGTAAACAACTTAAATATTTACTAAGAAACATTTATTTTAATGTTTAAAACAATAAAAAAATCCTGCAATTTTGAAAAAATTAATTTTTATATTATTTAAAATTATACATTTTTTCTCATTATATCAGAACAATAACAATTCATACAGATAGGTTTTAAGTGACCCTAAACAAGAATCTTCAGCCAGTTTTGTTTAATCCCACCTTTTTTTTTAAATTGCGCCTATAATAGTTATTTTTATACCAAGGCACTAAAGTTCAACTTTTTATGACTCATGTGGCATTTAGGTGGCGAGGCCTCTGGCTGAGGCAAATGAACCACATGAGTCATAAAAAGAACTTCAGTGCCGAGGTAGGTACATATTATTATTTTTTTGAAATCGGAAAAAAATGTTTTATTAGGCAAGAAAATAATCATAAGGGATCACCCGTTCATGAACCAACTGCGCGCGGCGTTGCTTGACTTTGACGATCGGTCCACCTAGGTCAAGTATGACGAGGCACGGCGCTTCCCAATAGAAACTCCAAACACTGCTGCCTGTTGTGCAGCCTCCATGAAAAATAGATTGATATTCACACCTAGGTACTAAAATATTTATACTGAAAAATTGTGCTGCTATAAGTAACAATTTCGCAATGTGTACGAAAAGTTAAATGAGCCTTTATTGGCCGGGTTTTGAATAATTATTGGTCACTTTTGACGGGCGATGGCTCCGCTTCTGACGTTTGATGTTTTTATCTCGCCAAGGCTTACTTATTGAAAAAATCTTATAATAATACGCTACTTTGGTGCCAATTTCTGAGCTTTTAACGACAATTTTGAGACACTTCACTGCCGGTTTCAAGAAAAAGAACTTTTAATTAAACAAAATAGGTAATTTTAAAAATGTCAAAATGCCTTGTTATAGGTAATATGTAAGAAAATGATACTTTATTGGCCGGCTTTTGAATTTCAACTTATAGAAAAAATAGTACTATAAAGGCTTAATTCACTGCCAATTTCTGGGGTTTTAATGACGATTTTGAGACTCTTTAGTGCAGTTAAAAAAAAACTTTTTTACAGGTGCCCTTTGACACTCGAAGACTGGTCTTCCCGCCCGTGCCGGCTGCTGTTATCATGATAACCTTGTACAAAATCATTTCATACTTAGTTCCAGAGTCGGCCTTGCTTCTGCTCATTGCGGGAGGCATCCTAGGTAAGACATTTCTTTAGTATTATTATTACCATTCTCATTATTGGCTCAGTCAATATGCCGGGGTTTTGGGGGTTCAACCCCCTTCCCCCCCCCTCCTCCGAAATACCTCCATTTTATATACTTGTGCACCACCACTAGAACGAGCTCCCCGAGCATCAGTGAGTGTAATAATTTATTAAACTGGTTTTCCAGTGGAGCATGGAAACCCGCTCGAAAACTGCCAACAAAACATAATTTTTGGATCAGTGTAGTACCGAGTTTTATCATCAGAATATGCTTTTAAATAAAATGAAACATAACTGGCAACACTTGACAACAGTAAACGGTGAACGGTGGTGCATGGCTGCGTGCGCCGTGGATTAGGAGAATAGGGGATTCCCAGAATCTCTTTTATGAATAGATTAGTACTAATTTCTATTTGAAGATTTATTTATTATTTTTATGAAAGGTTCAGTTAGGCAAGTGGCTCGAAGAAATCTTTTACCATACCTATACTGGCAATTCCAAAGGTGTCGTCAGGCCAGGCGAAGAATGTGTAGTATTATATCCATAATAATGAGAAATGAAATAAGTAGAAAAGGGAGTATAAATGCGAGAAGGAATATTCAGCTATAATTAATATTTAATATTTTTAAAGTTTTAATGTTATAAACTTGTTTAACTTAAACCTGTTTCAGTTTTTTATTAAAAGACATTTAAAAATAGTAGGTTTTTTTTAAACCTTAAAGCTATTTCAACTTCAACAGCCACTGGTTTAATCTCTCCAGGGCCAGATCTAGGCAGGTGCGAACGGTGCGGCGTACCGCCCCAGGCCTACAGCTGGTACACAAAAACTCAAAATAAAATTTCGAAAAGGGGTTCTTAGACGTTAGATGAGACATACTAAGGTCTAATTTTGACTGAAAATTAGCTTTTTTGATGTTTGGGAAAATGGCTGCTGTGACGTCATCGATATTATTTTCTCAGAAACATATACCTACCAGTTTTTCTCTATATATTGAAAGTCTTTATCATTCTCAACAACTTTTATAGAAAGAAATTGTCTGTATCTGTTATCGTTCCAAATCTACAGGGTCAAATATGTAAAAAAACATGGAATTTTTTCTAATCATTTTTCCAAATCTAGATAGCTATGGAAACAATAATTGATAGTCAGAAATTATTAGGGTGCCTTGCGCACCCTTAAATTTATTCAACTGGAATATTTTTATTTGTTTTTTGTAACAGACAATAATAACAAACAAGTTAGTAACAAGCACAATTAAGAAATTTAAAAAATATCCCAGTTGAATAAATTTAAAGGTGCGCAAGGCACCCTAACATATTTTGAACAATAAAAGATACAGAAAATCTTTCCCTGCAAAAGTTGTTGAGAATCATAAGGACTTTTCAATATACATATAGAGAAAAACTGGTATGTTTCTGGGAAAATAATATCGATGACGTCACAGCGGCCATTTTCCCACACATAAAAAAAAAGCTAATTTGTGGTCAAAATTGGACCTTAGTATGTCCCATTTAAGAACCCATTTTCGAAATTTTATTTTGAGTTTTCGTGTTCCCGCTGTAGGCCTGGGGCGGCTAGTTTGGATCACCCTGTACAGGGTTATCCAGTCAGTAGCGTATTTAAAAAGGGGGGGCCAAAACCATTTCAGAATTTGAAAATATTCACTGCAGCTTGAAAATCTGAAGCTATTTTGAATTCCTAAGTCTAATTTTAAGTAATTTTCCTCCCCACACGAAATTAATTTCTATATACGTCACTGAAGTGATCTAAACTCATCGCCTCGGCCTACTTTTTTAAAAAGTGGCATGCAAAAAAAATTAAATAATTCCTTGCCGGGGCCCCGCACTTTCATCCGGCACCCAGCCCCACAAAAGCTTGAGCCGATCCATGAACTCCCCCCCCCCCCAAATAATCGCTAGATACGGCCCTGATTGACTGTGATCTTGCACCTATTATTGGGATATTCCACTGTTCAAGACCGCGCCAACATCCACTCATCACACTTGAGAAATCCAATTCGTTTTATCCCTGGACACGTTTGTTTGTGGAAGGATATGATGGTAGAAATAGAAAATAGAATAGACAGAGGGGACAAATTTTGCAAGAACAAAGTTACCCACCACTTTTTTGCTTTTTTTAATACCTCACACCTCTAAATGCAAATGGCTTACTATAAGTTGAAGCGAGACACTTGACAGTTCTAACCTATAAATGTACAAAATGGAAAGATTACATTATATTCATACCATAAGAGACGCAAAAGAGACGTCCGACAGGGGAATAATTTGGCGGCCATTTTTAACCCTAAATGAGGCGGCAAATTTAAAATAATTTATACGGCTGGGTTCCATAAAATAATGTCTTGGTTGTCGTTTTGTGTAAAATGGAAATTATTTTAGTTCAATTGTACATCATTATAGGTCCAAGATTTTTGTTAGTTTTAATTTTAAATTAATGCATTCTGGAAACGAAGCAGTTAACTAGGTTGAGAAATTATACAACTTTAATCAAAACAATATACTTTAATCTACTAACGACAACTAATATAATTATTATTGTACATTATTATACTATATGAGTTCATGCTTCACCTGAAAATAAATGTAAATGGCTTTAGAAATTTTTAATAAGTTTATAATATTCGTCCGTACCCCAACACTAAACTCTGTGTGTATAACCTATCGATTAACCATCTACTTGGATAAACACCACTGCTGAGCTTTCAGCATTTTCGTGATCAATTTATAGACAGGTCTAAAAATACCATAGTTTCTTAGTGGAACATTGGGAAATTGTCGTAGAAATTTATAAAGAAAACTGTTTACATAGGGTGAGTCAAAATATGTTGTTGTCTGTGGTATAAGGAACCTTTTTTACCCTTACAACATTGCTTGCAAACTACAGGATGAGTCAGAAATGCAGGGTCAAAAATTGAAATATATCTGCATTTTTTAATTAAGAAATTAAATATAAATATTACTGTTGACTAACATTTTAGTGTTTAATACTCTAGTAAAATCCATGGCTCAAATATTAATAATTATTGATAATTACTAAAAAAAAACAAGTTTTAAAAAAATTCCTCTGACACTAGGCCATGCATTTCAACTTTATATATTTACATGAAGTTAGTATATTTAAAAAAAACTAACGTTGACATGCTTGGCCTAATATTTTTGGAAAACTTGCAAAACTTATTTATTTATACACAAACTCTTCGTTTTCAAGATAGAGAGCATACAATTTTGGGCTTCAAATTTATTTATCTTTATTCCCTGTACTTTTACAATAAGATATAGAGCGATGTGGGGTCTGTTTAGTTTTAACATAAATAATTTTGATCGATTATTACTTTATTTGCACCAAGAGAAAAGTAATTTGAGCCGATTTTCTTTACAAATCAACAGTTAATAAAAACAAGTAAAATTAAACATTAATAAACAGTAACAGATATAAAAAGAAAGTTTTTGTTCAAAATTATGTTTTTCATTTAATAGTGTATTCCGCTCTAATTGTATATAGGAGTGTATAATCTTTTTTGTTGAATTTATATCTATGAACTTCGTACCTACGCCACTGGCTGTGTGGAAATAACGAAATTAACAAATAATGTTGCTATCTACCCGGACATATTTTTTCATACCATCAAAATTTATTGCAATATCTCTATTTGTTTGAAGTGTAGGTATAAAAAATATTCGATAATTTTTTTTTAATTTTAAAACCCCGTATCTAAGCTAAGTTGGGAATCGGGAACCTTTGGCACTGGGATTGGACCAATCCCCTACATCATGTCCTGATGATGCTAACATGGTTAGCGAAACGCAAGTCGAGTGCAAAAAACAAAGTTTTGGTGTGTGGAGTTAAACAAATGATGTATTTACCCTGAATCTTGAAAATGAAGCATTTGTGGACCTATATTCATATGAAATTTTCATATCCAATGCTACAAATGACCGACACATTCTGTGTATGTTAGGTGGAACATTAATCATCTATACATGCAGCGTTTTTACTCGTTTTATCTTGGTACCGTAATAACTTGAGTCCTTGTCTTATATTATTTCCACTCATAAGTTTTAATAAGTTTATGGAAATTCTGTGATACTAATTTCAGGTTACGTCACTTATGATATGATACATTTTTACCTACACTCCGGTGCGCCCAAGGAGAACAGCTACTTGTACAATTTGAAGCGATACCACAATCAGCATCATTTTGCAGAACAAGACAGTGGTAAGACATTCCATATATCGTATGTTCCTATAAAAAATATATTGGGAATATGGTATTTATGGTTATATCCCTAACGTAGGTCAATATACTATTATACTTACCATATTCTTTGGATGCAAATAATAATGGAGCCATTTTTATTTTATATTACAGGACGATACAGTTGAATGTTGAATGTAAAACATATTTGTATTCATAAATTCTTTGTTTTTTTTTTAAAGATATTGAGGCACATATTTCTTTTTTTTTGTAGAAAGACCATATATTTTATATACATGATATACAGGGTGTAACTGAACTGATGGTCAAAAATGAAACCACGTATTTTTGGAGTCAAAATAAGGGCACTTCTTCATGTATTTTTTTCTCCTATGGGCCATGGTTTTTTTGTACAGAGCGTAGAAATTTAGAGAAAAATACACATATTTCTTAGTATCTCTAGAAGTATACGAGATATTTTCTTCAAACTTGGCGTGTCACATGAGCGAATGAGCTGTCAAATTTAAGGTTAATATGAAGCTTCCGAGGCCCCCCAGTTGCGGAGACACAGGGTGTTATTAAAATTAATTAGTTCAGAAAAATATGAATGCCCTGTATAATCGCATTTTTTAAATTTGTTTTGGGTGGTAAATTCAATGTTTAACAAAAAAATATCCCTTATTTTGACCCCAACAATACATCCTTTCATTTTTGACCATCAGTTCAGTTACACCCTGTATATACGCCTTATTTGTTTACTAAATGTGGCAATTAATTTCTCCAGTTAGGTAATGTGAATTTTTTATTTCGAGCGAATGTAGGGAAAAAACGGCCCTCGTAGGTCTGTAGCCCCAGTCTCTCCACCAATTTTTAGCCATCCGGCAGAGGGCGCTGGCGCCCGCCTGGATCGCCGCCATATTGTGTGCATTCTAGAGGATTTAGAGTGCATTCGACACAATACGATTGTGACAAAACTGACACCGGCCTACTATGTTTTTATGTAATCGTGTCGTGTCAATAACTGTTATTTAAATATGTACAGAACAAAAAAGTAATTTTATTTTTTCCAGACAAACTATTAAGTTAATGAAAAAATTACAAGAGCAATAAAAGTTTCTATAATTAATTACCTACATCGGGCTATACAATAGGAATTTTTGTTTTTTAAATATAGTAACTTGCCAATATGTTCGGTAAAAAAGACGAATATAGGGGTTTTGGGTTTCTACCCTTAGGGTGCAAAAAGTAGTTTTATCGTAGCATCTTTCAACTTGCCGGTTACGTGTACCAAATTTCCAGTTTTTATATTCAACTGTTTTTGAGAAAAAAAAATAAAAACCAAATTGTTTGTCCCTCTTAAGGCTGGAATAACTTTGTAAGATAGGCTTAAATCGAAAAATTTTACATGAAAGATCCCACAAAACCACCTGTAGAAACACCTCATCCAAATATTTGCACATCATTGCGGAACACACCTTGTATAATTTTAGGTTGAAGTTCCATGATTTAATAAACTCATAATGTTTATCTCTATTTGTTTGAGATTTGGATGCTTTATCTATAGTGGGTAAATATTAAATAAAGTAGACGAAAAAATAGCACATATAGATAGGTAGGTACCTATTTATCAAAAAAACTCTGCTTACTTTTATTACAACCAGTACAGCTTGAGAACTGTCTTATTATACATAAAACTTTAAGTACGCTGTTTTTCTGTGGTTAAACGTTATACCCTTGTCACAGAAAAACGGTAAGCGTGCCGTTTTTCTGTGCCCTTGTCTATCTATTTAGATGGGAGTTGTACTTATTATATAGGCAAATGTAGAATTTAACCAAACCATATATTATTTAATAGGCGAATGCTCAATTTGGTGGCCCACATTTTATCAGCAATACTTTAAAAACTGCTAGAAAATTTCAAAAAAGGAGATTTTTTCCTATAAACATGTATCGAAATACTAATGGTTTTCGATAAACAGGGCATCAAAGTTCATTCTTTTTTTCAAATTTTCTTTTATTTCTCCTAAAGTAAGACAGCTAAGGCAAACATATTTCATACAGTTTAGACATTACATACTATAAACTAAAAAGAATTCAGCCCATCTACTTCCACCAGTGTCGGAGAGACGAGGGTCAATCATCATATTTTTTTAATAAAAAAATGGTACGCCACTAGAAAAGTAATATTTTTGCATTCACTAAATTTTCCAATAATTTCTAAGAAAAAACTATTCTTGACTTTTTTTCGAAAAATGTACCGTTTTTGAAAAATTCACTTTTATAAGCGTTTTAATTTTTTTTAGCAGAAGAAAATCAAAGTAGGTCTAGGCTCTCGAAATTTTGCACACATATTGAGTTTTCAATTCCGAACAACTTTCTAGATACTGTATCTAGATACTTTTTATGTACCTAGATACATATCTAGATACTTACAAAAATCAGGATCTGCTTTAGTATCTAGGTACCTACTTTTGAAAGTATCTAGATACTAGATACATTTTTTTAGCCAAGATGTCAAGTGGTGTGCCACGTGCCTATATTTAATTTAAAAAAATAAGCAATACAAATAATAAAGTGGGGTGTGATTTAGTGATTTTTAAAATACCGTGCGTAAAGTATAGTATTTCTAAAGTCACTTGGAACAGCATAAAAACCTGTGAATTTTATACGGGTGATTTCGGCTGATAAGTCTGGTATTTTCATTTTTATTTTACCAGGGTAGCTCGAGAACAGGCTCTTCCGGCAATAAAATACGAGTCAAAACACATTTTTAACCATATTAAACCGCCCCTGGTATTATAAGTAAAAGGAGATGAAGGAAACAGAGACGATAGATATTGTAGTAAAAACAATTAGTGACTTTAAAAATACTATACCTACTCAGTGCTCACTTTAGAGTGATGTACACTGTAAACTACTAACCCACAACTTGTTTTGATTAGTCACAATCTAAACTTCACATTCGTCTAAACAATTCTCCTTACCTACACACACACTTGTTTCATAAATATCTAAATAGATAAGTAAATAAGTATATTAATTGTAATTGCCTTATGAGGTCTGAAATTTTCTTAATTAACTGATATAGTATCAGAAAGTATACCTATCTGGAAGTATCTAGATACTTTTTTAACATATCTGTATCTGTAGCCAGATACTTTGGAAAAAATGTATCTGTATCTAGATACCGAAAAAAAAAAGTATCTGTTACATCACTGAGTACACCTTAAGATTTCGAAACAGTGGGCATCAAAAGTGCAAAATTGAAAGTTCGAAGGTCGAATATCTTCCATCTGTATCTAGATACCGAAAAAAAAATGTATCTGTTACATCACTGAGTACACCTTAAGATTTCGAAACAGTGGGCATCAAAAGTGCAAAATTGAAAGTTCGAAGGTCGAATATCTTCCAGACGTAGGGGAGCGGGGGGAATCGCAGCCACGCCATAAAGAAATTTAGTATTAGCTTTCCATATACACTTTAAGTATTACCCAAAATTAATCCTTTGGTTTGCAATCAGCTACCGATTTTATAAAAGTTATTATCTTGCAGGTTTCGGTATCAGCAGTATGTTCTGGGACAAAATCTTCAGGACAGCCATCCACCTGAGAAAACTGAACTTGGGCATCCGGTGGTGACACCAGAAACTCTACGTACCATAAGCCACAAACCTTACACTGCTTCGTGTGTGTTCTACAACGCCGTGTGATGTTAATTTATATTTTTTATCAAGTTTTACCAAAAAATTGTACATATTTTGTGATTTTATCGTTTTTGCAACGTGATCAATAAAAAAGCAAAGCTATTTTATAAACGATATGTTGGGTTTTCTTATTTCGTAAGGTTGTCTCTTTATATCCACCATCCTCGTGAAATGGTGTACCTACCTAAATTACAAGGAATAAGAGATGGAACCAAGTACCTACCTGTGATCTCTTCTCATTTTTAACAATTAGGTATCTAGTACTTGCATTTGCAAAAATGTATTTTTTAAATTAGGTCGTTGACTGAAAATATTTTTGTCAACGATTAGACACACGAAATAAGGTTGGCAAGATATATACCTAATAATTCTTACATGGACTTTATAAATCCATCTCAAAGCATTGTGAAAAGATTAAACAGTGTTATTTTGGGCGAAAATATATCATGCTTATTATCTTAGACAAGTGAAGAGAGAGGACACCACGCTTTGCCTACCCTGTGTGTATAGATTTTGTTACGTCGTTATTTTAAACGGCTGCCATTTTATATGTGGCAGGCAAAGCGAATACGTTGCGAGTTAATTTCGAGAATTTGTAAATGAAAAGTAAGTGATTAAGGGGAAATATACTCTTACGATGGTGAATTGTTCAGCGTTTGGTTGCAAAAGCAGAAGTAAAAAGCAAGAGCCAGGGATTTCGTTTCACAGGTAAATATTTAACAAGCTACCTTTGAAAGATGCCCTAAAACTTTATTTTTTCTCAATATAACTCCTTCAAATTCCGTCTACCTTTTAGTATGATATAAAGTGCATTGTTTTGTTTGTAAATAGGACCAATAATTATCTTTTAACATCGTTTTTATTAAAAAGTTCTTATTGATTATGATAGTTTCATAAAATATGGGCTGGTTTCTATGGGCGTGCATTATTTATTTCATTTTGATTGATTCTAAATCACCACAAATAAATACAGGGTGGCCCACCACGAACTGCATCGAATTCTGAAAATTTGGCACCTCACCAATGAAGATTGGCGCTGCTCAACTAAAATATTTTGGTGAATCTGGCACTTCCGGTTATACCGGAAGTCGATATCAACTTTCTCATCTCAACTGGAACACCCTGTATATTATTGCATTTTTGGATTCGAGGCAACATTTTGGAACAAAAACGTGCAATGTCCTATGTCTAAATCCAACCGTTTTTGAGATATTTGCATTTTTCCGAAAAAAATTACAGGTGCAGTGCAGACCTAAAGTCAATTAGCAATTTATACGAGGAAACCGCGAAATTTCAAAACGAATTTTCGGCATCGTGTAACAGAAGGCCTGCCCTAGTGACTCTGCTGAGAAATAAATCCGTTCTTATACAGAGTGTTCACAAAATATGAATAAAAATTACATTCAAAATGTGCTTAAATCTCGAAATTTTCAAATGGAAACCCCCATTTTTTTAATGCGATCTTATTCACCACTAAAAATGATGACAACTTTGTGTAAGGTTTCCTATACCTGAATGCAGTAATTTTCGATTAATTTACGAAAAACCCACTTTTCGCCCATAAAATGCGGGCTTGGAAAATCATATTAGCCGTGGACGTTGAAAAGACAATCGTGGCTAAGGAAATGTCACTTGGTTTATAAAATTATTGTCAACAATAATGCCGGCGCGCTTAAATTACACAAACGAAAAATATTTAAATTTGTTTATTATCTACGGATAATGCAACAAAGTAATATCAAGAACGTGCGATACATAATCTTCTTTTGTGTAATTTAAGCGCGCCGGCATTATTTGACAATAATTTATAAACCAAGTGACATTTCCTCAGCAGCGATTGTCTTTTAATCATCCACGGCTAATATGATTTTCCAAGCGTTAAGCAAACCCCGCATTTTATGGGCAAAAAGTGGGTTTTTCGTAAATTAATCGAAAATTACTGCATTTAGGTATAGGAAACCATACACAAAGTTGTCATCATTTTTAGTAGTGAATAAGATCGCATTAAAAAAATGGGGGTTTCCATTTGAAAATTTCAAGATTTAAGCACATTTTGAATGTAATTTTTATTCATTTTTTGTGAACACCCTGTATAAGAACGGATTTATTTATCAGCAGAGACCACTAGGTCAGGGCTTCTGTTACACGATGTCAAAAATTCGTTTTGAAATTTCGTGGTTTCCTCGTATAAATTGCTAATTGACTTTAAGTCTGCACCCGTAATTTTTTTCGGAAAAATGTAAGTATCTCAAAAAGGGTTGGATTTAGACATAGGACATGTTGCATGTTTTTGTTCCAAAATGATGCCTAGAGTTCAAAAATGCAATAATATATAGGGTGTTCCATTTGATATAAGAAAGTTGATATCGACTTCCGGTATAACAGGAAGTGCCAGATTCACCAAAATATTTTAGTTGAGCCACGCTCATCAGCATTGGTGAGGTGCCAAATTTTCAGAATTTTCCCACTTTTAGTTTTCCATATATAGATCGATGCAGTTCGTGGTGGGCCACCCTGTATATTTCAGCACTTGACACTCATATTTGGCAAATTATCTACAAATAATTACCAGTATTTCAAATTACATGTAAGTAAAAATTAACTAGATACCTTTTCATTTTAACATTTTTGTGATATTGGCTAAGAACGGGTTTCATGCTACGCCACTGGCCTGTCGTGCGATGTGGTAGTCGGTAACACGGCCGCGAGCGCTGTTAGGTGTCCTCTCTCTTTCCTTGTCTAAGGTTATTATATTACCCTAACCTATATAAGTATTTTGTGTATATTACTTACTATATATATTTTTTTGTAGGTGATAGATGGGAACTTGACGTTTTTTTTTTCACAATGAAACTTTCTATCGTAGATTGAGGAATCCATCGACGCTTTCTATGTAGTAATAAAAGTCTTGCATCTTCTTTGCACTGGGCAAAACTATTAGCCCTTTACTCAATGCTATTAGCAACCCTAGCATGTTTAGTGTAAGGGATAGAAGAAAACTTTTATACCTATTAAAAATTAATGGCACTGAGAAGGTTTATGCAACCCGGTGCTCAGATAGTTTCAGAAAATTACACAGGGTGTTTGTCTCTTTTGAGGCCATGAAAATTGTTGTCGATTTTAGGTTTTTTCGTTTTAGTACAGGGTAGTTCAATGAATTGTCATGATCAGATGATAATGGCCGCCAGAGGACAAAATGTTTACATTTGTTTGAATGCTAAATGTTTAAATTGCATTAAATTACTGTTTAAAATGCCTTGTTCTTGTGTCAATTTAGGGAGTAGAGTCCAAGTGTTTTGAGCTTTAAATGTAAAAAAACGCTGAAGCAACAAATTAAATTTTTCTCATACGTTCAAAACATTTCAAGTGAATCAATTTTTACACATTTTGTTTTATTTTTAAATAGAGTTTTTTACACTGCTCTATAAATAATTCAATCCCCACATTTTATGGTGGCAGATTCATTCTCAGAGAATGTTTGACCTGCTAAATTTTCTTAGACACCACTGTAAATTATTTTCTTCGGGATTAGCTTATCTTTCCAACGTCACAATGTTGTCTTCGATTTTTAATGCTCCATTAATGCACTAACAAAAACCCAAATATATTTAAGGGCATTTAAGCCTTGGCCTGAAAAACTTATGTTCACTCAATGACTTAAGTTTTTGATGCTTCTTGTTGCTTCGCATAACAGCTTATTGTAAGCAGTAAATAGGTAACAAATGTCCATATTTGATCATTGACTAAAGGAATATTTACTCAATGATTTGATATAATAATATTCTCACCCTCACAATACTCCAAACTAGGGTACCCCAGAAGCAACCACATGCTTGTGCAGGGGAGAGGGGCAATTAATATTAATATTTTGTCTTCGTTGCCATTTTGTAAAAAAATTTGCAGCATTTAATGCTATTTTATTTTCCAGCGCGGCCTAGCTGTCAAAAATTGCCACGTTTTGTTCTTTACATTTTTCCTATGGGGAGCAAAATAAGCGAGAAAATCGCGGTGGTAAAGAAAATTTACCACGATATAGGTAATAACGCGCCCATAACCAGTAATTTATTTTCTGCACATTCTCAACTGTCTAAAAATATTAGGTAGGTACGAAAATATATTTTGTGACTTAAAACAAAAACAACTCATCTTATATACACCATATATTTTATCCTCACCAAAGTATCAACTCTTGCAATACAATTTCTCGTGAGCCGCAACAATATAATATACTAAAAAAGACAAAAAATCAAAATATACAATAAAATGGAATGAACATCTAAAGGCAACATCAAGTTATAAGTATCTACATTTTAAGTTGGGATGAAAATGGTGAATATACAAGAGTATATTCGACTCGATTTTCTACCCGCATCCAATTAGTACGAGAATGAATACTGCATGAGATTTAGAGACGGTAGTTCTTGTGGATCTCTGGCTTAATGTCGTAGACGAGCTCAAGAACTTCTCTGATGACCTTGAAAGAAATAAAAAAAAACATCAAGTAGTGCTCATCATCTGAAGATAGTTATACTAAGTGTCCCATTAAAATGCAAACAGATGAATATCGCAAAAAGTATGATTTCAGGTTTTTTCTTTTTAGATTTCACTAGTTTGTTAATATACAATATATTTCATGTTTCATAATACCAAAAAAATACTGATAGATTGATTCAAAAGCAAATAAATCTTATGTTTCTACAACCCTCAACAAAAGTAGTTAAAGTAGAAAAGAAGAAGAAATGTCATCAAGTCATAATCTAAAAACGCTCCTTACTTGTACACTAGAAATGACATTTCTTAATTTGGTAATACAAGGTTGGCAGCATTGTTCTGGGCGCCTCCAGGAGCGTATTTAGCATGTCTGGCAGAATTGTCAGAACTTGTGACAGTTGCCTAATCTTAACCTTGATATTCTGTGGCTCTAACCTAACATCAAACACAGAAACTATAACTATATCATTTTTCTGTGCTTCCAAGAATAGAGTTTGATCTATCCAAATTTAGGATTCGTGTGCGTAAAATGTAAATTCTATTGATTACGGCCCTGTCCTCCGTCACCTATCAATAATATCAATATGGCCGCCGCTTAAGGATGAATTCTGGGGACATGAAATATTTACCTGTCACAATCTAGTGTACAATTAAGGACCGTTTTTAGATTAGAACCTTCAGCCAGGCATGAGTGAACCTACATAATTATTAGTCACATAGCTTAGAACGATTTCAGCTTGTTTTTTTTATATATGTACTTAAAATAGTTCTAGAAGAGGCATTCGGCATCATCTAAATACTGTCATTCTCGTGTGTTTTGTGCTAAAAAAAAGTAGCAAGTAGTAGCAAAATAGTTGCATAATTTACTATTTATGAATAGGTAGGTAAGTTTCAATAATTCTAAATAGAATCTCTTCAGTTTTTTTTGTGACTGTCAACTGTTATTCCAAGCCAAATTTGATTTTTAATTTTTTTAAATCAATTCAGATTAGTTTCTTTATGCCCACTATGGGGATCTCGGAAACTGGCAGAGCTAGAACAAAGGTTAAATGGGGAAAGAATTGCAGTTTTGAATGCCCAATCTAATGCCCCCCTTTGGATTTTTACAAAAGTTCATGGCTCACTAGACATTTTGAAAAGAGTGATTTTTGCTATTTCATCAGATCTCTGTAGCTCCGTTATTTCTGATTATACAGAAAAACTGGAGAGACAAAAATTGTAGATAATTTTGGGCTTAACAAGATAATCTTATCCAATTTTTTATGTTGTTTGGGATTTTTGAGATATGACATAAACTTGTGTTATTTTAAATAATGTAAATCATAGTTGGCTGTGGCCTTATAAAATCGGCAATTTTTTGAGCTTTCCAAAGATATAATACTCGGCATAGTTTTTATAAAAAATAAAGGAGCTATGGCTAATTTTCTGATTTTTTTAAAATTTTCACATAGTCAGCCATGGAATATTTTCATAATTACGTCCCAGAAAAGGACGAATCAGAAGTGGCACTTGGCTAATTTAAGAGGGCAGAGGGGTATTTTTATGAGGTGGTGGGGACGGAGAGTATTGCTAGGCCGCCAGATCCTTAGAAAGGTTAAAACATGTCAACATATTTTTCACTATCATTTATTCATTTTGGGTAGGTATACCAATAAAATTAATATGAAAGCAATTAATATTATCTAATGTGTGCCGGTAGTAAAATTATAATGTTTTACGAACCATTTATTCTATTTATCTGAGCCCAGAAAACCCACAACCTGACCCCGGTTTTCTGGGACTTGATTATGAAAGCGGAATGCTTGACAACAGCGCGGCGCGGCGCCACAGATTCCGTTCTTGCGGTACTGCCAGATCGTCCAGTCGGGAGCCGGTAACCAAGGCAACCCACAAAAATATAATGCAAATTAATTTAGTATAAAATGAAATCGATGATAATTTACTTATAAAAATGTTAGTCCTTGATAGTATTTTGGTTGATATTAAATTGAAGGCGATAAAAATAGCTAAATGAATTTAAGGAAATTGTCAGGCATAAAAGCTGACGAAGTCCGGCAACGTCGTTCGTGGCCTACGGCTGACGCGCCATCTAACGCCAGACGCCAGACAGCGTCCGTATGTTCAATTGAGGTTAAACTCCTTATAAAACGTAAACAATAAAACGAAAAACGATTACCAATTTCTTACCAGTCTCGATCGCTCAACCTTTGGATCAACCAAGTACACCCCATCTGTCACAGTCACCTATAGGCGATCTCCACAGCATTACCGAATTTTCAGTTGCATCAAAAGGTAATGATATATATTCACAAACTGTTATTATAGTATACACACCCAAACTTATATGACATCACGCATTATTTGCGATAATTTTTTTTGTCAAAAAAATTATATGTCATGGAAAGTCAAAAGTGTTTACTAACAAAAACAGTTAAATGTGAAAAACCCGACAATATAAATTGTAATAAATATTAAGTGATTCCATATTATAAGTTTGGGTGTGTGTACATATATTGTAATTTTTTGTATTAGGTACTTATTTTGTTATTGAATAATTCTATTTTTAGATGCTAGTCAACAAACTTCTCTTAGTTTGAGTGCACATAGTCCGAGAAAGCATTCATTAAAGTTACAAATAAAAAAACTCCAAAGAAAGTTGCATCCGAAGTTGGAGCAAGCTGTCGACAGTGCCGACACTGAAATAAATGACGAACAATTTCTTGCCATTTGTGAGAAAAAAATGTCTGCTTCAGTGCTACTATTTGTAAGGCATTATTTAGAAAATCCCAAAAAAGATCCACAGGGATATCGTTACTCTTCAGATATGAAACAATTTTCCTTAACAATTTATTTTCTAAGCCCAAATGCTTATAGATTTTTAATGAAGCCACTTTATTTGCCATCTAAAAGCACTCTTCAAAGAATAACTAGCAAATGGCATATAACTGCAGGTCTTAACAATTTCATTTTTGAGGTTATTAAATCAAAAGCTACAAATTTAGAGGGTTCTTCAGAACAGTGCATTCTTTGTATTGACTAAATGTCATTAAAAATGTTTTTATTTTACAATAGATCTTCCGATACCATTGTTGGCTTTCATAATACATTGAAGGAAAAAAGATATGCTCCTGCTAAATATGTTTTAGCTATTATGGCTAGAGCAATATTTGCTAAGTGGAAGCAACCAGTTGCTTATTTCTTTATTGATACTTGTTCAGGGGAGGAATTAAAATTTATTATGTTTGAAGCAATAAGGAAACTTAAATCTGTAGGATTACTAGTAAGTGCGTTAGTGTCTGATCAAGGATCAAATTTTGTACAATTTTCAAAATCAGTTGGTATCTCTCCAAACGCTTCACATTTTTATGTCGATAGCGAAAAAATATTTTATATTTTTGATGTGCCGCATCTCTTAAAATCAACACGAAATAATTTTTTCAATTACACATTCGAAACCTCTGAAGGATGTACAAATAAAACGTATAGGTATTGACCAAATTTATAATAAACAAAAATATAAGCCTTTGGCTCTTCGGCTGTGTCCAAAATTTACAGATGAACACATTAATTCGAATCCTTTTAAAAAACTGAAGGTTAGTTTAGCCGTCCAAGTTTTCAGCGCAATGGTAGCTGCGGCACTTAATTCCTTTATTGAATTCGGACAATTCCCCCCTTCGGCAAACGCTACAGTGTCATTTGTAGAAAAAATTGATAAGTTATTTGATATCTTAAATTCCTCAAAAATATCAGGCAGTAATACAAGTACAATAGACCTTTCAAAGGAGCAGATTACCAAGTCGATTTTTTAAAGGAAATGTTGACATATTTTGAGAATATTAAAATTTTAAAACAAAATATAGAGGTTACCAATAAAGTTAAATTTTTTAAAGGGTGGCAAATCACAATAAATTCATTTTTAGGTCTTTGGGAAAAATTTCATTGTTTAGAGTTTAGTTCCTTATACACTCGACGCTTAAATCAAGATTGTCTCGAAAATTTTTTCGGTAAGGGGGAAATTGCTTGAATCCAACCCCCATCCAATGCGAAAGGGCTTTCAAAAAATCATTTTGTTTAAATTATTTCCAACACGCGGATGGGGCTAATTGTATTGAGGATTTTGATTCACTATTGTCATACGTAACCACCGAACATACACAAATTTACAACAAAGTTGTTGTGGGAAATGCAAGATCTATTTTTTCTGATTTAAGTTCGGTGGCACCAGATTATATTGATTTCGAACTACATGAATCAAATAGTATATCATATGTTTGTGGATATTTATTAAGAAAGTGCTTGGAACAACATTTATGTGAAGTTTGTATTAAATATTGTAAACGTCATACATTAGGGGATACTGATTTGTTTACTTATTTTAAAGCATACAAATCAAGTGGTAACGAAACCTTTGGACATTTATTTTCACCTCCTGATAATTTCCTAAATTATATTAAAACTCTCGAAGTTAATTTTTGTACCCTCTTTCCAAAGTTTGCTTTAGAAGAAAATGTTGGTGTGAAATTAAAAAATAAGCTGCAAAACATTTCATATCAACATCCATGCCCTAGTTTTAATCATGCCTATTTATTATCCCTTTATGTAAGATTTAGAATCTATTCTTCTTTAAAATTTTTAAATCGTGATATTGTTTCTAATAAAACTAATAAAAATTATAAACTTCGAAATTTACATTTATAAGTGCTGCCAGGGGTCATTATTTTTAAAAATTAGGCTAAGTTGATAATGTATAGTGTGCATGTGCATAATATGTACGTAAGTAGTTTATAATATATTTTGTATTTATAGGTATTATATTTTATATGTGCTATTGTTTTTGAATTTTTTTTATAGATTTTAGTAATAAACATTTTTGATAAATAACGTTTTTTACTGCCAGTGATACGAAGGTCAACCAATTTTGCAAATAATAATTGTTATGGATCTACATATATAAAAAAAAACAAATTAATTGCCAAGCTATGAGTTTGGACGAAAGTCGATTGAAATATTGTAATATTTCAACCACCCAAGTAGAATAGTTCACTTGAACCTAGATCATAGTTGTTTCTAATTAATATAGGTAAGTATAAAATAATAAAGAGGAAATATTGTGAAATTTCCATGTACAATAAAAAAATGTATTTTTCTCTTTAGTAAAATATTAATATTTATATTTTTTTCGTCAGTAAAATACCTACTTAAAATCACTTCTGGAGATTCAAATTTAACTAGATCTAATCCCAGAAAAAAACTTTACTATTCTAAAAATTAATTTTGCTATATAAAACACAAAATTTTCTATAGCCCGGACCTGATCGTGCCAACGCAATGGGCAAGTTCTACTCTGTCCAAAATACGGTGGGCGTGGCCAATGCGCAGATGTCAACGGCGGAGAGTTCATTTCCTATGCGCGAGAGGGGAAATTGGAACCGCGACATCAAATGCGTCGAAAGCAAGTGCCACTTCTAATTCGTCCTTTTCTGGGATTAGGTTCTATTTTATAATTAGACATACTTCAAACTTTCTAATATTTTGTTTTTAGCTGGTAACAAAATGTAACAAAAATGTAGCAAAAAATCATTCTTTTCAAAATATCTAGTGAGCCATGAACTTTTTTAAAAATCCAAAAGGGGCATTAGATTGGGCATTCAAAACTGCAATTCTTTCCCCATTTAACCTTTGTTCTAGCTCTGCTAGTTTCCGAGGTCCCCATTAGTGGGCATCGAAAAAAAATCACCCTGTATACTTACCATAAAAATAAAAAAAAAAATAAAAATGTATTATGAACTATATCAAAACAAGTAGTATCCCGATCCCGGAGCCTATACCAAATTTTAAATTATTGATAACTTATATCTTTTAAAACATTTAAATATGAAATCACAAGAGACTGAATAAACATGTTTTTCCAATTCATTTTCATTTTGTAATTAATTAATAATTGTAAATTGTGCAACAAGAGCATATTACATGCGTGTGCGAGTTGTGGCATGAGGTGAAGCCAAGTGCCTTCAAGTGCACGGCTGTCACGTCTCACACATTTTTGGTTCACCATGCACTTTCATCAGAGCCATCTGTTTTCCAGGACATAAAGCTATAGCTGTGAGAAGTCTTTATAAATACAGTCAACGATTGCGGGTAGTTCGTGAACAAAATTAATTAAATAACACAAATACAAACCAAAGGACTGTGTAGGTAGGTATGATGTGCCTGATCTAGCAATCTACTTATAAAATATAAAATTATTTCTTACTAACATTTTCTATCAAATTAAGAGATGATGTTGATAACTTAACACCAATTAGGTATTGGATGTAGGTAAATCAAGCACAATCTCGACAAATAACCTTCAATTCATTACCTAAACAGTATAAGGAGTGGCTGCGGTCACATGACAAAAAATATTTAAAAATCTCAAAATGTGCCCCAAAACTAAACAATAGTCCATGCATTCAGAAAAATCGCGCCTTTACCTTCTCTTTATTAGTGACGACTTGTTTGCTCATCTCCTCAATTCTACGTTTGGTGTCGACTTCGATTTTCTGAGCTACGTCCTCCTTCGAGCCCATATGCTTGGACTCGAACTCACGGAATTGGCGCTCCCTTTCCTTCCTGTACTTCTCGATCTCCTCTTGGGCCTCATCTTTGGCCTGCTTTAGCCTACGCTGTTTGCCTATCGAAGAAAAAAACCTTATTCCATTTAAGTATTGGTCAAAAATGTCGTGGGAACGATCGGAAACGAAAGAAACGTATTTTGGGACAACATACAAAAGTATTTTATTGGGTAGATTCGTGAAATTTGCATTAAATCCACCAAACAAGAATTCGGTCATGCCCAGAAACCAAGAATGCCATGTAATTGAAAAAAAAAGACAAAACACTCACGTTTCCTGGCTTCTGCGACTTTTTCGGCCGCGCGCTTTTCAGCGGCCAAGAGCTGCTGGATACCGTGCGTTTGACTCGCCATTTTTTCAGGAGAACTATAGAGTTTTTCAAAATTAGGACGACCAAACCCGGGAATTGAACAGTGGAGTGGTCAATGGTCATATGATTTCGAATAGTTCGTCAAACGGCCACCTGAGAGGTGGTGGCCATGGGCGTGTATGACTAGTTGCCTGATGTTTGGAAAGATTTTAGAACATAGGCGGCGTTTAAATTTGTCTATGATAAATAATCAGAAATTATAAACTGCAAAAATCAAAGTAAGAATATACTTTCATTTGTATCAAAGATATCTTTGTTTGTATGTATTATTGGTTGAACAGCTTTATTAGAAAAAGTTGTTATCTAGGAATAATGAAATATGGATATACCTACCTGCCATTTACCTATACCTCTACATCATATTCGGGGCTTTACTGCCGAAATAAGTAATAAATAAGTTGTACAGAGGGTGGCCCACATATCATATCCTATATATATATCCCCTTATCCTTATCTGGAGAATTTGAGGAGATACGGAAAAAAGTTTCATAAAAGTTGTTTGTAATCAAAGGAATAATCCTTATTTTTAAGGTTTGGTGTATACAGAGTGTTGCGAAATTAGCGAATAACCCTAAACTTATGTTTTTTTTAATGGAATGGTCCTCTTTTTTATAAAGTATGTTACTCACCCTCAAGATAGAATTTGATTTTTTTTTGTTTTTGAAGATCGGTTCCGGCGTTGCCTATAGATATTTCCTAATTGCAAACATTTGGAAAATCTGTGATATTCCCGTTTCTGCTACATAGTTTTCCAGTTATATTCCTGGACTATCAGATAAGCTATAAAATCGTTTTAATGTCAGAACAGTATTTCAAACCAAAAATACATTAAGATCGTTGCTAAACCATTTAATGAGGTACAAAGTTCAAAAAATTGCATTTACAAAATTCCTTGCGAATGTGGAAAGTTCTATCAAAGTCTAGAGAATATAGACTTTGGTTCTATGTTGGGGAGATTTGTAGGCCATTTATAAAAATTATATCAGGCAAAATCATTTCGAAGTCTAAAATATGTGAAGATTATACTTTAATAACAATCGGGATGCAGGATTTTGTGGGATAGGTCCAAACCAATTCTCAAAGAAGAAGTAGGAAATAGACGAAAAATTAAAGAATCAGCATTTATTATTGGAAATACAGACAACTGTGTTGCCGAATGTTCAGTGGGAATTCAGTAAAATATTATTGCCACAGAATTATAATTAGATATAGAACACAGGGTACAATATCAGACAGGTGGCTAGGCTATTCTTTCTGTTGTCATGATATTTGAAGCTAAGAAAACAAATTTGTTGAAGATATTTTTTGAATTACAAGTTCAAAGTTTAATTCATTTACTGTTAAGAATTTATTAATTTTCCAGGCAACTTGAAATAGTAGCTTGATGGCGAAAAACCCAATTAAAATTCAATGGACAAGTAAATCCTTTTAGACAGGTGGCGTTGTCGAGAAAGCTCCAATAATAATTTCAATCGTTTTTTACTTGTAGATATTCATATTTTATAGGAAAATATATTAGGT
The DNA here is from genome assembly GCA_963920635.1 of Pseudeuparius sepicola. Lineage (NCBI taxonomy): Eukaryota > Metazoa > Arthropoda > Insecta > Coleoptera > Anthribidae > Pseudeuparius > Pseudeuparius sepicola. The sequence continues at coordinate 15,936,016 of OY987298.1, forward strand.
AGGTACGAAAGCGTAGAAGGGCCACCTTGTAAATATTTTTTCCCGAACTAAATTCCGACTTATAAGTCGGAATTCCGACTTATAAGTCGGAATTCTGACTTACATCTCGGAATTCCGACTTACATCTCGGAATTCCGACTTATAAGTCGGAATAAGGTCATTCCGACTTACAACTCGGAATTCCGACTTATAAGTCGGAATTCCGACTTACATCTCGGAATTCCGACTTATAAGTCGGAATAAGGTCATTCCGACTTACAAGTCGGAATTCCGACTTATAAGTCGGAATTCGACAGTTAGTACCTAATAGGTTAGGTTAAATTATTCTAGACGCACCAATTAGCGTTTGAAAAAATTTGGCGGACAAAACTACCCCCTGCATCCCTTTAAGGAAAAAAATTGATAACTCCATTGTTTCTGCTCCGAATTTCGCCGTTTTCACAAGAACGTTCAAAAGAGTCTCAGAAGTGAAAAAATTGCCAGGCAAAAAACTACCCCTTCCCAGCCCCGAAGTTGTTTTTGGTCGAGTCTTGGCCATTTTCAGCAAGGACGTTCAAAATTATCCCAGATGCATCAATCCGCGGTTGAAAAATTTTGCCGGACAAAACTACCCCCTACACCCCTTTAGGGAAACATTTGATAACTGTATTTTTTCTGGCCAGATTGTCGCCTTTTCACCAGGTAATTCTAAAGTCTCAGAATTCAAAAACAAATTTTTGGGGGATGCAGGGGTAGTTTGTATCCGGCAAATTTTTTCAACCACTGATTGGTGCGTCTCGAATAATTTTGAACGTTCTTGCTGTAACTGGCGAACATGGCTAACAACTTGGGGGGTGGGAAGGGGTAGTTTTTTCCGGCAATATATTTTTACTTCTGAGACTTTTTTGAACTTCCTTGTGAAAACGGCGAAAATCGGACCAGAAACAATAGAGTTATCATTTTTTTCCTAAAGGGATGCAGGGGGTAGTTCTGTCCGGCAAATTTTTTCAACCACGGATTGATGAGTGCGTCTGGAATAATTTTGAAGGTCCCTGCTAAAAATGGCGAATGCATTTTGAATTTCTGAAATATTGTTTCGAAACAGTGATGCATACGCACGGCACATTGTACAGGGTGTTTCAAAACTATGCGGCACCCTTTTAAGGGTCTACTTTACTCATTAAAATAAGACGAAAAGTTCATATTAACATGGGTCCCAAAACTCTTCGTTACGAAGATACAGGGTGATTAAACTTCCAAAAAATATCGATTTTTCTTTATATAACCAAATTTGGTACACAATAAAACCATCATAGGGTGGCATAAGAAATGATAATATCAGGTCTCTAAAGTACCCAGTGGCTGAGCTAAGGGTAATCGGTACCATAAATTAAACAAAAAAAATACTATGGCCCTGTACAATACAACAATTTATTATGTTGTTGAATAAACAATACAGTTTGGAATTTAATTTTTTTCATATCTCTCTCCCTTTTGCGGAAAATTTGAGTTTTCGGTCTTTTTGGACGCTTTTTCGGATTGAAGTATTATAGTCAAATTTTGTTAAGAGTCCTTACTGGGACTGTCAATTGGTAATTTCGACATCCTAAGTTGGCATCAATGGAGCAAAAAAATGCAACCGGGGCATAAGTTCAGGTCAGTAACGAGCCCATTTGCACAATGAATATAACTACTAATAACACGCGCGAAAAGAAACAAAACAAGAACAACACAGATAACGGTAAAACTCACGAAACGTACAAAACCCGCGAATATTTTCACTGCCCAAAGTGTGAATCACTTTAAACGATCCGGAAAACCTTCATTGTCACTTTCACAACGAAACAAAATTTGCCTGAGTCCGGCCCGCACCATAGACGCTGCCGCAAGCAGATGATTATACCAAAATACCAAAATGACGTTTGAAATTACTATTGAAATGAGTTGTAGTCATAGTTATTTTTATTTGTAGCGGTGTATAATCGTGATTGCAATAGGGTTTTTATTTTATTATGCTCCTTTTTCGTATCACTTGGGTAACTTTTCAGATCATAAATCAATGAGTGAAACACATATTATACCCGTGGTTAACAGAAAATTCCTATGGATTTTGTGGAGAATGTCATCTGACAAAATCGGGACTTCTTACAGTAATCGGGGTATATTATGTAACAATGATTATTTTAACTAAACGAAATGATTTTCAAATGGAATGGCAGTAGGAGTATGTAATTTTTGTTACTAATAAGGCGCTAAGGCATAAAAATAATAGCATTAAAGCTTGTTAGGTAATTGTTATTTTTTTGAATGTTTAATCACCCTGCATCTTCGTAACGAATAGTTTTTAAACCCATGTTAATATGAACTTTCCGTCTTATTTTAACGAGTAAAGTACGCCCCTGAAAGGGTGCCGCATGGTTTTGAAACACCCTGTATAATTCCATAAACGCGTGGCTATACATACGTTTTGTTTTATAAGGCATACTTAAGACAGGGTGCGGGCCCGGCCGACCCTGCCGCCCTTGTAGAGCTGCCACTGTATTCTACCACCACAAAATATGCAGATACTACAGTATTCTGCTCCGGAAAAAGAAAAAGGTACCTAGATCCAATAATGATATAAAATTTTTATCTATGGTTCTCTCCTTAGCAGTATTACCAAAGTCTAGAGAATACTATAAGTCGGGGCACTCGGCCTTGTATAAACTAACGTTTTCCCCTTGCTCTCTCCCGCTCCCTCGGCCCGCCGTCATCGGAGTACGGCGATCGATATCTTATTTAATAAGAAAATAAGCTTACACAGTATAGCCGAGAGCGGTTCGAGGATGATTTACGACCAGCCGCAAAAAAATGTTGTTTTTTCCGAGAGAACAAAGAAGTGAGCCGACTTATAGTATTCTCTAGACTTTGGTATTACCACTGTCAGTACGTTCGTACTAGAATCTAGTACTATTTTTTAAAATTTAATACGCTTGTACGCCGCTCTAAAATCTAGCACTTTTTTTTCTATCCTTCCTTGAGCCAAGATGGCCCTGGATTACAAAAAAAGAAAAGAAAATAGATCTCTGTTTCCATTAGTTCTGTGTTCTAAGTTAGAAAGTTTGTTCGCATTTCGTTCCCAAATATCAAAATACACACCCTCTGTCTAGCGAAATGAACCCTAGGGCACGTTCACTGCTGTAAATAATAGGTATGTGTTGACGGACGAGGTCCAGTTTTGTAGATCTTTTGAAGGCGAAAAAAAACTTTACTTTTTTATTGTGGACAACCTGATTTTTCGTTAAAATATAAAATAGTAGTTTTTATGGGCCTGTAAACAATAATTTTACCCTCCGACTTTAGGCTACGGGTAGTAGCAAAGATTAGGTAGTAGGTAATTGCTATCATGTTATGTCACCCTATATTTTTATTTTTGACTTCAGAAACCAAAGTTCAATATAAAAGTTGTAAAGGGCGGTCCACTGCACTGGTTGTTATTTTTGAGCTAAAAGTAAAATTTAAAGGAGAATTTTATGGCGAATCCGAATATTATTTCAGGTTTTTTGTTATGGAGTTATCAAATGTTTCCCTAAAGGGGTGTAGGGGGTAGTTTTGTCCGGCAAATTTTTTCAACCGCGGATTGATGCATATGGGATAATTTTGAACGTCCTTGCCGAAAATGGCCAGGACTCGACCAAAAACAACTTCGGGGCTGGGAAGGGGTAGTTTTTTGCCTGGCAATTTTTTCACTTCTGAGACTCTTTTGAACGTTCTTGTGAAAACGGCGAAATTCGGAGCAGAAACAATGGAGTTATCAATTTTTTTCCTTAAAGGGATGCAGGGGGTAGTTTTGTCCGCCAAATTTTTTCAAACGCGGATTGGTGCGTCTAGAATAATTTAACCTTACCTATTAGGTACTAACTGTCGAATTCCGAGATGTAAGTCGGAATTCCGACTTATAAGTCGGAATTCCGACTTATAAGTCGGAATGACCTTATTCCGACTTATAAGTCGGAATTCCGAGATGTAAGTCGGAATTCCGACTTATAAGTCAGAATTCCTACTTGTAAGTCGGAATTCCGAGTTGTAAGTCGGAATGACCTTATTCCGACTTATAAGTCGGAATTCCGAGATGTAAGTCGGAATTCCGAGATGTAAGTCGGAATTCCGACTTATAAGTCGGAATTTAGTTCGGGAAAAAAATATTTACAAGGTGGCCCTTCTACGCTTTCGTAGGTAGGTACCTTTTGCATTTATTAATATTATTTCACGTAGAAAGTTTCAAAAATTCAGGACTTTGAGACGGCACAGAGAAAAACTCTCTTTATAATTATTGGAGATTTGCACACCAACACTGAATGATACTGGGTTAGCTTGGTCATTCAACTTCGCAAACATTTTTGCGAAAAAAAAAATTAGTTAAATAATTTTGCATAAAAACTTGACCAAAAACGGGAAACTGTGTTTCTTGCCATGCAAAAATAATTTTAGAAGTTTTTTCAGTGGCGTAGACATACGCCACAACATATTAATAAACGATTTATAGAAATTAATGTATCTCAAAATTAATCCCCCGCTTGCGTATGTCTACGCCGCTGAAGAAATTTCTAAAATTATTTTTACAAAATCAAGTAATTTTCATGGCAATAAAACACATTAACACACAAAAACAAATTATTTTAGTGATAATTTTGTAGCAAAAATTGATGCAAAAAAATTGCCGAAAAAATTAATGCTAAGTGGCACTTCTTGTTCAAAATTGAACTCTCTGCCTAAAAATGATTTTTTTTATCTGTTCCGGCCTGTACTAAGCTTTTTATCTAATTACTTTTAGCAATTACCCGTATCTACGTCACTGGTTAATCTTGTGTACCAAATTTGGTTTGAATGTCTTTACCAGTTTGTAAATTAAAAAATAAAAATATAATTTTTCCATATAATATGTACTAAATCCATTGACTAAGGTATAATTTCCTTATTCAATGATTAAATTTAACGTCCTGTATCTGAGAAGAACTTTACGACCTATGTAATTATATAATATATAATAAAAAATGATTTTTCTATCCTGAAGCTGAATTGTTTTTACCTAATCTTTTTGATCTTTTTGTTGCTTTTAATGTTCAATAATAGTTATTTATGTACCAAGACACTGAAGTTCAACTTTTTATGACTCATGTGGAGTTTAGTTGCTGAGGCCTCTGGCCGAGGCAAATAAACCACATGAGTCATAAAAAGAACTTCAGTGCCGACGTACATATTATATATTTTTTTTTGAAATCGGAAAAAAAATGTTTTTTAGGCAAGAAAATAATAAATAAGGGATCACCCGTCCACGAACCGACTACGCGCGGCGTTGCTTGACTTTACCGATCGCTCTACCTAGTTAGTTAGTTAGTTACAACATCTCTTTATTTCCTACTAAATTAGACAAGGGTGTTAATTTACTGTCTTGCTTTACAATGCGCTTTGTTGCTCTTGCTTGACTACCGGCGCGGACGCAGCCGGGGGGCCAGATGGTCGGGCCCCGAGTATTCACCCTCTTTATATTCCTTATAGGTACGGGGAGGTCCCGTCAGAGACTTAACCCTCCTGATAGGTGGTGGCGGCATGGAGTATACTACGTGGCCGAGTACTGTTTAGTAAATATAATAATGTTTTATAATTTAGACAGGAAAAACGTTACTAAAAAAACCTGCTTAACAACAATATAGGGCCAAAGGCTCTAGGATATATACAAACTACTTGTTTTTGTAGTGGGCCACTCCCACGACTCTCGCGCAAGCATTCGCGCTCTACCTAGGACAAGTATAATGATGTACGGCACCTTCTGACAGAAAAACCAAACTGCTGCTTCTTGTGCAGCCTACACAACAAATCTTATTATGATATTCAAATTTACTAAAATATGTATACTGAAGGATTGCGCTTCTATAGGAAACAATTTCGCAATGTGTACGAAAAGTTAAATGAGCCTTTATCGGCCGGGTTTTGAATATTTGGTTACTTTTGACGGGCGATTTCTCCGCGTCTGACGTTTGATGTTTACATCTCGCCAAGGCCTACTTATTGAAAAAATCGTACAATAATGGGCTACATTATTGTACGATTTCTGTGCTTTTAATGACGATTTTGGGACATTTTAATGCCGATTTCAAGAAAAAATAATTAAATTGTTTGATGCCCGCCTACTATGAATTTTTACTTGATTTTCTGGAAGTCATGAAATTATTTTTTGTAGGAAAAATATTTTGTTTTCGAGAAAAAATGTAGAAGGAAAAAAGTTTCTTAAATAAAAGGTTTACACAAATCATATTCTTGTTATACGTAAAAATGACCCACAAAAAAGTTTGAGCAAAAAAATTAATAGAGGTTGTTAGTTTTTACCATTTTTTAGGGCAGTGTAAATGAATAAATTCTAAGGCGTCTTCCAGTAAGTAAGTAAGTACACATACCAAATTTCAAATTTTTAAGTTAGCACCGTTATATACAGTGTGACCCATTCCGATGTTGGACACCCTCACAAAATCTGTAATTTTCGTCCGATTTTAGCCGGGTTTTTTTCTAAAAATACATCACAAAAAACTCTATTTTGGCGCAAAGTTTCAGGTCTTAATCTCAAATTTCAAGGCCTACTATGATTTTTTCTAGTAAAAAAAATACGAAAACCCTTTAGCGATTATTTTATTTAAAATCTGACAACACAGCGTTAATCAGGACACCCTGAAACCCCCATATACCAAATTTGAACAAAAAATACACAGGGAGTTCCATTCTGCAGGGTGTCAAAGTTGAGCAAAATAGGAATTTTACAGGCATCTGGCGAGTCAAGTGTGCCATGGATTTACAGGACCGCTCACAGTGTTGGTTTACAAAGATTCAATACAAAAATATACAGGGTATTTTTCATTGGACCATCTCTAAATGCTGAATTTTTATGAAACTTTATACTGGTCATAAGTGCTCTGGAATTATTGGAAAAACATTAACAAACTCAAAAGTAATTTATTTCTTTACAAAATACCAACCAACAAATAGAAAACCATTTAAATTATTGGACCATACTCAATAGAGAGTCACTGTCCAAGATGATACATTTTTGTGCGTTTGCTGTTGTGGCACACCAGCCACCTTAACTCATATGGACTTACTGACTGGTAGGCTTCTGTATTTTTAGACTTAGTTCGTTTATAGTGGCTGGGGCGGTTTTGATATACTCGATTTAAAGTTAAAAAAAATTCGGTATTTTCAGATGCCACAGAGAAAGACACTCTGTATATTTTTGAATTAGATCTTTGCGCCTCAACACTTTGAGTGGTCCTGTTGACCATTCAACTGTTTTGAAGGTATTCCATGGTACACTTGACTTGCCAAATGCCTTTAAAATTCATATTTTGCTAAACTTTAACAACCCGCAGGAAGGAACCCCCTGTATATTTTTTATTCAAATTTGGTATGTGGGGGTCTCAGGGTGTCCTGATTAACGCTGTGTTGTCAGATTTTAAATAAAAAAATCGCTAAAGGGTTTTCGTCTTTTTTTTACTAGAAAAAATTCATATATAGTAGGCCTTGAAAATTGAGATTAAGATCTGAAACTTGGCGCCAAAGTAGAGTTTTTTGTGATCTATTTTTATAAAAAAAACGGCTAAAATCGGACAAAAATTACAGATTTTGTAAGGGTGTTCAACATCAGAATGGGTCACACTGTATAAATAAAAAAAAATTTTTGGGTCAACTGTAGACCCGAATACTTGTCAAGGAAAGCCCAAATTGAAAAATTTTATATGAAAGACCCCCTTAAAACCACCTGCCGAACACTCCTTTAAGAGGGGGTTGCCGACAGCGAAAGTAACGTTATATTTCTTTTTTTTTAAGTTGTGTAGCATAAAATCTAATAACATTTTACCTGACAAAAATTTAGTACAAACATCTCTGTCTTCATTTTAATCATAAGATCTTACAAGCATCGTTTTGTTTAATAGGTTATGGAAACGTTGGGAAAAATAATAATTCCAGTGCATGTGCTTTTAAGATCTTACGATTAAAATAATGAAGACAGAGATGTTTGTACTAAATTTTTGCCAGGTGAAATGTTATTAGATTTTATGCTATACGACTTAAAAAAAATACGAAATCTAACGTCACTTTCGCTGTCGGCAACCCCCTCTTAAAGTATTTACTATACATTCTGACTCACCCTGTATATGGAACGTACGAGGAATATTTAGACTTCTATAAGGCGGAAATATTTGTGTATGTGGCAAGGCCACCCACGTCATTCCTTATACCGCTCAATCAGAACATTAGTAGATATCTGCTAGTTATTAGAGGGTTATGCCGGGGCCCACGGAAACTTACTTTCCTTGGGCCCCGGTTATGCTTATTATTATAGGTATTGTTTGTGTAGTTATCGTTGTTAGTTGTGTAGTTTAGTTAAATTATCATTGACAAGGAGTACGTGAAAGGGCAATCCGATAATTTGACGAAATTGGATGCTTTTATGGATCTATAATAATCCGATGTTCACGTCTACCGAAATTCGTGGGACAAAACTGCAAAGATTTGTGCGTTGTAGGTATTAGGTATTAAGGAGTTATTAATAAACGGAGATCTTGGAGCTAGGGACCACCTTGAAGGCGCTTCTATGAAGGCTTTATATTGCTTAGAAGCACTGAGCCCGAATTCCGTAGGTACCTAGACCCAACCTTGCCAAAAAAGTTTGGAGAAAAACGCGCCATGTTGCCCAATTGCCTTTTTAAAACACTTGTGACGTCATAAGTGCTTTTACACCAAATTCCGAAAAAAAGTCTAAAGAAATAATAGTAGGGTTTTATGCAAGTGTCCAGGAATGATTTTATCAAGTTTGTAAAATTTCGTCAAGTACTCTATTATTATTGTTCCTAACAGTTTTATTAATAATGCAAAAAACACGGATAAATATCAACCATATAAAATCTAAAGTTTCAATTAGCTTTATTTTAATAAAATTATAATAAAATTTGCTAAGAATAGGAGGAACCTCTATATGAACTATTAATAATCAAATATTTAATATTCCATGTTAATTAATAAGTACTTTATTTGTATCACCTTACATTCTTATCAATGTCAATACACACAATTTCTAATAAATAGCTTACAATAAATTAACCTACATCTCTAGAAATATACATTAACATAAATGTATTTCACCAAAATTTACATAGATTGAGCTAGGTACGTATCTAAATAGGTACTTTAATATTTACATTAAGTTCCTTATTATAAAGATGTCTATTTTGCTTCGTTGTATTTACATGTAAATTATATTTAGAAAAATAGTCTGTCGATCTGTTATTTATATCGATAAAATATTCTAATCTCAGGTAGTGTAAGTATTATAAAACTGCACCATCTATGCATCCCCTCATTCACTCTACCAATCTTCTTTGTTCGGTCCTCAATTATAATCCACTATTATTCATAATATCCAATCTTTGTTTCACACATAATACCTAGTAATTTTCACTCCTGTTTCTCGGAATCGTCCTTGATATGCTCTTCTTCCTCTTTTTGCTTCTTGGTGCCCTTGATATCTGGGAAGAAAGCTTCTATTGGCAGCATAGGCTCGTCTGTGCTGATAGTGAAATGGCTTGGTATCCTCCTACTCGTTGCTGATACTGAACTAAATAGCCCAGGCTGTTCATACTGATCCTTAAAAGATGAGGTCAAATCTGACACCTACACGAAAAATGCAGGGCGTATTATTCGATCTTCAAGATGAATACAGGCAGACTTACCCTTTGCGAATACATCAACGCATCGTTCTTCATATCTTCTTCTTGGTTGTTATCGATATCTTCCTGAACAATATCTGATCTGCTCACATCATTTGTAGCAATAACTTCAGTGGTTGGTTCTTTCACCAAAGGCTCGACTTCGGTTGAACTCTCGACGTTGTTTGTGCTTAATCCAAACGTAGAAGTTATTTCTGCTTCTACAAATGGCATTTATAAATTTAAATTAGAAAGTGGTCCCAGGATGGAGCCTTGTGGCACCCCAAATTGAATGTTTACCTGTTGTGGTTTCCGTTGCTTCAGTATTGTTTTGGCGCTGTCTGCTGTGAATTCTTTCCCGTAAGCTTGGTACGTAAGGCCTTCTTCTTGATGAAAAATTGTATGGTCTGATCGAGACACGCGATGTAGAGGATGGTGCTTCTGTGGTGCTACTCTTTTGACGGCCTGTAAACAGCGATTTTAGAAACCGATAAGGTAACTTAAGTTGAAAAGTAAAGTGTGTAGTTACCGAATGGTCGAAGCCTTGCATTGACACTTTTGACTTTATGTTTTTCTTCGTTCGTTTCTTCATTGTTCCGTGTATCCTTAGATCTATAACGCGACCTGTATCTATGAGGTTCTTCGGAGTCTTCTATTTGAGAAGCTTCTGTGCTAGTCGTAGTTGTTGATGTTGGTCTCGATCTGAACCTATTATCAGAAGTGCATGCCTTGTTTTAGATAAAAACCTAACTCGGATTTTTTTAAAGGTATCATGATGAAAATTTGATGATATATTGTATTGACCTGTTTGGAAAACGAAGCCGTACGTTCTCTGAAGAAGTCCTGTGAGCTTCGGTGGTTGATTGAGGCTGAGGAGTACTGGACTGCTGGCTCAACTTTTGTCTGTAGTCTTTAACGCTGAACTTCGGTCTACTCGAAGAATCGTATTTTATTGGACGACCTTAGAAGATTAGAAAAGTTACTGTTATCAACATAATAAGAATGAAAAATAAAGTGAGTGAAACTAAATAAACGCTCTCCTGTAATATTATGATCATAAAATGTAACACGATCCACACGCCATATTTCTTGCTTATGGTTTTCTTACCTCTGATCCTATGGGACTTCGCAGTAGTCGTAGTAGGTGCCTCCGGAGTCGTCGTGATAGGCGCCGTGCCGATCGTGTACCTTCGGTTTTCTTCGGAGTCTTCGGGCGGCGGCGCGTGCGTCGTGTAGTCGATCTCGTTCTCCGCGGGTGACGTCACCGGCGCTTCGGTTGCCACGGCAACCGAATCCGATCGGTAAACTTCGACTGGTTCCGTCGCGATTCGGACGGTGGACGTTGGTTCGGGGTTCTCTTCGGATGGCGTCGTACTACTGTCGAAGTGGCGGACAGGCGGTTCAGTTTCATACCTTAGATTGAAAAAACAATTAATACGTCACAAGAGAAAATAGTGTCTATGCATTACATGTTAGCTCTAACATTCAAATCCTCGACACTCAACACTGTTTCCTCCTCTTTGTTTAAACCATCCATTGGTTGTACATCGACTTTGGTCAACTCCCCAAATGAAATCATCTCGTCTTCCCTTCCTTGGTCACTGGGAACTTCCGTTGAAGTTGGACGAATTCTCTTACGTTTTAGTGGAGTTCTGACTTCATTGTTTTGTTCATTATGGTTGTTGTGGTTGTAGTTATTCCTGTTCCGGTACCGTTGTCTTACTAAACCAAAAGACAAAAGATAATTAAAAATAAGATTGCTATTTTTTGCTCACCTCTATCACCACTGACTCTACCATTATCCTCCTTCTGCTCCTCCTCATTGTTATTGGCTTCTCCTCTTTCCCTCTGCCTGTATTTGGTTGGTCGCTGTCTGTGCCTCACCCTAGGTGGATGGGAGGGAGGTTCTACGCTTGGCTCCTCCTCTAGCGGAACCACGCGTTGTGATTCGACAACTTCGGTTGGCGCGGGAGTATCCTCTGTACTGGTTGGTGGAAGGGGAGTTGTCGTAGTCGTCGACGGACGACGCGGTCTAGGTCTTCTTCTCTGTTTTCAACAAAAATTGGAAAATTAATACCAGAATTGTTCAAAATGAAATATTTTTACCCTGGATTTAGTAGCATCCTTCGTTGTTGTCTCTGTACTGGGGATCACAGTGGGAGCTTCTTCTTTCAACAAATCTTTTTCCGTCGTAACATCGTTAGAAATTTCTAAATTTTCTTGCGTTATAAAAGGTATATCCGTTGACTGGGGTTTAGGTTCTGGCTTGCCTAACATAGAAAATTTTGAAATACAGAAAACAAAGAAATTATAAATCCATCTTACCCAAGATTGGAAAATGTGTTGAAACCTCCTTTACGTCAAAGAAGAACGGATTCGTCGTCAATGCTTCATTCCTGTATTTGTTCATCTTCTGGCTGACTTGAGAAAACACGGTGGATACCTCACTTTGAGTTGGTGATGTTGGTACTATACTTTCTGGCCTATATGGCGTTGGCAAAAATTGGGGTACGCTCAGCTCGACAAGCGGCGATGATTGAAATACTGGAGGTCTCACTAAACCGTCATGAAATTGTTGTTGTTGTGGTGGTTGTTGTAGTTGCTGCAGTTGTTGTTGTTGTTGTTGTTGTAGCAGTTGCTGTTGTTGCTGCTGCTGCTGCTGCTGCTGCAGCTGTGGTGGTGGTTGAGGCTGTCTTTCTTGCTGCTAAATTGAGTAACATTAATTATGTATTTGTACCTACTTACTTATCGAGTATGTTAACATCTCTATTAGGTACCTGGAAAAAGAACTGTTGAGGTCCATTTGGAGGCAACTTTCTAATCTTCTGAGGTATGATCAATGGTTGATTAAACTGAAATAGGTTTGGATTGTCCAGCCACTTGCCTTCTGTAACTTCGTATGTCTGCGCCTTTGGCAAGTTTGAAGGTTTTGGAACCTAAGAAACCATATTTTAGGAATATTCACAAATTAATATGTGTAACCAAGAAAATATTGGTAGGTTACTTACGTTGTGGAAATTGAAATCAACGTAATCTATTGAAGGTGCGCCAAAACTAGGTGGTATACTGCTAGGGAAATGTTGCAACTTTTCTTTGGTGACTTGAATGTCCGCATTCTGCGCTTGTGGTCTCTGAGGACCAAACGAGAAGCTCTGTTCGAACGGCGGTGGAACCTTTAACATATTATGGAACAATCAAAATATTCTCTAAAAGCGCGAGAAGTTGGTATTACCTGTACAGCTACATTCTCAAGGGCCGCTGTCTTGATCGATGCTCTGGTCGTATATTTTTCGAGTTTCACCAGAGGTTCCGTAACTGGAACAATGTTTTCTTGAATTACTTTTTGTGTGGTTTTTACCCTTTGCTTTTCTTGTTGATGTTGCTGAAATCTGTGCGGAGGAGGAGGGACCAAATTTCTTGTGAAATCGTCACTCTGGCTGTTTTGAAAGTGGTAGTTATGCTGCGACTGTTGTTGTTGTTTGGAAGGAAACAGGAACGTTGGGCCCTAAAATATTGCAGTTAATTTAATCGTCGAGTTTTATACAGAAAGCTTACTGGTCTGTTGAATATGGTGTCATCCGGCAGCGAAAATCTGTTGGTAAATTCAATATGTGCATTGGGTTGAGATATCGAAAAATGGTTGGAGCCCAACAGGGTGCTCACTCCTTGAGTCTCCCTAGTTTTGACAGGAGATATTGATTTGACAAAGGAGAAGGATCCTAAAATAGTTTTGTAAAAAATGTTTTATTAAAGAGTTTGATATGTTCACACCTGTGTTGGGTGGAGGTAGGAAAACTTCTTCTCGTTGACTATAAGCTACCGCCTGGCCCCTGGCGGGTTTTCTCTTCGGATTTGGAGGGCCATGAGGTTTGTTGAGAGCCTGCTGTTTCGTTATTCCTTGCTGATGATGTTTTCGTATAACCTAGATGGAAGCAAATTCTCAACTACTACTTATATGTTCGAGGGAGAAACGTCATTTAACAAACCTTCCCAAATAACATTTTTTGTTTTATAAGTGTCGCGGAGAAGCAACCGTTACTAATATTATAAAACTTGAAGCCACTTTAAGAAGTTGCGCGAACTTTCCCGAAACCCTTATATGCCTTAAATTTAAATCTGCCAATTTATAACTGCGTCCTTAGTTCTTCTGGTTACTTAAGTTTCTTTTCAAGCGCTTTTGGACACCCTTATAAAACTTCTCTTTTATTAGGACTGCGCATGTCTTACAATATGATACTTGTCTCTCTTTATTACATTGTGATATTAAAAAATTTCATCTTTATCATTTGAAACGAATTGGACAGTTCGTTTTCTCAAAGTTGACATATTATCATGTTGTTTTCTGCATAGGGTGAAATTAGATTTTACCTCCAGAAAATTCACAGGCTCTGCAAATATATTTTTTTGATGGAATTAGTAATTTTCGATTTTTATTTATTTTCATTAAACAGCTATAAATATGAATATGAAGTAACAACATATATCATAAAATAACCTAGTAGTTAATTTTCCTTGATGAATTTAAACCTAACCTATAACAGTAAAAAGCTTAAAATGGCAGCCGCATTAACCTTTGGTAATAGATTTCACGATAGCAGGTTTTATAATGTACCTACCCCACAACTTGTTATAAAAATGCGGTTGCTGAAAGTTACATAGTAATAAGTTTAGGTAACTCTAATCACCAATTTTAGTGACCTAAGAGTTTGAGCGACACTTTAATAAAACTAAAAGTAAATTTTGCAACTATTGATAATATACAAGTTACCCTTATACCACCAAGAGGAGCACGCGCATGCTCATATTCTGTAAAAACGAATATATGACACCAGAAACATTAATAATGATTAGGTATTTAAAATTGCACAGTACAACCACAAGAACCTGGCAAAAATACTTCTAGTTTATCAGTTGCACCGAGCGCATGGGCAAATTGCAGAAAGAAATGGAAATTCAGACAAAGATATACCAGTAATAAAGGCGAAATAGGGAAGAAAATATAAGTGACAGTGAATCAAATGAATACCTAACCATTATTCAACACCTCTTTTGTGTTTTTATTTACTTATTGTTATTTTGTTTTACCGTATAAGACTCAATGTACAGCACGTGGGTGGTGATTCAACATTTTGACCCATAAAATGGCTTTTTTCGATCTGTAGCGAGTAACACGCATAATTTTAAACTTTTGGTTAATACAAATTTTAATCTAAGTAACTACTCACATTTTGAGACAAAAATTATTTAAAAATATTTATCACAATGGCCGTTATTAGCATTTACGCAATAAGCCTAATAACTGCCATTGTGATAAATATTTTTGTCTCAAAATGTGAGTAATTACTTAGATTAAAATTTGTATTGACCAAAAGTTTAAAATTATGCGTGTTACTCGCTACAGATTGAAAAAGCCATTTTATGAGTCAAAATTTTGAATCACCACATACGTGCTGTACATTGAACCATAAGTTTTTGAAGTTCTGTTATTTTATAGTCTTATTATAAGAGACTAGGACTATAGAAGAATTTATTTCAAGTATAATGTAGGTATAACAAGAGTATAGTTAGAATGTATTCATAAGCTATAAATATCCCCCATGTTATGGGACATGCGTAGATCGAAATAATTTTGATTGATATTACTTGAGTTTTTTTGATTGACTTGGAGAAGACCATTATAGAACTATATAGCTCTTATAAGTTATATAGCACTCTCTTAATTTCCCCGAAAGAACAAAAAGGTGTTTAGAGTTACCTCTATAAAACCTAGCACTACAGGTTATATAAAGTAGTTTCCAAGACCATTATATAACTCGGTTATAAAACTTTTGCCAACAAGAACTCGAGGTTTTATTAAAAAGGTTACAAACAATACTTCTTGACCTTATTATAAACCTATCAGTAACAGTTACTTGGGTTGACAATATAGTCTAAAAGAAGAAGGTAGATCCTACATAAAAAACAAATGGTAGGTTTCTATTCCTATGATATTGGCACGTAGCGAGGGATAATACCTGTTGGTTGTTTGCTCTCATCTTTAAATGAGAATAAGGTGCTCCGTGCGGGCCGGACGGGGCAGTCATGAATGGTGCTGGTGGTTTAGAATGATATGGTATTTTGGCACCTATAATCGAACAACGCAAATAATTAATTGGTCGATTGAAAGTGAGGACGCAAAACCGACCTGGTCTTCCGTAGATGCCATTCTTCAAGCCACCACCAGGTCCAGTTGGCTGCTTGTGGGTTGCCTGGACGGTTGTTTTCGATGTCACGTGCCGTCTAGATGGTGTGGGCGATGGTGCTGCTTCTGTCACCAGCGGAGCTGTGGAAGAGTGTCTGCCGGTACCGACGATGGGTCTCCAGCCGTTTGAAGACATGGAAATCGTTTCCTGGGTGGTAAATGGAAGAATTAATATACGGGGTGTCCGGTTAATAATGGTATATAGAGCAACTTCAAAATATTACGGTTGAGCCTAACAACTGCCGTCAAATCTCAATGAGATACAGTGCGTCGAAGTTCACGTTTTTGGGGATGGAGAATAAGCTGAAGATGTCAATTTCTACCTATCTCACAGAGGGCGCCACTTGCGCTGTTTTTGGGTCGTGCTTTTACTAATAACTTTTTGAGGTTATCTTTTTGGTCTTGAAGGTCCATCATTTTTGTGCATCTTTTCATTACACAAAAAGATACTCTTGTTTCATAACGATAAAATTAACCATTTGCTTTGTAATTGTCACAACGTGCTCCAAAACACCAGATAACTTCAAAATTCGAAACATATTCTAGATCGCTATAATAGCTATCAGTGGAAAAGGTAATTGATTTTGAATCATCTAAGACATTTAATTACCTTTTTCCACTGATAGCTATTATAGCGATCTAGTTGGCCAATTTGAATGGCTGTTTACTCTAACAATAGCGAATTCCTTGCTTTCCTAAGTAGTTTTTTCTCTTTTTTTTTGGATTTGTGCACTTACTGGTTCATTATTATTTTATACCCTGGTCCTGTTTGTTAACAAATAATTTGTTTGTATAATGTTTGCCCCTCTTTTTCTACTTTTAAATTTACCTTATGACATATAGTTTTGAATGTACGATGCCATTATGGCTGCGTAAGTCATTTGTTTGTATTTTGTTTATAACTTATTTAACTTATTTCCATTTCTGTGTTGTAGTCTTGGCCTGAAGATGCGATTAATTTTTAAAAATCACGAAACCGGTCGCCTATTTGAAAAAATAAATTTGAGCTGTGAGAATATCAAGACCTTAATTTTTATTTACCAAAAAATGGACTCACACGGAGTAACAGAAATATTATTTGATATTTAAGCCTGTAACATAATGGTAACCAGAGGTTACATTTCATATGCCACAAATCCAACACTTTGACCTTCCCATCGTCCTTAAAACTAATTCACTAATTACTAACTTAATTATATGTCTTTTGTCCAATAACCCCAAAATCTCATTAAAAAACAAGAATAAAGCAAAAGTAAACACATAAACACAAAGCTGCTAAATATCAACGATCTCTGGATCAGCTGTGGGTGTATAATAAAGCAAATGCGCAACGATTACAAAAAGCTCGTGCAACATAGTCACGTTAGCCAGAATAAACAAGTTACGTACATAGAAGTTCCTGATACATCAAAAGAAGAAGTGCAAGAACAGCTGCCACATCAGCAAAAACGATTTTATAAAAACTTTGTATAACATTCGCGAGAGACAGATTGAAGCCGTACTCCTTGTAACGCGTTTACCCAAATAAACGATTTTTAAAAAGCCTACTGCTGCGTTGATACATGTAATTGGCGCAGTCGGTAGGACGGGTCGCGGAAATCGCTGACGTTTGTGATACGAAAAAGACTTTCTGTCGCCGAAACTCGCGTTTTCCTTCGGAAAATTCCGTTAAGCGATCGGTCCGAAACAAATCGTCTCCGTAAAAGACGAACGGTCACCGTAGCAGCCAGGCAACACCGACAACGAAGCAGGGCTGAGTTCCAAGAGCTGAAGGGCTAGCGACCAACGCCGAAGAGCAGGGTAAGAGCCATTCCTTTTGTCCGAACTGTCCTGAAAACTTCCTGCCGGAACAAGGAGTATTTAATCTCACTAGTGTAAGTTATTTTTAAGAAAAGAAAATCAAAGAAAACCATTTTCAAAACACATTTTTATAACTTTACTTTTCTCTCATTTCCATTTAAGTTTTCACTTCACTTTTATTTTGTTTCTAAAAATAAACCAAATTTATGTCTGATAGCGAATCAGAAAACGAAAACGTAGGAAGGCTTGGTATTGACCACGACACAGACCTTGCTATTCTAAGTACTCTTTTTGGACAAGTTAATATTAGACCAAATATGAATCAACAACAGCAACAACAACAACAAAGGCAACAACAACCACAAAATGGACAAATAAATTATCAATTGCTTAGAATGTATATAGAAAGTATTCCCCAATTTTCAGGCGACCAACATACTCTTGAAATTTTTATTGACAGTTGCTCTTATCTTATCGAAACATATTCGAATCGAGGTGTCCTAAATGACCCACTAAATAAATTCTTGTTAAAAGCTGTAATAGGAAAATTAGCAGGTAGGGCTCTAGTTTTAATAGGAACTAGAACTGAACTACAAACATGGGAAGAAATTCGTGACGCTCTCCGTCTAACTTTTGGCGACAACAGGAATATAGACTGCCTTGTGCAAGATTTAATAATTTTAAGACCTTTCAAAAATGAACCCCCCGTGCAATTTGGAGCCAGAATCCAAGACGCGCACAGTGTAATAATTTCCAAATTAAATTCCAGTAACTTAACTAGGAATGAGAAAATTTTGCATTTAAATAACTACAAACAGTTAGCTCTAAAAACTTTTGTTAGAGGACTAACGGGACGATTACAAGATATTATTAGAATCCGCAATCCAGATACCTTAGAAAATGCTATAGCGCTGGTAATCGAGGAACAAAATTTCTTTTATGCCCAAAATCGCTTACTTTCTAATATTCCACAACCATCAGGTCCATCCGGTAATTTTCCTAAACCTCAGAGACCACCACAAGTAAGAAACCCAAACTTTTCACAAAATTTTATGCCCAATTTTCAAAGTCCTAGAATGCCAATTCAACAAAACTTCCAAATTCCTACCACATCTTTCCAGTACAACCAACAATTACCAAATATTCCACCCCAAAGATTCCCAAATTTTCAATCGCAACAATTTCCCAGAGGCCCAATAACTAACATCAGACCAAACTTTAAAATGACACAACAAAAATTCCCCACAAACAAACAAGTCTTTGGCACAAGACCACCCCAGACGAATGTTTTCAAACCGACAGGACGAACTCCTAACGAAGTACCAACACAGATGTCAACAACTTCCAGAGTTCCCACCTTGCCACCCCAAACCTTACCAAGATATGTACCAAACTTTTTCCGTAGTACAGGCCCACGAAATTTTGCATCAGAAGAACTACATAATATCGAACAAGAATGTCAAAATGTCAATTTTCAAAATTATTATGATGAGCAGGCATGTCCCTCGAACTATTATTCCGATATAGACAACTCATATTTTTATAACAATTATTATGAAAATTCTGAACAGATGCTTTATCCGGAAGCTGCTGAATACGAAAATCAGTATAATTTCACGGAAAATTATCAAGAAAATCAGGGAAACTCAGAAATTTCTGTTGAGCAGGAAACTACTGTTCCAAATGACCCAAATTTTCACCAATTATGTCTCGAAGAACCCGAAAAATGACGACAATCGAAATAAACAACTATGACAGTGACAGTACCTTACCCTATATAAAGACAAATAAACCCAAATTCATACTTTTAATTGATACAGGTGCGTCAAAATCTATTCTATCCCCATATTTCGCAGAAAAATATTTCCCAGACAAAATATATCACGAAAATTTTAATATAAAAACTTGTAATGGTGTAAATAGATGTCGTTTCAAAGCAGATATACCTTTAAATGAATTGATTGGCTTAGACGATCGGATTACATTCCATTTATTTCATTTTCGACGGGTTAATCGGTTTTGAAGACATGAAACGCTTAAAATTAAAACCAGATTTTGAAAATAATATTTTTTATAACGACAACACCTGCATTCAAATTCTCTACAAGCATAATAAAGGTTCTCATATTTTTTCACTTCTTGTAAATACACAAGAAACGTGCCTTGCAAAAATTCCTATTTCCAAGCAGACAGGCGACGTGATAATACATAAAAAAGAGATTTTTCCCAAGTGTTTTATTCCAGAAACTCTGACCACTGCAAGAAATGGTCACGTCATTGTTGAAATACAAAACCACTCTAATGAAACAAAACTCTTGCGCTTAGACAAACCGTTCCCAGAACCTATTTTCGAGGAAATAAATAATGATTATTTTCTTTTTAATATCGAGGAAATAGTCGATACACCTCACAATAATGACAAAAATCCTAATATTGACGTAAAAGACCTTATTCGAACTAACCACCTAAATCCGGAAGAAAGACAAAAGGTCCTACAACTTTGTCGAAATTATTCAGATCTATTTCATAATTCAGAGAAAAAACTCTCTTTTACAAACCGTGTTAAGCACGAGATAAAGACAACTAACGAAGACCCCATACACGTAAAGTCTTATCGCTATCCTTACGCGTTAAAATCCGAAGTACAAAGACAAATTGGAAAATTATTAGACGACGAAATAATACGTCTTTCGTCCAGTCCTTGGTCTTCCCCGATTTGGGTTGTTCCCAAGAAAGAAGATGCGTCAGGCGAGAAAAAGTGGCGTATCGTCGTAGACTATAGAAAAATCAATGAAATTACCATTGACGATCGGTATCCCATCCCCAATATCACCGAAATATTAGATAAATTAGGTCGATGCTCTTATTTTACCACTTTAGATCTAGCGTCGGGATTCCACCAAATTGAGATGGACCCTAAAAGCATTCCAAAAACTGCTTTCACTGTTGACAACGGACACTACGAGTACACTAGAATGCCGTTCGGTTTAAAAAAACGCGCCAGCAACCTTTCAGCGAGTTATGGACGATGTCCTTCGCGACTTACAAGGACGAGTGTGCCTAGTTTACGTTGATGACATTATCATATTTTCGACCTCCCTTGATGAACACATTAATAATCTGAAATTAGTCTTTCAAAAATTGCGAGAATATAATTTAAAAATACAACCGGATAAATCGGAATTCCTTCGTAAAGAAGTAGAGTTCCTGGGGCACATCGTGACTCCACAAGGGGTAAAACCTAACCCAAAAAAGGTCGAGGCAATTCAGAAATTTCCTATACCCAAAACTGTCAAAGAAATCAAATCTTTTCTCGGACTTGTAGGATACTACCGAAAGTTCATTAAGGATTTTGCAAAAATAACCAAACCATTGACTAAGTGTCTGAAAAAAGGCGAAAAAATAATCCATAATGACACATTCCTTCAATCTTTTAATCTTTGCAAAAAAATTCTTACCAATGATCCAATTCTACAATATCCTGACCTGTCCAAGCCATTTAACTTAACTACAGACGCGTCAAATTACGCCGTGGGCGCCGTCCTTTCACAAGGCCCCGTAGGCAACGACCTACCCGTAGCATATGCTTCGCGGACATTGAATCCGGCAGAACTCAATTACTCGACTATTGAGAAAGAATTGCTCGCGATCATCTGGGCAACATCCTACTTTCGGCCATATCTTTTCGGAAATAGATTCAAAATTGTTACAGATCACAAACCTCTCATATATTTATTTTCTCTTAAAGACCCCGTATCACGCCTTACACGATGGAGACTTAAACTTTCAGAATACCAATTTGACATAGTTTATAAAAAGGGCAAAGCAAATACAAATGCTGATGCACTTTCTCGAATAGAGATAAATGCTATAGAAAAAGTGGCAGAAAACGAACCAATAATAGTACATTCTGGAGATTCTGATGATGAAATTAACGATTTTTTACAAAATTTAGATAACCTAGAACTACCTGAAATTTGTAGTGAAGACTTAAGTGAAATTTTAGGACAAATTTCTGATGAATCAGAAGCAAAATCAAAACCAAAAATTAATATAATCTCCGACATATTAATTAGACCGGCTAACCAACAACCCGCTCAAAATAACACCCAGTCACAGTTTCTACAAACTGAAAACACCACCAAAAATACCCAAAATGACTCAGACACAAATGAAACTGTCCACACGGCAGCAGAACACCCTGTCTTTACAATGCCAATAACCGAAAAGTGTGTTAATTCGTTTAAAAATCAAATTATTGTTTCTTCTAATGACAAAATGATACGTAGATACGTAATTAGGTCACGACCTTTTAACGAAAATTCACGAATAACAGTGTCACTACCTTTAAGAAATTTGGAACCAGAAGTTATTAGTTTTATTAAAGAATATGTAGAACACAAAAAGACTTATTGCCTATATTTTAAGACACCTGAAATAATTCCTGACTTTTCTAATATTGTTCGCAAAACTTTTCAAAACTCTTCTTTCAAATTTATTCAAAGTCCAACATATTTAGACGACGTTATTACTTACGAAGAACAACAAGAAAAATTAAAATACCATCACGAGGGCAAAGTATGCCATAGAGGCATTAACGAAACCGAAATGTCTCTCAAAAAACGCTATTTTTGGCCTAAACTTAAGATCGATGTAGAAAAATACATAAACAACTGCGATATCTGCCAGTTATCTAAATACGATAGGAATCCCCCGGTAGTGAAATTTAATATAACACCCACGAGCTCCAAGCCATTCGAAGATATACATTTGGACACGTTTCAGATGGAAAATCAAAAATTTTTGACCGCAATAGACTCGTTCTCGCGATATGCGCAAGCATATAAAATTACAGGAGCGTCAGCAATAAATACTATTGACTGCCTTTTACAATTTGCAACTCACCACGGGTTACCACGGACAATTGTGTGCGACAACGGCACCGAATTCAATAATACCACCCTAAAAGACTTTATAAAATTACACAAAATCAACATCCATTTCACAACACCGAATAATTCCAATAGTAACAGTCTAGTTGAGCGTCTACATTCCACCCTCATAGAGCATATAAGATGCCTAAGATTGTCAGACAAAGAAAGTCGCATAGATAAGCTTATGCTTTATGCCATTTTAGCGTACAATAACACTATTCATTCTGTTACTAAGCAAACCCCTTTTGACGTTGTAAGCGGCCACACAGACAGTGTAAATGCATTCGATACAACTGCCGAAATGTTGATTAATGAATATATAAATGAACACAAAAACAAGACATCCTTACTTTATGACAAAATTCATCAAATTAGTCAAAGTATGAAAGAAAAGGTCATCCAAAAGCGCAACGAAAAACGCGAAGATCCGATATCCTATAGAGAAAATGCCACCGCCTTTGAAAAGAACCCCCTTCGATCAAAAATCAAACCTCGTTTCAAAAAGGTAACAATTGTTAAAGATCTAGGTATAAAAGCTAAACTACCTAACAAAATAGTACATAAGAAAAACCTCAAACGTCCAAGGAAATTCACAAATCAATCTCTCTTACATCCCTCAATCTCAATCTCTCAACTTCCCGACATTCCTGATAATCCTAACCCTGACATCCCAAGCACTAGTGCTGGAAGTAAAAATTAACGACCTTAAAGATACCCCGGGCATTTTACCCTTTAAATTAGGAAATGCTCAGATAATAACTAAAAAACATACTTTTATCCATTATGTGCAAACTAAACCGCTAAAGAACGAAGTGAAAAATTTAATTTCTATATATAATAATCTCAATCAATCCATTTTTAATGAGACAGAATATGTTTTCACATCTAGCTTAAGAAATAATTACGAAAATTTAAAACCCCTAATTTTAGAAGTAGAGAATAAGATAAAGGGTATAAGCTTTAATAAACGTAGTAAACGCGGCCTTTTTAATATCATTGGTACCATAAACAAGTGGTTTACAGGGTCTCTCGATGCGAATGATGGAGTAAAATACGATAATGCTATACGCACTCTCGAAAAGAACCAACAGAAAATTTTATCGCAAACTAATAACCAAATTTCACTATTTAAAAAGTTGATTGACCATTACAGCAATTCGATAGAAACAATAATTAATAATCAACAAAAGATTTCAGAGTATATGGAACGCTTCTATGAACGAGTTCAACATGAAACAGATATTTTCTACAAGTATACCGTATACCTCAGTATACTAAGTCAAATTTTCATAAATGCAAATGTCATTATTACTTTTATCGATAATTTAGAAAATACTATAACATTTTCCCATTTGCACACAATTCACCCGGACATTCTAAGTATTGACGATTTAAAAGAAATACTAAAAGAGCTAAATACACACTATTCTTCTGACGAAATTGTTGACTTAAGTCTATACGACTGGTACTCGGTTATAAAAACAAGCTGTTTTATCTCAAATAATCAAATAATATTCTCCTTAGATGTTCCTTTGGTCCACCCAAATAAATTCGAATATTATCACTTATATCCTATCCCCTCATCGGACAATTCCATAATTTTACCCCTAAAACCCTACTTGGCTCTGAGCAACACCAACTACCAATATATGGATAGCCCCTGCGAAGGAGTCAACGGAACTCACATTTGCCTTCAAGAACGCCTGATTTCCAACCCCAAAGAAGATTGCGTTACTGCTCTGATCACTGGAGAAGAATCAAGCTGCAATATGGTCAAGATACAAATTCACAACCAAATAGTAGAGAAAGTTAACGACGAGTTCATAATCGTGATCCCAAAGGACAACATGAAAATAAAATCAACCTGCAAGGATACTGAATACCACGTATTACAAACTCCGCACCTTATCTGGTTACCAACGAATTGTAAAATTGAAATCAATGGAATTATATATAGCAACGAAAAATCCAACAGCAAGACGCACTCCTTGATACTACCCGCAATTAAAACTAGTATGACAAAGGAAAGCCAAAGTTTTGGAAAACTACATATAAAAAATATATCTCTCAACGAACTGCATACTCTCCGAAAACACATCGATTCAATCAGCCCAGTTGTCATGGAACAATTTCAAGAAACAAATAATAATTGGGTTTTATGGATAACTATAACAACCATAATAATAATATTGATTGGGTATGGAATCTACAAATGCCGAAAGCTTTGGATACGTTCGACGAACTCAAAGAAGAAGAAAGAAGAACAAGAAGAAAAGGTGCCTACTTCAGTCCTATTCATCCCTGAAGTAGCCTCTTGAGGATGGAGGAGTTACGTACATAGAAGTTCCTGATACATCAAAAGAAGAAGTGCAAGAACAGCTGCCACATCAGCAAAAACGATTTTATAAAAACTTTGTATAACATTCGCGAGAGACAGATTGAAGCCGTACTCCTTGTAACGCGTTTACCCAAATAAACGATTTTTAAAAAGCCTACTGCTGCGTTGATACATGTAATTAACAATTCATTATATAAGGACACGGGCGTAGCCAGGATTTAGTTTTTGGGGGGGGGGGTTTAGTTTGAGAAGTAAATAAAACAACAAAAATATACTTACATGAAATTTAATATCTATATATTCATCCGAAAAACTACGACATATTTATAAAGTTCTTAACTTTAAATGAAATGGATAAATTAATTTCGTTCCTCTGCGCTAAATCTAAAACCATTAAAGAAGAAATCTTCGGCTTTTTCTTTTAAATATATCCACTACTTCATCTGCATGAATTTCTGTTCCATAGTGAATGTTCATTAGAGCCAAACCATTAAGTCTGTTTTCACTTGTAGTGTTTCGTAAATAGTTTTTCAGTCTCCTTAGGCTCGAGAAAGACCTTTCTGGGGTAGCAGTGGATACAGGAATGGTAGCCAAGATTTGTAGTAATGTGCAAATATTAGGATAAAGGTTTTTATCGCACATATCTAGGCATTCCAAACTAGATTTCGGGGTAGGCAGTCTTCTTATCAGCATGCAAGGTAGCTGAAGCTTGATAGCTAAATCCAAATTTGTTTCTTTATTAGAAACCCCTTGACCTTGACTACACCACTTTTTCCAGTAGTCCATACCTTTAAGTTTATCACCCTTCCTTTTTTACCCCTCCATTTTTCGACAGTAATAATGATTCACGTATCTATCCTTAACAAGGTCATCGAATAACAGCGCACTAAAATTACTCACTTACACGGTACACTTAATTCTCTTCACTATTCGTTCGCCACTTTTCACTTTTATTCGCTTCGAGTTCGCATGGAACAATACTGCCGTAAGCGCGGTCACGCGCCGCGGCGCCGCTTATATAGCAGCCCAGTAGCCGTCCAGAAACTTCCACGAACTTCCACAAAGTTCCGCTCATTTCGACCGAGGGGCGTGGCGAATAATCGAAAAACAACGCAAAGTGTCCCTACAATACAAAATAATTCGGCTGCAACTGCGTCTGCCTCTCGTCAAAAGATGGCGCTAGGCGCTACTATTACTACATATATTCAAAAGTAATAATAATTTAACTCTTCACTCCTCGTATTTTTTCGGTATAATATTAGGTAATATTTTGCTTATTTCGGGGGGGGGGGGGGGGGGGTTTGAACCCCCGAAACCCCCCCCCCCCTTGGCTACGCCCGTGTATAAGGATATTATTTATAGACCAAGTAGGATCAGTAAATTCACAAAATCAGTAAAATTTATTGTTAAATGTCCAAATTTTTACTATTATGTAGATTGTAGATATCAAATAATTGTTCAAAATTTATGTTTTTAAAAGTTGGTTAACATTATTTATTTCGTAAGTACAAAATAAATTTATGAAGAAGTTTGACAATGGCAGGGTCTGTACTGTATTGAATTATTAATCTAGTTTTTTGAGGCACGTTTCGCCAATTTCAAAGCAAACGGTTGATTTTATAATTATGAAACAAGAATACACTTTTGTTGCAAAATGAAAGAATCCACTAAAATGATACCAGCAAGACCAAAAAAAATATATCAAGTTGTGAGTATAAGTACGATTCAAAAACAGCTCTCTCTAAGATACGCCGTAGTTGACATCGACATCGACTACGTTTATCTCGTGACAACTCGATCGGATTGAAATGGATCCGATTGAGATTGAGTTATGTCAAATCTTTTATAATTCTACGTTTACATCATCAGTATTGAATCCTATGGTTTTTAATCCTCTCCAGGGACATTAACTTAACATATATATTCCACAGTAGGTTGGTGCACATTCTGGCCAACTTCTGTTTGGAAATAGCGGCTTGACTTGAAATTTTATAAATGATTGAATTTCAATCTGTAGGGTTTACGCCGTCTATTTGAGTCCTGTCCAGTGAATTTAAACCTCTCTCAATCGGATCGAACGCGTCGAGATAAACGTAGTCATTTTCAGCTTATTCTCAATCTTCAGCTTATTCGCAAACTTCAACTCCCTGTATCTCGGTAATTATTCAAATTCAGTTTCTTGAGTAGACCGAAGCAATTAAAGGAAATTAAAAAATACCAAACGAGGACGTTTTCAACAATTAACATTATTTATTTATTTATTTATATCGATATCATAATGACATAATCCATGAAAGCTATATGAGATGACAATACCTACAACCTAAAAAAAAAAGATTAATTGGAAAACAGGCGCTTGTATTATAGTAGGCATATTATAAGGTAGCTGCCGTAAAAGTTAAGGAGGTTAGCGACACACTAAATGAAGTGAAATGAGAAATTCAGAAATTGATTCCTAACCTGTATCTGTTGTCCATATGTCATAGTCTGCGAACTGAGGATCGCGAAGCAAATTGCTGTTCCTGCAAAGAAGAAATAATTTTTATATGAGAATAAAGCGAAATGTAGTAGTAGGTAATTTAAAAACTAGTACAATATCCCCTATATCCAGACTGCAGTAAGTTAAGAACAACCCTGTAGACCTACTTAAGACAGGCCACAAAAACTATTGGTTTTCTAGTTACTTATAATACCGTTTAGGTACTTAGTATGAAAGTTGTGATGTGCGCCTCAATATACTATTTATTATACGATTTTCCACAACGTCAATAAATAAAAAAACATCTTCCGCGATACGTGCAATGCATTTATGGCATAATCGTAACTTTATAGGAAGAGAAAGGAAAACAGGTGTTGAACGAGCGAGTTTCCTAAAGAGAAATATTACACTACGGCTTTGTATTGTTTCATCAAGACCAATGATGACAACACTGCGATTGGGTCTTGTCACTAAATTTGAAAAACTGGGCAGGTAAATAAGTTGGCCCATTAATTTACTTATTAATAGATAATGCAGGATACTTGGTCGGAAATTACCTTGTCAACAACAACAGCAGTTATTTTTCTTGCGCAATCATTGTAGACCTCAACATTTTTTCTGATTAGTTCTCTCATACTTCATAATTCTCTCAAAAACAACCAATCATATGCCCTTGCTATCGATAAAAAATGCTCTCCGGAATTATCGGAAAGCTATAAATCCCAAAAGAATTATTTATTACGTCGTTACTTGACAACCGCGTAGGTACATGCTCAATACATACATCAACTTGTCAAAATTGGTCTGTTTCGCAGTTTTCAATGCAACTTTTGCATTGCTAAACCGTTTAAATGTATGTCATGCACATACCTACTGGACCGGGTGATAGTGACAGATTTTTGGACGTGATTTTACTCAGTATGCCTTGCAAAGGGCATTATGTGGCACATATTCTCACAATAATAAGGTATGAATCAGAGAGTCATCTTGGGTTCTTCATGTGAAAAACTGAGTTTTCAATTATTCGAAAAATATGCGTTTTGATATGATTTTATACAGGCTGCCATGTTTTTTATAATGAAGTTCAAATAGAAAATTCCTCGGAAAACCATAGGCATAGGTACCGTTAGGGTGGGTCCAAAGGGCTATTATTGCCAGGTGATCTTGTATTTTAATAATTAATTTTTCCACGTTTCTGAACAGGCTGCCAATGCTAAAAAGTATGCAAGTTCTTATTATGAAAATGCTGAAAAAAGGATGACATACCTTTCGCGCATGTCCAAGTACACTTTACATCGAATAACTCGTTTAAACGATTAAAAAATAACATTCAATTTAAACAGTACTTGGACATGCGCGAAAGGTATGCCATCCTTTTTTCAGCATTTTCATAATAAGAACTTGCATACTTCTCATTTGCAGCCTGTTCAGAAACGTGGAAAAGTTAATTATTAAAATACAAGATCACGTGGCAATAATAGCCCTTTGGACCCACCCTAACGGTATGCCTATGGTTTTCCGAGGAATTTTCTATTTGAACTCATTATAAAAAACATAGCAGCCTGTATAAAATCATATCAAAACGCATATTTTTCGAATAATAATTGAAAACTCAGTTTTTCACATGAAGAACCCAAGATGACTCTCTGATTCATACCTTATTATTGTGAGAATATGTGCCACATAATGCCCTTTGCAAGGCATACTGAGAAAAATCACGTCCAAAAATCTGTCACTATCTCCCGGTCTATACCTACCTGAATTATTAATTTTTGTCATTGGCTTTGACAGCAATGTAAAATTTGATTTTGAGAAAAATTCTCGTTAAAATGATTAAGGGCACTGGTAATCATCAAGATGCGGGATGAGGAAGCTATATGTAACAAAAAAAATTGAGGGCACGATGCGTGTAGCAACCTAATAATTATATTATTCCTCAGAGCGATTCTGCAATGATTTAAAAACTCCCATTATGGATTTTAATTTATTAAACTAGAAAGTAAAAATAATAAACTACCAATAATAATAAATCACTGGCTATATGAGTGGTTTTGAAATCGAGTGGAAAGGACTCATAAGTGTACCACAACGCTGTACCTACAATATCTGGGGTAAATTTCGGTTCATAAAATTATCTAATACTAATAAAGTATAACTGAATAAAAATAAGTACCTACATACTTTTGTTTTCACAGCAATATTTTAAAATGTTACAAAACAGATTATGTCAATTTCGATCCAAACTCCAAGTCGAAAGAAGTAACCCGAAGTAAGTAATGACCAAACTCGCGAGTTGGCAACTTTGGAGTTGAGTAAATACCGTTTTCTTTTTTGTAAAATGTGTTTTTCTTTAAAAATACTACAAAATATTACTATAAAAATTATATTCAGAATGGAAAATTATGGCGGCATGCAAAATTTACATTGATTTTTCATATTTCCGAGCAAATAATTTAACATCTTGTTGTACACGCTATAGCGAAAAGTTCATTCTCAGAATAAAACAATAGTGGTGGGTCGTGTGGCCACCAAATTTTTAATTAATCGATCTATTTTGATTTCTCCTCGAAATTCGAATTTTTTTTACTTATAACATATTTTCTGAAAATATAACCTCTATTGGGTAAGAAAAAAGCAACTATTTGGGAAAAATAATTAACATAATCAATTCAACTTACCAAATATTAGAAGTTTCCATCGAACCGGTGGCATGATCTGAAAATTAAATAAAAATAATGTCAACATGCGACAGATAATTATTTTCTCTAGTTTGGTGGAAAGAGTTAAAAACCACATGATTCAGAGATCACTAGTTTTCAAAATTTATTTTTTATTTATTTTTTATTATAAATGCACTGGTAAGTATTTCATGCATATTTCTAGCCTTTGATCACATATCACATTATAAATTAAAAGAACTTGTATCCTGTGGCGGCTCAGGCCTAACATGTTACATGTTACCGCAGTACTTCTGAGAATAATCATCGCAATGTCCGTAAGATAACTGCAAAAATAATGAAAACCCGTTTCAATTTTTTCAAGACAATAATATAATATTCAGGGCGGACTTGTAGTCCATTCCATAATAATTATTAACATATTTCTTGATGCAGTAATTGCCTATGACACATTGCTTTATAGTTTATAGGTCAGTTGTTTGTTTTCATGGATTGGTTGCCGGTTACAAATAATTCAATCCACACGTACTTAACGCCAATGCCAATGGGCATTCTTACTAAATTTGGGAAACAACAAATTTGGATTCTACACCCTTTCTAACAACTTTTATGCATTTTCCGAACTTTGTTAACTATAATTTCGTCGGAAAGATTTTTGAAAAATTTATGATTTCAAAGTTTGGGCACAAGTTCGCCATATTGACAATTTAAGTTGGTAGTAATTATTAGTAATATTCTACGTACCAATCATATTTTGTGCAAATTGTCCTGGGTCAGTTATCCTAACCTTTTTTTTTAAATTGACATGGGAACGTTAAAATACGTAATAAATTTAAAATGGTAACTGGCAAGTTATTATTTTTTGTGATTAATTTATTATTGTTATATGTATACAGGATGTCCCAGTTATAAATGACATAAATAAAAGGGGTGGTAGAAAAATCTAAATTTAAGCAAAAAAGATCATATTATGAACGGTTAAAAACGCTTAGGTAGTAAGAACGATCACGATGTAGGATATGAAAATGCATTTAAAAAACAGGTTGTCCTGCAGTTGTGCATTCTGCCATTCTAGTTGTATCTACCCTTTTTAGCGAAAAATTGCATATTTTAAATACCTATTTCTTTGGTTGAATGCTTAGATTTTATGTAAAACAGGAAAATTGATAGGTTGCACCCGAAATATAGGAGAGCGGTTCACCAATAATTAGTCTCCCTAGACTAGTTGGCGTTTGACCGAAACAATCGATATTCTAGTAGTACATACATATATAGTATATAGGTTTTACAACACGGACAATAATCTACTATAGAATGAAAGCCACATTTTCAAGGGATTTTGTTGCATTTTGTTATCTACCGGTGAAATGTTGGTAAATGCCAATTATTTCTTATTTGCGTGCCTAGATACATCTAAATTCGAATGAATAAAACCACAAAACTTCCTGATTTTAAGGTGGTTACATTTAATCATGTAAAATTGTTACGTATAAAACTCTCCAAACAGTCCAAACCAAAACCAAAGTCTAGACTTTGCCAAAACCACTTTTGCCCTGGAAGACTGTGTTGGAACAAAATCTCTTTTGATGGCCTTAATCCACTTTTCCCTTTAAATGGGGTCTTTAGGGAAGGAAAAAGCGGACACTTTAGAACGCCTTTGTAGTTTCCCTTGCAGTTGGGAACGGAACACGTCCACGACATGATTTAAATAAGTCCGAAACTATAGACACAACCTAATACCCATAAACTAAAATTGAACATTAATCACTTTATTTCGAATCACTGCTGTTTTACCAACATATTAATAAAACTCCACGTCCTATGTTACTAAAAAACACAATCTAAAACACAATAAACACAACAAACGTTCTTTAAAACAGAAAAATCGGCTGACAAATAAACGTAAACAACTGCAAAAAGCTACCACCCTGTAATGTAGTGACGTTTCGGGTCGCCTGCTGGCGGGCCTTTATCATTCGGTGCCGCTTGTGCCCACAAAAAATACTATTATATTTTATCCATATATTATCATCTTCTATTGTATGCAAAAACATTGCTTTAAATGGCTTTATTTTATTTGCTTTTAAACATTTCCAGTAAGTAGACTTTTTCTGGTGTAAATCCCTGACTATATCATTTAAAGAAATTTGTGGTTATTCCGGAAATATTCAAAAATTTTTTAATCTTTGGTTGACGTTGCGTAGTGTGGATTTCGTGTTAAGTACATTTCACATTTCCTACAAAACATTGCAGTTTATAGAACATTACATACTTTCCAAGATGCTTAAAACTTATTCCTCTTTCATCAAATTTCCTTTTTTTTTAATTGCGACAGTAGTTGTAAAATGTATATTACGTTCATGACGCGCATTAAATATTTTGGCGACTTCACGATAGGGCACATTTTCACCTGTTGAAAGAATAATTTCACTTTTTCTTTCAAAGCACAGATTACGCTGAAAGTAAGATTATTCATTGTATTACAAACACTTTTATTATTACCAAATACTTTTATTATTACCTGAACTGTTAAGTTTAATGTAGGTTTAAATTTAATTGTTTTAATTTTCATGGCAGATATGATTTATTCAAATATTTCTGCTGAGTACACTATTATAGACAAAGAGAATCCTAGTTTAATTGTCATATTGGTTTTCATTAAATTGCATGAAAGCAAATGAAAAGTGTACAAAAATATTAAACAAATCAATCATTCGGCGAAAAATCTGAACGAAAATTGTGCAGAATTTGATGAAGAGTGCAATACAATTATTTTTGATATACCTTCATTAGTCATTTTTTGAGAAAACTCATTTTTCAAATTTACTGTTGCGATTACGCCCCCTCTCGGCTGCCCTACGAACTTAAAAATAATTTCCAGCGATTTTTCGTGACCACATTACTTAAAAAGATTTTTTTCCCAAAGCTCCAGGACTATTAGGTAATTCCTGAGATATGGTACCTCTTCGCCCTTAATGAAACACCGAAACACCCTGTATAAAGGATATATATTCTATATACAGGGTTATTGGTAATTCGATACATTCCTTTGGAGATGTGATAGGGGAGGAGGTAAGGAGTAAATTCAACCCTATATGAATTATGCAAAACTCAATAGTTTTTGAGATATTTCAATTTTTCTTATTAGACAAAAAAATCTACAGAACTTTTTTTAAACTTTCAACTGGATTATTTGCCCAACACTATGGTCTTATGTTTGGAATGAAAAAAGTCCGGAAACATTTAGATCATAGGAAAATTTTAAATAAAAAGTTGTCGAAAATATTAAAAAAACTAGTTTTGCATTATGCATAATATAGGGTTAAATTTAGTCCTTACCTCCTCCCCTATCACATCTTCAAAGGAATGTATCGAATTACCAATAACCCTGTATAGAATATATATCCTTTACTCAATGATAAAGTACTGTATTAGTATTCTATTATTTTATTAGTATAGTGTGTGTACTCTGGATTTTTTTCTTTTAAAAAACTTTGTTTTTAATTCCAAGGGTGGTTTTTCTCCAATTTTTGCAGTTGTAAAACACATAAATGATGAATCTAAAACCAACATTTTATGAAATAAAATCTAAACAAGGTATATGTACTAAACAATAAACAATGACAGCGTGTTAGACTGCAAAAATAGCACTAATATAAAAAATCGAAAGAATTAGCAGGAATAGGATTAAATTGGAAAATACATGAGTACCTACCTAGATCCTATTCCACGATACGTCTTTTCTAGAAGCATTATTAAAAAATGTACAAAAATTACAGGCCTTCCCATGCCAAATACTTAACAAAGTTGTATATGACGACCCCGCACATATGGGTCAAGTTGTATGTAAGCTAGTCTCCTACATTTGTAGAAGATTTAGTACCCACTAATTTTTATTTAATTTTTTTTTCTAAAATCGAAAATGAAGAAGATAAATAATGAAAACCGTCTTAAGTGGGACACCTTGCACTGCACATGCACATAATAATATAATGTTTACTTAGGCTGTCATTTGCAACGCCCTTTATGCACCTATGTTTATATGAACTTTTTTGCTTAAAATGAAATTTACTACGGTCAGTTTTATTTCTGGCATTTAGAACTGGGACACCAGGTTATGTTATAAAAGGAGATCTTTATAGGCTAGTTTACAAAACAATATAAATTCATTACCAACTTAATTATCTTATACGGTTCGTTTAGAATAAATGGATTCTAATTTAACTTCCTAATTTAAAGTGTATTTTAGCATTTAACCAGGTACCTACTAACATTGTAAAATGCAATTAAAATTTAATATATGCAAATTTACCTTATTTCATTATTTACCTACTGTGCTTTCAAAAAACGATGAAAGGGGGAGGCGCTGGGGATCATTTCAATGGTAAATTAAAATCTAAACTTTGGTTTTTCTCCTGTAAAAAAATAATATGCGGACATGTGCGTAAAATGAAAAATATATTTTAGCAAATTTAGTAAATGATCAGATATCTTCTTTCCGTTCAATAATAATAGATATCATTTTCTTCTATACTGGCGAGATAAACAAAATTCTAAAAAGCATGGCATGGCGCATGGCGTCACCCCAAAACACAAATCCAACGACATAAAAACTTGTATTATCTCAAAGAATGCTCGCGTCCAACTTGCTGTGTCCTTGCTACTTCAAATACAGAAAGCGACAAATACTGTTCAGGTTCAGTCGTCCTGCGTAATTTCTTTATAATTTGCGATACTATATTTTCGGAAATATTTTAATAGCCCCTTCAACCCATAAAATAATTGAACCGAGAACGGTTTTTGGACAAATTAGGCGCATCGATTTATAAAACTTTCACGAGCTGCGAATAATGAGCGGAAAAGTGTGGAGAATGCGCAGATTTTGACTCGGTTTGCACGCGACTTGGGAAATTAACTTTTTTGTGTTAATGAACTTGAATTACTGTTGGATAAAATAAATTAGTGATTATTATTATACTATACCTACTTCACAGAAGCAGAACAAGTAACATAGGACACTACACTCTATTCAAACTAAATGCAAGTGGCGCGTAAACATTTACACGATGGAAGCACGTGAACAATTCTGAGGGCTAATACGAGGCAGGGCCACATTAAGGACGAGCTCTATGAATTTATATTATATAAAATATTTAAATAATATGCCCCAGTATTAAGAACTTTAAAAACAAACTTTTATGGCACACCTAGTCATTCACTTACCTGCAAATTTCTACTATTAACACAAATCGTAGCTCCAACAATCAATGAACAGTGAAAGAATTATATCGGAAAAAATAAAGGTCCACTTGCAACTCAATAGATCTCTGTAAAAAACATCGACTCGCTGCACTCGCCCGCCGGGCCAGACTTTATTGCCGGCTGGCCAATAGCAAGCCGATCACGTGCGAACCACGCTCTAGCCATGCAACAACTTGTGTTTATGTTTCACTTGCGTTTAGTTTGAATAGAATTTAGGTGCCAGAATTTTAAAGGGTTAATTTCATATTTTTTAAAAAATACATATTCTTCTCCATATTTAGCAATAAAACGTGAATAGATAAAGCTACTACGTTTCTCCTACGTCCTGCTTATCGACAGGACCATACTTCAGAGAAATAACCGAGGATAGAGGGAGTAAGTACAAAAAGTAAATAGAGCCAAAGTCTTTTTGAGTGATGCCACGTACTTCATTGTCTATAGCATTTCATTTAAAAATAGACGCAGTGGCGTAACTGCGGAAGAGTAGGCCCGTGTTCAAAACTTCAGGTGGGCCCCTGTGTTTTTATTATGTTTGAAAGTGGTATAACGATGACAAACATTGTACAGGATGTACCATTTTCGATACTTTTGCAAGTTACATTTATATTTTGAAATTCTTACCTCCTGGAAAGAAACCGTGTACGCCACTGAATTCTACGTGAAAAAATGTATAATGGTCGATTTTTACCATTTCAACAAGTTAGCGTATAACGGATATAGGGGGAGCCTGAAAATGGCAAATTTTGAAAATCACCTTGTGTTTAAAAAAACTAAGGAGGCCGCATAAAAATTCTGTGGACGAGCCTTTTTTTAAAAAGTAGGTCAGGGACCCGAAAACCGCAACTCCCTATTCTAAAAATAATGGAGATACCTCGCAAAAGTAGAGAAAATGGGACACCCTGTAAGTGTATAGAGAACTTAACTTAAACTTTGTATTGACCAACAGTTAAAAATAATGCACATTGCTCGCTACAGGTCGAAAAACACTATTTTATAGGTAAAAATGTTGAATCACCATGTACGTTCTGTACAGGGTGATCCAAACTCGACGCCCCAGGCCTACTGCGGGAACACGAAAACTGAAAATAAAATTTCGAACAGGGGCTCTTAAATGGAATGGAATGAAAAACATGGAATTTTTCTATTCACTAGGATCCGTTTTCCGAAATCTAGCTAGCCATAAAAACAATTGCGATAGTCAGAAATTATTTAAGAGTACGTTAGGGTGCCTTGTGCACCATTAAATTTGTTCGACTGAAGTATTTTTAAAATTTTTGAGTTGTGCTTGTTACTGACTTGTTTGCTATTATGGTTTGTTACAAAAATTGTTTTTAATGTTCCAGTTGAAAAAATTTAAGGGTGCACAAGACAACCTAATATTCTCTTAAATAATTTCTGACTATCGATCAATTGTAAATTTTGAACAATAAAATATACAGAAAATCTTTTCCTATAAAAGTTGTTGAGAATGATAAGGACTTTCGATATTTAGGGAAAAAATGGTATGCTTCTGGGGAAAAATATTGATGACGTCACAGTGGCCATTTACCCAAACAACACTGCCAAAACTACTTTTAAGTTATTATACATGTTTTCTACTACCCTTGCATTTTTATTGTCGAAATTTGAACACTCTGAACACCCTGTAGTTACGCCACTGAATAGACGGGTTTATTAATGGGACTAAATGAAGGCACACCTCCCATAACGCTAAATTAACAATTGTAGCTATTAATTCCGTGTATGTAACAATTTTAAACTAAAACTAAATCGCGCTGTAATCATAATAGCTAATTATCACTTTAATAAAATCGTCAACGGATACCTCAAACCGCCCAACATGGCAACACCGCCGTTGCCACCGCGTTCATTACTCGGCGGTATTTGTTTTGTGTTCGCCCAGCCAGTCAAGTTTTTTATTGTTTACGTATGTATTTTTTGTGTTTTCAATTGTTTTTTGCTAATTTATAGAACTGTTTATTAGTATTTAGGATATAATGACTGATTTTGTATACAATGGGTCGCAGAAGATGTGTGACCAAATTGATATTTCTCAGGATATAACCTATCACAGGTGAACGTTGTACACAAGGCCTTAATGTTTGTTTACTTTGGTAAATTTGCATAAGATGCTGGTTGACTACAAACGTGTGCATTTTGATACTTTTGCTCCCTCTATCCTGGCTTATTTCTCTCAGGACCAGACACATTTGAAGTTAAAAACGACCGTGATGACTCGACGACCAGAAATAATATTATTTCCTAAATGAACAAATTTTGGTTCTTAGGAACCCCCAAAAAATCGCGCTACAAGTGTGTTTTGACCCTTTATGCCTTTTTATTACATCGGCTTAATATTAAGCTTCAAAGTTGGAATCCATTTGATGGCTACCATTAAGGAGCTCTCTGGTAAGTCAAATATCGATGTTAAAATCTAGAACGGGTGGGGACATGTATAAGCAACATTCCTTCGTAATATCTAAGATAAATGCAATTGACCTTAATAATCTCGATATGTAACAATTTTCCAGAACACTGTACAAACTGTTGCGGCAATGTTCGTGAGTTCCAAGAATAATCTGCATACAATTAAAACGTTCTACAATCGTATACATGTGAGGCACTGCAATTGCAGTTCTTTATCTTCTCATACTAATTTAAATTATCTTGGTGGAGAGGTGTACGTAATTTTATTAGTTTACGAAATACATAAGAATGCTAATAAGAAGCGTTATGCAAGGATTTCAGGATACAATGAACTGTTCCTCTAAAAATTTAAATAAGAATTATTATATCTTACGATTGTTTTTAGTAATAAACGCGGTTAGTTAAACCATTGTAGTAGAATATTTATATTGATGATCGCTATAAATAAATTTTGGATCCTTATTATATTATAATTATTATACGTTATACGAGTACAATGTAAATAAGGTGCAATCTACAACCTCTCGTAATTTTATAATTTGTTCGATATTGTGAGCTCTCTGTACCGAGGAACCTTTGCAGTTGCTGCTTGGAGAATGCATAATTATTGAATTTTGCATAACACGAAAAGAGTAATTATTTCAATTTGTATGTGATTGTTACCTCACATTGTAGACAAAGGAAACGGGAAGTTTACTATGCGATATGCTTTCTTCTTTCTTTACAATTCCCAGAGAAAATACTAAATAGGTACTACCTACTTCAAGTTTTTAAGCCTTCCTATTAAAACATCAAATATCTATCAAATAGAGAATGGAGGATTGAGATCAATTACCTAGGTAAATAATAGTTAAGTTTGGTTCATTTGATGTTAAATGATATAGCCAGCAGCATGACTGTATATTAGATTATATTTTTTTTCTTTGGTTAAAAAATTTGATCATTTTGCTAAGTTTGCTTCTTTGTACCTATATCCCTATATTTCAAATAATGTCTGACAAGCTGTGGCTTAGCTAGTACATGGTTAATAATAAATAATAATTTCGGTTATTATATTTTTACTAGTATATTATTTACATGTATATTGCAATAATATGTATCAATGTGTATTTGTAACTAAATATTATATTATTATTATTATTATATCGACTTAGCCAAAAGGCATTCGCACTCCCTCTCTGGGGAACATTCACTCAGATCCCGGGTATCCCGGATACCATAAGGATCTGGCTCGGACGAGACCCTTGCCATGTTATCGGGCCTTAGGTGACATTGATGTTGTTGGACGTTCCTGCACTCCCCATGAATTTCCTGACGGTTCGGGCTGTCGCAAGTAGTACCGCTTTCTGCATGGACCTGTAAAGATTATCAGTTAGACCCAGCTCTTTGATGTTTCTCAGCAAACTTTTTGGTATGACACCAGTTGTTGACACGATGATTGGAATCGTCTGAACGTTATCCATTTCAAATTGCCTTCTAATTCGTTCTTCTAAGTCTCTGTACTTCGCGATCTTCTCGACTTGCTTCACACGCAGGTTGTTGTTGTTCGGGATGGCCACATCAATCAGAGTTGTCTTCCTAGAAATTTTATCAACTATTATAAGGTCCGGTCTGTTATGGGCAACTCGTTGATCTGTCAGAACTGTACGATCCCAGTACATCTTGTAGTTGCTGTTCTCAAGAACAGGCTCCGGTGTGTAGCTGTAATATGGGATCCTCTCTGCCTGCACAAGCAGAAGTTTTTCCGCCAGTTCCTGGTGCAAGATCTTGGCAACCGAATCGTGTCGTTCCTTATATTCCGTTGATGCGAACATCTGACATCCTCCTGTTATGTGCTGGATTGTTTCTGAAGTTGGGCACCCGTATCTGCATCTGTCATCCACTACCGATGCTTCTCCTACAATGAATTTTAGGTAGTTGCGAGTTGGTATAACCTGATCTTGTATGGCCAGTAGGAAGTCTTCCGTCTCGGGGAACATTCGTCCCGAGGTCAGCCAATAGTTTGACGCTAACTTGTCGACATGTTCCTGGTTAACCTCATTAGGATGCCTCCCGTGCAGCGGCTTCCCCAACCACCTCTGTAGTTTATACTTGTCGGTTCGGTGGTGATTTTGACGCTCGTGTTCCGTCAGACGTAGCGGTGTTGAGACGTCTGCTCCGCATATAGCCCTATGTAGTGTGGAGCTGTTGGCCTGCCTGTAGAAATAATTACGCAGATTTAATATTTGTTGGTCCAATTGCTTGCTGAGATCTGCCAATCCTCTTCCTCCTAGTTGGCGTGGCAGAGTTGTTCTTTCTACGGCGCTACGGGGATGATGTTTATGAGCTTTTGTCAGTAGTGTCCTAACTTTTCGTTGCAGGTTGTTGATGTCCGTGTTGGTCCAATTCACTATTCCGAACGAATAGCTGAGTACAGAGCACGCATACGTGTTCAGGGCCTTAAACAAATTCCTGCTGTTAAGATCAGTTCGCACTACTTGTCTTACTCTCTTGATGAATTCATTCGTTAAATCAGTCTTCATTGTTCGATGGTCTATCCTTTGAGCTTGTTTCATCCCGAGGTACTTGTATGTATCTCCCATGATCATTGCTTCGATCTCCTGGCCGTCCTGCATCTCGTGTGCGCTTTGTTCGAGCTTTCCCCTTATGATATTAAGGGTGCGGCACTTGTCCAGTCCAAACAGCATTCCGATGTCCCTGGAGAACTCCTCTACAATTTTAAGCATTTAAGCAAACTTGATCGCTTCTGCGTTGTTGCTTTTGATAGCGAAGCCATATTTTGTAGAGTTCAACCGATGTGATAGAGGGTTCATCGCCATGCAGAACCACAGTGGACTGAGTGAATCTCCTTGGAAAATCCCTCTTCGGATGTTGATTGTGTCGGTCTCGATGTTACTGTTTGCGGTTCTGAGTTGTATCTTAGTGCGCCAGGTTGTCATAACGTGTTCTAAAAAGGAAACTGTATGATGATCTATTTTATACAGCTTTAAGATACCTGTGAGCCAGTCGTGAGGTACGGAATCAAATGCTTTTTTGTAGTCCACATAAGCCATGTGGAGGTTTCGTTGCTTGGAATGAGCCTGGTTGCAGATGACAGAGTCTATGATGAGTTGCTCTTTGCATCCCATTGCGCCCTTCGAGCAGCCCTTCTGCTGCATTGCAATGATGTTGTTCCGCTCGCAGTGAGCATATATTCGCTGCGTAAGGCAAGATGTGATTATCTTGTACAGCGTAGGCAAGCAGGTTATTGGGCGGTACTTGGCAGGGTTATCCGTATTCCGCTGGTCTTTTGGTAACAGGTTATTATTATTATTATCGACTTATTATTATTATTATTATTATTATTATTATTATTATTATTATTATTATTACTTATTCCAATTTTCATTAAATTTATCGAGGACCGAGTCATCTTCATTATTTTAAATCAGATATTTCACACTTTCTAATCTAATTAAATACCCTGAATACAATGGATTTACTTTTAGAGTCAATCGATTTGATTTCACACATACAAATACAAGGCAATGTGACAAGTAGGTACTTTGATATAACTGGTTTAAGATGATTTTATATTTTTCGGTTTTACTTTACGTATATATTTTGTGACAATTATAACATAAAAAAAACAATCAAGATTTTGTTCGACTTATACCCCGATTACTGTAAGAAGTCCCGATTTTGTCAGATGACATTCTCCACAAACTCCCTAGGAGTTTTCTGTTAACCATGGGTATAGCATTGGTATATGTGTCTCAACCAGTTAATGACGTCACTCATTGATTTATAATGGGAAAAGTTACCCAAGTGATACGAAAAAAAGAACATAATAAAATAAAAACCCTATTGTAATCACGATTATACCGCTATAAATAAAAATAACTATGACTACCACTCATTTTAATAATAATTTCAAACGTCATGGAAACACTTTTCATTTTGGTATTTTGGTAAAATCAGCTGCTTTTGGCAGCCTCAATGTGCGGACTCAGGTAAATTTAGCTTCGGTGTGTCAAAGTGATAGTGAAGGTTTTCCAGATCGTTCAAACTGGTTCAAACATTCGGCAGTGAAAATATTCGAGGGTTTTCTACGTTTCGTGAGTTTTACCGTTATCTGTGTT
The DNA here is from genome assembly GCA_963920635.1 of Pseudeuparius sepicola. Classification (NCBI taxonomy): domain Eukaryota; kingdom Metazoa; phylum Arthropoda; class Insecta; order Coleoptera; family Anthribidae; genus Pseudeuparius; species Pseudeuparius sepicola. Next base: position 15,978,009 of record OY987298.1, read on the forward strand.
GTTCTTGTTCTTGTTACTTTTCGTGTTGTTAGTGCAAATGGGCTCGTTACTGACCTGAACTTATGACCCGGTTGCATTTTTTGCTGCATTGATGCCAACTTAGGATATCGAAATTACCAATTGACAGTCCCGGTAAGGACTTCTTAAAATAATTTGACTATAGCTGAAGAAAAGAAGCAAAAAACAACTTAAGAATTTTTTACAAGAAAGAAAACTCAAAATTTTAAAGTATAAAGTAGTATATAAATTTTCTTCTTTGCAGTTTTAGTGATTTTATGCTTCTTTGAAGTCAGATCTAAAATAGCCAAAGGTCCAAATTAATAATATCCCTACAGTGCATTTTAAGTAGTAGGTACGCTACGCGTATGGTTACATCCTCATTAATATACGTATTTTTATAGAACTGATCTTTAGCAACATATTTTGTCTCTTGTTTTTTTTATCTCACTAGTTTACAGAATATTGAGACATTTTCTCAGAAGTACACATCGAGGCAAATGAAAAAGTTGTTAAATCATAATACAATAATTTTAGTAGTAATTCAAAACATCACAATGAACTAGTAAATTGACAAAATTTACCTACAAAGAATGAAATAAACCAAAAGGATAATAAAATTTCCTGTACTAACACGAATAAAATAAATTAATATCTTATTATCGCCGAAAATGGTTTAATATTTTATGTTGATATTTATCTTCAAAATGCTTGTCAGGAGAATTGTTCATCAACCAATCACACACTGTCCAATGTTATTACTTGTATGAGCATTTCGCGCGACAAGATTTTTGAAAACAAATAATTCAACATAAAATATCAAATTATATTTTTAGTCCTTTTTATAAACGGGGTATATTAAAAATAGTTATTTACATTGCCAGATGCGTAAGTGCACTTTTTTGGCCGAGGAGGTTGTTTAAAGACCGAGGCAACGCTCGCGTTGCCTCTGTCATTAAAAGTACCTCCGATGCCAAAAAGAGCTTACGCATCGTGCAATGTATTACATTTTTCCTGCTACCGAAAATTTCAAGTTATAGGTACTTTGAATAAAGCTCTAAATACATATGGAGTAGATTTGGGAGTAATAATGATCTTCAAAATAACCTTTGTTCAATTACTAAAAATGATAATCAGTGATACATAATAATAAGAGGCAGAATGCAGCGATAATAAAAAATAAATAAAAAAATGTTGAGCTTTGTGTGGGATTTGAATCATGGATCTACGAATTACTAATCGCGTACTCTCACCCACCGGTAGTGCGGTGCCTGTCAAATTTGTTCGGTTATGCTCTTATTTGACGCCAGAGAAACATTTAAATTATTAATTTTTCTTTGGTATAATTCGTGTTCTTTATGATTAAAACCAGCTTGTAAAACGATTGTTGTGAAACCTATCAAAATTGATGCAAAATTCGCGTTGCTACATATATTTTATTAATGGTTTTAAGGTCCTTGCTGCGTAAGGGTTGCTAAATAATTTTTGTACCTAGCAACCACATTCGCAGCTAGCAACCAAAATAATAGGGCATCTCGAACATTTGACTTTCGCTTTCGGGCCTGTTGGCGAGTATGTAAAGTGTACTTACGGGGGAGGGAGCAGGAAAAAGGATTTTTATTTGTTATTTTATTTTGTGCATTTAGCTAACATCTTGTGTCATCCACCATTGAAATTAGAATTACGTCAACTACTCTGCTTGACAAACTCTTTCATTTGATTTCAGTTGCTAGATTTGACCCACACATACCTTTCTAAGAGGTGAAGTTAAATGATAATAAAAAAATCCCTTCTTTTAGAAACTGGAAATATACGTATTTATAAGAAGTTTGCAGGAACTTTTTAGAAGAATCGCATCCCCTATACAGGCCCTACAGGTAATTTACAATAGTTTTATTTGTCGATGTAAATTATAAACAGACGATTCTGTGTTATTGGGTAAAGCCCGATATTGTCAATGTAAAAGTGTGGCGGAAAGTAACAAATCACTTCATTCAAATCGTGTACGCAAACAATAAACAAAATTACCATAAAATGCGGTTTTACTGGTCGACTTTTCTAGCGATTCTACAAAAAAGCCGTAGCCAGACGAAGTGCACAGTTTTTCAACACAATACCGAGCGTTCGTTGCATGAGAAAAGTTTGTTTTCTACCGATTTATTAGTGCATGTAATCATATGGCTTCAGCCTGGATATTTTTGAATTGGAACCGTGTTCGCACGCAAGCGAGTTTCAAATTATGAGAAACAAAATTTGAAGCAAGAAGTAGATAAAAGTTGTTCAAGCCGTAACGTGGCCAGTGTCATAGACCGTCAGTCAGACAGTGACAGATTTTCCTTACTGATTTTCTCATTTATGCCTTGGAGAGGGTTGAAAGGTAAATCGATGCTGAGTCGGAAAATAGTAATTTTAAGATTGGCCCCCGGGGAAAACATATGGAAAATTCGATTTTTCAAAACAGAAAAAAAGGTACTAATTCTCACTTATGCCATGTCCACCGTATGATTTCTTATACTATTCCGACCTCGAAAACCCAAAGGCATAAGTGTGGCGTGTGGAAAAAGGGTTGAATTAAGGGCAGATCACACAAAAAATGACTTGGTTTACTGACTCCGTCAGTTATGCCGTTGGGAATGGTGAAAACTTATATCCTCACTAGCCCAAAAATTGATTGGCAGAAGTGACGCGTGGGGAAAAATGCACTTTTGGGTCGAAAAATAAGTCAGAAAAAAATTTTTTTTCGTCAACTGATTTCTGTACTTATGCCTCTGAAACTATAGAAAGTTTTATTGCAATTCATTTTATACCTGACAGAATCAGTTGACGAAAAAAAAAGTTTTCGACTTATTTTCCGACCCAAAAGTGCATTTTTCCCCACGCGTCACTTCTGCCAATCAATTTTTGGGCTAGTGACAATATAAGTTATTTTCACCATTTCGAACGGCTTAACTGACGGAGTCAGTAAACCAAGTCATTTTTTGTGTGATCTGCCAAACCCTTAATTCAACCCTTTTTCCACACGCGACACTTATGCCTTTGGGTTTTCGAGGTCGGAATAGTATAAGAAATCATACGGTGAACATGGCATAAGTGAGAATTAGTACCTTTTTTTCTGTTTTGAAAAATCGAATTTTCCATATGTTTTCCCCGGGGGCCAAACTTAAAATTACTATTTTCGGACTCAGCATCGATTTACCTTTCAACCCTCTCCAAGGCATAAATGAGAAAATCAGTAAGGAAAATCTGTCACTGTCTGACGGTCTATCAGATGTTTCTGTCAGAAGCAAATAAAACTACTAGCTGCGTTTTATTGATAAAACGGGTTACCCAATGACGTCAGAACCTATAGACGTGGTGCCCCATTGTTAAAATGCCCTTTATTTTGACTCCAAGATTAAATATATCCATACTACTCTAAAAACATGCTACAAACAAAGACAGAAAGTCAACCATCAACCAACTATACACCCGGTGATTCCCGATTATAGTTCCTCCAGAATCACACTTAGATATCGCATGTTTTTTCTTGTTTAGGGGCGCCGGAAGCATCGGAACCTCACCTGAAGACTCGGGGGATGGTCTAACGACGCCAGCCTCCGAGCCCAGAGTCGAAATAAGTTCGCTACGGCTCGACAAAAAGGGGCAATTTCTGACAATCTCGCGACATTTTCGGAATAATTTAATGGAGCGCTTAGATTGTGATTAGTTCTGGGCGTCAAGCGTTTATCAAAACAAACCTGTCTATAGGTTCTGACGTCATTGGGGTTAACAGATGTTACAACATTAACAGTGACACCAATAAAACTTACCTATTTATTTATCAAGATAGATGCTGTGGCACACCAGGTTACAGTCAATTGAAAAAAATGCACTCTAGCTGGGATTCGAATTCGGGACTCCTACTGACGCTAAAACATCCCTCTTGATTTATATTTACAGGTACAAGAATTTATCCACATTTAATGTGTCATGTGCATGTGTCACTTAGTAATTCATTTTCTACCTTCCGATTTCTTTGCTATGATTACAGTTTTAGCATTCCTGCACATATGGTTTCAATTTTGTAGACATGAATTAGGAGAAATTGAAAGTGAATCACACAACCGGCATAGTAATGATATTCTAGAATCATAAATGCGGACAAGTTTTACATTCTGAGATTGACATTTCCAGGATGCTAAAAAGAGCAATAGTCACAATAATTTAGATGGAAGATATCAACTAATGAAGATTTATATATTATTATTTATTAAATCAATACTGAAAGTGTATACTCAAACAATTCCTATTTCACTTTTCAAAACAATTAAGTTCCGAACAAATATGTGTGGCAATTAGGTTAATTAAATGAAGTGAGAATAAATAATATTATAACCATTATACATTAATGTAGAAACGTTCTGGATTCATCAAAAATGTAAATGATTTTGAATAACAAGTTTGCCCAAACAGATGATTCGATAAATTTAAAGGAAGTCCCTATAATTTGGATGGTACCAGGCGTACCAAAGATGATTATATTTTTGGGGTTTAAATACCTGCCGTTCAGTCAGAATTCAAACGCTACAGCAAATTGACTTGTTCCTGTTCTTTACCGAATCGAGAATATGAAACGTTCTAAATTAATTGAATATTCAAATTGTTGTAGCCGCTATTAGTGTCTTAAGATATATCCAAATTAAGCAAGTTTCTCTTGCACAACTTCCGTTCCATATTTACGTCCATCTACAAATCTGTGCGAATTTATAATAAGATACTTCAAAATGCGTTTTATTTAAATCAAAAGAATAATATTGTAATAAACAAAGTGGCAGCTTTTGGGAGTGACATAAATTGAGGACAACTACATGTTTTATACAAGAATTTCCAACACCGATGTTACAAGATTTGTAAATAAAAAGTGTTATTATATTATGACCCTTTTAAATTGAAATTATTAACTTTATAGTATCAAAGTTTTAAATTATCTCTTATAAATTCAATGTTTTAATAATAGTAGGTATAGTATAAATAAAATCAATACTTCTTATGCTAGAAAGCATAAGAAGTATTGCAAATTTCCCTATATGTATATAGAAATAAATTTAGTAAGCTTGAATTCTGTTAGCAGTTCTAGCTAAAATTTATCAAAAATTCATCAGAAAGCAAACTGAAATTACGGCGGATTGACTACATCCCAGACATGTGTAGACCTGGTACATGAGGATTTGGTGGAAAGGCCCAGAAAGGCAACAAGAAACTACAGGACAATACTGCATATTGCACAAAATTTTTTTGCTCTCTGATAATCTAATTGAACAGTGGAGTTTTTTATGGGGCAAACCCAAAGATCGGATTTTTATAAATAGGCCTGAAACTTTGGATACGGGTAGAAACCTCCATCATATTATCTGAGTTCTCGAAGAAAGTAATGTAGTATGTAGTTTTTTATTGCATTAATCCTGTAGGGATGGTTATTTGGTTTATATTATTTTTAGTTATTTTTTTAAGTTAGCTGTAACTTTCTTTAATAAATATACCGAATGTTTCAATATAAAGTGTACAGGTTTCTAGGGTAGAAAGAAAATGGAAAAATAAGACGAAAATTCATATAAAAGTAGAGTCAAAAACGCGTAGGTACCTGAAAAGATAAAGGGTGTCGAAATTTAAATTTTATTTTATATTTTTCCAAATAGATTTTAAACGAATCTAGAAAATAGCACGAAATCTTGTAACTGGGGTTATTTTTATAAAGTATATACACCTTTTTCGCATAAAAACTTTATAGGAAAACACATTTTCGTTTTTATTGGATTGGATTATTTGGAAAAATATAAAATAAAATTTAAATGTAGGTACCCTGAATCTTTTTAGGTATGCGTTTTTGAAACCACCTTTATATGAACTTCTCGTCTAATGTTTCCATGTTCTTTCAACCCTAGAAAACTGTACAGTTTTTTTTAAATACCCTGTATAGGTATGTGGATTTACTGTTTCATCATACTGATTTGAATACCAACTTAATAAAATTATTGTACTCGTAGTTTAGTTCAAAAACTGCTCTTTTATTAGCATTTTTTGTCAACATCTGAAAAAAGAAGCTCAATTTTCAAAATTTTCATTGCTACGTTATTTTTCTAGACAAAATCGCTCCAATATATATTTTTTATAATTTACCTGTTTTCAACAATAGATCCTTTCAGCTGATACGCCAGGCGGTCTTCACCGGTTCTCCTTAGGGCAAGGACGAAGGCGCGGGTGATTCGGGAGTCCTCCTTCACACTTTTCGAACACACCGGCCACTTGTCGCTCTTCGGACACGAAGAAAGTAATAACGCTTTCGCGATACGGCGCGTCACACTGAGAGCACCTGGTGCACGCACACGCTGGCAGCCGGCTGTATCTACCACCATCGGCTTCATGGAGGTAGTCAGATATCTTCGGGTGGGGAATGTTCATTTTCAGAAAAGGAAAAGGGAAACCTCGGGGAGTTTGGAAGGAAAATCGATCGGCCTTGCCACTTGGCAACAACTTTATTGCACCGAGCGAAAGAAGAGGTATTGAATGCTTAGCCAACTTTTCACAGATTTGTTCTTCTATCTATACTAAAATCAAATAACTCTTATTACGCCCGATGTAAACAAGAACGTGTGCGTTGAGATTTTCGCCAGAGCCGCACTGGAGGCACGACGCACGAGGCACGACCTTTATTTAATAATTTTACTTTTACAATTGTTTACGTCAAAATATTTCAATTTCAGTCAAAACATCGATAAAATTGGTTGTGGCAGTGCCTAAATAGCTGAAAAGAACAAGATAAAACCGCATAAATACGCTTTTGCGATTGGGTACATCCCTGTTGCCAGGCGCGCTGATATTTTATGGCCTATCGACCAATCGTCTTATTTCGCGGAAGCGGAACGTCATCGATCACGTGCTTTTATTTACGCCAGGCGTAAGAGTTACTTGATTTTAATAGAGTTTGGGAGAAGGCTAAAATGTATAGTGTTCCCCGAAAAATTCAGTTATAATATGTATAGTTGTTATTCGTCCAGGACCTATCAGCAATGTTAGCTATTTTGTCATTTGAAGCTGCGTTATACAGGGTGTCCTATTTTCGATACTTTCGAAGGGTATCTCGGTTATTTTTAGAGGCAGGGAGTTGCACTTTTCCGGACACTGGTCTACCTTTTCAGTCACCCCCGTATATCCGTTATACGCTAACTTGTTGAAATGGTAAAAATCGAACCGTATAGATTGTTCACGTAGAATTCAGTGGCGTACACTGATTTTTTGTAGTAGGTAAGAATTTCAAAATATAGTTATAAGTATCGAAAATGGGACACAGTGTTATACGGAATTGTATACAGTTTTCTGGGATAGTAAGCTATTGTATAAAGGGTGTTTCGCAAATAAGTGGAAACCACACTTATGTTATAAAAAACGATATAAAACTTCGAATCTTTATCCTTTTCCGTTTTTTTAAATATTAAGTTTTCAAATTGTATATTAAATTATTTATTTAACTTGAATTTGTGAAAAAAAATATTTGTTTTAAGCAAATAAATAAATAATAACATTCAAAAATGTTTTTAGATTTTACCTTTCAATATTAAGAAGGAGCAAATTTGGGCTTAACACTCGATCGGGACAGTCTCCGCATATCGGATGCCGTTTCCGTTTTTACAGTGGCGCGCACCTTTGAGTCGTTTCGTGAAATCAGCACCTACAGGCAAAATACAGGCAAAAAATTATAGGGCACGTATACATGTGTTTTCAAGTTTAGGAATCTTTGATAATACAGCAATTCTAATTTTAAATTTCCACTTATGAAGAAGTAGGTACCCACACAAACGCCTATGCCACTTTGGTGCATGGCCTCAAAAGTTAATTTAAATTACAAAATTACTTACCGATGGATTATTATCCTCAAACATTTTAGTTTTGGCGGTCCGGGAAGTGTCACAAGCCGCACAGCTAAGCATAATATTATAGTGTATCGTATTTGACCACGACCTTTAAAAAAACCTTAAAAGTAAAATATTATTACGTTAGTGTCTAGAAAATGTATATTTATGAAAACTGCCTAACGCCTATATCTTGTATTCCTCTTATGAAGCCCTTTATAGTTTTTTATGCTGTTTCAACTAACTTTACAAATACTATACACAAATAATTGCCGATAGAATTGAAGTGACTAGTTTTAATTTAAACATATAAAGTATATACAGTGTGGTCATTTACCGAAGTGTGCAAAATATGGGATTTTTTTATTAATTGCACAACGAACATACAAATATTCCCGAAAGTTGCATGGTTGCAAATCAATTAGCATACAGGTTAGGTACAAAAATATAAAAATTGTTCGAGAGTAAAGTAGCCTTATTTTAGAAAATTCAGCAAAAGGTTATTAAGGAAAGTTGTTTAGAATTGAATGCTAAATCCTAAAACATAGCCTCCTAAGAATGTTTTTCCACAGTTTCTTAATAAACATTTAAAATAAAAATTTTGCCCTCTTCTCTATAAAATTAAATATCTCAGTTAATTTTAGAAATATGCTTGAATTTCAACAAAGTTATGCAGAATTAATTTAATTTTGATAGATTTATGAAATTGTTTAGGGTGAATATTAAAACAAACTTTTTTTGAGGAAATTATTAATTACAAGAAAAGGTGATAATGGGCAAACACTCAAACACTCAGAAGATAGGCATGATTTGGGAAGCAACAAATGAAGTCCAGGTAGGAGCCAACAGCACATTTGCAGCTTCAGTCAGCACATCCCCTATTTTGGGGCTTGTACTAACATCGCCACGGAGGCCACCTTTTCTTGTAATTATTACATTTACACGCTAGTCTTACATCCTTATTGAAATTATTCATGTTTTCAAAAAAAATATTTTTTTCTTAGGAGGCCAAGTTTTGGTATTTATGCATAACTTTTAATTCTAGACAACTTTTCTTAATAACATTTTGCTGAATTTTCTAAAATAAGGGTACTTCAATCTTGTACAATTCTTATATTTTTTGACCTATACCCTGTATGCTGTTTGACTCGCAACCATTCAAGTGCGCCTTAATATGATTATCGAACATGCACCAATTTTCGGAAATATTTGTATTTTCGTTGTGCAATTAATAAAAAATCCCATATGTTGGACACTTAAATGACTACACTGTATAAAATAAATAACTTTTAAACACAAAAATTCTCTTCAGAAATTTCCGGGGGGGCATAGCCTCCTCCTATCCCCCTCCCGGCTCCGTGGCGCTACGCCACTGGATACTGGATGTATAAGATGGTTTTTAATTTTTCTACAAGAACAAAAGAACAGTGTTCGGTGCGCAACGATTCATCTCCGCGACCGCCCCGACACCGTCGTCGTTATCAAACGCGCGCCAGAAGAAAGTAGGCGATGCACCGCGGAATCTGGAACAGCCGCGCATCGCCGGTCCACTTGCCAACCTGGTCGCCGCGGCCGATCGGTACGCAGCGGAGTTCGGTTCTTTTTTGTTTCGTTTTCATTTGGGACCGACCTCAGAGAAATAACCAAGGATAGAGGGAGCAACAGCCTCAAAATACATACGTTTGTAGTCAACCAACATCTTATGCAAATTTACCGAAGTAAACAAACATTAGGCCCGTGTGTACAACGTTTACCTGAGATAGGTTATGTCCTGAGAAATATCAATGTAGCCACATACCACACACTTTCTGCGTCCCATTGTATTCAAAATCAGTCACTATATCCTAAATACTAATAAATAGCCTTTAAATTAACAGAAAAACAATTAAAAACGGGAGAAATGCATACGTAAACAATCGGAAAACTTGACAATATGCTGGGCATACACAAAACAAATATCGCTGAGTTAACGGACGCGGCGCCCGCGGCAGCAAAAGCAGCGTTGCCATGTCGGGCGGTTTGAGGTATCTGTGACGATTTTATTAAAGTGATAATTAGATACTATAATTACACTGCAATTTAGTTTTAGTTTAAAATTGTTACAAACTAGAAATTAATGACTACATTTGGTAATTTAGCGTTATGGGAGGTGTGCCTTCATTGAATCCCATTATTAAACCCTTCTATTTTGAAATGAAATGCTGTAAACAATGGAGTAAGCGGCATCACTCAAAAAGATGTTGGCTTTGTTTACTTTTTGTTCTTACTCCCTCTATCCTTGGTTATTTCTCTGAGGGACCGACGATTAGAAAACGACTCGCCAGCCTCTTATATTGTAGGTACTCGAATTGTGGGCTGATGATCGATACCTAATACCGGGAGAAAAATTGTTGCAAAGGCAAACAATCGTGTGTTTACACTTTACACTTACTGCTAGAAAAGACCACATTTCGGCGTGAACAGAAAGGACATAAGAAAAGTTTTAGGTGCAGGTGTAACATGTCAAAAAATGAAAATCATAAACGGCCACAGATAACTTGATTGATGAGCTTGCTTCATCGATATGTTTCAAATATGCAGGGAGCAGGGCGATATTTTATTTTCGGGTGGCTCAATAATTACCCAGTGATGTAGGAAGATGATTTATGGTTAATATTTTTTATACTTAATAGTAAAAATAGTATCTGGTAAAAATAAATCACTTTACTATTACGCAATAAACAAAATAATTGTTATTTACATTGCAAGATGCGTAAGTGCACTTTTTTGGCCGAGGAGGTTGTTTGAGGACCGAGGCAACGCCCGCGTTGCCTCGGTCCTTAAAAACCTCCGTGGCCAAAAAAGAGCTTACGCATCGTGCAATATTATATTTTGCCCAAGTTCCTATTATTAGGTATAATAGGTAATTTTAATTAAAAGCTATGGAGTAGATTTTGAGTAATAATATTCAAATAACCATTTTTAACCCAGCGCTACGTTCACTGCTGCTTCACTTTCCTATTTAGCCACATTATTTGACACTAAAAGATATAACCATATTCTTAATTTTTCTTTGGCATAATTCGTATTCTTTTTGATCAGAACCAGTTTATAATTAACAATCGATATGAAAAATAGTAAATTTGACGCCAGTTTCAAGTTGCTAATATATTTTATTAATGGTTTTAAGGTCCTTGCTGCATAATCGTTGCATCGTTGCTAGGCAATACTTTTTTGTACCTAGCAACCACTTTTTGTACCTAGCAACAGGGCACCTCGAACATTTGACGTTCGCTTTCGGGCCTGTTGGCGAGCATGTAAAGTGAACTTACGGGGGAGGGAGCAGGAAAAACAATATATTATGCGTTGACTGACGTATTAATACGTCAGTCAACGATATATGGGTTTCTTATTTACCAACAAGATTCATGTTCTGATTCAATTGTGTCAAATTTGCCACGAAACGGTGACAGATTGGAAAAAGTGTTACCGTTGACTGATATATTATTAAAGACTGCTCACGGCTGTCACGTCTGACACATTTTTGGCTCACCATGCGCTTTCCGGAGATAAAATACAATGCAGAATACATTGTTAGCCATCAGAGCCATCTGTTTTCCAGGACATAAAGCTATAGCCGTGAGAAGTCTTTATAAATACGTCAGTCAACGGTGTTACCCGCAAACCGCAAATAATCATTCAAAAGGTTTACGCATCGTGCTTCCGACAAGTTCCTATAACGCTATTATAAATAGGTAATTTTAATTACACGCTAATATGGAGTAGATTGTTAGTAAATAATATTCAAAATAACCATTCCTCAATTACTAAAAATTAAAATCAGTAATAAATGTAAGAAGTAGAATGCAGCGATAATAAAAAAAAACCTTGAGTTTTGTGTGGGACTGGAACACATGACCTACGGTTTATTATCCGGACGCTTTTAACCCAGCCCTACGTTCTCGACTTTGCTATTAGTCACATTATTTGACACAGAAAAATATATCCATATTCTTGATTTTTCTTTGGCATAATTCGTATTATTTTTGATCAAAACCAGTTTATAAAACAATGGATGTGAAACATATTCCATTTGACGCCAGTTTCAAAGTTGCTACATATGTATTTTATTAATGGTTTTGAGGTCCTTGCTGCATAATCGTTGCATGGTTGTTAGGTAATACGGTAATACCCTTGTTTATGGAATCCCTAGTTAGCCAATGTGTGATAGAGTCATAAGGATACGAGAGCAATATTGGATACAAGCAACAGATGGCGCCAAAAATTAAAGTGGCCCAATCATTGTCTACGTCTACTAATTTTCTACTAAACTCCTGGACAAAATTAACGCAACATCATAAATTTGCCACTTATTTGATGCTATTTTTTTTCTGAATTTGTGATCCGATTTGAATGATTTTTTTTTGCATTGTAGATTGATTCCTTGACAATGTCATAGTTTTCGCTGTTTGTGATAAAAACTTCATTTTCGATTTATACCGGGTGTAATAAAAATGTTATGTTTTTTTCCGAAAATTCGTATCACCCTGTGGAGTATACTAGCACCGAAACCGAAACCGAAACACATAGCAGTTGACATTAGACGGTAGGTCCATCTTTCTTCAACATTTTCTTTTTTAGTTTACTTCATTATCTCTGTTATTAAAGGAGATACACTGTTTTATAGCGTAACGTAACATGTTTTTATAGACTTTATTATTCAACACATTCATTGTTGAATGTTTTCAAGTAGGCTATGGAACCTTTCTGACATTTCAAGCAATGTGTCAAACAGATGTTGTGTTTTAAAGTTACCGATAAAAACTGTTCGGAAACTGCTTATTAAACGTTCGTTTCATATGCCCAGTTGCCCGACGAGTATTTTAAACTTGAAAAATGAATCGACCAAAAAATTTATCGGCAGAAGAAGCAGTAAGAGCTTTAACTTTGGTGGATGAAGACTATTCGATGTGTCATGTTGCTAATGTGATAGGAAGACATCGTTCGACTATAAGTCGTATCCTTGTCTAAAATGGATAGACAAGGGTCGTATGGTTGAACGATTTAACGAGACAGGATCTTACTCTTGAAGGTCAGGCCAAGGGCAAAACCGATGTACCGATCCAAGGGATGAGCGTTTTATTAGGCAAACTGCTCTAAGAAACAGAAATATCACTAGTGCTGGGCTAAAAAGTGAGCTTAGAACTGCTCGCCATCATACAATATCGTCTCGAACAATCAGAAGACGTTTAAATGAGGCTGGTTTAAACGACAGAATAGTCGGGCAACTGGGCATATAAAACGAACGTTTAATAAGCAGTTTCCGAACAGTTTTTATCAGTATGGCGAATTTTATTTGACCTTTGTTACTTTAAAACACAACATCTGTTGACACATCGCTTGAAATGTCAGAAAGGTTCCATAGCCTACTTGAACACATTTAACAATGAATGTGTTGAATAATAAAGTCTATAAAAACATGTTACGCTATAAAACAGTGTATCTCCTTTAATAACAGAGATAATGAAGTAAACCAAAAAAGAAAATGTTGAAGAAAGATGGACCTGCCGTCTAATGTCAACTGCTATATGTTTCGGTTGCTAGTATACTCCAAAGGGTGATACGAATTTTCGGAAAAAACATAACATTTTTAATACACCCGGTATAAATCGAAAATGAACTTTTTATCATAAACAGCGAAAACTATGACATTGTCAAGGAACCAACCTACAATGCAAAAAAAAATCATTCAAATCGGATCATAAATTCAGCATCAAATAAGTGGTAAATTTATGATGTTGCGTTAATTTTGTCCAGGAGTTTATAAAAATCTACCAAAAAAACAGCTGGCCAACTTTATTTTTTGCAAAATCTATCCCCTGTATCTACTATATTTCGTCATGTCCATATGTCAGTGTCGGACATTGGATAACTAGAGTATCCATAAACAAGGGTAATACTTTTTGTACCTAGCAACCACTTTGTACCTAGCAACAGGGTACCTCAAACATTTCGCTTTCGGACCTGTTGGCGAGCATGTAAAATGAACTTACGGGCGAGGGAGCAGGAAAAATAACAAATTTTTAATTTACTCCACAAATTCATGTAAATAACTGTAACATTTGAAAATTATATAGAATACAGGGTGTCCCGTAACCTACAATACGCATTTTCGGCTCCGAGAACCCCCTGCCGTGATTGGGGTGTGATAAAAGAGTTACCCAATAACAGCTTTCCTCTAATAACTATTATCTGCTTTGTTTTGCTATTGGTTTTAATAATTATTCTCGCATTAGTGTCATTGTATGGGAGAAATGAAGGTATGTTCTTTTTTCAATTTGATCTTTTTGGGATATTGAATCAAGTTTAAGAATCTTCAATTTATTTATAAGCAAAAATTAATATACTTTTGACCAATTTTGAAAAATTCAATATAGTAGGTATAATGAAATTTAGTTTTAAGTAAATTTTGATTGAATGATTCAGGATATCTACACTGAAAGAAAAAATGGCGATGGTTTAGATCATTTTGTAGTTTAAAAATTGTATTAAAATTGATACCAATATAAGTCCACAAACACTTATAAAAAAACATTTTTTATCTCTTCCAAATAAATAGGAATATTGAAATAAATTTTAATATTAAATACGTTCTGGGAGATATTAACATTATGTGTCAATTTTGTTAAACCAGTGACATAGGCACGAATTCAGATATATTAATTCGACAAGAAAGATAATACGGTTCTGTATAAAATTAGAACTAAATATATGCACTATTAATTATGAAGAAAAACTGTCTCCTGGCTTTTTCATATCTGTTACGGTTTCATGTAAAATTTTGTTTTTTTTATTCATCATGGGAAAAAGAAAAATTTAAAGTGTACTTTTCCGCACGCATTTTAGTTTAGAAAGTGTCACTTTTCCGCACTAGTGCAGAAAAATACTTTTCCGCACTACTTTTCCTCACTAGTTCTAAATTAAAATGCGTGCGGAAAAGTACTTTTCCGCACGCTTGTAGAAAAAGTAGTGTTCCTAACTCTAGCGGAAAGTGTCTTTTCCACACTCGATTTGTTGGCTGAACACGCGTGCGGAAAAGTGGCACTTTCCGCACTTGTTAGGAACTATACTATTGTTGCCTAAATATACATTTTCCACTTGTCATAAATATGAAATCGACCCTATAGTTTAGGGACACGCTGCAATTTTAACTTTGTCAAAGTACTGAAAAGTAATTCCAGAACTGTTTCAGAAACATTTTCGAGTACTATCCTCGAAATTTCCTCTGATTTGACGTTTATTCGACGTAACGTTGGAACTTTACTTCTGGGCACGGTCAGTGATTATAGTATACTATCACTGGCACGGTATAATAAGTAATTTGATTTTGACCCCACACCTGTTATTATTTTTGGACTCCACCCTTATCAAAATTTAATACAAATGAGAAACCTTTAGCCTTAAGAAGGGGTTAACTAAGCATTTTCTGCGCTATCTCTACATGTGGTATAAGTTATACTACATGTAGAGATGGTGCAGAGTTATCCTGTATCAGTTATACTGAAAACATTAAGGGTTTTGAGTAGTCCAAAAACTGATAGTCGACTTAAAGCAAATAGCACAAAACCCGTTTGATAACATAAAAAAAAAGTTAGTGGTATGTGATACTTAATATCGTACAAAAATCTAATAACGGATAAACGGACGTTATCATTTTCTATAAATAACAATAAATTTGTAATCTTTTATGAAATTAGCTTTTCACTTTCATTGTAGCCCATTTCAGAGGAATAATAACCCTATAAATTATTGAAACAAATATACCAAACCAATTTTCGCGCAATAATTAATCGATGTTATGACCACCCAAATGAGCTAGGTAAGCAGGAAAAACAATAGATTGGTATGTATGGTTGTGCACTCGAATACTAATAGAATCAAAACTAATTCGGCCTGGCATTTCAATTTTCTATTTTCTTTTTGCCATTATCGTTTAGGGAATCCGGTTGACCTACACTATTTAATTTTAATAGAAGCCGTGAAGTCACAATTAAGGAAGAAAAATTGATATTAAACGGTTTCTATTTCACTGTGATGCTTCAAGTGATTTCTACTTGGATAATAAACAATCATGATTTATTACTGAGCAATGCAGAACAAATTATTGGAGTATTATTCTTTCCCACGCAACCTAGTGCATCAAAACCATCCCAGTTTTTTGTATCCAGTGCTACGAACGGTGAAGTTTCTTTATAGGTACAATTCCCGGATAAGAATGAACAGCATGGGGATCTTGCAAACGGTGAGAGGGGAAAAAGTTGTGCAATTTTAAGGTCAAAAAAATTGTATAAACAGATTTCTAATATATTTTTTCGTTTTTGAGTTATTTTGAAAAAGTAAAATTTTGCGTTTTCGATTTTATGTTTTTCTGAAACCGTTATCACAGATAGGAAAAAAAAGAAAAACACTTTCTTGTGGCACTTTTTAACGGGCTTTAAGATGGCGTTTTTAGATTCGTTCTACAACATTTCGTTTTTGAGAAACCATCTTCTACTTTATTTTTTAAATACGGACCTGAATTTTTTTTGCAGATTTTGAAAGCACTTTTCATTGCAAATACCATGATGTATGACACGAAATATTTTCAAAATGTTTTGAGACAATTATACTGAAAAATCCTTTTTTTTTTCATTCATTTTTTTCTATTGCGGCCCTGTATTTCATAATAAGAAGTCTAAATTTCAATCAGTATTGTCAATAATTTAATTTACAGTTTATTTTTTCTTCGAAACCTTAATATTTTTAAATACGGCCCTGTCTGGTTAGGGTTTTGTTCTATTGTTGTACAGTTGTGTTTTGGAGTAAATTCCTCGCTTTTTCTAATTGTGAGAAGAAAGCTTTAAGCCAATGAAACCGATAGCTTTGGCCATTTATTAATTGCAACAATATATTCGTGAGGCCTCTACACTTATTTCTGTGACATGCTAACATGTTAAATTTGTCCTCATTTGAAAAAGCACCCTGTGTTTCTAATAATACAAATTA
The DNA here is from genome assembly GCA_963920635.1 of Pseudeuparius sepicola. Lineage (NCBI taxonomy): Eukaryota > Metazoa > Arthropoda > Insecta > Coleoptera > Anthribidae > Pseudeuparius > Pseudeuparius sepicola. The sequence goes on from OY987298.1 coordinate 15,994,916, forward strand.
TTAACTAAATGATACAGTGGGAATATCTCGAGCAAAACTGAATCATCCTGTATTTATCAAACGCCAACTCTCTTTTGTAGATAGGTACAGGTAGGTACCTACCTACGAAATTAAATGGCCTATAATAATTTCGTGAAAAACAAATAAAATGGAAAGTGTAACATAATAAACAACCTGCCTAATCTAGTGTACCTATTAATGGAACTGACATTTTTAGTGTATAATTGTTATTTAATTTGTTTTTTCACTTTCACACATTCGCCGAGACAACGCGTTTTACAGTATAAATAATAGCCCTATTGCAAAACCTGATACGGTTCAGGGAACCCGGAGCTTTTATTTTGAGCACATTGTATGAAATTACGGATAGTTAGTAACTAATTTAATCAAATAATATCAACAAGCACATAGAATAATTATTGTGGGAAGGAAACAGGAAGAGGGAACAATGAAAATATGTTAGGTATAAAATATTTGTAGGTTATTATTTATTTGACTAATCATTAATGGCAAAAAGAAATACGTGTTTTTAAATTTACATAATATCTGCCTACCCACTGTAATGCACTACGAAAAGTCAGAATTTGTTGCACGTCAAAAGGGGCCTACCTTACTACTAATAATAATTACGAAAGATAAAAACAAAGCGTAATAACATGTTGACTCACAGCAAATGTTGATAATGCAACAATATTAAAAATTCTCACCATGAGAGATGTCTACATGTAACTATTCCAGGCAACATCAATAAAGTTTAAATTTCAACATTAATGTGCTCATGACATCCTTTTGTGGTTGCATCTCTGTATATATGCAATTGTGTAGATTGTGAAAATGAAAACGCGAAAATTGCTTGTACACCTACTTTGGAGTAGAATTTTAATACGAAGATTATAAAGAGCCAACGTCAATAATACATCGTTTGGTTATGCAGGGTGTCTCGCTTTTACATAATATTTTCAACATAGGCTCGTAAACTACAAAAAACTGAGCTACAGAGTTAAAGATTCACATTCAAAAACCAAAAACATGTTTTGTTTCGAAACAATATTTTCAAGGGAAATTTAGGAGGCGAATTTCCCAACATTCTAGGTACATCTTTTCATTTGCAGTATAATAAAAAAAATTGTAGTGAAAATCACTAAATGTGAAACAATCGAATGGCAAGAAAATAGTTATTTATGTACCAAGGCACTGAAGTTCAACTAGAATTTAGTTGCCTCTGGCCGAAGCAAATAAACCACATGAGTCATAAATAGAACTTTAGTGCCGAAGTACAAATTATATTTTTTTAAATCGGAAAAAATGTTTTATTAGGAAAAAATAATCAAAAGGGATCACCCGTCCATGAACCAACTGCGCGCGGCGTTGCTTGACTTGGACGATCGCTCTACCTAGGTCAAGTTGACGAGGCACGACGCCTCCCAACCGAAACTCCAAACTGCTGCCTGTTGTGCTGCCTCCATGAAAAATAGATTGATATTCAAACCTACTAAAATATTTATATTGAAAGATTGCGCTGCTGTAGGTAACAATTTCGCAATGTGTACGAAAAGTTACATGGGCCTTTTGTGGCCGGGTTTTGAGTATTTGGTCACTTTTGACGGGCGATGGCTCCGCGTCTGACGTTTGATGTTTACATCTCGCCAAGGCCTACTTGAAAAAATCGTACAATAATGGGCTACTTCAGTGCCGATTTCTGAGCTTTTAATGACGATTTTGAGACACGTCACTGCCGATTTCACGAAAACATTTTTTTTCCAATAAGTTTTTCGATATTTCAACAAATAATATGTCGTGACGGCTTTTGCCCACGTCATTGTTTATCGTTCAAAAAAATATTTCCCTTGATGCAGAAACTATTTGTCACATTGTATATAGGTAGGTACTCTAGGTATATGAAATTAGTTTCTAATCAAGCATGTCTAATATACAGGGTGTTTTCGAGGAAGTATTCTACAGGTGTTTTCGATTTAAGCCTCCCTTGCAAACTTATTCCATCCTTAAGAGGGACAATTATTTTTTTTCTCAAAAATGGTTGAATCTAGAAACTTTCATTTTGGGATACATGTTACTTACTTACAAAAAAGTTATGGAAAAAAGACAAATAATAGGTGTTTCGGGTTTCTACCCTTAAGTTGCATAGGGAGCAAAAGTTTTCAGATTCCTCCAAGTATTTGCACATTCAGTTGTTTTCTTGTCACGGCCTTCTGCGAACTTGAAGTTTTTCGGGCGGGGACGACCTGGAACGCACCATGCAAAATCGCGCATGCCAAGCACACAAAACAAAAGACTTTCTCGCACGCAACTCTGAATGTCAATATAACGGTGGCATCGAGGTCGCGTGCCCGCGTAGAAAACGAAGGCGGTTTCCAATTTTCTTAGGACAATTAAAAAATTAATGGATTTTGGTTTGGAATTAATATTTTTTAGAATTGACAACAGGTTTTCCACAACCTTCTCAAGCTTACAAGCCCTGCGCAGACATGTGGCAACGCCACAGTGGACGGTTCAACGGGTCTATGCAGTATAGAGCAGTCTGCACTTTGGCTTAGTTTATCTTTTCTAATAGATGTTCAACCATCTTTTTAATCATAATTAAACTTTGTTTCAATAATTGGGTACCTAAGTAAGTAGGTACGTTTGTTTAACAGACAATAAAATCAGTAACAAGTAACAAAATATACACAGAAGTAAAAGTATTTATAATAAGTACGATTCCTGGTGTGGATAAGTACATTTTCGACAAATAATATGGTAAATTTGGGCAAATAGAGGGTACTAAATTTTGTTGTAAGTCGAATTTTGTGAGAATTTTTCGCAAAGTAAAGTGCGATCAGGCAAATGATCTATCTTCCCTTATGGTTAAATTTTTATAAAAATACAAACAAGCGAACAGAGAACCGAATGTTGTGAAGAAGAGTAATCTCTTTCTGAGTGAAATGTCAGGGTCAATTTCATAATACATTCAACTAAATTATCTTTCGACTTTAACATTAGGTAAAGAACCTTTTGCAACAATACTAAACAATGGTTGGATTGTTAGAAAGCTCCTTTAATTTTAAAGAGTACTTTAGTTTGCCTATGCAATTGGCCCTTAATCATTTTATTCTTAAATTTTCGTCCTTTGGAAAGCCCAAAATGAATACAAGTTGACCGCTTGTCGTCAAGCAAAAAAAACCCAGCTACTTCAAGTTATTATTACGATTTGACTTACAGCCAGGTATATAACTAAGTTCTAGCTTCCCTCGATGGTTCTAGGCATCTTGAGGCTTGAAATTGTAAAGGAACGATTCTTCACTTTTATAGAAATGTTTCATTTTTGCACAAACAAAACAAATTTATAAAAAAGCTGTCGCCAGCACTTCGAGCTGTCTGTTTCCACCCAGAGACACACTGCCTCGTCGAAGCAATCTGGCGACGATAGCACTATCCGCACTACACAAATTAATTCTGGTAAATGTGTCATGGCTAAAGGGCGGAATATATGCAAATTGCATATATGTATATGCATTTTTTGCATATTTTATTCAATTTCGCAAAACATTGCATATTTCTGGAAAAAACTATATTTTTGTGCATATTTGCATGTTCTTCCTATACTTATTTATAAATATAAGATATAACCAAGATTATGAGAGCCCAGAGACAACTCGCAGTGTGTAGTGTAAAGTCAAGAAATCCTAAAAAATGCGGATGTAGCTAACCAACTTGTTTTTATTAAAGTTATAATTTTAGTTTTATACCAGATATTAGAAAGATTAAATTTAGGTTTAAGAGAATCGATTGATTTTGTTTAAACATTTTCCGCTAAATGTAGAAAGGTTACCGGTGATGTAGGTATTAAAAATTAGATGCTGATGTTACTGTAGAAAAGAATGAAGGGTTCAAACCATTAAATGCAGTAAAGAGTATTTTTGATGATAAATCATTCAACGAAGTTCACCTTGGCCTTATACCTTATACTACCCAAATTAAAATATTGTCCTATTACATCGGCAGATGTTGAGAGAAGCTTTTCTATATATAAACATATTTTTACCGACAGAAGGCAAAGATTTTTATTGGAAAACTTTGAAAAGTATTTAATCATAAATTCCTACTATACAATTTCAAATTAAAATGTTTTTAAAGTTCTGCTTTAATATAGGTATATTTTACGAGGTATTTTATGTACTTGTTTTCCTTTCTCCTTTCTCTAAAATCAGTTTTGTTGTTTTTCAAGGTATTTGTACATGTAAAATAAATGCATATTATTGCATATTTGGCCAAATAAATGCATATTATTGCATATTTTAAATAAAAATTATGCATGTATATATATGCGCATAGTTCGATTGAAATCAAATGCATATATTCCGCCCTTTAGTCATGGCACGCGACGTGGACCCGCATCCCTTGTTGCCACTTTTCTCTACTTCAGGGCTTCTCCTAGAGTCAGCTGTAGGTTTTCTTTTGCCGAAACTTGACCTGCCTTAGGTATAGGTACCATTTTTGAGATCATCTCACTCGAATATCTCAAGAGTAACAATTATTAATGAGAGGAGATGGAATACAGAGGGCTCATCTTGTCAAACATATTGTTTAGGTATATTTATACAGGGTGATTCAGTTTTATTCTAGGTCACTTCAACAGGTGATAAAATTGCGGTGAAACTGTGGCCGATACAAAAAAAAAATCAAGAGATATTTTTTGCCTACAATAAAAACAGTTATTCAACTGCATACAAGAAAATGGATAGGTTTTGCAAATGCTTGACAAACCGAACTTATGTTTTTTTTTAATGGAAGACCCTATATTATTTTCATTTTTGAAATCTGCTCGTCAAGGATATCAAAATGGCAAACTTTGTATCATTTTATATTTCCGTTTTAAAAATATTTTACGCTACGCATTTGTGAAGTACCCTGTACAAAATTTCTTACTACCCCAGAAAACTGCATACAATTCCATACAACTTTTCTCTATCATAAAAAATTAAAAGTTATATTGGTAGTGGCGGGAGACAACCTTTGACAAAATGAATCCTCTGAACTCTCTTCTCTATTCTGTCTTCTGTAGTCTTCTAGAGTACAGCTATAAAAATAATAACGAAGTGAATAAAGAAATGAATTCTGCTTGATTTTCACGTTTTTCGCCATGATGCAAGTACAATATTAAATTCTTTGCATTCTAAAAAAGTTGCTCCATGCAACCCAGAATTACGAATAAATTAGAAACCACATGAATTACGGCTCTGTACAATTATCTTGTTTTCAATTTAGTACCTACTACAATTCTCCCATAACTCATTACAAAAATTTTTCCGATAATCTTATCAAAATTTTTGAATTTACCTTGTTCCTAATTTAATTTTCCACGTGCCTAGAGCATATGGCCAACACGTCAGATAGGTAGGCAATTGGGATGCGAACATTTTCACTTGCAATGTGCAATACAGCGTTATTATAATGATCGACAGTATTTGGGTCAAAACAGTGAATCGAAATTTATTATTCTTTAATTATCCGTTAGCACTCTCTAAATCTAACAGTTTCGAAGTTTCCTGGCATGTTTCGGATGGGCAAGTGAAGCCTGTCGACGCAGTGATACAGCAAAAACAATTCAATGGGTCTATAAAGTATTATTTTTTACGTAGCATGTTGCAGACTAGGCGATAAGAGTCCATTCGATTTCTACATTAATTGGGAACAATTAATTGCCTAAATATTGCATGATTTATATGGGGAAGATATACAATATAACATGTTATTTATCAAAGAATTTCCATATTTTCTAAACTCCATTAACATTGCAGTGCCTTCAAGTGTTAATTTTTTACGGTGGAATTTTCACAATCGACGAAGAGCATCGACAACTTTCATCATGTTTTCTTTGTTGCATATACAGTGTGTACTCGGATAGGAGAAACACATTTTCTATGCGAGATTTATAGGTATGCCAAAATGTTATTCACACGAAAAGTTGTTCAGAATACAAAATACAATTTCAAAAAACTCGCCCAAGTTCGAACTTTCGAGCTTCTAAATAAAACAAATATATACCCAGGAATAACCTGGGTATATATTTGTTCATGTTGTAACTTTCATAGGGTGTTCGATTAACAAAAAACACAAATAAATGACAATAATCAAAGTTAAATTTGAAAAAAATATATTTAAGTGAGACAATTCAGATTTTTCAGAATTTTTAAGGCATACTGGATTTTCAACACTGTCTTTGCCTTTCACAAGAACGGAGATACACTGTAGATTATGGGGTATATGTTGGAGTAGTTTGGAGTAGGTATTGTGAGGATGAGAATTATTATTATTATAATTATTTCATGCAAGAAATAATTTAGTAATAATTTTTTCTTGAAATCGGCAGTGGAGTGTCCCAAAATCGTCATTAAAAGCTTATAAATCGACACTGAAGTAACCCATTATTGTACGATTTTTTCAATAAGTAGGCCTTGGCGAGATGTAAACATCAAACGTCAGACTCGGAGCCATCGCCCGTCAAAAGTGACCAAATATTCAAGACCCGGCCAATAAAGGCCCATTTAACTTTTCGTACGTATTGCGAAATTGTTACCTATACCAGCGCAATCTTTCAGTATAATTAGTATAAATATTTTAGTAGGTTTGAATATCAATCTATTTTTCATGGAGGCTGCACAACAAGCAGCAGTTTGGTGTTTCTGTTCGAAGGCCGCGTGTCTTGTCATACTTGACCTAGGTAGAGCGATCGTCAAAGTCAAGCAACGCCGCGCGCAGTTGGTTCATGGACGGGTGATCCTGTATGACTATTTTTTTGCCTAATAAAACATTTTTTTCCGATTTAAAAAAAAATGTACCTCGGCACTGAAGTTGTTTTTATGACTCATGTGGTTTATTTGCCGCGGCCAGAGGCCTCGGCAACTAAATTCCACATGAGTCATAAAACGTTGAACTTCAGTGCCTTGGTACATAAATAACTATTTCTACTAACATTATTCCTTTACTCAATACTAGGCCTGAGACAAAATATCGATAAAATCGAAAGTATCGATACTATCGATTTTATCGATACTCGATATTCAATTTCGATAAATCGAAATATCGATATTATCGATTTTGTCGATATTTTCGATCTTTCCGATTTTATCGATCTTTTCGATTTTATCGATCTTTTCGATTTTATCGATTTTATCGATATTTTCGATTTTAGCGATCTTTTCGATTTTATCGATCTATTCGATTTTATCGATATTTTTGATTTTACCGATCTTTCCAATTATATCTATCTTTTGATAGGAATAAAGGAAATTGCTGCACCCATTGCGTCCAGACCGCGCCCGCAGAAAGCTGATCGGCCTTTTTTTTGTCTAGGTTCTTAAATAAAATTGATTATATCGATTTCATCAATAAGATTAATTATATCGATAAGATCGATTTTATCGATAAGATCGATTTTATCGATAAGATCGATTTTATCGATAAGATCGATTATATCGATAAGATCGATTTTATCGATAAGATCGATTATATCGATAAGATCGATTTATCGATTTTATCGATATTTTTTCAGTATCGATTTCCGATACTGAAATTCGGAGATCGAACAGCCCTACTCAATACTATTTTCGACTCTGCTAACACAGTTTCTGCTTTAAAAGTGATGCCAATTGATTTCAATTGTCCGCTATTTTTTTCGTAACTTTTTCTACTAACCCTAAACCTATTGACTAAGATAAATTTTGTATAAATGAAGAAAGAAAGTTCTCAATTATTTATCTGCATTTAAATTAATTTCGATTTTTTATAATTACAGCAAGATAAATATACATATTTGGAACTTTGGTGGTTTGAATAGTTGCTCAATTTAATTACTGTAAAAGGAAACCTAACGTCATGTATCTTCTTAATTTATGACGTTCCTGTACCATAGATCCTCAGCTTATTTGACTCAGTCCACAAGCATGTGTCGTTCTTATTCCAGATTACTTCAAACTTATACCTGTCTGTTTGCTTCAATCTCTTCGATTCAATTGTATGTTTCTCATACCTATCTGTGGTCGTTTTCTTGAATTCTCTTACCGCCAGGTTTAACAATGTTACGTTTTTGTTAACTTCATCTACGCTGATGCCCCCGATATTTATTCTTGTGTAATTTTTAGTATTTTCTCCATTAATCTTGGTAGATTTGTTATTGGTAATGTCAAAGTTTTCACACCTTATATGTGGGTTGTCCCGCGGAATTTCAATGTGGTCTCGACTGGATGGATTTGAATAGTAAATGTAGGTGACATTTTCGGAGAGAGGCTTGCACATGGCCAAGTAGCTGTCAGTTGACGTCACGTAGGTTGGGAAGGTGTGATTTCCGTTGATTGTAGTACAGATTATCGTGGCGTTTCCTTCTTTCATGTGGACTATGCCTAAAAACAATGAAAACAATTTATATCTACCCAGTGAGTAGTGAAAATTCTCCACCATTAGATATTATGCAAGCAGCTAAGAATCGATTTGAATTACAAATGATGTCCTCACCTTGTGAGAGGCACAGAGTATCATTAATCGTGGTAAAAGTCTTCAGGAAGCAATAGTCTTTAGCAACTTTGGGTTTGAACAAGCTCAAAGATTCTGCAACAATGCCAGGACAGTAACCGTTTTCCAGATTTATTTGTGTTTGGCACGTGAACGTCCATCTGTCTCTCTGAATGAACATCTTCCCTAGAGAATAATAAAAACACAAAAAACTGACTGTTTTCTCATAATAAGACTTGCATAGAATTTGAATAGATTTTTGCTATAAAAGTTCAACGTAGGAAAGAAAACGTTTCTAAAAAATGTGGGCACCGTTGCGAGATTTCCTATACGATTATTGGCGAATACAAGTTTTAGCATATTGAAGCCGAATTTCTGAACTCTGTAATACCGAAAAAATAAAGCTCGTATCACGCGACCACTTACTCATTTTTATTTTTCATTTATTTTTAACGCGGTGCGATAAAACGCCTATAACATTTTTTCCAACATCGTCGCGTCTACAATCAACTTTGAAATACGGCAACAAAGCACTTCTGCCAGCGAGCCCGCCGACAAAACCAATTAGCCAACGCGTTTTGTACCAGGTTCTATGGTACCTATACGTAAAGTTAACTGCGTATTTGGGCTACCACACAGCGCTCACTTTTTCGGCCGCCGGCAAGCTTGGCCGCCGGTTCAGAGAGCTCAGTGGCGTTTCGTATGTTCGGGAGTTAACGTGCGCAAAATGAGTAAACAGGGAAGAACGTTGCATTCTCAAGCACGAGAAATAATTGCCAATGTTATAAGAGTTTGCATCACCGTTGAGAATAATATTAACTATAAATTAAATAACAATTATATGAACAATTATATGAAAATTAAGTCATTATGGATATATTCTTACATACTGTTTGTTAGACCACATCTTTAGCGCTGACAGATCAGCATAGGTATGGCCTTTTACTATTAAGACACATCAGTAGTAGTAGTCAGCAGTAGGAATTCCGACGTTCCTAAACTACATACAGGGTGTCTACTTTTAAGTGTATACAAATCGATAAAAATGTATTTTGTAAGATTTCAAAATGCAAATCCAGGGCCGGCTGCGATTTTTTTATACCCCCGATTTTTACAAAAACCATTTAGCGATTTTTTTATTTAAAATCTGACCCCACAGCGTTAATCAGAACACCCCAAAACCCCTATATACCAAATTTGAATAAAAAATATACAGGGAGTTCCATTCTGCAGGGTGTCAAAGTTGAGCAAAATAGGAATTTTAAAGGCATCTGCCAAGTCAAGAGTGCCATGGAATCCCCTCAAAACAGTTGAATGGTCAATAGGACCACTCAAGGTGTTGGTGTGCAAAGATTCAATACAAAATATACAGAGTGTTCTTATTTGTGCCATCTCAAATTACTGAATTTTTGGAACTTTATACTGGTCAAAAATCGAGTATATCAAAACCGCTACACACACTATAAACGAACTAAATCTAAAATAAATTAAAAGTAAAAAAATATTTTTAAAAAAAGCTTTTATTTAAATGCGCTAAAAAGAATAAAATAATCTTTTCTTTTAAAACTTTTACTATCAACTTATAACGTCATTCCACAATTTATATGATATAAAAGCTTGTCGCGAGATTTAAGTAGTGGTATTTACTTAGTTTGAAAACTTAAATCTCGCGACAAGCTTTTATATCATATAAATTGTGGAATGACGTTATAAGTTGATAGTAAAAGTTTTAAAAGAAAAGATTATTTTATTCTTTTTAGCGCATTTAAATAAAAGCTTTTTTTAAAAATATTTTTTTACTTTTAATTTATTTTGTAATTTTTAGTTTGGCCAGGTGTCTGAGTCTATTCATCTCAGTTAACGCATCATTGTTGCAAGGTCGTTTGCCGGTTAGTTTAGAACAGTCTAGCTCTTCAATGAGGAGACCTTCTAATGATCTAACCCTACTTAAGGCCACGTATGCTTGACCAGGCGCGAAGAGCTTGGAGCCTAAATATACAACGAGACAGGTCGCAGACCAATGCTGTTGACGCCTATCTCACCAAACTACACAAGTCAAAGTTAACTAGTCCGCCATCTTGGGTGTTCCGCCATGTTGGATTTAGAATGACGTCACACATATAATCATGCATTGTCATCCAAATTAAACGTGTGTACAAAATTTCAGCTCGATCGGTTGAAATTTAACTAGTCCGCCATCTTGAGTGTTCCGCCATGTTGGATTTAGAATGACGTCACACATATAATCATGCATTGTCATCCAAATTAAACGTGTGTACAAAATTTCAGCTCGATCGGTTGAAATTTAACTAGTCCGCCATCTTGAGTGTTCCGCCATGTTGGATTTAGAATGACGTCACACATATAATCATGCATTGTCATCCAAATTAAACGTGTGTACAAAATTTCAGCTCGATCGGTTGAAATTTAACTAGTCCGCCATCTTGGGTGATCCGCCATGTTGGATTTAGAATGACGTCACACATATAATCATGCATTGTCATCCAAATTAAACGTGTGTACAAAATTTCAGCTCGATCGGTTGAAGATATCTGCTTCAAAATTGAGTTGCAAGATTCCACCCGAACAAATTACATACATACATACATACATTGCAAGTTAAATAAAAGCTTTTAAAATACAGAAGTCTGCCAGTCAGTAAGTCCATATCAGTTAAGGTGGCTGGTGTGCCACAACAGCAAACGTACAGAAAATGTATCATCTTAGACAGTGACTTTGTTGAGTAAGGTCCAATAATTTAAATTGTTTTTATTTGTTAGTTGGCATTTTGTAAAGAAATACATTACTTTTGTGTTTATCAACATTTTTTCAATAATTCCACAGCACTCGTGACCCGTATAAAGTTTCATAATAATTCAGCATTTTGAGATGGCACAGATAAGAACATTCTGTATATTTTGAATTGGACCTTTGCACACCAACACCTTGAGTGGTCCTATTAACTATTTAACTGTTTTGAGGGGATTCCATAGCACACTTGACTTTGCAGGTGGCTTTAAAATTCCTATTTTGCTCAACCTGACACCCTGCAGAATAGAACTCCCTGTATATTTTTTATTCAAATTTGATATATAGGGGTTTTTGGGTGTTCTGATTAATGCTGTGGGGTCAGATTTTAAGTAAAAAATCGCTAAATCGTTTTTGTGAAAATCGAGGTATAAAAAAATCGTAGCCGTCCCTGGATTTACATTTTGACAAAAGTGAAAACGTCAAAAGAAGCGTTGAAGCGTTGACTGACGTATTAATAAGACTTCTCACGGCTATAGCTTCATGTCCCGGAAAACAGATGTCGCCTATGGTCAACAATGTATTTTGCATTGTATTTTGTCTCCGGCAGCGCATGGTGAGCCAGATAACTGTCAAACATGACAGCCGTGAGCAGTCTTTATTAATACGTCAGTCAACGGTTGAAGACTTTCGAACAAAAAAAGGGTTTTGAAAATATCTCACAAAATACATTTTTTATCGATTTGTATACACTTAAAAACAGACACCCTGTATAAACAAATGCTCCTATTTCCCGTTAGGAACCAAAACTCAACCGATTTTAATTTCTTTTATCACCGTATTTCTAATTAAAACGGCTTTGCCTACGCCTATATAAAGGTCTCAAACAGAAAACAAATGACTCGTGTAATTTCAGTAGACAACTTTCCTCAACAAAAAAGTACTTACCACTTGGATGATGTATGGAAACAGTAACTCCACCAATACCATTCCGCATTTTGAAACCTTTTGTCTTAGCCTCTTTCAACCAATCTTTCTCCTTTACCTTGATTTCCGCTTCTAGCTGTTTCTGTTCTAGTTCGTACAGTTCTTCAAGAATAACGAAAACTGTATAAACAAATTTAAAAGACGAATATAAAACACGTGTCTTACCACTTAACCCATAGGTGAAGCTGATCTAAACAGTTGACACAATATTTTCATTATATTTTTTTTTTCATCTTTAAATAGCACCAAATCAAAATAATACTTACTATTGCTGCGAAGACCATCAGGCTTGTACCAAATTCATACATTTTCGGTTTAACAGTGAAAGAACTAAAAATTATAGATTCACATTGGACACTCACCTCTACTATAATGAAGTTGCAAGAATTTCATCTCGATATTTGAGGTTAAATGGATAAGTGAGACATTATCCAATTTGTATGTTGAGATTTATATCTTTAGTGAAATGTCCCACAATTTCAGCTTATTATACAATACCTAAACTTTTGATGCTGTTTTTTTATAATTGTTTCATTGATATTTAAATTGTTAATAAAACGAAAGTAAAAAGCAAAACTACTTCTTTATTGAAAATATCTAAATATACACATTACGCACGTTGCAGTCATTAATATACAAGGTGGTCCAAATTCGGGGGCTACCATGGGGATCTCCGTACCGGTAAGTGATAAGTGGGTAGTTCGAATTTGGCAAAGTTGGGCATTTATGGGCCCAACAATTCGCCGTTGAGAAACATTCAATTTTGTGTTCGGTTTTGAAATTTTCGAAAAAAAAATATTGTTTTTATTTTTTAATTAACCCATTAAACAGAGATTAAAAATCTGAAAGTTACTTCTTAAGGCCACTTTTTCTTCTCCACAATATGGCGGATACGGATTTAAAATCCGTCGTTTCATCTCTTATTAACCATCATCAGCTTTGTTTTTCTTACGGAGATCCCCAAGCTTGAATCACCCTGTACAGAGTGTTGCTAACAAATTATGTCAAAATGTACACTTCTTTATAAATTTAGTTTAATTTTATCAAGGAGGATAACTAATAGCAGCAATATATAAATAATCTATAGTCACTGCTAATGGCTATCCGCAAGTACAGGGTGCCCCAGTTAACGTGATAAACCCGATTTCTTGGTAATTTTAAAATTAAATTGATGGTTAAAAACTAAGCTTGTGTAGAATTTTCCTAGGAATTCAAATGTGACGGCAAACGTAATATATAGGATGTTGTTAAGAAGTTATTTCAAAAATACCCTTTTCTAAAAAATTGTCAATTTGGAGTAACAAAAAACTGTCGGCTTTCATTCCTGACTACCGGTTTGACCGGAAATGAGCATCACTTGGTCAGATTTTTTGACACCCTGTATATTTTGGGATTTGTATGTTCTTTTTGTTCTCTTAATTCCAATCATATATTTTTATATAGTTATCTCTAAAAATAACCAAGCAACGAATTTTAATTTTTTGATAAATTTACATTTTTGCATAGAATGCTAAAAATATAGTGTTATAGTTAGAGATAATTATGTAAAACCATACATGGTTGGAATTGGGAGAAGAGAAGGAACCTAAAAAAAAACAAAATATACAGGGTGCTTGACCAAGTGATGCTTAAAAATGAGAACCGACAATTTTTTGTTACTCCACGTCTACTGAGCACTAATGACAGCGAAAGTGACGTTAGATTTCGTATTTTTTTAAGTTGTATAGCATAAAATCTAATAATATTTTACACGGCAAAAATTTAGTACAAACATCTCTGTCTTCATTTTAATCATAAGATCTTACAAGCAGTGTTTTGTTTTATAGGTTATGAAAACCGTGGGAAAAATAATAATTCCAATGCATATGCTTTTAAGATCTTATGATTAAAATGAAGACAGAGATGTTTGTACTAAATTTTTGCCAGGTAAAATGTTATTAGATTTTATGCTATACAACTTAAAAAAATACGAAATCTAACGTCACTTTCGCTGTCGGCAACCCTCTCTTAAAGTGTTACAATTGAACTTCACAATTTTTTTGGAGAAGGGTAGTTTTTGAAATAACTTTTTAATAACACTCTGTATATTAAGTTTGATGTCGTATGAGAATTCTTCGGAAAATTCTACACAAGCTTGGTATTTGAACTAGGTATCAATTTATTTTTAAAATTACCGAGGAAATCGGGTTTATCACGCTAACTTGGTGTACTGTACCTAAGTAAAAAATTGTCGGTCCTCATTTCTAGTCCAGTTTGACCTAAAGTGAGGCACACTTGGTCAGTTTTTAAGACACCCTGTATATTTTCTGGTTTTTTAACTTTCTTTTGTTCCACCAAATCTAACGATATACAGCTTTCTATAGTTATCTCAAAAATAGGAGAAAGCATCAAAACAGGGTGCTTCTTAATAACATGCTAATACTTAAGAGGATTATTCTTGGGTCCATTTTGAGAAAAAACTTTATATGAACATATGTCCTAAAAGTCTTAACTTTTGAACTGCAGGGGGCTAAAATTTTAATAATTTTTTTTGTATTATAACTTTGGTATTACCCTAGATATTTTTGTGAAATTTGGTACACGCCTTCTATGCATCAAGATGCATTTTCCGATGTACAAACAATTTTATTACTTTTACCAGTGGCGACTGTACCGGTTTATATATTATATGTTTATATATTATATGTTACGCCACTGCTTTTTCTTAAAGTAAAAATTATTTTTGAAATCCCCATTCTTTTCTGAGCAAATGAGGTCTCTTCTTCTTTTTTTGACGTACGGTTTTCGCATAAAAAAATAAAACTCCTTCATTTGCACCTTGGTATAAAATGAGATATTAACAATTACTCAAAACGATCTAGTTGTCAAGAAACAGATTTTATTTTGTAAACATAAACAGTTTTGACAGTTGTCTACCTAGTGTGCATTGAGATTTTCGCCAGAGCCGCACTGAGGCACCACCTTTATTTAATTTTACTTTTACAATTGTTTACGTCAAAATATTTCGGAAAAATTTATTGGCTCAATCAAAATGAGTCAAAACATCGATAAAATTATTTGTGTCAGTGTCTAAATTGCTGAAAACAACAAGATAAAACCGCATAAATACGCTTTTGCGATCTAGTACATCCCTGTTGCCAGACGCGCTGATATTTTATATCCTATTGACCAATCGCCTTATTTCGCGGAACAACTTCGATCACGTGTCTTATTTACGCCGCGCGTACGAGTTACTTGATTTTAGTATAGAACAAGATACTTACATCCTATTAGTATTTATTTTATTTTATTTAGGTATTTATCAAACAGAATCCACTCTACTAATTTAATATATTATTATGGTTTGTAGAAATGAGAAGGGCAATTAAAATATGAGCACAAGTACAAATAATGAAAATTAAAAAGAAAAGTTAGACTTTATGGGTTATTTTCGGTATCTGATAATATTAGGTACCTACTTATATCAATATCAACATACAAGATAATCTAATATGTCCCAGTGTTTCGTATGTATGTGTCCCAGCTGTTTCCCCTTATAAGGTTCAACAAGGCAGCCATAATCCTTCACGAAAAATTCACACTGAAATGGTAGGTAGCTTAACAGTGTATAAATATACTTGAAGATACAAATTATTTTTCTCAATTAATTACATACCTAAAATATCCATTACCTACATCTTAAATTATATGTTACCTATACTTCAGTCAGGATAAAATAGAAAGTAGGTCAGTCATGCGCAGTATAGAATTCGCCGATTATTTCTATGAAAGCCACCATGGGCGTCCCTATATTGTTTAAAATTCCCTAAATGGCCTAAATGAAGGTGTTTCCTGCATTTTTAACGTATAATTATTACAATAAACACTCCGAAATAAGGTGGCACAATCTACAGCACTCGCCCCCTGCCGCAATGCAAAACCGCGGTTTTCAGTATGCACGGGAGAAGGTATTCCCGACGTGATGCGCCCATGGATTGCGGACCCTCTAAAAATAAATATTTGGCGCGCCCGGCCTTTAAGCCAATCAGAGGCGCTAGAGCTGACAGAAGGAGAACCTGGAATTCGAGGTTGCCATATCAACGAGGCAAGTGATCAGAAATCGCGGGTTATGGATTAGGTATATTTCGACGTGGAAAGAAAGCTTTATATGCCACGTTTGGCAACTCTGTTTTTGATCATCGATCCAAATACCGCATTGCGCAAGACTGACCTACTTTCTGTTTTATTCAGACTGGAGTATAGCTTATTGGAAACTACTGTCAGTACCTACTTATTACTAATACCAATCTGGGTTTAAATCTGACTCCAACTGTGACAAATTGTCACTCCAAAGTAATTTTAAAATGCAAAAATATATGGTAAAAGTAGTATATATATATATATATGCTAAGGCGAAAATGCGAAAATGTTTGACCAAATTCACCCGCTCCACTTCCACTTCATCCTCATCGGCCATGAATGTTGATGGTATATATATATTCCATGGCCACAACCTTCTCAAGTTTACAAGGCAGACTACGATAGCTGTTTCCCATTATAAGGTTCAAGGTTCAACAAGTCAGCCATAATCCTTTACGAACAATTCAGATGGAAATGGTGGGTAGCTTAACAGTGTAGAAATATATTTGGAGGTACAAATTATTATTCTCAATTAATTACAAACCTCTAAAATATCCATTGCCTACATCTCAAATTATTTGTTATCTAGCTTATTGGAAACTACTGTAGGTACCTACTTATTACTAATACCAATCTGGGTCTAAATCTGATCGCAACTGTGACAAATTCTCATTCAAAGTAATTTTGAAAATGCAAAAATATAGGGTAAAAGTAGTATATAAGTAGGCTAAGACGAAAACGCGAAAATTTTTGACCAAATTCACCCGCTCCACAGCGGCCATGAATGTTGATGGTATTCCGTGGCCACAATCTTCTCAAGCTTACAAGCCCTGTGAAAACATGTGGCAACGTCGCAGCGGGACGGTTTAAAACAGGTCTATGCAGTTAGAGCAGTCTGCACTTTGTCTTAGTACATCTTTTCTAATAAATGTTCAACCCTCTTTTTAATTATAATTAGATACATTTGTAAACTTTGTTTCAATAATTGGGTACCTAAGTAAGTATAGGTACGTCGTTTGTTTAATAACAGACAATAAAAGCAGTAACAAGTAACAAAACATACACAGAAGTATAAGTATTTATAATAAGTACGAGTACGATTCCTGGTGTGGATAGGTACATTTTTGACTGATTGAAATGGCAGTTAGGGTCAATTTCATAATACATTCAACTAAATTATCTTTTGACTTTAACATTAGGTAAAGAAACTTTTGCAACAATACTAAACAATGGTTGGATTGTTAGAAATCTTCTTTAATTTGAAAGGATACTTTAGTTTGTCTATGCAATTGGCCCTTAATCATTTTATTCTTAAATTTTCGTCCTTTGGAAAGCCCAAAATGAATACAAGTCTACCTACCGCCTGCCGTCAAGTAAAGAAAACCTAGCTACCTACTTCAAGTCATTATTACGATTTAACTTACAGCAAGGTATATAAGGAAGTTCTAGCTTCCCTCGATGGTTCTACGCATCTCGGGGCTTGAAATTGTAAAGGAACGATTCTTCACTTCGAACTTTTAGAGAAGTGTTTAATTTTTTCACAAACAAAACCAATTTATAAAAAAGCTGTCGCCAGCACTTCGGGCTGTCTATTTCCACCCAGAGACACACTGCCTCGTCGTAACAATCTGGCGACGATAGCACTACCCGCACTACACAAATTAATTCTGGTAAATTTCTCGTAAAATCAACTGACAGGTAGTGACAGGCCACGCCGCGCAGACCAGCAAGCCATGTTGACAGCTTTCCCAACTTCAGGGCTTTCCTAGAGTCGGCTGTGTCATGGCATTTGATGATGTTCATATGGAACGCCATAGAATGCCTTCGACCATGGCCAAAAATATCCGCGTGTTCGTCATAGGAGAATTTAATGGAGAAAGTGGACTCTTGCGTGCATACCCTATATTACTCTGCTAAAAGTGTAGGTTGTTGGAAGTAGCACTTGATTTGTAGGAGTACAACATTTATCCAGCATACGTTTCTTATAATTTATTCATAACTTCTGATCATTAAAAATATCGCCTAAAACTAACTTATCCTAAACATTTCGTGTTGATCTTTTTCTTAATCTATGACGTCCCTGATCCTCAGCTTATTCGACTCGGTCCACAAACACGTGTCGCGCTTATTCCATAAAACTTCAAACTTGCGCCCGTCTTTCTGTTTCAGCCTCTTCGATCCCGCGGGACGTTTTGCATACATGTCTGCTCTTGTCTCCTTAAATTCTCTCAAATCCAGGTTCAGCAGCGTCATAACTTCATCTACTACATCGATATCGATCGCAGTGGAATTTTTGGTGTCTTCGCCATTCGATTTATCGATATTAGAAGACTTGCTATCAGTAACGTCAAAGTTTTCGCATTGAATGTACTTGTTGCTATTGTCCCGTGAAATTCCAACGTGATCTTGATTGGAAGGGTCTGAATAGTAAATGTAGGTGACATTTTCGGACAGAGGCTCGCACATGGTTAAATAGTTCTTGATGGGCGTAATATAGATTGGAAATGTGTGATTTCCGTTTAGTGGAGTACATGATATAGTGCCGTTGCCGTCTTTTTCTGTCATGCGGGTTTTACCTTAAAATAACAGAAATTGTTACTATTAAGAACGTATCTAATAACGAACGTTTTGAGACAAATGATGCTGCCGTCATACAATGACTTAAGCCACAATTGAGAACAAAACTGCGATAGTTTGAAGATCATGAGCAGCTATTTCCTGATATAGGTGCAGTCCCATTATTAAGAAATTATGTTAATAGGAATAGTAGTTTCTACTATGGTTCTGCTCCTCTTTCTAATAATGAAGGATTTATCGCAGAGTTGAATTTGTGAGTGGAGTGGAGTCGAAAGTCAAAGTCAGGGCAAACAAAGAAAATAAGTTTAACGGCTTTTGGGACAAACCATTTTCGGTAACTGACAGAGTGAACCAGCATCCAATATCCAATGGATTGGATGGTTAGGTACATGCTGAATCGTTCAAAGGTGGGTAGACCGAGACCACGATGCACAGATAATGGTATGCCAGCTAGGAGAACCAAAATTAAACTCTTTTGCGCACCTACGTCACTTCGACCAAATTGCGGCCAACTTAGAAAAAAATAGTCCTAAAAATAGTCTCACTGCCACCATACGTTAGTTATCAATTTCACATCAAGTTAAATACAAAAACAGAATGTAGGCACCTCAAGAAACCTTGGTGAACATGTGAACGATACATAGATAACGGTATGACCGCGCGCAGGTCGAGGCCTACGATAAAGACAGGCCGTGGGGCACAAAAATCACGTGACCATCTTAGTCCGACGTTACATGTCATTTGTCACATAACTGAAAGCGGCAGTTTGGGTTTTGAGAAGTTTTAAATGTTTAAAGTGTTTTTAAACGTCTTAGTTTATATTTTAGAAATAAGTTTGTGTCTAGTGCCAGTGCGCGTGTGTCCTGGCGGAGGGGAACCGCTCAGGTATTATTACGGCCTCTGGGTGGGACTCGTGTCGTCCAGGAGTATTGGTGCCGCTCGCGCCGACGCGTGAGCGCTGTAAGGGGAATTCTCCCCCCGGAATGGACAGTGGAGCCTGAGACACAGACGGGTGAACTGCTTACGGGAGATCCGCGAGTTCGGACGGTCCGGGTGGCTGGAAGCCGTTCCCGTTGACCACGTGCGGGTTTGTGTATTTTGTATTCACCATTCACCTTGTGGGAAATAAATCAGTGTTGTAACGTACTCGAGGATTTTCGTTGTCGAGCCACGCCCTTAATACGGTTCCTATTCGGCCTTTCACGCTGCCGATCAACTGGAACCTCGTCAATATTTACAGTATACTGAGGTGAGTTTTCATTTTTATTTCGTAAAAAATATGTAACCTAAATACCAAATATTGGATCTTTTTAAATTATATTTATACATATTACAAAAGCCAGGAAGAAAATGTCACCATAAAAACATTTGCTTTGCCTCGGGATGAAAATTTGCGACAAAAACGGATTCGTCAAATTCCAACTGAGATTTAATTTCTAAAAAGCCCTTATGTATGTGTGGCTAACACATTTTCAAGAAAGTGAAACAATTAAAGTGGACAACGGTTATCTGTTTATCGTGCCTTGGTGTCTATGTGATTGCCTAGCTCACTATAAACGAGTCAAATTTCCGTTTAAAAATAAAAGGTAATGATTTTTTCGAATAAACGTCACCGTTAACGTCACAGCACCTGCGCGCAGACATACCGTTATGTATGTATCGTGGGTAGACCGAGACAGTCGACTGTTTCTAGCTTGTTATGCTGTCATCAGCCGGCCATAACCCAGTACAAATTACCCAGGAACGATTCATGGCTAAGTTAATCTTTAACCAGCAGTATAGCCGGTAAGATATATACCAAGGCCATCTAGTTAAATCTGTCATAAACCATAAGAATTCGGCCAAAAATGGTCGATGTATAAAAAGTATAGGTAGGACTTAGGTATAGTATTTCTAAAGTCACTTGGAACAGCATAAAAACCTGTGAATTTTATACGGGTGATTTCTGCTGATAAGTCTGGTATTTTTACCAGTAGCAGAGCGTGGTAAATGCCATGAAATAGATCGCGCCTCGTGTATCACTATGTTCCAAAGTAAGTTCATTTATATTTTACCAGGGTCCAGGGTAGCTCGAGAACAGGCGCTTCCGGCAATAAAATACGAGACAAAACACTTTTTAACCATATTAAACCGCACCTGGTATTATAAGTAAAAGGAGATGAAGGACGATAGATATTGTAGTAAAAACAACTGACTAGCTCGCCTAATATAATATATCACCAATACTTGCCTGGGCCCTGGGCTACACTGTTCGACGGCTGGCCACTTTTACAGCGAAATGCGGTGGATAGGCGTGCGATAATTTCACAGATTTTAGGATATACTTGCGTAAATAGATATGGCTTTTTAGAGACCTTTTGACAATATTGTATGGTGCATTAACCTTTACGTTGTGTGTGATGACAACCTTAAAAAACCTTAAAAGTGAAATATTATGTTGCTTGTAGAATATGTATATCTTTAAAAAACTGCGTGACGCTTATGTCCGATATTAGAATTTTTTTATGGAATTAGAGTTTTTTATACTGTTTCAAGTGACTTTAGAAATACTATACCGTTTACAAAATAAATGAAGAATATAAGGGCACACGGGAAACCAACTCTTTGGGAACTCTCTGTAGAAATCAACTAGGATCTGTCTCAGTCTACTCACCTTTGAACAATTCATTAAATATTGGATGCTGGTTCACTCGGTCAGTTATATACTGTATATTATATGTATACCGAAAATATTTTGTGCCAAATTCCGTTAAACTTTATTTTCTTGAATATTTGTGGACGTTAATTATTAGCGTCTCATTCTCAGGCCTACGTTTTCTCAAAGTGTGAAAAAGCTCCTTTAGATTTAGATTATTATTACGGTTTATTATTAAACAAAATATGATTGTACCCTGTGAGAGACACAACATCTCGTTAAAAATGTTGTAAGTCTTCAAGTAGCAGTAGTCTTCAGCCTCTCTAGGTATAAACAAGCCCAGGGATTCTCCAGCCATACCAGGGCAATAACCATTTTCCAAATTTATTTGCGTCGGGCATGTGAATGTCCATCTGTTTCTATGGATGAACATCCTACCTAGAAAAACATAAAAAACTGAACTAACCTAGTATGTGGTTCAACTAAAGAGATTGGAATTTCGCAAGAATTTAATCGAGACACAAAATCCCTTTTTAACGAAAATTGTTAGATTTCGAGATATCAAAAATCTACAAGCTTTCTAACGATTCCGCAAATTTAGCAAAAATTTTTGATTTCTCTCCCGGGTGTTTTTAACGTCTGTGTAATATGTACCTCTAGTTGACAGGTCAGATAATTTAGACCGTCAGCCAGCGACAGATTTTCCTTACTGATTTTCTCATTTATGCCTTGGAGAGGGTTGAAAGGTAAATCGATGCCGAGTCGGAAAATAGTAATTTTAAGTTTGGCCCCCGGGGAAAACATATGGAAAATTCGATTTTTCAAAACAGAAAAAAAAAGGTACTAATTCTCACTTATGCCATGTTCACCGTATGATTTCTTATACTATTCCGACCTCGAAAACCCAAAGGCATAAGTGTAGCCTGTGGAAAAAGGGGCAGATCACACAAAAACTTACATGGTTTACTGACTCCGTCAGTTATGCCGTTCGAAATGATGAAAACTTATATCCTCACTAGCCCAAAAATTGATTGGCAGAAGTGACGCGTGGGGAAAAATGCACTTTTGGGTCGGAAAATAAGTCGGAAATTTTTTTTTTCTTCAACTGATTTCTGCAATTATGCCTCTGAAACTATAGAAAGTTATGGGTCTATCAGACAGTCTTAGCACATTGGCTTAAGTCTGGGAGGAGGATAAAGGCGATGGCAGAAGTCGGAAAGTTGCAGAAAATTCGTGGAAATGTTAATTAATAATAGCAGTTAGGCCGTTTGGCATGTAGTTAGAAAATGCGATTCTAGGACTACATACCAAGAGGCATAAGTGTAGGACGGGGTTTTCATATTTATTATGACTAATTTAATTTGAAAAAAGATAGCTGACAAATGAAAATTTGTTTATACATAGTGTCAGTTATGCCGTTTGGCATATAGCTAGAAAATGCGATTCTAGGACTACTTACCAAGAGGCATAAGTGTAGGACGGGGTTTTCATATTTATTATGACTAATTTAGTTAAAAAATGAGATAAATTGTGTACCTAAATATGCTTAGATGGGTGCTTTATATTATTTTATACTATTAATTTACAAAAAGAGCGTATTTTGCAGCTATTCTGTTTCGCATATTTAGAGAATACTTTTATAGACCAGATCGTGTGTATTTAGATGGAATCGCTATTTTTGTTTAAAAAAAGCTTGACTAGGCCGGCTGAATATTTCGCAAAATAAAGAACCGAGGTTCAAGTCGACCGAATATTTCCGGAATTATTACCAATTGTCCATGAATTTTATTGAAAATAAATAAGGTCAGAATTACTGTTGATGAGGTAGAGGGGCACTTATTTATAGTACAAGATATATGCACTTAAAATTGTAAAATAAATATTTCTCCTATTTTTCGCACACGCTATAAAATCAAGTTTTCTATATAAAAAAGCGATTAGAAGAAAATACAGGGTGGCCCACCACGAACTGCATCGATCTATATATGGAAAACTAAAAGTAGGAAAATTCTGAAAATTTGGCACCTCACCAATGCCGATGGGCGCTGCTCAACTAAAATATTTTGGTGAATCTGGCACTTCCGGTTATACCGGAAGTCGATATCAACTTTCTTATTTCAAACGGAACACCCTGTATATTATTGCATTTTTGGATTCTAGGCATCATTTTGGAACAAAAACATGCAACATATCCTATGTCTAAATCCAACCGTTTTTGAGATATTTGCATTTTTCCGAAAAAAAGTACAGGTGCAGACCTATAAAATCAATTAGCGATTTATACGAGGAAACCGCGAAATTTCAAAACGAATTTTTGGCATCGAGAAGCCCTGACCTAGCGATCTCTGCTGAGAAATAAATCCGTTCTTATACAGGGTGTTCACAAAATATGAATAAAAATTACATTCAAAATGTGCTTAAATCTATAAATTTTCAAATGGAAACCCCCATTTTTTTAATGCGATCTTATTCACCACTAAAAATGATGACAACTTTGTGTAAGGTTTCCTATACCTAAATGCAGTAATTTTCGATTAATTTACGAAAAACCCACTTTTCGCTCATAGCGTGTGCGAAAACTAGGAGAAATATTTATTTTACAATTTTAAGTACATATATCTTGTACTATAAATAAATGCCCCTATACCTCATCAACAGTAATTCTAGCTACATTGTTCATACCTTATTTATTTTCAATAAAATTCTTGGACAATTTTGTTTAAACAATTAGTAATAATTCCGGAAATATTCGGTCGATTTGAACCTGGGTTCTTTATTTTGCGAAATATTCAGCCGGCCTAGTCAAGCTTTTTTTATACAAAAATAGCGATTCCATCTAAATACACACCATCTGGTCTATAAAAGTATTCTCTAAATATGCGAAACAGAATAGCTGCAAAATACGCCCTTTTTGTAAATTAATAGTATAAAATAATATAAAACCCCCCTCTAAGCATATTTACACAATTTATCTCATTTTTTAACTAAATTAGTCATAATAAATATGAAAACCCCGTCCTACACTTATGCCTCTTGGTAAGTAGTCCTAGAATCGCATTTTCTAACTATATGCCAAACGGCATAACTGACACTATGTATAAACAAATTTTCATTTGTCAGCTATCTTTTTTTTAAATTAAATTAGTCATAATAAATATGAAAACCCTGTCCTACACTTATGCCTCTTGGTATGTAGTCCTAGAATCGCATTTTCTAACTATATGCCAAACGGCATAACTGACACTATGTATAAACAAATTTTCATTTGTCAGCTATCTTTTTTAAAATTAAATTAGTCATAATAAATATGAAAACCCCGTCCTACACTTATGCCTCTTGGTATGTAGTCCTAGAATCGCATTTTCTAACTACATGCCAAACGGCATAACTGCTATTATTAATTAACATTTCCTCGAATTTCCTGCAACTTTCCTATTTTCTTAAAATATGAAGACCCCGCTCTAAACTTCTGCCATCATGGTTTTGTGGTTTTTATGTTAATTAGTTTTTATTGCAATTCATTTTATCCCTGACAAAATCAGTTGACGAAAAAAAAATTTTCCGACTTATTTCCCGACCCAAAAGTGCATTTTTCCCCACGCGTCACTTCTGCCAATCAATTTTTGGGCTAGTGAGGATATAAGTCTTCATCATTTCGAACGGCATAACTGACGAAGTCAGTAAACCAAGTAATCTTTTGTGTGATCTGCCAAACCCTTAATTCAACCCTTTTTCCACACGCTACACTTATGCCTTTGGGTTCTCGAGGTCGGAATAGTATAAGAAATCATACGGTGAACATGGCATAAGTGAGAATTAGTACCTTTTTTTCTGTTTTGAAAAATCGAATTTTCCATAAGTTTTCCCCGGGGGCCAACCTTAAAATTACTATTTTCCGACTCAGCATCGATTTACCTTTCAACCCTCGCCAAGGCATAAATGAGAAAATCAGTAAGGAAAATCTGTCGCTGGCTGACGGTCTAATTAGCATCTAGTACCTGCGGCCAACCACCCTTCTGTACGCAAGTATTTGCACAACAACCAATAATTAAAATTAAATTAATAATTTATTATACCCCTTTGTTTTGTATTATAAAACTGCAGGCTATCAATCTTCTTATTTTGTGCTATTTAGTATTTGTTTCTGTTAACTGCATCTGTGAGTCTAATATGGAAGTTATAAAGAGCACCAGAAGAGGCAGTTCTAGCAATACATGGCTTTAAATTTCGTTTCCATAAAACATTAGACAATTATAGTGAACCGTTGGACGTGTTTTAAAGGTATATGTACGTGCAAATCTTTTCTAAAACTGGGAAAAAATCAAGAAGTTTTGGAAGGCCCTCTCATGAACGAAAGGAAGATAACAAGTTACAACGGCAAAGGCTAAGCAATTCTTTAAAGCGAAAAGCCGCTGATGATATTTGTGCAAGACCTGCTAAACTTATACACTTGGCTTTAGAAGAAGGTGATACCCATTCACTTGCACGTACGGACTTAGCGTTAATTTAAAAGAAACATGCAAAACTCACGACTATCAAAACACCCGCAACCAAACTTCATGGAAGAGACTCTCATTATATTGGCAAATATTGAAGTCAAGACTAACGCCAACGAAGATTTTGTGATTTTCTAGGTTGAAGTGACGTTTATGTCTATGGTACGTTTAAGAGTTGCCCTAAATATTTTTATCACTTCTTTACCTTTCACGCCTTTTGCATTCTTTCTTTTCCCTGCAAAAACTGTAGAATGTTATAAGAACTCTTTTCAAAATGTTAGTTAATAGCTGCATAAATGACTGGTTTTAAATATAAAAGGACGACAACCGCAGGGCGTTAATGGAAAAGGGTCAGATTGTCTTGAGAAGAGCAGAGTTTCTGCGGAAATATAAAAATAATCAAAACTCTGAGTTGAAGGGGCAAGTTGTTTTGACGAAACTTGGATATTTGCAAGATGAAACCAAAAACGATCTTGGCAGGATGAGGTCCCGCTAGTCAAAGCAGTCGCGAGGTTCCGCTAGTCACTTCTTTTTCCACAACGTAAATTTTTACAGGAATTCGCCCAATCCAATACCAAAGTTTACAGAATATTCTGTAAACTTTGCCAATACAGAGTTAGAAGAATGATAATTTCAGGCGTATAAAAATACGCCTGCCGCTTTTTTGTCTTATTGTTACAAAATATACCTAGTTTAAAAATAAACTAAAAAACACGCTTTAATAGCAAACCCAACTAATAAGTAAAAATAATAATAGCAAACCGAATTTTATTGTAAAAAAGAAGCGTGGGGTGCATGGCATCAATTATTATAAATATTTCATTAGTAGCTATTGATAAAAGTAGAAAAGTAGAGTTATTATAAAAATATAATAAAAAGCACCCATGCTTTTTTTTTTACAATAAAATTTGGTTTGCTATAATTATTTTTTACTTTTTAGTTCGGTTTGTTATTAAAGCGTGTTTTTTTAGTTTATTTTTAAACTAGGTATATTTTGTAACGATAACAATTTTTAGTTTTTTAAACTATATTTTTAAATTTATTTTTGGTTTGATGTACCTGTTATTAATATACCTATGTACTTTATCTGTGTTCATATATTTATTTCAAAATTTGTTTATTTACCCTAATATGTTTATATTCTTTGTGTTTTATAATAAGTTCTCAAAAGATGTGGTCAAAATTTTGATTTTGGATTTAGTTGTATCTACTTATCTTTTGTCTTTATAACATCCTTTTAGTTAGCTACGTACATACATTAGTTAGCAACATCGCTATAACTGGATAGTCAGACTACCACTTTACAATTTCAAGGCATGGTAAAATGTATATAATATATAAAAATAAAACCACGAACCTAATATTACAGCTTCTCTAAATGATGGTAAAACGCATTATTTTACAATTAAAATTTGGGAGAATTTACCGGCTAAAACGCATTTTTACAATTAAAATATAGGTGAAGTCACCGGGGTGAAAGGACTGTTATATCTGGTTGCCTATACAAGTATAAATTTTCCTCATTTAAATCTACGGCACTGGAGGATGCAGCCTCGATTTGATTGATTCAGTGACGTAAATTGATGATGTGTACGCCATAATTCGTGAAACGTACTTTTATTTCAGAAGTTTTACTGATTATATAATGGCAGCACTTCCTGATGACCAAAAAGTTGAGTTTTGCGACTACGTGTTAGAAAACTAAATATCCGACCGAAGAGGCAACGTTTCCTTCGCAAACATGGGCCGAGTTTTCTAGTTCCTGTAACAGGACTACAAATTCATGTTAGTCTTTCCATGCTCCATTGAATATATTATTGGAAGTGGCTATTTATACGTCCGACGTATATGAAAGTTGGTATACGTCTTGCGCTCTGATTGGCGAGTTGAGTCACGTGACTTCTTTGGACAGACATTTACCTCCATACACGTCCGAATCCAAAGTAGACTAATTTAGATACGTCGGAAGTGCATTTTTCTCAAGCATCGTTGCAATAACGAGCGTGTATGCCCTCCGTTTTCGGAGATGGGCGCTGCGGTATGAAAAAAGAAGTGGTAATTATTTTCAATGACGTAACCCGCCCCCGATTTTCTTGAAATTTTGGCCCTATTTTCTTCCGACATTCGGTGCCCGCCAAATGGTTAAGCCCGATTTATAAACTTTGATGTTTGACGTTTGAAAGTTGGACATCGAAGATTATTATTTCTAAACTCAAATTCCGTCAGGGATAACAACGGAGCTCCTGGAGGTCCGTTGGGACACAGACACAGAATACTATCAGCATATAAGTTGTTTTATATGCTCTGATACACTGATACTATTCTGCACAGAGAAATTCCTTTGTCTATGCTATTCTGTAGTTGGGATAACCAACATATAATTTTTTATCTTTTTCCGTTTTTCGTTGCCTCTCCGGCCAATGAAGTGCCTTCTGGGAGGTCACATGGTTTCCCAGTTTATCAGCTGATCATCTGTATTGATTTTGTGTAAAGTTTATAAATCCGGCTTTTTACAGCGCCGAACGTCGGGCGAAACCTGGCCAAAATTTCAAAAAATCGGTGGTGGGTTACACTATTGGAAATAATTACCACTTATTTTTTCACACCGCAGCGCCCATCACTGAAAAAGGAGGGCATACGTGCTCCTTATTGCAACGATGCTTAAAAAAAAGCACTTCCGACGTAGGTATCTAAAATCAGTTTACTTCGGACGTGTATGGAGTTAGTTAAATGTACGTCCAAAGAAGTCACGTGACTCAACTCGCCAATCAGAGCGCAAGACGTATACCGACTTTCATATACGTCGGACGTATAAATAGCCACTTCCTATATTATTTAATAGTCCACAGTCCACATCCTAATATTTCCATACTTATTGAGGTTTAAATTATATATTGAGCTTAGAAGTACCTAAATCAACAAAAAATCCCCCATTATATTTGAGAAAGAAAACTTTTTAAGAGAATCAATGAATGATTTCTGTAATGAACGCATTTCCATATTTGAATTTGTAAAAAAGTGTCTTTTAAATTTCTTCCCATTGTAACATATAAGCTTTTTCTTATAGTGTATCCCAAAAAATATTGTCTAAACATACTTGACCGCAATAAACTTAACAAAATGCAAGAACAAATGTAAATTTTGTGGATTTAGAATGTAAATATTGTAATCGCACTCTCATTTCTAAGAATATTCTGGGACTCAATTTACGTAGCTTATATTCAAACCTGGGACTCAATTTACGTAGTATGATTTATCAGTGGCACTAAATTCACGTAGATATATGGAAATAGGTCTCATTTACGTTTACTGGTTTAGAAACACCTGAGTCTGCCTTATTTGGCAGAGAAAATGGCGAGAAATTTACTTTTATATTATCTTCCAAATTTATTTTAAAATTACAGATTATTTTCCCGCGAGTAGAATTTTAAGGAGAATTCCTATAGCTATAGCGATGATTGATAAAAAAACTTACCACTAGGGTGGTGTATAGAAACCGTAACCCCGCCAATACCATTTTGCATTTTGAACTCTGCTATGTTGACATTGTCCGACAAAACTTTTTCCGTTACCGATTCTTGCTGTTTCTGCGCTACCTCGTCCGATTCTTCAAGAAAAACATTTTAAGAAAAATTTAAGGAATAATATATTATTGGACACTTACCACTCAAACCATAAATGAAGCTGATCTAGAAAAAAAAAGATAGGTATAATTTTTACAAGGAATCTTAACAAACACTTAATAAAGAGAAAAATGCCAGAATTAAAACCCAACCCTCCTGTGACGAATATTATGAATAGGAAATAAGTTATAGGTGGGTACATACAGTGTATACTTACTATTGCTGCCAAGACCACCAGGCTGGCACCAGATTGGTTCATTTTCGGTTCAACAATGCAGGAAGAAAATAGATTAAGGTCAGACACTCACCGACACTGTAATAAATTTGCAAGAATTTCATCTCCATATGTATACATCCATACGTATACGAATGCAAGACTAAATGAATAATTGAAACATTATTCAATTTGTATAGGTTGTTTTTCGAGCTACTCATATCTAAAAGAAAATGAAATGTTGGGTCTTGACTTTTTTATTTTTTTAACGTATTGTAAATAAAACAGAACTTAAAAGCAAACAAATTCTTTATTAAAAACATCTATATTGTACATAACGTTACCTAGTATCACATCTTATTATTTATTGAACAGCATTCAACCTAACGATGTAAGATATGCTTTGTAGAAGTGAGAAGAGCAATCAAAATTGACAATGGACACTTTTCAATTGCATCACAATACTTTTTTACTAAAGTAGAAATGATGAAAAATACTGAACTACCTAATTCAAATGAGCAATACAACTGTCACAATATTTGGAAAGCCATCATATCGTCAAACAGAATCATCTATGAAATAATAGTGTAATTAAAGGCTTGAGCCAAGAAACTAGAGCAGATATAGACCTACGAGAACTTGAAACAGTGGTAAAGTAATCTAATTTTAAATAGATTTATGATTATTTCAGTAGATTTGAGGCATCGAGTCTAGTCTAGTGTCCTTCATTGTGATCGCTGCCAATACGGACGAGGGATCTGAGTCAGGTTGACCAAGTTCAAGGTAGCCATTCAGCGAGTAGTTGAACAACTCGAAGTCAAACCTGAAAAGAAAATAAATCACCTATATCTTTTAATAAGTTCTATACTTATCTATACTGTGTTCAAAAAGAATTGATAGCACAGAGGAGGTTCCAGGGCCATAAAATGATCATAAACCATAGGCGGCGTTATTCTCTTTTATTTTCAATGTGTAAAATAGAAAAATTATCTTATGGTTGTTGTCTATCAAATGAGAAGCGTATGCTCAATTTTGCTTTTTATTGTCAAAATCTTCTTAAGACAACAACCATATTTGGAAAGACTAAAATATTTCTCGGCAAACTTTTATGGAAGGGTGGTCAAGAGGTATAAACCCTCCCTCTGGAAAACGTCGTAGGTTAATAATAACACACGTTGTAAGCGAAGATGGATTTCTAGATGGCGGTTTATTAGACTTTCAATCCAATTCTACCAGAGCGATTAACACGAGGAAATGACGGCCGATGTATTTGAAGAATATTACCAAATAATTCCCTACTGGTAATTGATAATGCAAGTTATCATTCTAGACTAGTGGAGAAGCTTCCAACGAGTTCTTGGAGAAAAGCGAATATTATTCAATGGCTAAGCGATAAGGGGCTGCAATTTGAAGAAGGAATGGTCAAAAAAGAACTTTTAAAAATAGCCAGGCAACATAGGTCAGGATTTAAGAAGTATGTAGTCGACCAAATGGCAAAAGAACGTGACACAATTGTGCAACGCCTGCCGCCATACCATTGTGAGTTTAACCCCATAGAGCTTATACAGGGTGAGTCACATCTAAAGGCAGAGCCGAAAACACAAGGCAGAACTCGCTAAAATAAGCATATATGCTTAATAAACATTAGCTCAAAAACGCTTGGTTCTCCATATACAGCGTGTTGAAGTTTTTCCAAAAATAACATATTTTTTTAATTTATTTCTTGCCCATTTAGGATTTCCAACCAAATTTGGTACACATTATGCATTGGACGGTTGCCATTTTGTGCAATAATTTGAACCCGTTCAGATGACCAGCGGCGTAGATACAAATAGTTACTGTAAATAATTGTAAAAAAAGTAGTACGGTCCTGTGCAAAACCAAAAATTTTGCCTTTTTTGGCTAGCCCATTCAATTTGGAACAAAAAGCGCCTCTTGGTGTTTTTTTATTTCTGGTACAGTTTCTTCGTAATTTCGGATTTTGTAAACTAGTGCCAAGGTGATTATGCTGGCATTTAAATAAAATTACTTGTGTCTACGCCGCTGCTCATCTGAACAGGGCCAAATTATTACACAAAATGACAACCCATAATATGTATCAAATTTTGTTGGAATTCCTAAACGGGCTCAAAAGAAATTAAAAAAATATTTGGAAAAGTTTCAACACGCTGTATATGGAGAACCAAGCTTTTTTGGGCTAATGTTTATTAAGCATATGTGCTTATTTTAGCGAATTCTACCTTGTGTTTTCGGCTCTGCCTTTAGATGTGACTCACCCTGTATATGGGCCCAAATGAAAGGACATGTTGCAAGACATAACACTACTTATAATCTTATTAAGGATCTACGGCAGTTGATGATCAATTCACTGAACATTATTACTGCAGAAACTTGGCGAAATGCGATATACAACATGTTATTGCGGAAGAAAATAAAATATGGAATTTCGATAAATTGATTGACGACACTCTGGAAATTGAACCTCTTATTATTGCCTTAGAACATGACGACTCTTCCGAATTTTCCGAAGACGATCCTTTATATTTTGAATTATAACATTATTTTTATAAAAAATAAAATTTTCTATGCGAAATTGTATTGCCAACATTATTATAAAT
Source organism: Pseudeuparius sepicola (assembly GCA_963920635.1). Taxonomy (NCBI): domain Eukaryota; kingdom Metazoa; phylum Arthropoda; class Insecta; order Coleoptera; family Anthribidae; genus Pseudeuparius; species Pseudeuparius sepicola. Next base: position 16,027,441 of record OY987298.1, read on the forward strand.
ATCAAATAGTTTGTTTTATTCCTGTCTCAAAATTTAATATTTTTGCAAAATGGTTCGGCTGGTTTTAGGAACGGGTAAAAACGATAATAAATGAACAAACTTTTTATTTTCCTAACCTGTCCCTTAATCCAAACAAACCATTTTGCCTATGGCTTATAATTTCCTTTATTAACATTTTATTGCCTATTGTTGAATTGTTTGAAGATTATGGGGTGCACCCAAGAAAGAACGCAGATAAATACATTCAACAAATGGCAACTCTTTTTGTGGGTCCCAGGTAGGAGGTAGCCCCTTGAATTTACAATGAGGGCAGCGTGATATCAATTCTATTTGAACAGAGTATAGAGCAAAATTATGGTTCCTCACCTATATATATGGTACAGCTGCAAGATCTGAGATCTCGTCAGCTGCGAATAGTACTTTTCTAATTGAGGGGCAGTACTGCCACGACCCGCGTTCAACCACTGCGGTTTGATCAGCTTCCCAAGTCCCGCCTTCTTGATGAGGTACTCTTGATCTTCTTGGAGGGTTTCAGTATGTGCTATCACCTAACGAAGAACATCTTTTAAGAACTTCCGATTGTATTTCCTTGAAGATTTTTTATTACCTTGAAATCAAACATGCACGGCGTACAGAATTCAACTATAGGAGTCCAGTGCATATCCAATGGCTCCCCTTTCTTAACCGAGTCGACGAGATACTGGACAAATTCTGAAAACGTTGGCCATCTCTGCAGCGCTGTACTACGCTCACCCTGTAAAGGCACCTGTTTAAATTAAATCCAAGTTTTTTCGACGAAAGCAACCTTTTTCATTTTCCTGTATTCCTTGACAATCTCCAAGCCGAGCTTCCTGTGGTGGGTGTGAGGCAGGGCGTGTTGCAACTTGTCTCTGTAAGCAGACAACAATCTCTCCAGCGGGTGGCGGACTATGAGGAAAGACACGGACGTGTTCATGGCCTTTTGCAGTTGTTCTAAGGATGGTCTTGGGTACCTTTGCCTCGCCAAGGTCATAGGCACCAGCTTGCTTTTCTGTAGGAACCTGGGAGTGTATCTATAGATAAAAAGACACAATATATAGCAGGTAGGTACATACTCCAAAAGTGACCAAACCACAATGATTAGCTTCGGCAGGGTATATTTACAATAATAAGGACACGACCATCTGGTAAATAATAGTAAACTATCTACACTCTATTCAAACTAAATGCAAGTGGCGCGTAAACATTTACACGAAGGAAGCACGTGAACAATTCTGAGGGCTAATACAAGGAAGGGCCGCATTAAGGACGATCTCTATGAATTTTATAATATAAAATATTAAAATAATATGCCCCAGTATTAAGAACTTTAAAAACAAACTTGTATATGGCACACCTAGTCATTCACTTACCTGCAAATTTCTACTATTAATACAAATCGTAGCTCCGACAGTTAATAAACAGCGAAAGAATTATATCGGAAAAAATAAAGGTCCACTTGCAACTCAATACACCTCTGAGAGAAACACCGACTCGCTGCACTCGCCCGCCGGTCCAGACTTTATGGCGGATCTACGGGGAGGGGGGGGGGCTACAGGGGCTACAGGGGCTATAGCCCCCCCTTGGCCTAATACCGTAAGGTAGGCACTTAAAAAATATGTCTGGCAATTAGAGATGGTGTGTAACTGCGTTTTCTTGGAACAGGTACAACCTGTTACAGTTCCAGGCAATACCTGTTCTTAAAAAACCTCTTCCAGTTCCAATATTATTAACTTCTAGTCTTCTAAGGCCGTGGTCCGAATCGCGCTATCAGTGCTTACAGCGCTCCAATTATTCATTGCAGCGCTCAGATCGTTTACAACAGGTACGATTTGATTCACTCGCTGACAACTCGTTTCGGACCGGTTGTAAATGCGCTGACAGGAACATGCCATTTTGAGGTTATGTGGGCGTGAAGGTCGCAAAGTAACTATTATTATTGAATATTGAATCATTGATAAATATTGCTTCCGTTTCTAAAGAGGGTACGTTAAATAGTTTTTATAGTACAAATTTAAAAATTTGGTGAACGCAATGGGATTGGGACAGGGCCCGGCACAGAACACGGGTCCAGTCACCGCCTTCACCGATCGACAGTTCACGTTCACAGTTGTTCTATTCTATTACTAGGAGTAGAGCGGAACTGGAACAGCGGAACGGAACTGAACGAAACTAAGAATATTAATGTATTAATAGTATTGTATTTTAATGAATAAAATGAATAAAAAATGTGTTTTCTATTTTATTACAAAATTTCGGAAATAGAAGCCCTTCCCTTGACTCCAGCCTAGATCCGCCACTGATCATGTGCGTATCACGCTCTAGCCATGCAACAACTTGTGTTTATGTTTCACTTGCGTTTAGTTTGAATAGAGTTTTAGGTTACTTACCCTGCCAGTATGTTGAAATTGTACATCCACGAGGTGCTGGCAGCCTTGAACACGTTGCACCACACCAAGTGGTGTTTGTCGCTGACCAGAAATTCCCACGGGTTGGGACTGTGCAGGGAATCTTCTCCTTTACGGTCCAGACCGAGAGCCGAGCAGCGCAGATGCAGCAATCGGCGGCGTGCTTCCAGTCTACGCGCCGTAGCCGTAGCGTTACCACCTGCCGGGTCTACAGCGGAGCCGACGCGTAGCAGATGGCCCATATTACCCGGCTGACATAACATAACAATAACTGAGTTATTCAATTTTCACTTTATAGATAGTGGAAAGGAATGGGGATGCCAAATAAGGAGGCCAAAATCAAACATGTGGTTTATGGTTTGAACAACAAACATATTTTCATCATACAATGTGTTTCACTTTGAGCCGAGACAATTCCGTATTTTTCAAAAGATGGGAGAATTATCAAAACACCTTTTTTTTAGCCTATAGTAGGTACTCGAAGAGCTCTACATTTTAGGTTATAATTTTTTGAAGTAGTCCACGGCCTACTGTTATTGAAAGAAGACGCCCAAAAAGCACAAAACCATATTAGGCATGTTAAGAATAAAATGGATAGTGTCGTCTAATTGGAGATAGTTCAAAACACTTTGTACAAAATTTCAATACTCTAAGTTATACAGGGTGTTCACCAAATGGGGCCAAAGTTTTAAAAAATTGGTTTTCCCTTAGACAAGGAAAGAGAGAGGACACAACGCTTGACTACCCTGCCGTGTATAGATTTGGTTATGTCGTTTTGAACTTCGGCCATTTTATATGTGGCAGACAAAGCGAGTTCGTTGTGAGTTAATTTCGTGAATTTGTGAATTAAAAGTAACAGTGATTAAGGGGAAAATATACTCTTACGATGGTGAATTATTGTTCAGTGTTTGGTTGCAAAAGTAGAAGTGGCAAGAGCCCGGGATTTCGTTTCACAGGTAAATATTTAACAAGCTACCTTTGAAAGATGCCCTAAAATTATATTTTTTCTCAATATAACTTCTTCAAATAGTATAATAATATAATTATTTTTAACATCGTTTTTATTGAAAATTTCTAGATGGATTATGATAGTTTCATAAAATATGGGCAGGGTTCCATGGGCGTGCATTATTTATTTTATTTTGATTGATTCGAAATCGCCGCAAATAAATATATTTCAGCACTTCAGCACTAAATATATCAAATTATATGTAAGTCAAAATTAACTGCCTTTTCATTTATAACATTTCTGTGATATTGGCTAAGAACGCTGGCCATACTGGCCTGTCGTGCGATGTGGCAGTCGGTAACACAGCCGCGAGCGCTGTTAGGCGTCCCCTCTCTTTCCTTATCTAAGGATTTTCCGGAGTACCTTGTATAAACCACAGGGCATATTTTGCTGATCCTTTGTATCGAATCGATTAAGCCTTTCCCAAGGTATTATTTTACATAGCATGGCCAGCCTAGCTCACACAGGGTGTTTCCTAAAAATTATTAAAATTTGATGAATAAATCATTTATTTAAAAAATATATTTAAATAAAAAAATATGGAATTCACTGCGTTCTATTATTAGTCGATGGAAAAATATATTTCATTCTAACATTTCCTTACATTTGTAGGCATCATGCTTCATCCCTAATAATTAATTATGCTTTATTCAACAAGTTTCTGAAGCATATCAATAAAATCAGGCGTGCCATGAATGTCATGAAAACAAAAACACTACATATTCGACAGATACCTAGGTACCTAGCACCTAATGTAAAACCCTGATTAGTTACTTTAAATAATTTTTTTTAAATAAATGATTTTTTCGTCAAATTTGACATTAGACAAAGCTTAATCGATTATTTAAAAAAATACCAAAATATGCCAGGATACTCCAGAAAACCCAATTTTTTCGAAATTTTGCACCATTTAGTACAACTTAAGAGTATTGAAATTTTGTACCAAGGGTTTTGAACTATGGCCAATTCGATGAAAAAAAAATGGTGCGGGCAAATTGAAAAATTGAAAATGATAGGCGAGGCTTTATTCTTTTTTATTTAAATGTCTCTTAATGCAGGGAAAAGCATTCCCTACCGCGCTCGTAAACAGTAAAATACGAAAGTGACAAAAATGTGTTTTTATGTTTTAATCGTTGCGTATGAATAATAACTGTTCTTTAAATACCTACGGAACAAAAAGTTATTTTTATCTTTTCGAGACAAACTACTAAGTGAAAAAAAAATAACAAAAGTAAAAAGAAATCTAAATTAATTGGGCCGAGAATGTCAATTTACTAACTAAGTAACTAACAAAGTTCTGTTAAAAAAGACGAATATCTGATTCGAGCGTCTACACTTAGGATGCATGGTAATTTTACCGTAAAGTATCTTCTATTTAACTTGCTAGTAACGTGTCCCAAAATTCAAGTTTCTAGATTCTACCGTTTTTGAGGAAAAAAATCAAACCAAAATTTTTGTCCCCCTTAAGGCTGAAATAATTATGCAGGGGAGGCTTAAATCGAAAAATTTTACATAAAATACCCCCTTAAATCAACCTGTACACATCCACATCCTTCAAATATACGTACATTCTTTCGGAACGCCCTGTATAATATTAGTAGGATGATATCTACAAGTTTTGTTATCAGGTTTTTTGGTTTAAATTAATTTTACGGTCGAAATGTGGAGACTTTAAAGTCGAGATCTCGAGTTTAAATTCGAGATCTCGAGTTCAAAGTCGAGATCTCAACTTTAAAGTTGAGATCTCGAGTTTAAAGTCGAGATCTCGAGTTCAAAGTCGAGATCTCGAGTAAATTTCAAGCTCTACAATTTTTCTTCTTGTACTTTTTAAATGTCGAAATGGAGAGGGGTGGAAAGACGCCAATAGTGCACTTGACAATATTTGTAATTGCTCTAAAATCGTAGTCATTTTACAGTAGACGCACCAACATAACATGTAATAAATGAAACAACGGCTTTTAACCCTTATTTATTTACGAAAATTAAAAACGTTCGGGCTGAAATCTCTAAAGTTTCGTCGTTTTATTATCTAGAACGCCAAACGTGGCAACTTCTGTGCCTGTCAGGAGAAACGGCATTGCAATGTTGCCGGTGCCCGTTTGCAATAATTCGTGGAACAAAGGAAAATAATTGTACTTTTCTATTTAAATGTCTCCAGCTTGCCTCTGAGTACCTATTATTTAATGTATTGCAACCTTTGAGCTTTAACTATTGCAATTGAACACAAAAATGTTGTCACATAAATCCTTTATTTATTACCAATGTGTTCCCTGCATTGACTCTTTTATAGCAAAATGGTGTCTATGCTGCACCATTGAATAAGGAATCCTTAATCAATTCTTGTACCCATTAGCGATTAGTAACAACATATCAAAAATTCGGTTTTCCCGAAATTTTTTCGACCCCTGGCGACTCGTGGGGCGTGAGATATAAAATATATCTTTATAAAATAGTTAACTGGAAAACTGAAGATTTATGTTTTCACTTACCTTTCTAATGCTAAAAGAGATGGGCCTAACCGGCCTCATATAGTTCTCTGTCGTGACGAACACCACCAAAAGCACCGGGATGACTCCCAGCGCTGAAAACAGCATCAAGCATTTTCGCAGTACCTTACATCCGCTCGTTCTTCTTTTCTTCCTCAGTTTCATTTTTTCCAATTACCATGGACGGATCTCTTCATTGTGGACACACCTGAGAAAGTCCAGAATATATATCTAATATATATCCCGGTGGTTCAGGTTGTCCGGGCCGTCGCCAGCAGACTTGGGCACCACGCAGAGCGGTTTGTTTACATTTTTCATCTTGGGGGAAAATAAGACAAGTAAAATAAGATTATATGTATACAGGGTGAGTCAGAACGTATCGTAAATACTTTAAAAGGGTGTTCGGCAGGTGGTTTTAAGGGGGGTCTTTCGTCTTTCATATAAAATTTTTCGATTTGGGCTTTCCTTGCCAAGTTATTCGGGTCTACGGGGGGAGCCAAAAGTATTTTTTTCTCTCAATCTCAATAACGGCTCTACTTAAAAATTTGAAATTTGGTATGTGTTATCTACTTACTGGAAGACGACTTAGGGTAGTTTATTAATTTACACAGTGTCCTAAAGAAGGGTAAAAACTAACAACCCCTATTAATTTTTTGCTCAAACTATTTTGAGGTTATCTTTTTGCAGGTCCATCGTTTCAGTGTATCTTTTCATTTTGCAACAATAGTGTACTCTTGTTTCATAACGATAAAAGCAACCGTTTGCGTTGAAATTGGCAAAACGTGTCCCAAAACACCGCGGTTAACTTCAACATTCAAAACATACAATTTTTACCTACCGCTTTTAAACGTTACAGATCGACTGTACATTCAAAATAAGGATAAAAATACCAATTAGACATTGGTCAAAACTGCATTGGTTTTCTTGAAAAATAGGGTGTTAAAATTTTGTTAAATTTAATCCTTTCTATTTTGAAAGCTAATAAGTTATGGTACATTGTTCATACGAATTTTTTTCTCAGTTTAAATCGTACAGTCGATGTGTAATGTATGAAAACGGTAAGTAAGTAAAAATTTTATGTTTTGAATGTTGAAGTTAACCGGTGTTTTGGGGCACGTTTTGCCAATTTCAACGCAAACGGTTGCTTTTATCGTTATGAAAGAAGAGTACATTATTGTTGCAAAATGAAAAGATACACTGAAAATGATGGACCTGCAAGACCAAAAAGATAACCTCAAAAAAAATTTGAGCAAAAAAATTAATAGGGTTTGTTAGTTTTTACCCTTTTTTAGGGCACTGTGTAAGTGAATAAACTACCCTAAGGCGTCTTTCAGTAAGTAGATAACGCATACCAAATTTCAAATTTTTAAGTAGTGCCGTTATTGAGATATAAATAAAAAAATTCTTTTGGGTCACCTTGTAGACCCGAATAACTTGGCAAGGAAAGCTCAAATCGAAAAATTTTATATGAAAGACCCCCCTTAAAACCACCTGCCGAACACCCCTTTAAAGTATTTACTATACATTCTGACCCACCCTGTATAAGTTAACCTTTAAAACTGAAATTTTGGCATAAATTCTACACAAAATACCAGTGAGATAGGTAAATAAATTATTCCTTTTCCAAGCATGTCATTTTCAAAAGGCTGTGATAAAACTGTTTTGGATTACCTAAGGAAGGGATGGGTTGCTACTTGCTATCCGATATATTCGTTTGCTCCCTGGGAACATTCATAATTTCGGTAATACAAAATAATTGATATTAAATAGAATAACTGAAAAAATGAAATATGTATTAGGATCATTTATGTAACCGGTGCAAGCACTTAATATACTACAATATACAATACAATTCCTTCTTACTAGATTTACCTATGTAATGTATCGTCTATGCATTTATAGGTACACAGGATGGAACTGAATCATGGTACACCCCTCCTTTTTCCCCTTGTTTAGATACAATTTTGAAATTTGGCATGTTGATGTTACTTTATAAATGTCACTTTTTGACGTATAAATGGATTTTTGTCAGATTCCGGTTTTACCGGAAGTGATATTCACTTTTGTTTTTTAAATGGAACACTTTAATCGTTGACTGACGTATTAATAAAGACTGCTCACGGCTGTCGTGTTTAACGGTTCTCTGCCTCACCATGCGCTTCTCGGAGACAAAATACAACGCAAAATACATTGTTGACCATAGGCGCCATCTACTTTCCAGGACATGAAGCTATAGCCGTGAGAAGTCTTATTATTACGTCAGTCAACGCTTTAATGACATTAAAGATGAAAAGAGTTTTAAATTTTCACATAGTCAGCCATGGAATATTTTCATAATTTTGTTCTATTTTATAATTAGACATACTTCAAACTTTCTAATATTTTGTTTTTAAAAAATTACCAAAAATTTTGTCAAATTTAGGAAAAGAAAATATATAATAGCTCATAACAGTCATAACTTACCTGATTAGGCAACTACAGGGCATCAACAGAGTTATTCGAAACCCAACCAAAGTTGAAATGTGGGTCATTTCGATAAATAGGTAAAACTACTGTTTTTGAGACAATTACAATTGGTTTTATCTATTTTTAATGAAAAAATAAAGCTTGAGTAAACTACATAAAACACGAAACTGCTAATGGTAATTCTGAGTAAACATGCTTACATGCACAGTAAATAATTAAGTACATGCCACAATAAAAGTGGCAGAGATTGATGAGAACCTCCCTACCGATTAATACCTACTAGTTTATGTTTCGTATAAAGTAATAGGTATATATGTAAACACGATATAATAGCTATTGTTGAAATTTAGCTAAATGACGTTTGTATAGATTTTAATTTAGGACAAGTGTATTTATCAGGGAATTGATCATAATAACGCAAAATCCATCACATCACAGAGATATTAAAAAAGTGTCTACGGTCCTGGTAGGAGTTCAGATGAGGAGTTCGAATCCCGGCTGGAGTAGGTAATTTCTTTTTCCTGTTATGCTACTAAAACTCCCCTCTTGAAATCATCCAATCTCTATGGCCGTAACCAGAGCAGTCAGTACTTCAAATAAAATACTTTAAAAATACAATACAAAAAATGTAATTCGATTACCTTTTAGTATTTTCATGAAGTAATGCAAATACCTATTCACAAAATGCTTCAAATACCGCTAAAGTATTTGAAATCAATGTGCAAATACTTCACATACCTATTTTATTTCAACGAAATTCCTATATTTTGTTGCGTAAGGAAGTATACAGGGTGTCCCGTAAATCATGGATCAAATGGTTCTGGGTGACAGAGGAGGCCATTTGCCAAATATGTTGTTATCCAATTGCAAGATACGAGGTGTTGAAATTTTCATGAAAAAAAAAACAATTTTTGCTTTATGTCCAAAACTAGAAAATATATTTGAACCAAATTTGGTATGCGACATGTTGTCATGAAGAGCCAAAACTAGTATCAAGCTCACTGGTTGAGCAGTGGCGAAGATAGGGGTCACCGGAAAAAATAATAATTTTATAAAAAAAATTTTTTTATGAAAAAATAAAAAATTTTTTTTTATGAAATTTCATGAAAACGGTTAACAATTGGAAAACAACATAATTAGGTTTTTTTTGTCGCAAGTAGCCTCCCCTGTCACCCAGAGCCGTTTGATTCATGACTTACGGGACACCAGGTGTAGGTATAACCAAATCAAATTGAATATATGGTTATAGGGTGAAACTTACAGTCTCAGCCGAGGTCTCGGCTTACTACCCTTCTCGTTATATATGTATACTCAGTACTCCACTTCAAGATATGGACTATTTCCTCTGCTTATAAACAAATTGGGTAGTTTATTTCACTCAATAAAGTTCCAAACAATAATCCGACTACACTTTGCTTACTTAGCTTTTTTTCACTATATTTAGTGGAAATATGGTGTTAGTTATAAACAAACATTTGGGGTAAAGAAAGGATATGATGCATGCTTTTCATATTTTACCCCGACATAAATAAAAAAATATTTTAAATCTTTATTTAATGTAATTAAAATTAGCCTTATATGTACAGTTTTCTTGACTTTAGAATAGGTATAGGTACTTAAAGTATTTCTTATTATTTCAAAAAATTCTTCAGATACCCACAATGTACTCCAAATACTTATTTAGGCAGTATTTGTGACAGCTCTGGTCGTAACGTAACTGCTATATGGGTACCTAATCAAACTTCATAAATGTTTATCGGCGGTTATACTTACAACTATAAACTATTCCACTTACCATATTCTGAAGGAATAAAACGAAAAAATATTGTTAGAAACGTTATAAAGGAGTTGTTCTGTCTCACCCACAAGGGCAATATAGGTAAAATAAATGTTTTATTTAGGTAATCACTAATTACGTCATGTTACCTACCTATAATATATACAAGATATCCCATTAGTACATAATATTATTATTTGGCCTAGCACCTACAGGGGTTTTAAGATCAACTAGCTACTTTCTTTATTGGAACATCCGCAAATATTTTTTCATTTTTGGATAGCCCTTGTCACGTCCAATCCCATGATATAAGAGTTGGGGGATTTTGGCCTGAACTTATGGAGGTAATACCTCGTTTAAACGAAAAAACAGGTCCGATATGTTTGGTCGTCCTTACACCATGTATAATAATAAAGGATAATATATGTATATCAAAAAGGTATCTTTACTAAAAAAATTATATAGGTAGGTATTATGGTAGTCTCAGTGTTTTTAGCTACCGTTATCTCAGTGCAGTTGTCGAAATTGCCCACATCATATACCTAGGGCTAGGTTATCAAGATAATTCATATTTATTTTCTCAGAAAACTCTTATTAAAAAAGACAAAATAATTATTCCAACTTTAGCTATACCCTATATATTATGTTGTATATTTTATTGTATGGATTTGTTTTCAGTATTTTCTTCGAAAACTCTTATTCAAATTCAAAAATATGGGGCTTTATTTACTAAAAAAATATATCGAATACCATATTCAATGCTTACAGGCAGTATTTCGATTTAGATATAATCAGTGACTATAGTCTTTCTATAGTCACTGATATAATGTTACTGCTATTACGGCTACCTACTTTTTAGCAAATGTCATCCAGATCGCAAGTAGTGTTCAGCAAAAGTGAGACCAAAAATAATAAAATCGCAAAAATTCAATAAAAAAATTCTTTAGAACTTTTCGACGTATTTGTCTCAACTTTCTATATACAGGATGACCCATTTGAAATTAGGACACCTCCATAATGAATGGTTTATTTTTTGACCGATTTTTGACGAACTTTGTTTTTAATTCTTGTAGTCCTTAAAAACTGCAGGTTGATAAATTCCTATTACAAAAACCAAGAACTACTTTGCAAATTTGTTTTAGCGAAAATGGGAGATATCGTCTTAGTGATTTATTCTCTTTCTAATTCTAAGAAAAAAAATTAAATTAAACGTGTCTAAAAGTTCTTCGTTTATTTATTATTTCTAAAAAATAGTCTTAAGTATCCCCATAACTTTTTTATTCTTATTCTGAGTTAAAATTGATTTGTTTCTTGAAACCTCTAAAATCGTGTGTTTAATCACAGATAACGTATCTGTGGTTTAATTGAGAGCAAGATCGTGATCTTTTCCCCAACACCTCACGATACACTTACACACGGTATGTCATTGCGCATCTTTGTGACGTCAGTTGCGAATCAGAATTTAAATTGCTCCATATGTTTTACACAGCAATAGATACTTTTTTATGGGTTTTTGCTTATTTTAAACGTTTTCTTTTAAATAAATGTTGTTAAAAATATGTAGATTATATTACTAGATAAATGAATGAATATTCTGTTGATAAAAAACACATTTAATTTGATAATTATTATAATTTTAAAAATAGGTAATTTGTTTTCTTTGCGTTTTAGCTAATCGTATGCATGCAAATAAAAAGGTTTCTAGATTCAAAAAATCATGTGTCCTGGAAATTTAAAAAATCTAATTTGTAAAGTGGGCTTTAGGTAGGTTACGACAAAATGTTATTAAGGAAAATTGTTCGGAATTAAAAACTCAGTAGGAGTGCAAAACTTCGAAAGCTTATTCCTACTTTGATTTTCTTCGGCTAAAAAAATTAAAAGCACAAAAGTGATTTTTTTTCAAAAACGGTAGGTACATTTTTCGAAAAAGTCAAGTATAGTTTTTTCTTATAATTGATTGGAAAACTTAGTGAAGGCAAACAAATTAGGTACTTTTCCAGTGGTGTACCATTTTTTTATTAAAACATTTGATGGTTGACCCCCGTCTCTCCGGCACTGGTGGAAGTAGATGGGCTGAATTATTTTTAATTTATATTATTTAATGAGTGTCTAAACTGTACCAAATATGTTTGCCTTAAGTGTCTTCCTTTAGGAAAAATAAAAGGAAACTTGAAAAACAAAATTGAACTTTGACGCCCTGTATTTAAAAAACCGCTAGGATTTCGATACATGTTTATACGAAAAAATCTCCCTTTTTTAAATTTTCTAGCAGTTTTTAAAGTATTGCTGATAAAGTTTGGACCACCCATAGGTACTCAGTTTAACGGAAAAAACGCCAACGAGATCTAGAATTTTCGCTAAAGAAATTATTGCAATTGCCTTGGTTTTTCTAGTAGAGGTTTGCCAACCTATCATAAAATGCTGTTTTTCGAGGGCAGCAATTTAAGAAAAGTTCATCAAAATCGGCAAGAAAATAACCAATTTACGGAGGTGTCCTAGTTTCAAAATGGACCACCCCGGTTCTTTAGAGCGCACACAATTAGAAAACATCGGTTTAAGGACTTAGGAAAAACCTATATAGCATTTACTTATCTCTACACACGAAAAAGGGATAACCTACCATCAGGATTATCATCAGCCTGCTGACGCCTACCTTTTGTTAGTCGATGTATCCCGATCGTCGCAACCGCGTGTCTCCACCAAGTTTCGGTATTTCCGTATGGTTTAATAAAGGTGTTTTGCAATCATGAATGAACCGGGGCACCCCCATCGACGGGACAGGTCTGCACTGCGGCTGCCGCGGCGTACCGGAAAGCCGAGAAACTGGGTCGATCGGCGCCGCCGACGCCGTCTCCAGGCGGCCCCATAAACGACGGTCGACCTGAGGGAGTAATTACAAAGGGCCGGATTTTTTTTATCATCGACGTATCATTTTCATCGTCGGTTTTTAGTTTTCGCCAGCTTTCATTTTTACATATACTCACCGACCCAGTAGCGCACCCAGAAAATATGATTGGGGGGGGGGGGACCAACTTAAAAAGTTTGACGTATTGCATACAAAATATTTTATGATTATAAGTTATAAGAAATTTCCAGGCCAGGTCTCGGATTGGGAAAATAATTACAGAGAGTCGCACAGAGGACAGTACATCTACGATACCACAATATGAGAGAGGTCTGGGGGGGGCCGAGACCCCCCGCCCCCCCCCCCCCCCATGGGAAACCGAGTACTTACGCCTTGGAAACTTTTGAAGAAACTGTTTTTTTCTAATCGGCATTAGAGTCTCAAAATCGCCTATAAAAGCTCAGGGACTCTTTATATAAAGTAAGGGGGCCCAGCATTATACTTTCCAAAGTGAGGCCTATTCTTTCCTCATTCTAATGGTATCAGTGATGCCAAGAATGCCATTTTGTTGCCTAACCACCCCGGTTCTTTAGAGCGCACACAATTAGAAAACATCGGTTTAAGGACTTAGGAAAAACCTATATAGCATTTACTTATCTCTACACACGAAAAAGGGATAACCTACCATCAGGATTATCATCAGCCTGCTGACGCCTACCTTTTGTTAGTCGATGTATCCCGATCGTCGCAACCGCGTGTCTCCACCAAGTTTCGGTATTTCCGTATGGTTTAATAAAGGTGTTTTGCAATCATGAATGAACCGGGGCACCCCCATCGACGGGACAGGTCTGCACTGCGGCTGCCGCGGCGTACCGGAAAGCCGAGAAACTGGGTCGATCGGCGCCGCCGACGCCGTCTCCAGGCGGCCCCATAAACGACGGTCGACCTGAGGGAGTAATTACAAAGGGCCGGATTTTTTTTATCATCGACGTATCATTTTCATCGTCGGTTTTTAGTTTTCGCCAGCTTTCATTTTTACATATACTCACCGACCCAGTAGCGCACCCAGAAAATATGATTGGGGGGGGGGGGACCAACTTAAAAAGTTTGACGTATTGCATACAAAATATTTTATGATTATAAGTTATAAGAAATTTCCAGGCCAGGTCTCGGATTGGGAAAATAATTACAGAGAGTCGCACAGAGGACAGTACATCTACGATACCACCCTCGAGAATTTTTTAAAATATGAGAGAGGTCTGGGGGGGCCGAGACCCCCCGCCCCCCCCCCCCCATGGGAAACCGAGTACTTACGCCTTGGAAACTTTTGAAGAAACTGTTTTTTTCTAATCGGCATTAGAGTCTCAAAATCGCCTATAAAAGCTCAGGGACTCTTTATATAAAGTAAGGGGGCCCAGCATTATACTTTCCAAAGTGAGGCCTATTCTTTCCTCATTCTAATGGTATCAGTGATGCCAAGAATGCCATTTTGTTGCCTAACCACCCCGGTTCTTTAGAGCGCACACAATTAGAAAACATCGGTTTAAGGACTTAGGAAAAACCTATATAGCATTTACTTATCTCTACACACGAAAAAGGGATAACCTACCATCAGGATTATCATCAGCCTGCTGACGCCTACCTTTTGTTAGTCGATGTATCCCGATCGTCGCAACCGCGTGTCTCCACCAAGTTTCGGTATTTCCGTATGGTTTAATAAAGGTGTTTTGCAATCATGAATGAACCGGGGCACCCCCATCGACGGGACAGGTCTGCACTGCGGCTGCCGCGGCGTACCGGAAAGCCGAGAAACTGGGTCGATCGGCGCCGCCGACGCCGTCTCCAGGCGGCCCCATAAACGACGGTCGACCTGAGGGAGTAATTACAAAGGGCCGGATTTTTTTTATCATCGACGTATCATTTTCATCGTCGGTTTTTAGTTTTCGCCAGCTTTCATTTTTACATATACTCACCGACCCAGTAGCGCACCCAGAAAACATGATTGGGGGGGGGGGGGGGGACCAACTTAAACAGTTTGACGTATTGCATACAAAATATTTTATGATTATAAGTTATAAGAAATTTCCAGGCCAGGTCTCGGATTGGGAAAATAATTACAGAGAGTCGCACAGAGGACAGTACATCTACGATACCACAATATGAGAGAGGTCTGGGGGGGGCCGAGACCCCCCGCCCCCCCCCCCCCCCCCATGGGAAACCGAGTACTTACGCCTTGGAAACTTTTGAAGAAACTGTTTTTTTCTAATCGGCATTAGAGTCTCAAAATCGCCTATAAAAGCTCAGGGACTCTTTATATAAAGTAAGGGGGCCCAGCATTATACTTTCCAAAGTGAGGCCTATTCTTTCCTCATTCTAATGGTATCAGTGATGCCAAGAATGCCATTTTGTTGGAGAATCTATGAATATAACAGGTACTTTGATTGTTAGTAAAAATTAATAATGATTTCCTTGATTTCTAAAAATTAGTCTTGACAATGTTGTGTATACAAGTGCAGAATGTGGCAACTGTCAAATGAAAGAAATTTATTTTTTAGTTGAAATTGATTTCCAGCGAATAAGTATGGCGAGTTAGTATAGGTAGTGCCGATTTTGCTTATTTAAGAATTTGTCTCTATTGCACCTTGTTACCAGGTTCCTCAATCCATTTGTAATATGTATAGTTGATCTTTCTTCCCATGTTGAATGTATCTACTTACCCAAAGAACTTTCACAGATTTCGGGATGGACTAATAAGATTAGGTCTAGTAGTAGTTCTAATGATTTCGGTGTTCATTATAAAATTTTTGTAATTTTATTTCTCTAGCAAGGTACCTCACAAACTTAATATAAACTTGTACCTAGTCGTAGATAAAAACTCTTTAAAAAAAGACCTGACTGAAGCTACCTGCTTAATAATTTAAAATTTTCGAAATACAATTTGTTTCGAACCACCTACTTATACGTAATGCCCACGTAATGGGAACGATATACAGGGTGCCCAATTTAGATGGAATAATGGATAAAACTTTTTAAATGCACCTTGTATAAGAAACGTTTCAGACAAGACTTTTTCAGTTGATCTATCTGCATATTTCGGTAACCTTGAATTTTTTTGCGAGCCAGTCATTTCGTTGCTATGGCAACCAACTTTGTTTTTTAAATGGTACCATACACTTTTCTGTTCAAATTTGGAATCACCACCTCTTTTTGTACATACGAACATGTAAAATTTCATTGGGGTTGCATAAGAATTTTTTGAGAAAAAGTAGAACTTCTGCAAGTACGCCAAAATTTAAATTCGAGAGTGTTGCCTAAAAACATTGAGTAAAAGAATATATATTGCAAAATGTGTTTAAATAGGCACAATAAATCAATGGTACCTAAAAATCAATTAAGTCTGTCGTAAAAACTACTAAGTACTAAGTAGGTACATTCTTAATCCATTCTGGAGGAATCAACGCTATTTCGTTTCTTATGCGCTGTTATAATTTTGGGGACGATTTTTATACATCCTGGATTTTAGGTGTCCCACAAGAAAAAGTCACCAGGAGTAAGATCGGGATACCTCGGAGGCCATTCTATCGCCCCCTCTTCTGCCAATCTAAGATTGTGGGAAGACTAGCGGCGCAAATCACAGTGGTAATGGGGAGGTGCTTCATCTTGCTCGAACCAGATATCCTGGCTGGCATACCAAGGGCAAATCACCTCATTTTGCAAAAGATCCAAATACCTTTCGCCAGTCAAATTGCCAGTGATAATAAATGAACCAATAATGCCGTTGTCATAATGACATACCTACGTAAGGGTCAAAATTTTCATTAGGCATGGCCTACTTTTTAGACAACGCTCTCGAATTTAACTTTTGGCGTACTTATGCAACCCAAATGAAATTTTACATGTTCGGGGTATGCACAAAAAGGAGCTGATTCCAAATTTGAATAGAAAAGTGTATAATAAGGGGGGGGCCTCGCCATTGTATGTTTGGTTGCCTGTATCAATGTATTTTTATTTCCAACTAGCTGGAAAAAGTAGCGAATTTCAAAGGATTACAAAAAACACGGGTATTTTTAAAATATCCATAGATACTAATGACACTAGTTGAAAAGTTATGGACGAGAATTTTTTTTTGAATTTCAAACTTTATGCCGGAAGAGGTTTCCGAATATGCTCGGAACGAAAACCCGGTAGTAAACATTGTAATTATCCAGTCTTGTTGTAAATAAAAAACATAGGCAAAATACCTTAAATTATGCAGCGGGAATACCAAAAGTGTAGCTATTGTTTATCAGATGGCGCGAAAAACAGACGATCGATGAACGGTTGACGCTGTTGTTACAGGTCCAGTTTAATAATTACATATATTATGTTCATATGATCAATTTTACGTTTTGGCGATATAATATTTAAGCAACTAAGCTGTCTGATTACTTTTTTATGTTTTTGTATTACTTCCATAATATTATATACAATGAATTGCGAATTTTTAATATTAAAATAATATAAAACTTCAAAAGGTATATTCGGGAGACCCCTCTCTTTTTAGCAATGGTTCATCGATTTTTAGCTTGAAAGGTACACGGCGGCACTAAAAACTGCTTTAGTTGACTTTGCATTATTTATACGTATGTCGCCGTTATGTATTTTTCGTGAGGAAAACACAATCGTTAGCATATAAACTGATATTAGGGGAGGATTCATATGTCTATGATGTCTCTATATGTATAGGTATGTCGAAAATTATCTATACCGGGTGTTCCATTTTAATAAATGCAGCTATTATAAATATCTCAAAAACGAAAGTCGCAAAAAATCACATAAAAGTTGAAGCATATGGGGTGCAATGTAAGACGCACGTTTTCACTTGTAGGCAGACGACGTTTTCAAGGTCACTTGAATGTCAACTGTGTTTTTTACTGTTAAAGGCATATCTTTAGTTAAAGAATGTTATTCGGCACGTTTTCTGTAGGTATAGTATTGCTGGCTTAAAAGTTCTACAAAATTATGTTTAGTTTTTTCAATGAAATGAAACATGGTCTTTTATGTGTACATATAAGGTGTTTCTTCGTTTGCATTAACACTACATTCAAACACACATTTTAAGTAACGCAATAATTAAGATAAATACATATCTCGAAAATAAAAAATTAAAAAAGAAAGCGATATATTGATGCGAAAGAACGTCTTCTGTACCTATACGTTAAACATCTACAGTGTGACCTCCGTTAAGGAGTTACCACCCTGGTAAAATATCTTTATTTGTTTACCGATTTTGATAAACTTTTTTTTGTTGGGTTCAAAAAGCACATTAAACAATGTGTGTAACTTTACTTTTGGGCTGTAATCACGGCCACCTGTCAACACATTGGCTCAATTTCAAAAAGTACTATTATTTGTTTAATAATATTTTTATTAGGTACAGGGTGTCCGCCTGAAGGTGATAGGAACATTCACTTTAACCATTCCGTATTTTTGAGACAAATTAATGATTTAAAAACCAGTTTGTTGCAGTTTTTTCCAAACAATGTAATGTCGTGTGGAAAAAATGAAGATGGTGCAAAATGTATCTTTTTATTAATTTAAACATATTTTTTTTATTAACGGATAATAATAGAACACATATGCAGTTAACTTTGGGGTTACCTTTCGATTAAAAACGAGGAAAAATAACCGACTCAAACGTAGTCACGTGACTTTCGCTATCTGTCAAAAATTATATTTAAAAAATAAAATCCCTAACGTTTAACTTGAAAAAGTCGTTTCTATTTTAATGTTACATAAGCGTCTATTTCCTATTTATAAAATTTCTTAAAATTTTAAAAAGTCATTACTTCGTAAAAACTATTTTATATCACTAGCTATACAACATAATATACGAGTATCATTCTATAATTTTGTTACTTTTTATTATTACTAAAAAATATCGATAAGAATATGTCTTTTTCAAAAGAAAATTATATTAACGCTTTAAAATTCTGTTTGACACAAAGTTGATGTACCGGCAAGCATTTAGGTAGTACCATAGAAGAATTTACGTAGTAGATTCTTCTATGGTACCATAGAAGAATCTACTACGTAAATTCTTCTATGGTAGTACCTATAAATTTATTTACATTACATTTTCCATTACTCTAAATGTATGCCAAAATAATACATATATTAAGATATCAGCAAATAGTAGGTATTTCACGTATCTAACAAAATTCACAACTTTACA
The DNA here is from genome assembly GCA_963920635.1 of Pseudeuparius sepicola. NCBI lineage: Eukaryota > Metazoa > Arthropoda > Insecta > Coleoptera > Anthribidae > Pseudeuparius > Pseudeuparius sepicola. Next base: position 16,046,664 of record OY987298.1, read on the forward strand.
TCAACTTTGGATCAAATACAACAGAATTTTAATTTCTTTCGGTTTATCAATATTAAGTACTTAATGAAAAGTTAATAGAATGATAAAAGATAAAACTATAGTGACATAAATTCTAAATGTCAGTTAGGGTAAGTATTGTGATCATTCATGCGGTTTTGAGGGAGAATTATTGTCATGACAGTAGATTTGACAGCCGGTAGGTAGTCCTCTTACTTAATATTTTACTCAACAATGTTCTTAATAACAGTGAAAAAATACAGAAAAATAAAGGAGCGTAAATATTCATATTATTATTTTGTGTTTAACAATTCACAGTTTCAATCCCAAAATACGCCAGGATGGGAGCGATGTGCTGTTATTTGTATAAAAAAGGGGGTCGGTCCGCCTGCCTCCCCCTAGACCCCTGGTTCCGACCAACGACCTTGCCGGGCAACAAAACAACTTATAAGGAAGGGAAACTTATTTTAGCAAGGCGAAACATTACTTTTTATTCTCGCTCTGTACCAATGGCCGCTCTCCAACTCCAGCGCCATCTTACAGACACTTGCGCAATTTTTGCGCTCCAGTACCCAATTTCTGTTTTATCAACATTTATCCTAGTTAGGAACACGGTCAAATGAAGGTCGTCGCGAGGTGATGACGTTTTATTTCCGTCCTTGAGCAGTAGTTAAGGTCCCAGACCTAAAATTCCTTAATAAACATAAAAATCTGCTTTAAACACAACAAAATGCCACCTTCTCCTACAAACTTAGTGTCTTTGGGGCTCCTGAAGAAGTTAAATGGGGGTGTTAAGTTTGCAAAAAAATTTTTTTTCATTGTCTCTGAAACGAATAAAGCTGTTGAACCCAAATATGGTACACTAATTTATTGCTATATCAGTCGACACTGAACGTTGAAGTACTTACCTATCTGCCTGATTGAAAAACCAGCAGCTGAGCGATATAGTTAGTGATGATTAATTACTAATTTATGAAAAAAGGCAGTCCATCCCCCTGCAAAGTCAAAGGGGGCATTAATTTCGAATTCCCCCTTTCATTGCCCACTCGCCACAAAAAAGTATTCTTCACTATATTTTCAAATCTGCTACGAGTTTGAAAAAAAAAGGACCACAATCTAAGAGAATGTTTTTAGTGGAGAAGAAAGCAAACTTATTTTTACTTTAGCGGTTCTTGTATGTTTTAGAAACATTAGAACACCCTGTATCTTTCTTAGGGAGCCCCAAGGACAATGAGTTTATACAGTGACCGGCAAAAAGTTGGGACACAAATGGAAAACTTTTTTATTATTAATTTCTCAGAAAATTTTATTCTTGATAAAAGTTGGTGCATTATTTCAAACTCAAAACGCACATATCAAAATTTAAATATGTCTTTTTGGATACGAGGTAGATTCAAAAATATCAAAATAGCTCAAGAGTAAAGTACCCTTATTTTTTAAAATACGGTAAAAAGTTACTTACAAAAGTTGTTTGGAATCAAAGGTGGATGTCAGATTTAAAGTCACAGCCACCTAGTCAAAAAAAAACGAAATTTATTTTTTTTTGTATTTTTTTCGATCACCCTGTATATTACAAAAAACAAAATACCGCAAGCGCAACTTATCATCGGCTAACACATGAATTTGCTGCAAAACTTTAATTTTGTTCGATTAGCAGCTATAAATTTAAATTAATCTAAATCAGAGTTCAAAAATCTAAAATTTTTGTGTCCAACTTTCTGCCGGGCCCTGTATAAGAGAAGGTGGCATTATTTTCAATGTTCTATTGCTTCTCAATGTTAGTCAATTTAAAACTAAAACACCCTGTATTTGAGTACAGATAATGAGATGGGAAACATTTTTAGGGCGAGACATCTGGGTAAATTTAAATAAATTTAACAATAAAATATATAATTTATTTGCATTGCTAATTACAAAATAATAAAAAGTATAAAATTAATATCAGATTTTAAAATTTTGGTTTCATGTTTTTTTACATCTTATATATATATTAAAAGTACCTACCAAAGCCACTAAATAAATGATATATAAATACCTACCAAAATACTTAGCTAACATATCAGAATATATGGATAGATCTCAAGATATATTATATATTTATGCAAGTAATATTTTTTTGTAGAATAGTCCCACCTTTAACTGGGATCCTTCAACACTTTCCTTCCCATCGACAAAGGTGTAAATGATCCCTTACTAGGCGGTGGATTTAACTTACTGGCTAAGTACACAAACGGTTCATACAAACTTGACTGATTCATTGCGGAAACGGTAAAGTGCCTGATTTTTTCTCTGTTGCACCAGGCCGAAGCTTTACTCACTGTCGATTCGAAATCATTCTCTAGTGGAGCATCTTTGGTTTTGTTGGCAATCACTACCATTGTAACCTGCAACGAAAAATTGAGTCAAGAACAGTAGATACAATTTTTCAAAATCATTTTTGTGAACAATGGAAGAGGTAATGATCTGTTTTATTATTTTTTTAATTCGTAAATCCAGATATTAATGGTTTACTACACCATCTCTATATCTCAACCTCAACTACTTAACCCTTTTTTGTTTGATTAAGTGGCAATCGCGTTATTTGTGTAGTATCTCAGGAAATTCTTAGAGCTGGGCTGATATTTTTTTGTATGTAATTTAATTATAGAAAGTGGCTATTTATACGTCCGACGTATATGAAAGTCGGTATACGTCTTGCTCTCTCATTGGCGAGTTGAGTCACGTGACTTCTTTGGACGTACATTTAACTCCATACAAGTCCAAAGTAAACTGATTTAGATACGTGGGAAGTGCATTTTTTTCAAGCATCGTTGCAATAAGGAGCTTATGCCCGCCTTTTCGGGGAATAGGCGTTGCCGTATGAAAAAAGAAAGGGGCATTCGCACCATATTGTGGCAGTTGGCAGTGATGCACACAAGTGGTAATTATTTCCAATGGTGTAACCCACCCCCGATTTTTTTGAAATTTTGGCTAGGTACCCCCTATTTTCACCCGACGTTCGGCGTTGTAACCCACCCCCGATTTTCTTGTGTCGGGAGGGTAGCCAAAATTTCAAGAAAATCGGGGGTGGGTTACACCATTGGGTTACACCACTTCATTTTTCATACCGCAAGGCCCACATGTTACATGACTCAATCCACCAATGAGAGCGCAAGACGTATAGCAACTTTTATATACGTCGGACGTACAAATAGCCACTTCCAATAAAAAAATTCCGTCAAATCTACAAATGATCCAACAAAAATGGTTTGTTTTACCTCCGGGTCTGTCAGACATGCATGAGACCAAATATTACCCAAGTGATGTATTACAGCCTTCAGAAGCATGACATGTGTTAATACTTACCTCTTTTTTATCCTTATTTTTGTCAACATCTTTTTTTATTGCCACCAGAATATCTAGTGAATCACTCTTTTCAGTGTCATAAACCAAAATATATCCATCGGCTAAGATCAAGTAGTGTCTCGGCAGTTGTTGATTTCCAGTTGACTTCTGGGTATGCTCAATTCCTGCAGTATCATAGAACCGAATTTTTTCCCGGGTACCTTTATCCGATTCTATATTTGCTACGTATAAATCTTCTATCGTAGGATATAGCTCCTAAAATGATACGGCATTATTTGTATTATTATTTGGAGATAAAATATGTTCGATAAATCTCCGATAACTTTGGATCATTATTAGGTGCCTACCGTTCTTTCAGTCACGTTTCCGTAGATCACTTGTTCTAAAATAGCGGTTTTCCCGACTCCTTTCATGCCGCATATTACCACTTTACAAGTTTTGCCCATTTAAAATAATTTTTGGGCAAAATAAGGGATAATATTTTTTTCGTTTTCCAACCTGAAAAATTGTTTATAAACTGACAAACGCTTGTCAAAAGTTCAAGGGTTCAAGCCACAAAATATCAAAATTAGGTTATTGGGTTATCACACAGAAAAACAAAGTGGTCCAAACGTCACCTTCCTCTTCTAATTCCTCTTATGGCCTCTGGTCCTACAAACAACTTAGCGAATATGGGATGAGAAAGGTTTGAAACGCTTTTGAGTAGTCCAGCATGATATACATGGTTGTTCAAATAAATGTCATGGCATTATTTGAGGTTATTATATTATTTTATGGTATTCTTTATTTATAATTTTTCGGAGATAGGTATAAACGGGGATTTTTTAAAAACAAAATATAACATTTATTATTGTTACCCATCAATTTGTCATAAAATGCTGATTTCAAGGTTACGACATAACTTGTAGTATACGATAGTTGCATTTACATAGTTTATTTACCTATACCGACCTTAAAAATAATATTTTTAGCTTTTACCACTAATTTTACACAAATAAGTAGGTATAATGGACAAAGTATACAAAGGCCAGGATTCTTTATTTTTCTGTTATAATATATGATGCTGAGAGAAAATAAAAATAAAGTTAAAGTTGACATATTTACAATACAATTTCAACATTTTGTATATTAGTGTAGCTGTCAGGCGCTCCACAATCAAAAACCATCCAAACGAACACGGTTTCAAAAACCCAATTTGGTAAAAACCATTTTGGTCAAACCTAACCGGGTTTAACCCAAATTGTTTTTTTTTTGTTTAAACCTTTTTAAAAACCCTAGGCCTGATCACTGTTATTTTTATTATACCTATTAAAAATAATAAAATATCATATATGAACTAATGTTATGAAAATCTTTAAGCCTCATGGCCCTGAACAGACGGAAATCTTCCTCTGTATTACCGTTGAGTAAAGGATATATTATATCCATATAATAAATATCCTTTACTAAATGGTTTTATAAAAAAAATGCGAATATTAGGTGTGGAAATTTTATATTCGACACCCCGCCACTGACCGTTCCTAACCCAACCATTGGATGTTCTGTTGCCATATGTTTGGTCGCCTAACTATACTAAAATCGAGCAACTCTTACGCCTGGCGTAAACAAGAGCACGTGACTTGAAATATTCGCCAGGGCCGCACCGAGGCAGAACCTGTATTTAATTTTAGTTTTACAATTGTTTACATCAAAATATTTCGGAAAATAATTATTGGCTTAATTAAAATGGTTCAAAACATCGATAAAATTATTTGTGGCAGTGTATAAATATCTGAAAACAACAAGATAATACCGCATAACTACACTTTTGCGATCGAGTACGTCCCTGGTGCCGAGTCATGTGAAATTTTATAGGCTACCGACCAATCGCGGAACGTCATTGAACACGTGGGTTTATTTACGCCAGAGTACGGATTGCTCGCTTTTAGTATAGAAATTTCGTGTTGCGTGGTCGTGTGTCAGTGTCAGTCTGTCAGTGTCAATTTTGTTTTTTGTTTTGTGTTTTTATATTTGTGGGTTAAAATAAATTTTATAAAATTTTTAAAATAATAAATAATAGTGCACATCCAAAATATATATAACTACATTATAACCCATTTAAAAATAGATAATCTATAGAGCCTTTTCGCGATTACTTATCTTATTTTCTGTTCAATTCGTTCCAAGTTCTGTTCCTCCTCACCCTAATCTATGCTCTTCACTGACAACTCATCAAGCTTCCGAACTTGAGATGCCAGGAGACGATGAAAAAAGTAAAAACAAATATTCCATCCTTTTACCAACTTATAATGAAGTCGAGAACTTGCCGATAATTGTGTGGCTACTTGTGAAACACATGAACGAAAGGTAAGTCGTTGCTTTTACTTTCCATCCAAATGTCTCCATTCAGTAATATATGTCTGCCTTTTATTTAAGTGGATATGATTATGAGATAATCATCATTGATGATGGAAGTCCCGATGGTACCTTGGAAGCTGCACAACAACTCCAAAACATATATGGAAAAGATAAAATCGTATTGAAACCAAGAGAGAAGAAACTAGGATTAGGTACGGCATACATTCACGGAATAAGCAATGCAACTGGAAATTTTATACTGATTATGGATGCCGATTTAAGCCATCATGTAAGTGACATTTTCCTAATAGGATCACTGGGTGAAACAATGGGTGCGTTTAAGACGACAAAGCGATTGCAATCGCTTGCAAGCGGTTTGATGCTTGCTCGCTTTGAACGGGTTCGCTAGATTTCAGCGGATTGCAAAATTAGCGGGCCTAATAATTTTGCGCTTGGTCGCTTGCGATTGCTATAAGCGGTTTATTCTAACCTTACTTTGTTCTGTCAGTTCCCTTATTGACTTTATTTGTGTTATTTTGGTGTGGTAAAAGCCATTGTAAAATTTCGATTTCGTGATTTACTTTTTTGAGGCTGTGTTTGAGCTTAATTTATTTTTACATCTCGATATTTCGGACGCTAGCTTTACTGTCATAAAATAGCCGTTTAACGAAATGCTAGCGCTAGCAAACGAAAGTAGATAGCGCTGCAATCAAAGCGCTTGGTATGATTGGAAGTCTTAAACGCAACCATTAGCTCTGTTCGCCTTCAATTTTAAGAACCATCCCAAAAGGGTTCTACTACTGTCATTGCTAGGTAAATTAAAATCCCCAGGACTGTTTTAGACCAACGACAGTACGAGAACAGTTTTGAGACGGTTCTTAAAATTTAGGAAGTGGCTATTTATACGTCCGACGGATACAAACGTCAGTATACGTTCTTGCGCTCTCATTGGTCGATTGAGTCACGTGACACATAACCTTACTTCTACCGTCCGATGGATTATGAACTCAACTAATTCATTAGTCTGAGATTATGAATCGGCTTGTTTACTAAGTCGATTGGATGATGTCCGAGATTATTCAGACCTATCTTGTCTCATTTTATATTGCGTATGCCCTACTTTTTCCGCGATGGGCGCTGCGGAATGAAAAATAAAGCGGTTATTTTATTATTTACAATGATGTAACCCACCCCGATTTTCTTGAAATTTTGGCTAGCCCCCGACAATGTCGGGGGCATCACAGGTGGCGAATGTCGGGGGGGTAGCCAAAATTTCAAGAAAATCGGGGGTGGGTTACAACGCCGAACGTCGCATCGGGCGAAAATACGGGGTACCTACCTAGCCAAAATTTCAAGAAAATCAGGATTGAGTTACACCATTGGAAATTATTACCACTACTTTTTTTATATTACGGCAGCGTCTATCCCCCAAAAAGGAGCAGTGCATACGCTCCTTATTGCAAAGATGCTTGAGAAAAATGCACTTCCGACGTATCTAAATATTAGTTTACTGCGGCTTCGGACGTGTACGGAGTTAAATGCACGTCCAAAGAAGTCACGTGACTCAGCCCGCCAATGAGAACGCAAGACGTATACTGAAGTTTGTATCCGTCGGACGTATAAATAGCCACTTCCTAAAATTTAACGCGAACAGAGCTATTTATTGCATTCGGCATTGGTTTTCCAATTCCAATCACTCTTATTGCTTTAACAAAATTGGTTTCTGTGGCAAACTATTATTGTTTTAGCAAAGTTGTACATATAGGTACATCTTTGCTTATACAAATTTTCAGAGGTAATATAACGGCTATTACCGATAATATATTTCATTAATTTTACCTATTATAATCTTAAAGCCGAAAATACCACGACTGCACAGCAGGTGTGGTATTTTCATAGTATTGGAATTAGAATTATAATGAGTTATAAATCAACAAAAGGAATTTAACAACTGCAAATAATTTAATTTTCGTAAGTAATATCATAAGGGCATCAAATTTTTCCGAAAAAAAAAAAACGAAAAAACACATTGCTAAGTAATATTTTAACAAGAAGCATGAGTGCTGGTGGCAACAAAAATACGAGTCGGAGATGACGATTTTTGCACCTGCACGAATGCATTTTGTTAAAAAAATATTACTTAGCATGTGTTTTTTGGATTTTTTCACAGGAAAAATTAGATGCCCGAATGGTATTTGACAAGACTATTTCAGGAGTAACAGATTATTCTGCATACTCATAGCTTACAAAACATACTACCTATTATACAACAGCTGTCAAGTTTTGCCGCAGGTAAACTCGAAAAAACTGCTGACAGGTGCTGTCATACAGTTTTTCCATCTAGAAACCCTTTGTAATTCAAAATTGCGCGTTTGTGATTGGTGGAAATTAAGACGAGGGAAATAGTCAGTGTAATTTGACAACCAAATTTATTAAACTGGCTCCTTATATCAATCGGGGTTTAGTAAACTGGTCATGTTTTTCCCGAATTCGAAAATGAACCACCTCTCCTCCAAATTTGCACAACCCTAGATATTAAAATGGAAACTTCTCCAAAAAGTTCAATTAAGATTTTCCTGCCTTTGTGCCGGGTGTCTCACTATAAATTGACACCCCCCTTAACTTGTTAGTATTTGAGGTTACAAAAAAAGTTTTTGACAAAAGTTTTAGATACTAATACAAAGTTTTTTGTGACACTATTGGACCGTGTACAGTGTGTTCTAGAAGGCCGTGGCAAACATAACTTATGTGCAATAAAAATGATGTTAAACTTTGTGGCATTATCTTTTTTCGTTTTTGAAAAATTCCGTATTTAAATTTTATACTAAATTTATTTAACTCGAATTTGTGGATCTCGTGCTAAAGATAGACGATCAATGTAATAACGAAAAATATTTGTTTTAAACAAGAGAGTAACATAGTGAAACTCCGAAATGTTTAGGAGCTTTTACGATTTTCCTGAAATTCTTTATTTCGAGAATATAATCGGTAAAATTTGAAAAGGCTCCTAAACATTTTGGAGTTTCACTATATTACTCTCTTGTTTAAAACAAATATTTTTTGTTATTACGTCGATCATCTATCTTTATTACGAGATCTACAAATTCGAGTTAAATAAATTTAAATTTGAAAACGGAATTTTTCAAAAACGGAAAAAGATAATGCCACCAAGTTTAATATCATTTTAATTGCCTTGATGAGCAGATTTCAAAAAATGCAAAAATATATAGGGTGTTCCTTTTAAAAAAACATAAGTTATCTGCCACAGCTTTCTAGAACACACTGTAGACGGTCCAATAGCGTCACAAAAAACTTTGTATTAGTATCTAAAACTTCTGTAAGAAACTTTTTTCTAACCTCAAAAACTAGCAAGTTAAGGGGGTGTCAATTTATAGCGAGACACCCAGTACAAATTTGAAAAAATCCGCTGAAGAATCTCTGAGATACAAATATGGGAAAAGCCATGTATTTTTAACGTTTTCTTTCAGCCAAAATTTATTAAGCAATTCATCCAGAAACAGCAAGAACACGATTACGATGTCGTCTCTGGCACTCGCTACGTCGGCAATGGAGGTGTCTACGGTTGGGACTTTAAACGAAAGCTCGTCTCGCGGGGCGCCAACTTCCTTACCCAACTTTTGCTTAGACCTGGCGCTTCCGACCTCACCGGCTCGTTCAGATTGTACAAGAAGCACGTTCTGGAGAAGCTGATAAAGAGCTGCGTTTCCAAGGGTTACGTGTTCCAAATGGAGATGATCGTCAGGGCCCGGCAGCTGAGTTTCACGATCGGCGAAGTGCCGATAACGTTCGTGGATAGAGTGTACGGGGAGTCGAAGTTGGGTGGTTCGGAAATTTTCCAATTCATTAAGGCGATGTTGTATTTGTTTGCTACAACGTGAGTTGTGAAGTCATTCCACAATATCAAGTATTTTATTTTAATTTTTCCATGTTAATGTTGAGTTTATTATAATTCATAAGAGACTATTTTTATTGTAACGATTTTTGAGAGCATTTGAGTAAATAAATACACTGGTAAGTAAAAAATTGACGAGTTGTTAAGTCTGCAGTGTATCGTAGAATAAATGGATAAATAATAGACAAGGTGGCGCAAAGTGAATTCGCCTTATTAGATGCCACTTTAATTTTTCTTTTAAATTATCATGTGTGAACACATGGGAAATTTATTATGAATTGGAATATCACAGAAAATCTAGACTATAGCAAGCTAGATTTCGTGTGGGCAATATACCTCAAGAAATTGAAAAAAAAATCTAAAAGATTCATATATTGTCTTAGCCTCGATTTTAGTCAAACAAAAATTTTGCCTAGATGTCCAGTTCCATAGGTAAAAACGTGGGTCACACAATTTCAGCATACTTACTGGAACTACGGCTGGTAGACCACTAAATTTTTACTAATAATATATTGGTAAGTACAGGGTGATCCAAACTAGACGCCCCAGGCCTACAGCGGGAACACGAAAACTCAAAACAAAATTTCGAAAAGGGGTTCTTAAATGGGACATAATAAGGTCCAATTTTGACCGAAAATTAGCTTTTTTGATTGGGAAAATAACCGCTGTGACGTCATCGATATTATTTTCCCAGAAACATACCGGTTTTCCTCTATATATTGAAAGTCCTTATCATTCTCAACAACTTTTGTGGGGAAAGGTTTTCTGTATCTTTTATCGTTCAAAGTATACAAGGTCAAATATGTAAAAAACATGGAATTTTTTTTAATCATTTTTCGAAATCTAGATAGCTATGGGAACAATTGATAGTCAGAAATTATTTAAGAGTATGTTAGGGTGCCTTGCGCAAAATTTATTCAACTGGAATATTTTTTAAATTTCTGAATTGTGCTTGTTACTAAATTGTTTGTTTTATTGTTTTTTACAAAAAAAAAATTAAAAATATTCCAGTTGAATAAATTTAAGGGTGCACAAGGCACCCTAACATACTCTTAAATAATTTCTGACTATCAATTGTTTCCATAGCTATCTAGATTTCGAAAAATGATTAGAAAAAATTCCATGTTTTTTTACATATTTGACCCTGTATATTTTGAACGATAAAAGATACAGAAAATCTTTTCCTACAAAAGTTGTTGAGAATGATAAGGACTTTCAATATATAGAGAAAAACTGGTATGTTTCTGGGAAAATAATATCGATGACGTCACAGAGGCCATTTTTCCAAACATCAAAAAAGCTAATTTTCGGTCAAAATTGGACCTTAGTATGTCCCATTTAAGAACCCCTTTTCGAAATTTTATTTAGAGTTTTCGTGTTCCCGCTGTAGGCCTGGTGCGTCGAGTTTGGATCACCCTGTACATACATCTGTCACATATTTCATATTTGTATAAAAATATTCATTCTTTTACGTGTATTGTACAAGACAGTGGCATTAAGTTTAGTTGTCCTGATAGTAGAGAAATTAGGATAGTTTGTATAAATAAATCGTGGGTTAACGAACAGGGGTGCAACGTTTAAAACTATGTATCAAGTTCGAACCTCGGTTCGGACTTATCTCATAAATAAAATAAATACAGACAAATATAATTATTATAGCTTACCCATTGGGAATATTCCCAAATTTTAAATTTACCACCATTAAACTCTCAATTGTCCAATTGATTGAGAATTTAACCTCAAATTTCGGATTTGAAAATAAAACGTTCATTTTAAATTTTAAACGAAGAATTGGGGCTCCTGAGGTTGCTCTTTGCTTCTATATAGTGCTCGAGTTTTATTCACTACTCGTACTAGGTAAGTTTCAGTTGGAGTTGTTTTTGTTTTGTTTATTTAATTAAAATTAAATACTTATAGGATCAGTGTTTAGGACTCGTTCGGCTATGATATGATATATAGCCATATCAGTGTTTAGGTAGGTCGATCGGCTATGGCCATATATGCTCAATGCTGAAACCTAACCTTTAATATTCTATTCTTTATTTAATTTATGCAATTTTTTTATCTTCACATTTCAGTAGTACCATTGAATAAGGAATACCTTAATCAATGGTAGTACCAAAGATCATGATATTATGATCTTTGGTAGTACTATACTTATCATGTAAGGAATACAGTTTAGGATGATGAAATTCTGAAAACTCCCCAGGTTTTTTGAAAAATCCCAGGAGTTTTTACAAAGCTCCGGGAGTATTGACAGCTAAATAAAATGGCAGATGGGAGGTTTCAGACTGGGAGGAATGGGAGTTTTTAAAAGTCCCGGGAGTAAACCCATCACTATTTCCAGGTGATCCACACTCGGTCCAGTCGCCGCAATTTCAAAATTTCTTGCACTACTGACATATTTTTCAATGGGAAAACGACAAAAACGAAATCAAAACAAACGCGACAGCCGGCCAAAAAACGAGCGAAAACGCAATCGCAGGCCGCAGCTCCCCTCCATATCTCTGGCCGCAGCGCAGGGTGCCGAGAGACAGAGACAATGACAAGGAGCTCGAGTGGGACTGAGAGAGCTGAATTGTGGACATTGTCCAAAGGAGAGTGTACAGCTATCCTTCATTAGGCCCATTTCCTGTCTTTTTTTTGCATACAAATTGTAGGGGTCCCATTCATCGACAAATTAAAAAATGCCCCGGCTCCTAAATAATATTACAAATTTCGCTTTGCCGAGTAGAGCGACGTTTCCTGTTTAATTATGTATTTTAACAATTTGTTAATGACACTGTTTATTTTTTCATTACAATGAATATTAGGTTATCTATGAACTTCTAGTTGGCCATGGAACAGAGAAAGCTATCGAACTGTCAATGTGCTGGTGTAGTCCGGCAGCTATGGGGGTAAACCCGCGGCCCAAAAATATGGGACGAAGTTTTTTTCAAAACGGATTTGACATCTCTAGGACTCCTAGCTTTGATATCCAAGTGATGACAAACTGTCATCCTTGAGCAATTTGAGATACAGGGTGTCTTTTTAATAGGTACCAGGTGATCAGGTTATTTTTACACCCCCTTATTTTATATATTTTTGAGGTTAGGAAAAAAGTTTCAGATACAAAAAAAGCAAGCTTTTTTCAGCGTTTATTTATTTTTATACAGGTTGTTCAGAAAAGCAGTGCCAAACCAAACTTTTGTTTCTTTAAATCGAATACCCTTCATATTTTTAGATATTTGAAATCTGCTCATTGTCACAGTTTCAATGATGTATATGTATACATGTAATATGTTTGTTTCAAGTGTTTGTAAAGTATTCGACCTTGAAACTTTAAATTTTGCACTTTTGATTTTATTTTTTCGAAAATGAACCTGGCGGGTATCGTTTTTATTTTTTAATTAATTTATTAAAACAGCTATAAAAAGCGAAAGACAACTTTTTCTGCTCTACATGCTTTTTACAAGCATTTTAATATACAGGGTGCGATTACAACTTCCTCTCGAGAAATTATGAAGATTTAGTGAAGCGGCCCCATGTGGAGCTACGATCCCTCAAAGGGGCTCCACGAAGGCACTTTTTCTTCACTTCAGAACCGTTTAACTGATCGACCTCAAATTTTGTACACACTGTACTCTCAATAATACCCACTAACCACCTTTAAATGGACCCCCTGGTATACAAAGTGTCTGTTTTTTAGGTGACTCATTACTATTCACTGTAACACCAAGCCATCGTAATCGAACATCAGCAGCCCAGGTATCATTGTGTTCCACACATGTTTGTAAAATAGCTTCCTTCATTGCTTTTTCGTATTCTTGTCTTCCACGACTCTGAACGATGGCCCTCATTGAAGATTTTTTTATTTTTTCTAAATCGCACTTTTGTCCACAGTACAAACCTTGATCTCTAAAATTAAAGTTTGTCACTTCTGAATGCCGCTGCTTTTTTACAGTTGGAGTTCCAGTATCTGAGAAACAAAACCCTATTATAGTTGTGCCACAAGACACGATAAGGCTGTTTAATTTTAGACGCGAGCTGTTTTCCAAGGCCTCCAACTACTTCTCTTAAATCTGCATTGCACAATGACACTTCCGCACAGCTTGCTGTGGCAACCCGTGCACAATAACATTCCCGCACCGGTTGCTAAAATGATATTATACACAATGACTTACATTTCTCAATTAAAAACGAACATACAATGCAATGAGGCAATTTCTTTTTTAGAGTCTTAGAAAAAGCGCGTTTTTTTGTTTCTTAATATAAATATAATATATTAAAAAAGCATTCTTCTTAAGCACTAAAATTAAAATATAGTAAACGCAAACTGAGAAGGTGAGTTTTGGATAGGGGATGAGGGACTAGTAATATAACACAGGAAATAAATATTTAACAACCAGTAAAAGGGCCTAATAGCTATTAGTCCTTCCCCATAATTCTCATCTCATATCTGGATATTATAATATACCGAGTAGCGAATGCCATTAAAGTACATTAAATTACACTAAAGAAAAAATCGTAATTTCTTTATTGTAGTAATGTCCATATTGGTGGCGAAGTGTACCTATAATTACACACAATTAGGAAAAATTACATAATTTAATGTACAACTTTGAGTTTACACAAAATGCTGATTTGGCTGCAGAGTGGACAGAGCATCAAATTTAAGACGCCCTGTACCTGTCATGTAGCTTTATCTCTAAACATACCCATTTTTATAATTTCATTAGTTTTTTAACTTAGATAGGAAACGTTCTATTACAGAGAAATTCATGAATATTTTAAATTCATAACACATGTTTTTAAAACACTTTGTATATTAATGATAACTGTAAGGTAATTAATTTATACAATAATAACAAAAATAAATACAATAATAACAACAATTTTACAGCTAAATAGTAAGATTTAGAGTAGAAATTCCATATATTATCTAATATTTACTGTCTAATATTTGAGATACCCTGTATATAAAATTGCTCAATGACGCCAGCATGTCATCAGTCAGATATGGTTAATAGACATACAAATCTGAAAGAATCCGTTAAAAAAAGAACTTAGTCCCAAATTTCGCACTTCAGGCAAAAAAACCGGTTCCGCTGCCGGACTAGTGTCAATCAGCAGCTCAAATATCATAGTTTAATTTAAGAACGCATTATGGCACACGCCCGGAGATAAGTGAAAGAAGACATTTACATGGTGTGTTGTGATTGGTGCGTGAGCGTCCGCAAAACTACTTTTTTTTAGTTTAGTAGGTGAGAGAATAAACAAGGTTTGTTTTTCAGACATTTTTAATACTAAAAAGTACAAAAGAATTGGTATATAAAATAATACTCATATTGTGACTTGGCTATACGTACAATTGCACTCTAATGATCACAAAACCTCCAGAATACTACATTAATATTATGTAAGAATATAAAATGTAAGTGATAAAAGTATGAAATATTGTTTAGGATTGTCTTCGGAAATATTCAAAATATTGCATACACAATCAAAAATATTGTAACAAAAACACTTGTATAAAATAAAATGAGCTTAGAGCTCTATAAAAAGGGGAATTATCACAAAACAATCAAATCACACATTTACAATTTGGAATGCCAATAACATGTTTTTTTTTTGGTAACAGATTATATGATTATAATCAAACTTAACCTAAAAATTATATTTTACACAGCAAAATAACAAAATGGTGTGGACACAACAAAATGATCCTGATATATATTTTTAATTGTAAATATATTTATGAAAACTTTACACAATGACAATTCATAATAATACAAAAAAGACATAATTCGAGCTTTACCTACTACTGTCAATAAATTGTATGCATAAAGCATAATACGGTAACATTTACTTACATTATAAAATAGGGCTAAGCCGGGGTCTAAATATTGGCAGTGCTATATATAATATATTATATAATAATTATTGGTTTTTAGGAATTCCTATCGGTACTTAATGACAAGAAAGCATAGCATTTAAAGAATTAAACTGGAATGTAGTACACATGGGCGACCAGAGGATCTTGAATTCTGGATTTTGATCCAAAGATACAAATAATTATACTATTCCCATCATTAAAAGCATTAAAAAATTGGGAATATTCCCAAAAAATAGGAGCATCGACTCGAAAACTCCCGGGAACATTCCCAAATTTTAAATTTGCTCCCATTAAGCTGTCAATTGTCTGATTGAAAATTTAACCTCAAATTTCGGTTAACATTCATTTTAATGTTTTAATTTCAAACGAAGAACTGGAATCACTGCTCTCTGTGTATATGTTATGGCTAATACGAGAAATCAGCTAATTCGCGATTTAGCCGGCTAATTCGCGAATCAATCAATACAGCCGGTTAAAATGTGAAGAAATAAATATATTTTAAGAATTTTCGCAAATTATCCGGTTAGAACGCGAATTATGCAACATGATCGGTTATATCCGACAACACTTGGCTTTTTCGCGAATTAGCCGGATAATATGTTAAGCAATCAAGACTCTAAAATTCATAAGCGTGCGTAGACATTGAAATGTAATTTTAATACATAAGTGTATTTTTATTCAACTGTTTTCTTATATTCATCATTGCTTAAATAAGCGGTATTGGCACTTTTTGTAACCGCAATTTTCAAAAATTCTTCATTAAAACGCGTTTTAAAGTTGTTTACACTTTCAATACCACCAGCCATGTTGACAGATGATGCTACACTGAATCAATAAAACGTTCTATATGGTTGCTCTTGGATAATTCGCGATGTAACCTGTTTACGCTGGATAATACGCGAAACTAAGACACATTCGGGTTTTATCCTCGGCATCTGGCTAATTCGCGATTTAGCCGGCTAAATCGCGAATTAGCTAATTTCTCGTATTAGCCGTAGCTTGAGTTTTATTCGCTACTAGTAACTATAGGTAAGTTTTCAGTTGGAGTTGTTTTTGTTTTGCTTATTTTATTATTTTTTTTTATATTACCTATATCTATAGCATTTACTTTTATATTTATTTTTTATTTATTTATTAAATAATTAGAAGTTAGAATGATGAATCATTATTCTGAAAACTCTGGGTTTTTCGATAAGATCGTTCAAATAAACTATTAAGTAGATTGCGTTCTGCATTTATTATAGATTAATTTAAAACAGAGGAAGATCCACAGTGACCTACAATGGATTAATTACCGTTTAAAGTTGGGCTCCATTTGACGTATTTGACAAGATTAATTCTTTGTATTTTGGTATCCTATGTGATACTATCTTATTTCTTATGACATCAACTGATGATTGAACTTTTAAATACATCTTTGTGAACTGTGCCTAGTTTAAAATTAACCTGCGGAAATGCAATACTTAGATAGTTTTTGTCTCTAGATAATGGGTTCATGGCCATTTTTCGGAGATTCTTGTTTACCATAAACAAGGGTAAAACGTATTTTTTCATTTTTAAACTTTAATTAAAAAACAAACATGTCTTCTTAAATTATTGCTATTTACAAGCCTGAGAAATACCAACAATGTGCCATTGGAGTATAATCCCATAATGCCTTGTTTATTGTTTAATTTTATTACAATATACTATGCATTAAAGTATTTTTTATGTGGAAAAGAGAGACAGAATTTGAGATCATACGCCACTTTGTTCAAAATTTATTAAACGAGATATTCTCAAAAAACCTGTTTTGACAACTGACAAACTATAGAAATAAGCGAATTTTTAGGCACTATTTGACTTTGGAATGTTTTGTTTCTTTATTGGTCAAAGAAAATGTTGATAAAAATATGAAAAATAAAAATTTCCAAATAACCAAATTTTTAGATATTTTTTGCCTACCTAAATTTTTGAAATTTCCTAGCATATTTTCAACGATTCAATGAAATTTCAACTAAAAAATTACGGAAATACCAAAGATAATATAAAAAATGTTGTTCCCCCCGGCAAATTTTCTATGGGCGCCCATGGTAGTGGTGTCCATGCCAAGGTGTCAATTTTCTCAGTAATTTCGAAGGTAAATTTGCAGTTCGGAATCTACATAGAATTTTCCGGAGAATTTGAATATGAAGTGAAATTTGATATTCAGGGTGTTAAAATGTTATGTTAAATAAACGTTTTTGTATTTGAAAGTTAAATTACTGATCAAATCGCGAGTGGACTCCACAGAATTACCATTCACAAATCTCGGAAACTAGAAAAGAAAAAATTCTTGATTGCTAGCGCTACGTAAAGGACATCAATAAAATTAATAGAAAACAAAATATAGTTAAAAAAGGGGTTGAAAATCAATTTTTGTAAAATACAACTGTTGTCTACCCTAAGATTCATAAAAGGGATTATTATTTTGTCTACAACTGATGAACACTTTATCGCAATTGTTGATCATCAGTTCCAAAAGTATAATGTCACTCCTAACATCCGGTATAAGATTTGGAGGATGGTGTACAAGTGTTGGAGCAAATACCGTTGCTAGATTCGAGGCGTTCATCTTGTTTATTGGAGAATGAAGAGCTACCCTGCCAACAAAATTGGCAATGTAAATTATTTATCTTTTCCAGTAGTTAAAGTTGTTCTATTGTGCAGATTGCCCAAGTTATTATATTAATTTCCAATTACTATTTTTTAAATAAATTTTAATGTTTATCTTACTTACCGATTCAGATGTTCTATCATAAACTTCAAGGTATCGTAATGTACTTTAGGCAGTGTCAGCAATGCTTGTTTTATGGAAGACAACTGAAGATCAATGTTGCTATGTTCTAGAAATTTATAATAAACATTTCATCAACATTCTGAACCAGGGACCCTTTAAAGTAAGGGGACCCAGCATTATACTTTCCAAAGTGAGGCCGTTTCTTTCCCCATTCTAATGGTCTCAATGATGCCAAGTATGCCATTTTATTGGAGAATCTATGAATATAACAGGTACTTTGATTGTTAGTAAAAATTAATAATGATTTCTAAAAATTAGGCTTGACAATGTTCTGTCAACAAACACAGAATATGGCAAGTGCCAAATGAATCAAATTCATTTTATATTTTTCCAGGAATTTAAGTAATATAAGTATGGTAAGTCAGTGCCGATTTTGCTTATTTGAGAATTTGTCGCTATTGCACCTTGTTACCAGGTTCCTGAATTCATTTGTAATAATATGTGTACTTGAACTTTCTTCCCTCGTTGAATGTATCTACCCAAAGAATTTTCACAGATTTCGGGATGGACTAATAAGATTTTAGGTCTTGTACTTAGTTCTAATCATGTAGTTTTTCTCGGTGCTCATTTTTGTAATTTTATTTCTCTTCCAAGGTACCTCACAAACGTAAAATAAACTTATAGTTGTAGATAAAAACTGTTTAAAAAAAGACCTGACTGAAGCTACCGGCTTAATAATTTAAAATTTAGGAAATACCATTTTTTGTTTTGAACTACTTACTTATACGTAATGCCCATGTAATGGGAATTGTAGGATTACTAAAGGTGAGACATGAAAAATCTGGTTGCAATTATTGGGACTACTACAGGCGGCCGCATTACCTTAATTGACTACCTGGAAGTTAGAAAACTAAAAAATTGTGAACTATGATGGGAAATATTTTGCCTCCTTTGGAATCTATGGCACTGGCATGTCATATAAAACCTGATGGCAGTTGGACACTGACACATAACATAACCTTGTACCAGTCCAACTTATGTGGTCTCCTTGGAGTATACAGAAAACAAACTTTCCCTCAAGGCTTCACTTTTCCTATGTGATAGACTGTGACATGCTGGGTCCCCTTATTTTAAAGAGTCTGTTCTGAACTATCCTTCTTTTACTTACGAATTGAATCTATTAGTCTTGGATGAATTTCAAACGTTACTAGCGGTACAGGCAATATCCGAAGGTACAATTTCAAAGCGCCCGTTATAACGTTTATGTTTGGGTATTTGTCGACGCTTAGATCGGCCTTTTCCCCATCTAAAAAAGCCCAAGACAAAAAACGATAAAAAGTACTTGGCGATTTGTGCGTTTCAGCTAACCTTTATCAAGTGCCAGTTTGATAGCTTCGATCTCATCTGCGAAACCGCTTAACCTGTAGATTCCTTCGGACGCGAGCCCCCGCGCTTCGACTTCGGCGACGCATTTGGTAACGACAAATGGTAGGTCCGCTTTATAGGCGCTGAGCAGTGTCGTCAGTTCAATGCCGAAGACGCCTCGGAGAAATTTCAGATCTGGTACGCATTCGTTTGTGAATTTTTCCGAACATTTCACTGAAAATTGAACATATTTTCATACAAAGCAATAAGAACAGCATGAAAACCACAAATGATCTTCTTTTCTATTACTTTTTGTACAAAATGTCGTTAGAACTGTAAATTCAAAAATTAAAAAAAAACATGGGACAAATGAATCGGTTCTTTATTCATTGGTTTCACCACCTTCACTTGTGCACAGATTAAAGATCACTTGTCAGAAATTGCCCTCTTTTTGCCGAGTCGTAGCGAAGTTATTTCGGCTCGGGGCTCTATGGGGTTGGAGTCATTAGACCTTCCCCCGAGTTTTCATGTGAGGTTCCAATGCTTCTGGGGCACCCAAGAAATCGTTAAATAAGAAAAAACAGGAGAGTAGTTCTACATGATTGATGGTTGACTTTTTATCTTTGTTTTGAGAGTAGTTATGGATATATTTTTCATCTATAGGTTCTGATTAATTTTGATAAATTCAGTCAGTGCTAAGTACCACGTTTATGAACTACAAAATGGTGAAAGCACCTGATGTAAAAAAAGATAATAAAGTTTATGATATCTATATCTCCTCATGCTGATGATGTTTTCAGTTTTTCATAGATATTTGTTTTTTTTTTTAATTTTTTTATATTTGTACAAATTAGAAACAGAAATTAAGGTTATTTTTTATTTATGCGATAAAATGATAATAAAAATACAAACTAGCAAAATATAAAATATACCTGCATATAATATACCTAGTATTCCATATAAATTCTTTAAAAATATCAAATTCTGAATTTTACCAGAAAATATATACATATTTGGTCTTAAAAAGACATAACGTGACAAATGACATGGCTTAATTTATTTCATTGACATATTTTTAGCATTTTTGTCGAAAAAAACCTGCTAAAAATATTTTTTTATTATACTTCTTTGAAAACACCTTATTTTCATCTGTTTTAGCATAGGATAGCGCACGGAAACAGCGCATGGAAAAACTTTCCGTGCGCTGAATAAAAATACCGAATATACAGGGTGAGTCGAAGTTAAACCGCCATACTCAAAATTTGAGTAGTATTTTTAAAAATAAATGGGGTTCTTCATATAACATTTTGTGCAAAAACGCTTCGTTTTCGACATACAGAGCATCAAAGTTTTCTTTTAAAAACAGAAAAAAAATAGTATTTTCGGTTCCATTTATGCTATCGAGTTGGTACCTATTGGTACTTTTATGTTTTCTGGGACGGCGATTATGAATTTTCTATCAACTTTCTTCTAGCTGCTAGAGGGCGTTGGCTACGTCGTTACTTTCGAACAAAAGTATTTTAAACTTTTTTGTCGTTGAAAAATCTGCATTTTAGACAGCGGAATATTAAATTACATTCGATTTCGAACAAAAAATGTCTCGTAAAAATACGAAAACCTTAACCGTTTTCATGAAAAACGCAATTTTGTGTCGCGATGCGCGTGAATTCGAAAAAATTAAAATTAAATTAAAATTTCGTAGTAGGCCTAGAAATGGGATTTATTCGTTTGGAATTCTTTATTTACAGTAGGTATTGTCCTAAATTAACAATTTTTGTGAAATTAGTAACCCACAATTGTTTTCAAAGCCTACTAAACGTTGAAGCGCTTTTTATCTGTTTTTGCTAATAAAGTTGTCTGGGTTAAAGTTCTTTTTATTACTAATTTTGTCGAAAACGAAGCGTTTTTGGACAAAATGTTATATGAAGAATCCCATTTATTTTTAAAAATACTACTCAAATTTTGAGTATGGCAGTTTAACTTCGACTCACCCTGTATAGCTTTAAAATAGAAATATACAGCAAAGTAAACTAAATTTAAGAAACTCTATATGCTCTCTGATATTTAACATGTACCTATTTTGTATTTTAATTCGCAAGTGTTTCAATATTTAGATCCTTATTATTAGACAAGGTTTAGATACATTTCTGTAATATTTTTGACGTTTTATTCACCTTATCTGACAATAACTAATTTACAACAAAGCACCTTTAAAATAATTTGAGAGTAACCATGGAAACGCATCATACATATCAAACACTATATTGTCTGCATTGTTTATTTTTTGTCAATTAAATTTATTATAATATGCCGATAAAATGTTTTAAGTTTCCGTTTTCAAAGAAGTATAATAAAAAATATCGTTCATTACACGTCCAGAAATAGATTTTTCCGTGCTTGCATGACTTCCCGTGTTCGGCTGCGCCTCACACGGGAATTTGTCACGCGCGCACGGAAAAATATACTATTAGCTAACATTTCTCAACTCTATAATGATGTAAAACTTACCATGAGCTATTACACCACAATCTTCACATTTCTTCCCTTGCAGAGTAAACCCCCAGAGAAAGTTTGCGCAAAGTTCACACCAATTCAAACCTTTGAACGTTGTTAGCTTAAACGCATGCGGTTTTTCAGTTTTTCCTGGCACATTTCGATTGAAAATTTGCTGAGCTGTCGGTGCATTGTTCGGGTAGTTATCTTTGAACAAATTCTTATTTCTGGAAGAGCAAAATCAAGCATTTACTATCGCTGAGTGAATAATATAGGAAGAGCAGCATTCATCAAAGAATACAAACCAACAATGTTCTTAACTTATTCTGTGCCTGCAATGGGGAACTTGAACAATTTTTTTTTATTTCTTTGATATATTTGCCTATCTATAGAAAGAGCATGTACCAAATATCAGCCCTCAAATCGCAATATTTAATTTGCAATAAATAATTAAAGTTGTGACCGCAAGCTATTCATTTGAAACGACACAAAAAGCACGGGAATGGTTTTGACGTCATATAGCTCGATCGATCAGAAGGCAGTGACAGGAGTGACAGCTACACAGAATTAGGAAAGGAAGAATGGAAATTGAATATTAAAATAAACAGTTCGGCGACCCATTTCCAGAAGGATCTGATGTAGGTCAAAAATAAAAACCACCTAAAAATCAAAATTTAACAAGCACTTCATTAACTGAGGCCACAGCACTTCATTAACTGAGGCCACAGTAATTCTTAGGTCTCGGGTTCAATCGCACAAGAAGTTTTTTTAATTATCACTGCATTCTACCTCTTATATTTATCACTGATTATCATTTTTAGTAATAATTGGACAATGGTTATTTTGAAGATTATTACTCACAATCTACTCCATAGTGTATTTAAATTCAAAGTACTTACCTACCTAATATGAAATTGTCAGCAGCAGGAAAAATGTAATACATTGCTCGATGCGTAAGCTCTTTTTGGCCAAAAAAGTGTGCTTACGTACGCATCTTGCAATGTAAATAATTATATAATACAACAGCACACTCTTCTCAAACATTATCAACAATATCAAGACTGCGATAGACTATAATAAGACGGATAGACAAGGATGGGACGTTCTCGTTGATCTATCTAAACAAAGCTTGCGTGGTGCTGTAGTTTTTATACATGTGCCGCCCATATTAGTTGATACATGGTGCCGCCGCCCACTAGAGGCGCCACCACCAACCAGCTAGTTGACGTCACAACCAAGGAGGGCGCGTTTCAAGAATGATTTGAATTATGCAGTTTTTAATTGCTTATATTTTACATAAAAATAAAAAATGAGGTTTTTTCTGAACTGTGGTTCATTTAATGGCAATAAATTACGTTTGAAAGCATAATTTTTCAAATTTAATTTTTGTGCAAGTTCCCCATTGTACTGGAGTAATTGTTTACTTACACCACACTTTCCTTGGTTAACGCTCTCAGTTTTCTTTTATTGAGTGTCATGTAGGGGCTCTCCTGGTAATTCGCGGTGGATAACCTTTGCAAAATGGATGGAGCTTTTAATTCGAGATACATCGTCACAAGACCATCGGCGACAAGCGATCGAACGCAGTCGTATTTTTTTTCTCGGACATAGAGACCTGCATTTGGATCATAGTAGAGCTTGTAGTGGTGGATTTTGTCATTGAATCTAAAAAAAGTTTCTATTGAGTAAAATATTAAAAACTGAACCACCTTAAATAAACTTTTTTAACCGACTTTTCAAGAAAATGCCTATTTAAATTTGCACTTGGGCCGTAAGTGTGGGTAGAAATCTACCCACCAAATTAAAGACAACAAAATATTCTTTGATGAGTACATTAGGAGCCACAGTGGTCCTATTCGCAAAAAAAAACGAGTCTAAAGTAGGCGCACTGAGAGATTGCATCCGCGGGGAAGCGGGGAGTGCGGAGAATGATTTGTCGCTATTGGCCGACTGCAACAGTGCAAAAAATGCACCGCGCTTTCGTATTCGCAATTAAAGATAGAACCAAGGCAAGATTCAGAGGAGTGATTTTCCCTAGGCGTGCGCGTCGAAATTAATAATACTAAGAAGTTTTCAAAACTATAAATTTCAACGCGCACGCCTAGGGATAATCAGTCCTCTGAACCTCGCCTTGGTTCTATTTTTAATTGCGAATACGAAAGCGCGGCGCATTTTTTGCACTGTTGCAGTCGGCCAATAGCGACAAATCGTTCTCGATGCTCCCCGCTTCCCCGCGGATGCAATCTCTCAGTGCGCCTACAATACATGTAAAATGAATTGTAAAAATGTCAAAAAATTTTGTTTGTTAAAATTTAAATTTTTCTGTGGTAACTTCATATTTAGAAAGTTCATGGCCTCCTAGATGCTAAAATAAAATTTTGTATTTGCCATCCGATTTTCATCTATACCTTTTCAACTTCAAATTGGGAATAATCAATTTCAAATTGGGAATAAACAACTTTAAATTGAGCATAGTCAACTTCAAATTGGGATTAATCAATTTCAAATTGGGAATAGACAACTTCAAATTGGGAATAGTCAATATCAAATTGAGAATAAGCAATTTCAAATTGGGAATATTCAATATTAAATTGAAAATCGACAACTTCATATTAAGCAATATTTTAATAATTACTTATATCTTATATCTAAGTAAACACACAATACAGATCCTACAAAATTTGAAGGCGGAGAATTCCTAGAATATATTTGTAGGAAATCGTAAGCAGTAATACAGATTTCAGTGGAGAGTAATTGCACAGAAATAAATTACGAGTGATGAATTTTATTAAAAAATAATTTAAATAATTATTAGCAATAAATAATATATTTATTATCTTACACAACTATTAAGTATAATAATTTACAACTACAGTAGGTACCTAATATTTGTCAATCTGATGCATAGTCACTAACATCGTCATCGGAGAAGTCACTTTCGGAGTTAGTAATAATTAGCTGTTCTGTGATTATGTCTATATTAATTTCATTTTGTAAGTACTTGTCTTCAGTTTTGATAACATAACACAGTATTTTCCAATTGTTGTTACGCTGCTGTGTGAAATGAGCCAGTGCAGGTGGGTTTTCTGGGTATTATTTACAAACTACTAACTACCCTGGTGCAGCTCGCTACAGTTAATTTATTATTTATGTTATTTTGCACTACTTATACTTTCTAATTTCTATAAGCTAAATTTAGTTTGAGATAAATGATTTGGTCTTTGTCTTCTTTCTAAGCTTTCTGGCCAAGTCTTTTTGAACCTTACCAGGCAGTCGAAATTTTGCTTAATATTATAAACTTTAGTTAACAAATTAAGTTGTTCTTGTTGATAAGTGTTTTTATTTTATGAAGTTATTGATTTTCAATTTAATATTTAATATTCCCAATTTGAAATTGTTTATTCTCAATTTGATATTGACTATTCCCAATTTGAAGTTGTCTATTCCCAATTTGAAATTGATTAATCCCAATTTGAAGTTGACTATTCTCAATTTGAAGTTGTTTATTTCCAATGTGAAATCGATTATTCCCAATTTGAGGTTGAAAAGGTATAGTTTTTTTTAACAATAGATCTCAGACTACCTATATTAGTCTGAGCAATAGATCATCAAAACTGTACTTTAGGGCAAACCGGCACATTTTGTTTAAAAAAAAAATGCCTACTACGACATTTTTTTTGGAACTAGAAATTAATCTTAGGCATCCCTTACAACGGGCCTGTACCAAATGAAACCAATGAAAAATCGCGATTTTACAAACTTTTATTTAACTTCCTCTGTTAAGTGTGTGTATACAGGGTGATTCATTTTTAAATACCGAAAATTTAAGGGTCCATAGAACATGAAAAAATAATGTGAGTTTCCCTCGGAGTTTCCTATATAAACTTAGTTCATTTGAGCCTTAGTTTTCAAGATACAGGGTGGTAAAATATTGAAAATAAAATAGTTTTATTTTTTTTCTACGTAAATATTAGAGATGTCAAAACTAAATTTAGTGCATAAGATATACGAATATAGGACCTTAAAAGTACAAAATATCACGTTTTATAATTTACCAGTGGCGGAGATATGGGAAATTGGTATTAATAATTCGGCAAAAAAATAGTACCTACGGCCTTGCATAAAAAAGAAACATATTTTGAATAGGCCATTCAATTTTAAGCAAAAAATGTCTCTAGGTATTTTTTCGTAGATCTGGTCATTTCGGCGTAATTGTAATGTTTGTGATTTATTACACTATTGGGGCAAACTGGTAAAAATAATTAATTCAAATCAAACATTTTTAATTAAAGCAAAACTACATCAAGATCTGCCGCTAAATATTAGGGTTATGGTTTCAATTAGATGGGGCACCACCCCACTATGGGCGACAAATGAGGAATTGGTTGAACGAGAATTTTCCGCACCGCTGGATTGGTCGCTTTCCGCCTTAATAACCAGAACCTGATGAAATTGGACCAATTTCTTGGCCACCCAGAGCCCCGGATTTGAATCCTCTTGATTATTCTGTTTGGGAATATTTAAAAGACAAAATTTATAACACGGTATCCGATACCAGGGACAAACTAAGGCTAAAAATGGAAGAAATGTGGAAACTCTCAAAACAAACCGAGCTACCATACGTTTTGCGGTAGCTAATCTGTTATATCGATGCCAAAAATGTTTAGAAATGAGGGGAACGCACTTCGAACACGTATTATAACGTTAAAAAATTGTTAAATTAATGTAGTTTTGCATTAATTAAAAATGTTTGATTTGAATTAATTACCTTTACCAGTTTGCCCCTATGTGTAATAAATCACAAACATTACAATTACGATGATACCAATTACCCGCATCTCCGCCACTGGTAAATTTAAAACGTGATATTTTGTACTTTTATGGTCCTATATTCATGTATCTTGTGTACTAAATTTAGTTTTGATATCTCTAATATTTACGAAGAAAAAAAGAAATAAAAACTTGATCACTCTGCTGGTATCTTGAAAGCTATTCTAAGGCTTAAACAACTAAGTTTATATAGGAAACACACATTATTTTTTAACGTTTCATAGATTCTTAAATTTTCGGTAATTAAAAGTGAATCACCCTGTATGTACTGAAATCTTGTACCTGAATTCTAAACCACTTCCGCCCAACCGATTGAGCTGAAACTTTGCACACACATGCAGTCTAGTATACTCAGTATTGTGATTTTTCAAAATGGCCACCACTCCAAGATGGCGTATCACCAATTTCTTGGTGATGGGTAGCAAATGAAAGGGTTTGACGAGTAGAAAACGATAAGTTAAGTGATGAAAAGGGTAAAACTTACAGTTTCAGCTCCACAAAGACAGTTTATATTTAACTGTTTACGATAAAGTTAAGTGGCGTCATACTAAATCCTAAGATGGCGGATGACCTATTTCTTCACAACCTACTTGACAACAAATGAAAGTGTTTGACTAGTACAAAATGATAAGGTAAGTGACATCATACTGAATGCAATATGACGGATGCCCCAAGATGGCAGACTAACTTTCTTTACCACCCTCCTGACATGGCAATCAAATAGGTACTAAAAAGCACAAAATAAAATAAAAAATAACTTTTTAATTGCAAGCTTTTATTTACTGAAATTAATAAAATAAGTTTAGGTTTTCGTTAAAATAATTCAAGGCCCAATTGTGACAAGTTTTTATAAATCAAAAAGCTTGTCACGCCAAATGTTTATAAAAAAGTTTCCATTTAGTGTTATTGGACAGTGGTTGGTTATCTTAACGAAAACCTAAACTTATTTTATTTGTTTTAGTACATAAAAGCTTGTTTTTAAAAAGGTATTTTTATTTTTTATCTTATTTACCTGCCTACTCCTGGGGATTGAAAACAATTGAAACTGTAACTTGCTTCATTACAAATAGCAAATAGGTATAGGTACCTAACAAAAAAATGAAATTTCAACTTTTTTCTACTAATCCGTTACTTATTTCGAGAAATATTTCATACCTCATAATTTTTACATTAATTTATGGTTTTTGTATATTATTGACATTACTCTATTATTTGTAAAAAAGTAAAGTTAGTTTTAACATATTTTTTTAAGCAAATAGGTGGTAAAATATGTACTTAAATTGCGATTTTTGTTTCTAGAATTTTTTATTGTTTGATGTTTTTTAACAAAATTTGGCACAAACACGTTTTAAGGGATGCCCAATCCAGTATTCAGAATTTTGATAAAAACATGCCTAATATGATTTGTCCAATTTTGAACCAAAAAATATGTCATAGTAAGCCTTGCTTTTTTTTTCAAATAAAATGTACCGTTCCGTTTTGCCCTAATAAAGTATAATGCCCCATCATTAAAAAAATACTAGAATACTAAAAAATACACGTATGTAAAAATAGTTATTTATGTACCAAGGCACTGAAGTTCAATTTTCAAATAAACCACATGAGTCATAAAAAGAACTTCAGTCCCGAGGTACATATTATATATTTTTTTGAAATCGGAAAAAAAAGTTTTATTAAGCAAGAAATAAATCATAAGGGAACACCCGTCCATGAACCAACCGCACGCGGCGTTGCTTGACTTTGACGATCGCTCTACCTAGGTCAAGTATGATAAGACACGGCACCTTCGAACAGAAAAACCAAACTAAAATGGGCCTTTTGTGGCCGGGTTTTGAATATTTGGTCACTTTTGACGGGCGATGGCTCCGCGTCTGACGTTTGATGTTTACATCTAGCCAAGGCCTACTTATTGAAAAAATCGTACAATAATGGGCTACTTCAGTGCTGATTTCTGAGCTTTTAATGACGATTTTGGGACACTTCGCTGCCGATTTCAAGAAAAAAATTTTACATGAAATACTTAAACCTTAAATTTGTATCTTAAAAAATAAAAGAAAAATTGGGGGTGAGCCAACATCCCGTGGCCACCCGGTATATTATTTGACAAAATTAATTTCCCTCGGCATACTTATTAAACTTTAAAGTTTAAAGTAATAAAGGGATAAAAAGAGTTTCCTACATACAATTTTTCGTCGTGGTGCCAGTGAAGCAGCGCTATGTACAGGTCTTTACAATAGTGCTGGTCCAGGCCATACTTACTTGAGACTCAAAGTATGAAATTCCCCCTTCGCACATTTGCTTGTACGTACAAGGTATGCCCCGTTCGGTTGTGCATCGAGCAAGTTTGAAGCCTGGATATGTGATATGTTGCCGTGAAAATCTCTTCCGAGGTAATGCGGGCAATCGTCGGGGACATTATCACATATGATCGGGACTGGAACGGGAGCTTCCAGTTGCATGCGATATACTGAAAATCATGATGAAGGAAAACTGTGAGAAGTTTTATTTTGCTATCACCACAGGACCATCTATAGTAAGGGTCCTCATATATCTTAATCAACAAACACATTATCCGCTGTGTATGTGGTAGAAATGAGTGTGAATCATACGCCTTAATTTAAAACTCGCACAATGAGATAAAAACTCAACAATTTTAAAACTACAATAATATTATTATAACTAAAGTTCATTTACTTGACACTCTTATTCTCTTTTGTACCTACTTATTATTAAGTATGAAAATGTGACTTGAACAAGTCGCAATTTTTTTGATATTACCTGAAGCAGTCCATGTAGAAAATTTTGAAATTCTAGGAGCCATTATTACTCGAGTAGGTATAAACTATAAGTATCTTAAAACCGTTCAAGGTACTCTGAACGTGTCTAACGAAACAGCCTCCTTCTCTCGATTCTTACTGAATTTATTGAAAAGCGAATCGAAAAGGGTATAATTTCATTAACTTTCTTTCGACATTCCTTATTTCCTCCGACTGTATTTCCACATACAATACAAATCGCATGAAGAGGAAACAGTTGACTAATACCTCGGAAATGTGGGTGTACCTAAACAAAAAAAAAACGCACGCACACAGGTCTACGTACTTTCTAGAAATTTGAAAATAGGCGGGTACAGCTGGTTGTAGATGGGCATCTCATCAGCGAAGGCACAGTACGATAATCTTGGCACAACCATATTTATTTTTAATTCAATAAAAAACAATCTAAAGAGGAATTCCAGGCGTTATTAGTGTCACTTACGATCGCTTTTCCAGACTGTGTGCACTAGGGATTCCATTTCTTCCAGCACCATCACACTTCTTATCTGTATCTAATCTTCATGATTCCTACATATTGGGAAAACACCATTAGCAATTGATTTGGTTTTCTTTCCGCTATATTTTCTGGTTGAATACACACACAACATGAAGAAATGCAATAAAATCTGACGGAAACCCAGGCTTTCTCTTTATTTGACAGTAGAAACTGACAAACAGCTGATATTCTCTAATAAAGCGTTCGTTGACCTCAAACGCCACGATAGTGCGATATGCAGAGAAAACTTTTCGTAAGCAGTCGTGGCCGAGCGGTTAAGGCGTCTGACTAGAAATCAGATTCCCTCTGGGAGCGTAGGTTCGAGTCCTACCGACTGCGTCGTTTTTTACTTTCATTTTGAAAATTTAGAGTTTTTTTTTAATTGGAGACCTATAGAGCGATTAAATGGACAATTAGCATACCTTTTTCTATCTTACAGCACTAAAATCATAGGTACCTATAATAGGTCCCTCGGTGTCGATATTGCAATAATCCTCACCCAACACCCAACGGATATAGGCACAGAATAGGGGAATTCCCCTATTCTGTGATATAGGTTTCGACGTCATTGGGTAGGGGATTTGCGGTTAAAGGTTAAAGTATTCTACCACTAAATGGCGAGAGGGCTGCTGAGGGCTGGTTGGGTATATTGGTATACTATTTTAGTATAAATAATGTTTGTTGTTCAATTTTTTTTTTGTAAAAAATAAATAATATAAAATATAATAGCAATAATTCAGCAAAAATAAAAATGTACTAGAAATGATAAAGATAAAATGATTGCGATATTAATATCTTTCATCAACCAGATTAGTAGCGCCATCGTATGGATTACTTTAGAAATACGGTTAACTGACTAGAAATGGATAGACAAGGATAAAATGTATTTGAACCCAAATGTACCAGATTAGTACTAACTCTGGCAACACTGGTTCTGACATGCGTTCGACCTTCACTAATGTGCTTCTATTTTATTGGCCCCATTTACAGTTACTGTTATAAATCCACCAATAGCAAGCAGCCTTTTAAATATTTGGTATGTACCTCAAAACAACAAACGCCATGTTCTACGAACTACACATGCAGTAGCGGGCAAGGAACCCAGGTGGGTAATCTGTGAGGAACCCTTAGGAGAGGCACTATAAAGTGCTAAAAAGGGCCACTCCCAGAACGTTGCCTGTTTCTAAAAAATTTTTATTGTTCGGAAAATAATAGGAAGAATTAGAAATATAAAACCTTTTATTTGTAATAAGGAAAGTGTTTGGCTTTTATAATTCGACCCTTGTCTATCCATTATAGACAAGGATACGACAGTTAATCGGGGTTATATCTATCTCTGCTGTGGTTGTAGTACGCCAATGGAGCCGAAGAATGCCGAACGCAGTGAAACGGTAGTGTCAGAGAACAAGGATAGTGTTTTGACAGCAGATTCGGCCGCCCACCATTTATTTTCATTTAAGTTTTGACAGTGAGTGTTGGCTGGCTGGTTTCAGGTTTCATTATCGTTTTCCACTGAATTTCAACAGGAAAACTTCAAATTTCCAAGAATTTGGGGCCCAACTCTTGAAAGTTTAAACGTAAGTGTCTTTATTCTATTATGTTTGTTTAGTTTTTAATCTATTTTAATTCAAAAACAACGTTTAATACGCCCTCAACGGAATATTGATTTATTTTTCTTTAGGCGGCTCTCTCTCTGGCGGTTCCGTTTTTATCCAGTAATATCCAGTTCAAATCCGCCGCATAACCGCTTTTGCTCACCTGTGTTGTTACCGTTTCTGCTCATTTTCGTGGGTTTGAGACCATTGAATACAAACACCATCATAAAAGAACAAAGAAATTAGAAAGTGGCCGACTACAAATCAATTTTCTTTCATTAATAAAGTAGGGTGTACGCGCTGAAAAACATCTGTTTGGCAAGGTAAGCAAAATTAGTACTTAATGAGAAAATTCATAGAATAATAGACCTGCACCTAGACCTGTGATCGACCAAATTCACACCAGAGTTCTTCGATTTTACATAATGAGGAATTCACTAATCATTGATTATAGTATGTTGACAAAACTAATAAAAACTCAAAAATAGTACTTATGTCGGTGATGTTACCAACAGTAGTTTTCCAGTGACTAATTTTCAAAGCGGAGTCAAATTGCGGACATGGCCAATCCACACCAAAGCTAATTATTGAATTTTGAATTGTTTGAATTGTTTTATTTTTCCTTAACCTGAGGGTGGGATGACCCCCAAATTTTTACAGATAATAACGTACAACACCCTAGGGCGTTAGCGGAGAAAAAATATCGAACGTAAGGCTTGCAAAGTGAGGGTGGAAGAACTGAACGCATATGATGCCATCTGAAGCTTAGGAAAATAATTTGTTTCTTAGAATCTTGCTTTTGACAGGGGACGAGCAACACCCCAGGGCTTAAGTCGAGAGAATAAAATCAACCGTAACTACCATCCAAAGGGTTTCAAAACAAGGTTGGAAAGGCCGAGAGCATATGACGTTGCCAGAGGAAATAATTTTTTTCTTAAAAATTTGAGGGGGTTAAACCTTCAGCTTTTGACAGGAGATGGGCAACACCCCAGCGCTTAAGTCGAGAGAATAAAATCGACCGTGACTAATGTCCAAGGGTTTCAAAACAAAGGTCCAAGGGCCGAGAACATATGATGCTGTTGGAGAAAATAATTTTTTCTTGAAATCGGCATTAAAATGTCCCAAAATCGTCATTAAAAGCACAGAAATCGTACAATAATGTAGCCCATTATTGTACGATTTTTTCAATAAGTAGGCCTTGGCGAGATGTAAACATCAAACGTCAGACGCGGAGAAATCGCCCGTCAAAAGTGACCAAATATTCAAAACCCGGCCGATAAAGGCTCATTTAACTTTTCGTACACATTGCGAAATTGTTTCCTATAGAAGCGCAATCCTTCAGTATACATATTTTAGTAAATTTGAAAAACAATAGATTTGTTGTGTAAGCTGCACAAGAAGCAGCAGTTTGGTTTTTCTGTCAGAAGGTGCCATACATCATTATGCTTGTGGTAGGTAGAGCGATCGGTAAAGTCAAGCAACGCCGCGCGTAGTCGGTTCGTGGACGGGTGATCCCTTATTATTATTTTCTTGCCTAATAAAACATTTTTTTTCCGATTTCAAGAAAAATATAATATGTACCTCGGCACTGAAGTTCTTTTTATGACTCATGTGGTTTATTTGCCTCGGCCAGAGGCCTCAGCAACTAAACTCCACATGAGTCATAAAAAGTTGAACTTCAGTGCCTTGGTACATAAATAACTATTTTATCATAATATACTCTCGGCCTGTCCACCCTCATTTTGAAACCCTTGGATGGTAGTCACGGTCAATTTTTTTCTTAATAACTGTGGTGTCGCTCCTCCCCTGTAAAAAGCTGAATGTGCAACCCTCCTCAGATTTAAAAAAAAGTTTAGGAAATGTTGCTGTTTGTTAGATGAAAATTTTAAAGTGCAAAACACCCACACCTTTTTTACATAAAAACTTCAGGGGAAAACATACAATTTAGGTACGTCAGAAAAAGAATACACCTCCTACTCCCAAAAAAGTTACTTATGAGGTGAAATACCGTGGGTGGCGCACTCTATAAAATCACATCAAACCTATACCAATATTAGAATTCCTCGCCCCAAAAAACAAAAAAAAAAACAGTTTCCAAATCTTCTGCAAATATTTCGATTAATCAAAAGTTTATTTGAAAAACTATAAAATAAAATTTACATTTACCCCCTGTACCTTTTTACACCCTGTATAGGTACTTATATATTTATGCTTTATACTTAGACGCATTAAAAATGTATCGATGGTGCTTGAATTTATAAGATTCTGTCACATTCATCGTTTATCATTATACCCTAGTATGACGGTATTCAGTTGTATTATCTTCAATAATAATTTTCCAGTAATCTTGTCCGGTTTTTATATCGACTTTAATAAATAATAAAATATCTCTTTATCTGTGGATGTATTAACTTGAAGTTGAAGTTAGTCTTGGTATTTAATTTTATGCCTGTGAGATCATACCTATACTTTATATCTCGTCATCCATAATAGAAAGGGGTTTATTGCTTTGATTTTCTCAAAAAGATTTATGAACACCGTTTATTGAACTATCTGCTTCATTTGGCATCATGACAATTATCTATTCTTGTGATCAAGATGACCTATCGAAACTAGGATTGAAGTCAGTAACTGGCCTGCTATATGGCACTTTCACATTGTATTTGAACACATGTCCAGTAGGCTCATTGGTGTCTATTATTTCATTCTCTATTTATAAATATAAATTAAAATGTATTATGCCTATTATGACTTCCTGTAAGCATAGTGCATACACAAAACGCAAATAAATGAGTTAATGAGGAGAAATGATTTATCAAAAAGCAAATATACCTATACTCCGGTAAATATTTATCACAATGAATCGTAGGTATATCAATACTATTGTAATACATTTCAGCGAATATTTTAATTTGATAATATATGTAAGTAGGTACCACTGCTAATATTTCTATTGTTGGTAATGAAAAACTTATTTTGACGAATAACCTTCCTATCTTTGCCAACTTCAGGTTATTTTAAAATCAGTCATGTGATTATAATCGAGAAAGTGTAGAGGTATGTAAATTTAGAAAACAAGATTCTAAGCTGATTTTTAATAGGAATGCTAAGATAAAGTAAATACAAAAACAAAGTTTACTACGAAACCGTGACAGAAACTAAAAAGTGTCAGAACTTTTTTATTTACAATTAGGAATTAAGTAATAAGTTCTATATAAGAAGTAGGTACACGCGAAAAAAATATTTGGAACAAAGAACATATAAAAAAACAAAAGTCATCTGACTGCCCCTTAACGGCTGTAAACAGTTCGATTCAATTAGTTTATGTGTGCATTAACTTAACCATTTTATAGTATCACCATAGCCGAACGAGTATTGTTGAGCTATGGTATCATGTATCAAATTTGAGCAAAATCAGCTCAGACCTGTGCACGAAAAGAAAAACAATTTTATGAGTACAGCATCACTTTATACATAGGATAGTAGTAAGTTTTTGACCACCCTGTAATTCAATCATGATTCATATTATGTACTTCATATAGTAGTGATGTCATTCATTAGCTTAGGTAAATTAAAAATTTAACCTTGGGAGAAATTTTAAGTGTAAATTTCTTCAAATATTTAAAATTTCAAAGTAAACAGGCGAGTAAATAGGTAATAAATTCGGGAAATAGATCATGAGAAAACCTGAATCTTGCGCAGGTTAGGTATATATTTAAGAAATATAGTTTTTGTGTCACAACAAATATTTTTTGTTTTTAAGTACTTGTATAATTTAAACATTTAATATGTTACAACGGTACCTATTATACCTACCTGTTAGTACAAATGTTATGATTTTATCTAGTAAAAGTATATGGATTTTATTGCGCACTTTTCAGCTTACTTTTGCATCAAATATTATATGTAGGTATAGTTAAATTATTTTAAGAAGTCCTTACTGGGACTGTCAATTGGTAATTTCGCCATCCTAAGTTGGCATCAATGCAGAAAAAAAATACAACCGGGTCATAAGTCCAGGTCAGTAACGAGCCCATTTGCACAATGAATAACTACTAATAACACGAACAAGAACAACACAGATAACGGTAAAACTAATGAAACGTACAAAACCCGCGAATATTTTCACTGCCCAAAGTTTGAACCATTTTGAACGATCCGGAAAACCTTCACTGTCACTTTCACAACACATAAATAAAATTTGCCTGAGTACGCACCATAGACGAAGCCGAAAGTAGCTGATTATACCAAAATACCAAAATGAAAGTGTTTCCATGAGGTTTGAAATTATTATTAAAATGAGTTGTAGTAATAGTTATTTTTATTTGTAGCGGTATAATCGTGATTGCAATAGGGTTTTTATTTTATTATGTTCTTTTTTCGTATCACTTGGGTAACTTTTCACATCATAAATCAACGAGTGACGTCATTAACTGGTTGTGATGCATATACCAATGTTATACCCATGGTTAACAGAAAATTCCTAGGGATTTTGTGGAGAATGTCATCTGACAAAATCGGAACTTCTTACAGTAATCGGGGTATATGTACTATTTTATTCTATAATATCAATTTCAGTAATTCTAACAAGATTTAGCACTACAAAAAAAACTGTACACTTTTGTTTGTAGCTTCTTTTAACCTGACAGTTGCCTCTTTATTACAAATATCAATATCATTGACAACCGACTTCCTAATTTTTTTTCATCAGCAAGCTTAAGATGGCATCTCAGATTACAGTGTGAATAAATATATTTTTTTTTCAAGACGAAGTGACAATCCAAAGTCTTGAGTAATTTTTTTCCATTGTACCTATCAACAGGCCCGTTTCGGCAGAATTCAAACCAGTTGGAAATGATCAGGAGCATGCGCAGTTTCATCCGTGTTTATGCATGGAATCCCTAGTTAGCCAATGTGTGACAGAGTCATAATGATACGAGAGCAATGTTTGATATAAGTAACCGAGGGCGCTAAAAATTAAAGTGGCCCAGTCACTGCCTACTCATTTTCTTCTATTGCAACCTACCGAGAAACAGCTGGACTTTATTTTTTTGTAAAACCTGTCCCCTGTATCTACTGTATATCTGTCATGTCATATCCTTATGTCAGTGTCAGACATTGGCTAACTAGAGTATCCGTAAACAAGGGTTTCATTTTGACGTTCCAAGTCACACTATCCTAGCAAGCCTTGCTTGTCAGATTGTTTCTTTTTATTGATGTTAAATGTCAAATAATAGTTATTTATGTACCAAGGCACTGAAGTTCAACTTTTTATGACTCATGTGGAATTTAGTTGCCGAGGCCTCTGGCCGAAATCGGGATCACCCGTCCATGAACCAACTGCGCGCGGCGTTGCTTGACTTTGACGATCGCTTTACCTAGGTCAAGTATGGCCTTCGAACAAATTTATTGATATTCAAACCTACTAAAATATTTATCCTGAAAGATTGCGCTGCTATAGATAACAATTTCTCAATGTGTACGAAAAGTTAAATGGGCCTTTATTGGCCAGGTTTTGATTATTTGGTCACTTTTGATGGGCGATGGCTCCGCGTCTGACGTTTGATGTTTACATCTCGCCAAGGCCTACTTATTGAAAAAATCGTACAATAGTGTGTTACTTTAGTGCCGATTTCTGAGCTTTTAATGACGATGTTGGGACACTTCGCTGCCGATTTCAAGAAAATAGATTTTTCAAAATTACTGTTACTAATGGTGGCACATTGTAGGTAATTGTTTTGATCAACATGGTCAAGTCAAATTTTGGGCTTTAACATCGCTGCGATATTTTGGAAGAGTTTATTTTAAATGACAAAAATTTAAGAGCTACCCAACACTCTTTTATGCGACTAAGTATCCCAATATACCTGTGCCTGTATTAATGTTAATTTTAAGACTGTATCGACAACTGCAAAAAGTGCAAAAATATGGGGTGTAACAATTGAAGACCCTGGCTTAAAAAGGCTATAAGCCACATTTGGCATATTTTGAGAAAAAAAGGTTTAAACATATATGTATTTAAATATTTCAAATCTAGTTTAAAAAATAAATTTATTTTTAAAGTTCTAGGAACACAGGAATTAGCACCTATTGTGCTTTATGTAAAGTCCAATAGTAAAAGAATGCACTTTATTAGTGTTAAAGGGGTTTATTTAAAAAAAATTGTGGCTTGCATCCTTATTACACCAAAATAAACCTCCTTTTATTTGTGTAACTTGAGCCAAGATTTCGACGTATTTGGTGTCTTTTCAGGTGTTGTCAAATGAACACGGCGTTTTCTAGGTAAATAATCATAAAATTTGAAGTTTAGGAGTAAGCCTCAAACAAGTCAAAATTAAATAAGAAATAATTTCGGTAAAAGGGTATATGCCACAGTAGGATAAACTCCTGCCTGTTGTGCATCAGGATAACGAAGAACTGTCACTACTATCACTTGCAAAATAGTCCCTGTCCTTTATACTATCATCCGAATCCCACAGATTCTCATTATTATCCTCCAAGCCACTAGAAAAATAATAATTTTCGCGAGACGGTCTAGCATGTTGAGCATCCATATCGGTGGCTTTAGCTTTATTCTGAAATTTTTGACGGTAAAATAGTAATATGAATAAGGTCATTTCGATACGGTGGCGCCATCTTGTTAACTAATAGTTGAAAAATTAATTGTGTGGCTTCTACCCTTATTAAATATTAAGTTAAATCAGAAATCTCAATATTAGTGTACTTGTGGCTTACACCCTTTTTAAGCCAGGGGCTTCAATTGTGTTAAGTTATTTTGCGGGTTATTTTATATACAATCATACTACGATACTAGAACTATAAAGATAAGCTCACACGTGAAATGTCAATTAATGTATAGGTTCATCATCGTGTGACAAAAATCGTTCGAAAGCCAGTTCTAATTCCATTCAAAGTCCGTTATTGTGGGGTTTGAGGTTAAAACTCATAATTTTTAATATGGTTTGTTGGGAAGTCGGCCATTACCTACCAGAGGTCAGAAAACACTCATCACGCTACGTTTTCTGGGGCTCTAACTTTTAATAGTTCTAACTTGAGTTCCAGTAGTCAATAGACGGCCCTGAAGAATTGCAGATTTTCATCTTATTCCCAACAAATTCCAGATGACGTCCACCAATATCTTCTCCGGAATGAACGAGACCGCCCGCAGCTCCAGCAGGGTGTTGAGACCACCAGGTGGCGGCCACACGGACATTTTCAGTGCCGGCGAGAAGATGGTCCCCCGCAAGGACAACGGGCGCAACGCGTCTTCGATCACGGAGGGGACCAACGCCGCCCCCACTCCATTGAGCCCGCCGAAGACTGCTTCCCATGCACAGCCGCCGCAGGTAACGATGGAGAATTTTTTCTTTGCGGCAGTTTATTGGGTGGCGTTTTTCTGAAAAAATTCAGAAATTAAAGAAATAAAAATTTAGAAGACAAATATAGTTACGTACTGTGAGTGGCGAAAGAACTGTCCCCGGTAGAATCTACAGGGTGTTTCAGAAACATTTGGTCTTTTGCTTTCGGGATAGTCTTTAGAAAAAAAAAAAGAATGAAGCAATTATGAACTCATGAAAATGGTGGTTATTTTGACCATTTGAAATAATAGTTTCTTATTTTCATATTATGTTACTTACAAATTTAAATACTTACTTTGTGAAACTATTGTTGACGTTATCATTATTCATGAAAAAGTTTGATTTTTTCAATATAAACTTCCAGGATATTAAGTTAATTTGTAGTAAAGTATTACCTATTACCGAGCCTATTAGAACCTGGGTAACAGTGAGACATTCAAAATATCCCTGCTCCTATAAATAGCACTAGGTGTGCATAATGGCAAGAACCAAGGTCAGCCTTCTCCACTACTTTCACTGTTCCCACCCATTCAGTTTAGAAGTTGTGATGTTGCTGTGAAGATTGCACGCAAATTCTAATTTTTAACTGTTGGATTCAGCTTCTGCAAGAGCGGTCAGAAAACTGCGACGTTTTTTTTTATTAAATAGGGGCTGTATCCTATAGTGTTGAAAGGTGTTTGGTACAGTTAAAATTTAAAAATAATATTTGAGATTAGCATTGTTATTATATTTTCATTTCGCAATACTATGTGTAACAGTGAGACAAAGTCATCAGGAGCACTGTGAGACGTATTACTACCCACAAGTGTCTCTCACTGTTCCCCATATTATAGATAAATATTGCTTACATTTGTGTACTTATAATGTGCTTAAAATGACAAGGCTTTCAATTTAGTTTCAGATATAAACCCATAAAATTTCGAGTTATCATAAAAAGAAAAAAAAGTGTCTCACTGTTACCGTTGAGTGATTCCTCACGCAACGCTGTTACCCAGTCTCCCCTACATAATATTTCTCCAAAATGGTTAATTTTTTGGGTTCTGACAATAGTACCTTTTTTTTATTGTAAAATAAAAACTACATCAAAATACAGTATTAAGAAAGACGAAGTACTAACCTTTAAACAAGTTGTTGTGAAATTAGCGTGGAAGACACTAATGTTTATTTTGATTGATATGATCAAAATACAATAAAAAATTGATTTGATCATTGTATCTTCTACCTGCTGTAAAATTAATGCTTCGCTTTTCTGAAACATCCTCTGTAGTAAATTATTAAATTATTTGGAGTGCATATTAAATAATTGGATGCACATTGTGACACTCAGTCATGATATTTAGGTAAAAAATGACGAATACTCTTACCGACTACCGTGTTACCAATAATTTCTTAATTAATTTTCAACTTTTTTGTATGCATACATAGACGGCGGATAAAATTGAGGATGAAGATGAGGTAAGCAGGCATATTCAAATGTAAATTTCGCATTTAATATTTTCACACTCCATAATAAGATAGAGAAACTTTGATGACTTCCTAACAAACATTTAGCAATACTCGAGGATTACGTGTTCTCGATGTTGCTTTTTTAATTATTACTATACTAAAATCAAGCAACTCTTACGCCTGGCGTAAACAAGAGCACGTGCATGGAGATATTCCCCAGGGCCGCACTAAGGCACGACCTTTATTTAATTTTAGTTTTACAATTGTTTACATCAAAATATTTTGGATAAGAATTATTGGCTTAATTAAAATGGTTCAAAACATCGATAAAATTATTTGTGGCAGTGTCTAAATAGCTAAAAACAACAAAATAAAACCGCATAACTACAATTTTGTGATTGAGTACGTCCCTGTTGCTGAGTCGGGCGAAATTAGCCTACCGACCACTCGCGGAACGTCATTGAACACCCGGCGTACGGATTGCTCGATTTTAGTATAGATTGGTTACAGTGGGCCTTTTTCACACTTTCTTATCAGCATAATTTTGATTGATTTGTTAGTGCTTGGATTAGCACTCCAGTGATTCAGTATATCTTTTCTTACTAGGTTGTATGATTAAAAATGAAGATCCATATTAAGTACTATCATGCAGTAGAACCAGATTTTTCATTTAGGTACCACCTCGGGTACCACACAATTTTTTTTCGACCAAAGAAGTTGTGGCCAAATTTAAATATTCCACCACATTTTGGATCGATGAAAGCAGATAATTCTGGTCAGCATTTCAATATTAAAGTCTGTTGTATGTCATTCATTCAAAATTTGAAATATTGAATTTTTCGAACAGCTCAAAAATGTGAGAAGCAAATATAATAAATAGCAAAACATTGTCAACAATGCTAAAATCTAACCAATCAGCATTTTAGGAGAGTGATGCACCATGCTAAAAACTTTGATTAATAATTAGGCACGATTTGCTTTTTGCATAAAAGTAAGGTTAATTAAAATCAAAAATATGTGTCATAAATTTTTATTTTAACTTCAAATTTTTTTTATGGTACCTACGTACTTATTAAAAAATATGTCAACCAAATAACCACGCCTAGCATTAATGCCATTGTGACCTCTTTTTAGAGCATTTTCCACTACTTTGTTCAACATTTTCTTGATTTCTTCATGTATGTTTTCTTTTAATACGTCCAAAGTTCCATTTCTGGAACAGAAAAATTTTGTGAAGCCATATTACCAGTTTGCTCATATTCTCACTGCCGAAATATTGTCGCTGATGGAATCATAATTTGGCATGCAGGTTATTTTTGACTATGTTTGGTTTTTGTGTTTAACATTTTTTCTTTTTAAATTCACCTTCATGAAATATGGTTCCTCAGTATACTTGTCTTGCCAAACAAGATGACCCCAGAATTGACATTGGTAATTTAGCTCATATCAAAACTGACAATTTGTGACACGTCATAATTTTTTCTTTACACCACAAAACTCAGAAATATATTGCTGTGTCTTCCAAATGGTTTTTTGCTAGGTGTCTAGATAGAAACAAGGCAAAAATAAATTGGTTTAGTTTGTATTCCACTTTTTGAAAACATCCAAAAATATATCTTATGGAATACCTGATTTTTCCTGTCAGTCCATTCTATCTAGGGAGTTTAGCCGAGGCACACGGGATAGAAGGCCTGCAGCCATCCCCTCCCCTCCTCTGCAACATCACACTGTCAGGCTCATGCGAAACGCCTCGTTCACGCTCTCAGTTCTCAGTCGAGGCGTACCGAGGCACGAGGCTTTATGGCACGGTGTTCGTGCATATAAAGCTACAAATCCTCATATTCGGTTATCCTTTCTGATATAGTGTTTAGCGCAATTCAGGTATTCAGGCCGTATATCAACATTAAATTGAAAAAAAAAAAAACGGGCGGTACATAATTACATAAGTGTTAAACTACTGGAAATTTGTCCCAAAATTCTGCAAAATATGTCGTTAACAGAAGGAAATAATTGTTCTTGCGACCCAAATAAGGTTGAATTGGTGTTATTTACCAAGAAGAGAAGGGTGGACCCGGCCCCTCGGATAGAGCTGCGCGGGGTTCACCTTGAGGATAGAAAGAGGGTTAAATATCTGGGGGTCCGGCTGGACTCCAGACTGACCTTCGAGGAGCATATCCTCATGAGGACCAAGAAGGCTTGCAACGCACTGTGGGCATGTTGCAGAGCCGTTTACAGCGTAGGCTGACCTTCTGCTCTGATAGCAAAGCGGCGTTACAGGTGCTGAGAGCTAACCGTACTTGGTCCCCACTGGTGGAGGACTGTAGAACGAGTTTGCTCAAGTTGGTAGCCGAAGGGAATAGGGTCGTTCTGTCGTGGGTGCCCGGTCACGCGGGCATAGCGGGGAATGATACTGCGGACCTACTGGCTAGAGAGGGATCCATGGGAAGACCGGTGGGGCCTGAACCAATATTGGGGATTGCACCACGGGTAGCAATTGGAGCCCTGGACGAATGGCTGCATGGCAGGTTCGTCGAGGAGTGGCGCAGGGCTCCGGGGATGAGGCAGACCAGGCTCCTGATTCGTGGGTCGTCGCCCGTCCTGTCTAGGGAGCTGCTGTGTCTGCCTAGGACAGAGTTGAGGGGAGTGGTGAGGGTCCTCACTGGGCACTGCTGCCTGGCTCGCCACCTGCACCTTATACGGGAGGGAGGGGAGTCGGAGTGCAGATGGTGTCTGGAGGATGAGGAGACACCGCACCACTTGGTTACTGAATGCCCTGCACTGGACAGGGTGAGATTCGAGTTCTTCAGCTCAGCCAAGTTGGGCGCGGAGGATGTGTATGGTGTCGGGGTGGGTGAGGTGCGGGCCTTCATTAAGAGGGCCGGCTTGCTGGCCGCCGTGTGACGCTGGCCGTGGGGGCACAATGGGCCCACTGTGGCCTACGTGCCGGGCCGATTTAAGGCGGCCGCCCCCTGCACTGGATAGGATAGGATGTTCTTGCGATGTGTCCTATCATCAGTTAATTGTAAAATGTTTGGATGCACTGGCAAACATATATCTCGATAATTATTGAAAGATTCAAAATGATAGAATAACGGCGTAAAAGGCTGATAGAAAACTAAAGAAATTAGTGAGTAAGTGATATTTCTTATTTTCATTCATTATACTATATTTATTTCTACGTACCTAATCGCTAAAGCA
The DNA here is from genome assembly GCA_963920635.1 of Pseudeuparius sepicola. Lineage (NCBI taxonomy): Eukaryota > Metazoa > Arthropoda > Insecta > Coleoptera > Anthribidae > Pseudeuparius > Pseudeuparius sepicola. The sequence continues at coordinate 16,090,486 of OY987298.1, forward strand.
ATTTGCGTGTAAGCAGTGTTTTTTTATTTTCATTGAGCTTATTACGTTTGTTTCTATCACTTCACTGCCGCTTCAATATCATTAATAAAAAGATAAATGTTCATAATGTTGCTTGTTGCACGAGGTTTTTATGCAGTTTTCATTTCCTTAAAATTTCATTACTATCTCACTAGAAGATAACCCACTTTTATCTTTGTAATCTGCTCTATAAAATAATAATGGAGTGATAGAGAAGCGAAAATGAGTGCTGCATAAAGCCAACTTTAAAAATTGTTGAATTTTATTGAGTTTATTATGTTTATTACTACGAACTTAATTGTTTAGCATGATTTATTTTCTGTTGTGCGTAACATTTTTCGGCTTCTTATGGTACGTGTTAAAGAATTTGGAAAATGAAAAAATTGCTCTAAAACTCCCTAAAATACCTCAACGCATAGAATATCTTAGTTAGAATCGGCCTGAGTGTGTGATGTCATCGATCGATTCTGCAGGCCTTCTATCTCGTGTGCCTCGGTTTAGCAAATGTGAAACGAGCTGTCAACGTCTGAGTCATTCAGCGAAATGACTAGAAATCGAATAATTACAACACGAGGAAAATAGTTATTTATGTACCAAGGCACTGAAGTTCAACTTTTTATGACTCATGTGGAATTTAGTTGCCGAGGCCTCTGGCCGAGGCAAATAAACCACATGAGTTATAAAAAGGACTTCAGTGCCGAGGTATATATTATATATATTTTTTTAAATCGGAAAAAAAAGTTGTATTAGGCAAGAAAATAATCATACGGGATCACTTGTCCGTGACCAACTGCGCGCGGCGTTGCTTGACTTTGACGATCGCTTTACCTAAGTGCCTTCGAACAGAAAAACCAAACTGCTGCCTGTTGTGCAGCCTCCATAACAAATCTATTGATATTTAAACCTACTAAAATATTTATCCTAAAGATTGCGCTGCTATAGACAACAATTTCGCAATGTGTACGAAAAGCTAAATGGGCCTTTATTGGCCGGGTTTTGAATATTTGGTCACTTTTGACGGGCGATGGCTCCGCGTATGACGTTTGATGTTTACAACTCGCCAAGGCCTACTTATTGAAAAAATCGTACAATAATGGGTTAATTCAGTGCCAATTTCTGAGCTTTTAATAACGATTTTGGGACACTTCACTGCCGATTTCAAGAAAAAATAATTTTTAAATTATTTTTACTCGATTTTTGTTTGCAAATTTGTTCGCTTTTCAGAAATGTGAGCCAGCCCCAGCTCAGCCAGCCCAACGTCCCAGAGTACCCCCAGGTGGGTTCTCTTCCGGATTGTGGTGAATCAATCCCATCCTGCCCCCCTGCTTTGAGCACTGGACGCTTAATATCCTGCAACATGTGGAATATTATTTATAACTTATAACCAAACTATGTGATAACCTATCAAAGCCAAAATGCATATTGTACATCAGTAGCGTTGGTTTTTTTTCTGTGCACAGGAACCTCTTCCATAGGTTTAGTTAAGGTTTTGACAGTTTTTTAAAATAAATTTGTATTTTGTATGAACATTTTCTAAAGAATTGCCAAATAAAAAAGGTTATTATTTATAGAGTTTGTCTTTCATTATAACCAGTTGGTCCATACTTATTGTTCACAGTGGGAAATAAAAAAAATAGAATACTTAAAGACAACTTGAAAATCTTTTTAAACAATTTGTTTTATGCGAATGGAATCTAGGGTTTATTTCACAGGAAAACAGTAGGGAACAGGTGTTATTTTCACAATATTTTTTTTATATGTATTGAGATTGGAAAATTTTTAGATTTTGGTTGTGTCACAGAAGACCAGAATACAGAGTCCATCTTGTCAAATATGTCAAGTCGAGCCCAAGTTTTATGTAATTTTTCACACACCCGATAAGATCGTTCAGATAAACTATGAAGTAGACTGCGTTCTTCATTTATTATAGATTAATTTAAAACTGAGAAAGAAGATACACAGTGACTTATACAATATATTAATTACCTTTTAAAGTTGGGCTCCATTTCACATATTTGACAAGATCAGTGACTATAGAAATTCTTTCTATAGTCACTGACAAGATGAACTATCTGTATTCTGGGCTTCTCAAGTTAAGAAAAAAATAAAAGCTTTAACAGATGGACCTCATATCAGTGCAAACTCTGTTTAGTATCGACACGGACCTATAATGGACATATAAGAAATGGACTAACGAAGGCATTTTTTACACATTAATATATTTTCTTCCAATAACGAATATTCCAGGAAATACAAGCAACTTTTTATACTTTTTACGCCATATATGGAGCTGAATGTTGAGTCGAGTACCTTCGATTGGAAAAATACATAGAAGGTGCTATTTGCGAAAAATAAGTTTGGAGTACTATATAATAGTAATAATAATAATTACCAATTACCGGCTTCCAATATCAGTTGATCAATACGATATTCTCCAACTGTACCAAAGGCTGTGGTGTAGCTGCAGAAAAATAGGTCTACGCAGTTCTGTAGTATGGGGGCATTGCCATGGGCAATCTTGTTTGAATGCCGCGACGGAAGAAATAGTAATAACGAAGATATAGTTGAAGATAGGATACCATCAACTGATCAGCCAATCGACGAAGCTGTATATGAAGAGAACGATGGAGTTGACACGAAATTAGATCTGCTGGAGGAGAACAAAAATGATTTACGTTTTGAGTGTGAGATGTGGATAGTACGAAGGCCTGGAAGGGACACTTGTATTTTTTTTCTAGATCCGCTCCTAAAATTTCGACTTATAAGTCGAAATATTAGTTCAATATTTCCACTTATAAGTCAAAACTTTAAAGCTTTGACTTATAAGTCGAAATAGTGACCGTCAATATTTCGACTTATAAGTCTAAACTTTAGAGCTTTGAGTTATAAGTCGAAATTTTGGGTCAATATATATTTCGACATACAAGTCGAAATTTTAAAGATTTGACTTATAAGTCGAAATTTTAGGAGCGGATCTAGAAAAAATATACAAGTGTCCCTTCCAGGTCTTCGTAGGATAGGTCTACTAGGGATACCACATTAAAAAGCATGCCTATTACCGTTGACTGACATACTAATAAAGACTGCTCACGGCTGTCATGTTTGACAGTTCTCTGACTCACCATGCGCTTCCCGGAGACAAAATACAATGCAAAATACATTGTTGACCATAGGCGCCATCTACTTTCCAGGACATGAAACTATAGCCGTGAGAAGTCTTATTAACCCAGATAACCCTGACGTCCTATTATTAGGACACTACTTTTAAAAATTTGTAAGTGAGCCCCTGTGTAAAAATTTGAGAGCGCCACCTGTGAGTGACATTTAGATGGACCGCCATCATTGATATAACCATTGAATAAGGAATTCGTATTAATCAATGATATAACCTATAAACACTGACACAGCATTTACCAATTTTCATCATCTGCATGACAAAAACTGGTAAAAATGTCGGATTATGGCATTAGATTTGCACGGTAAGTAATTTATCTAGTATAATTTTAGTAGAACGTTATTAGTGAGGTTATTGTGTTCCATAATGTCAATTGTAATAGCCTACACATTCACAACTCAAATATTAGATGCAAACATGTGAAAATGTGAGGTTATTTGCAAGCGTCCTATATGTAGTACGTTAGGGATAACAATTACTGTGGAATCCACGAAGAACAATTTTAATTTTTGAACAATCTAGTTTCTAGATATTCATTGTCGTTTTTTTAGAGGTTTTTCGTTACACGAAGTGCTGGCAATTATAGAAGACGATGATTTTCCCCATCCTTCAGCAAACATTGTTATGCTGCCGCCGGAAGATGGAGCAGAAACTGATGAGGACTCAAGGGACAAGGATGCAGTATCTCCAGATAATTTGTCTGCTGCGCAATTGAGGGCACCCGCTGAGATTGAGGTACCACCTACTGAAGGTTCGGATACTGAAGACGACAATATTCCATTAGCAAGGTTAGTTGCCAAATCGAAAACTCCATCAGTTTCAAAGGCTTCCAAACTTTACAACTGGTCTAACACTCATATTCAGTACGAATCTAGTATTGTATTTGAGCCAGCTGAGACGATAGAATCAGAGAACACCGGTTTCACTATTTTCGAATTTCTTTGATGAACGCATTTTGGATCTCTTGACTAGAGAGAGTAATCGATATGCTGCACTAAAAAATCTAAGTAACAAGCCAATAACGACGAGAGAAATGAAAGCTTTTATAGGCATTCTTATTTTGAGTGGTTATGTTCCCTATCCTAGGCGAAAACTGTTTTGGGAAAAAGAAAAAGATGTTCCCAACCAACTTTCAGAAGCTCTTTCCAGAGACCGGTTTGATTATATAATGCGCGTTTTTCATATAGCTGACAACAACAATTTATCTCCTAATGACAAGTTTTCAAAAATTCAGCCACTTTTCAAATTACTAAATGAAAACTTTCTGAAGTTTGCCCCTGAAAAGGAACACCATAGCGTTGATGAAGCCATGGTGCCATATTTTGGACGACATGGCTGTAAGCAATTTATAAAGGGTAAACCTATACGTTGGGGATACAAGCTTTGGGTAGGTTGCACTCGAACTGGATATATAAATTGGTTTGAACCCTACCAAGGTGCTTCTACACATGTGTCCCCAAAATATAAAGACCTGGGAGTAGGTGCTGGAGTTGTGCTAACATATGTAGATAGACTCAGAAATCGATGGCCAGAAAGTAAATTTCACATATTCTTTGACAACTTTTTTTCAAGTATGATTCTCTTTGATCTTCTAAGCGCAAATAACATTCGAGGAACCGGCACAATTCGAAGTAACCGAATATCACGAAACCCTCTAAAAATAACAGAACTTAAGAAATCTGCAAGGGGTACACACGACTATAAGGCAGATGTGGACAAAAAATTGACCATTGTAAGCTGGCACGATAACAGCATAGTCTCATTAGCATCTAACGCTGTTGGTGTGAATCCCATACGCATGGTGAAAAGATATTCCCAACAGGAGAAAAAGTCAATTTTGGTACCGCAGCCATATATGGTCAAATTATATAATGAAAATATGGGTGGTGTAGACAGATGTGACCAAAATATGTCTTTGTATAGAACAGCAATCAGGGGCAAAAAATGATACTTCTGCTTATTTTCCCATTGTATTGACATGGCAATTCAGAATGCGTGGCAACTAAACCGAATCTGCGGCGACCATATGCAGATGGATCATCTAGCATTTCGAAGAAGAATTGCCTGTTCTTTCTTCAAACAAATAGCAAAGTAAAGAACCATTATATAGGTCGGCCCAGTCAATTCTCGGTATGATGGAATAAACCACTATGTCATTCCACAAGATCGACAAACAAGATGTCGCAATTGTCATCTAAAAACCACTACAAAATGTCTGAAATGTGACATTGGACTTCACGTGCTTTGTTTTGTAGACTATCATACTAAATAGTATTGTTACAGTTATTGTTAGTACTTGTTCCTGACGTCCTATATAAAGGACGCCATTTTTTAAAAAACTGACAATTGTTTATGCAATTCTAAATGTTAAAATCTCTTTTTAGAAGCTAAATAAAGCATAATACAAAAAGTAGTGTATTTTTATTACCTCCTTCGTGGTTCAGGAATAAGTGGGTTAATACGTCAGTCAACGCTATTACTCTACCCCTGCGGTGGTGCTGAAAAGAGTACGCATTTGTTTGAAAAATACAGACATTGTGTCTTTCCACAACTTTAACTCAAAAACGATTGATCCTATGAAGAAAAATGTAGGTAATGACCTTTTTTGTGTATATGTAATTTTATAAGAAATATTTTTGTTCATGACTGTGTTTGTAGAAAAAGTGCTACTTCTCGAGATAATGGCAAAAAAAACTGAAAAAACGCCCCCATGGCTCAAATTGCTCGAACTTCTCATGTCTCAGGATGTACATACATACTCCACGAAACGTCTTCATTTATACTGTGATATTGTTAGCTTCAAATTGTACCAGAGATTTCGGAGATGCTGTAATTTTATGCGGTCTTTTATAAAGTACAGTGTGTCCCAAGAAATAAGAGCAACCCTCCGATCAAATATTTGATCGTCGGAGCAACCCATTAACCCTATTAGATTCTTGACCTCAGAATATGGCATTTAACCACACCCCACACCCCTATATGCAAAAATGTTTTGGATTCATACAGGAAGTCTGGAAAAAACTAATTTCAAAATAAAACTTTTGGGGTAGGTATACTTTTTATTTTATTTTAAAAAAATGTTATTTTCAACATTTTCCGAATTTCCCTACTATAAACTTTGAACACTGAGCTAACATTGAGTTCTAAGCCCTTTTTCAAATAACTTTTTTCGACATCTCTTTAAAAAGTCTGGTCCATATTCAAAAGGCGATTTTTGGGTCATGCACAGACGATTTCCCAACCTAGTTTACAAAAATAAAAATAAAATTGCATTTATACAGCTCTACATTACATAATATAATTCGCGTAGCATTTTTTCTGTGATATTGAGTTAATGATTAGGGTTGGTGATCTTATGGAGTTTTTTTTTGTACAACACCATCACATCATAGAAAATAAGTAGGTAGGTATATTCTACAACGACAGCCGAAAATTTTGAAGGCTGCGACTCTACTTTTACGACTATAATCAAAGATCATGATGAATATTATATGATCTTTGCTTTTGTTTATATATTATCTTCATTCGAATGCAGAAACGTGAGTTTTTAGAACAAAGTTAAAAATTTGGTGAACGCTCTTGGATCACTGAAAAAGTACCTATAGAGGATAAACATTGTTTTTAAAAGCTTTTATTTAACTTGCAATGTATGTATGTATGTATGTATGTAATTTGTTCGGGTGGAATCTTGCAACTCAATTTTGAAGCAGATATCTTCAACCGATCGAGCTGAAATTTTGTACACACGTTTAATTTGGATGACAATGCATGATTATATGTGTGACGTCATTCTAAATCCAACATGGCGGATCACCCAAGATGGCGGACTAGTTAAATTTCAACCGATCGAGCTGAAATTTTGTACACACGTTTAATTTGGATGACAATGCATGATTATATGTGTGACGTCATTCTAAATCCAACATGGCGGAACACTCAAGATGGCGGACTAGTTAAATTTCAACCGATCGAGCTGAAATTTTGTACACACGTTTAATTTGGATGACAATGCATGATTATATGTGTGACGTCATTCTAAATCCAACATGGCGGAACACTCAAGATGGCGGACTAGTTAAATTTCAACCGATCGAGCTGAAATTTTGTACACACGTTTAATTTGGATGACAATGCATGATTATATGTGTGACGTCATTCTAAATCCAACATGGCGGAACACCCAAGATGGTCATTAGAAGGTCTCCTCATTGAAGAGCTAGACTGTTCTAAACTAACCGGCAAACGACCTTGCAACAATGATGCGTTAACTGAGATGAATAGACTCAGACACCTGGCCAAACTAAAAATTACAAAATAAATTAAAAGTAAAAAAATATTTTTAAAAAAAGCTTTTATTTAAATGCGCTAAAAAGAATAAAATAATCTTTTCTTTTAAAACTTTTACTATCAACTTATAACGTCATTCCACAATTTATATGATATAAAAGCTTGTCGCGAGATTTAAGTTTTCAAACTAAGTAAATACCACTACTTAAATCTCGCGACAAGCTTTTATATCATATAAATTGTGGAATGACGTTATAAGTTGATAGTAAAAGTTTTAAAAGAAAAGATTATTTTATTCTTTTTAGCGCATTTAAATAAAAGCTTTTTTTAAAAATATTTTTTTACTTTTAATTTATTTTTTTTCTTCTACTATACACTGTGTCCCGGATAAGAATGAACAGCATGGGGATATTGCAAACGGTGAGAGATAGAGCAACGGTTAAATGGAGAAAAAGTTGGGCAATTTCGAGGTCAATAAAATGGCAAAAACAGATTTCTAATATCTTTTTTCGTTTTTGAGTTATTTTGAAAAAAGTAAAATTTTGCGTTTTCGATTTTATTTTTTTCTGAAGTTGTTATCACAGATAGAAAAAAAAGAAGAACACTTTCTTATGGCACTTTTTAACGGGCTTTAAGATGGCGTTTTTAGATTTGTTCTACAACGTTTTGTTTTTGAGACAATTATACTAAAATTCATTTTTTTCCATTCATTTTTTTCTAATGCGGCCCTGTATTTAATAATAAGAAGTCTAAATATTAATCAGTATTGTCAACAATTTAACTTACAACTTATCTTTCAATTGAAGAACTAAAAAAGGACGGCAAGGACTAATAACAGTCAGATACGATAATAAAAAAAAAAAATAAAAATCCTCCACCTAGAAGGCTTTCAAACAACGAAACCAACCGCTTGTCAGTTTTACTCCCACTGTATCATTTAATTACCAATTTGTATCAATAGAAATGGAGGGTGCTTTTTCAAATGACGACAAATTTATCATGTCAGCATGTTATATCTTGTGTTACAGAAATAGTGTAGAGGGCGTAGAGGCCGAACGAATGTATTGTTGCAATTAATAAATAGCAAAAGTTATTGGTTTCGTTGGCTTAAAGCTTTCTTCTCACAATTAGAAAAAGCGAATAATTTACTCCAAAACACAATGCGACACTGTTTGGTGTACAACAACAGAGGAAAACACTTACCAGACAGGGCCGTATTTAAAAATATTAAGTTTTCGAAGTCAAAATAAACTGTAAGTTAAATTGTTGTCAATACTGATTAATATTTAGACTTCTTATTATTAAATACAGGGCCGCAATAGAAAAAATGAATGAAGAAAAAAGGAATTTTCAGTATAATTGTCTCAAAACATTTTAAAAATATTTCGTGTCATACATCATGGTATTTGCAATGAAAAGTGCTTTTAAAATCTGCAAAGAAAAATCCAGGTGCGTATTTAAAGTAAAGTATTTAAGCTGAAGATGGTTTCTCAAAAATGAAACGTTGTAGAACAAATCTAAAAACGCCATCTTAAAGCCCGTTAAAAAGTGCCATAAGGAAGTGTTTTTCTTTTTTTTCTATCTGTGATAACAACTTCAGAAAAAAATAAAATCGAAAACGCAAAATTTTACTTTTTTCAAAATAACTCAAAAACGAAAAAAGATATTAGAAATCTGTTTATGCCATTTTATTGACCTCAAAAATGCGCAACTTTTTCCCCATTTAACCGTTGCTCTATCTCTTACCGTTTGCAATATCCCCATGCTGTTCATTCTTATCCGGGACACCGTGTATACCATATCTAAGTACTTTAATAGTTAATATCTATTTAAGACATTATTTATTTATTTAATTACTGCCTGTACTTTTATGAGATTCCTGTGATACAGATTTTTCTTTACGGCGCAGGTTATTATAACCAATAGAAATGCAGGATTAGCCAATATTCGGTCAAAATCATAAATTCATAAATTGTCATGATATTGACCACGGAAGATTAAAAATTCCTCTTTATAATTACTGCTTGCTTAGTTTTGTAGCGAAAATCGGTGTAAATGCGTCATATATAGTGATTGTGGAACAGGCCTAATTTTTCTGGGGCCTATTATAATACACGCGGCCAACGCCCTGACGGGACTATGCGAACTAATATATGGGCCATCGTCACCATGTGAACGATGCTAGCCACCGGGTCTATCTATACTGCGTTGTCACGGGCGTAGCCAAGGGGGGGGGGGGTTTCGGTATAATAGTAGCGCCTAGCGCCATCTTTTGACGAGAGGCAGACGCAGTTGCAGCCGAACTATTTTGTATTGTAGGGACACTTTGCGTTGTTTCTCGATTATTCGCCACGCCCCTCGGTCGAAATGAGCGGAACTTTGTGGAAGTTCATGGAAGTTTCTGGACGGCTACTGGGCTGCTATACAGGGTGTCCGGTAAGTTCGGGGAAATCTCTCGCCAGCGTGTTGGTGACGTCAAAATATACCTGGTGTTTCATATATTTTTTTCCCCTAAAGTACTCCGTAACAGAACTACAGGGTCCCAAAGGGGTACTCACTGCTTTACATTTTTTGATTTAACTTTTGAACGCCCTTGTATATTTTGATGAAATTTTGGAATTTTGCATAGACGGTAAAAACCAATTACCTCATATTTGAATCATGCTTGGACAATGCCGTGGAAGTCAGGAACGGACTTCACGCAATACCCATGGGCTCAAAATTTTGACTGGTATAAATTTAAAAAGCCGAAAACAATTTTTTTTAAAGCCTTGAACATTTCTCTTCAAAAAAGGTACTCTTTATTCGTTTCGAAAAAGTCAACCGTTTTCATGGAAAAATCGCTTTTTTGAAATCCGTAACTTAAGATGCAATAATGGAAACTACCAGAATTTAGTGTTTTCACCTGACGGATAACAACAATTACGTGTGACAAGATTTGTCAATAATTTTTATTAGCACACTGCAATTTTCAGTAGGCATTAATATCGAGAAAATGAAAAAAAACAATGAAACTGTTTAAAAATAGTTTAATAAAGTTTGGTTATAAAGAAAATGTTTCGTTTAGTCGGGCAAATGTTCAAAGTGAGCTCCTTCTACCCGAATACATTTTCTTATCCTGCGAATTTTTTCTTGCTGCACCCTAAACAGCATTTCAGGATCATTTCGAATTTGATCAGAATAGTGAAATATTCTTTCCAATAACTCTTCCCTGGTATTTACAGGAGTTGAATATACTAGTCCCTTGAGATGACCCCAGAAAAAAAAATCTAACGGATTGAGGTCAGGAGACCTAGGTGGCCACAAAACAGGTCCTCCTCGGCCTATCCAACGATTGTCAAAGTGCTGGGTTAAGTAGAGACGTACCTCCCGGGAATAATGTGGGGGAGCGCCATCGTGCATAAACCACATTTGATTCCTTATTTGTAAGGGCACATTTTCCAGTAAATCATTTAAATTATTTTGTAAAAAATGTAAATACAGAGCTCCATTCAAACGTTCATCCAAAACAAAAGGACCAATCAAATTATTCCCAATTATCCCTGCCCAAACATTAACCAGAAATCTTTGTTGGTGCTTGATCTGAACTATGGCGTGAGGGTTTTCGTCATGCCAAATGTGCAGATTTCGACTGTTGGTAATACCGTCTCTCGTGAAGCCAGCTTCGTCGCTAAATAAAACAATTTCTGTGAAACTCGGATCGCCTATAAATTGTTGCAAAAACCAGTTTGCATAGTTAAGCCGTGGACGATAATCATTCGGAGACATTGCATGCACTTTTTGGACGTGATAAGGATAAAGTAGCTGTTCTCGCAATGTTTCATGAACAACCCCCTTTGTGGTATTTAACTGAGCTGCAAGCTTACGAACGCTATTAGAAGGGTTTTCGGATATTTCATCCAATATGTGCTCTTCTAAGTTTTGATTTCTTGCTCTCCTTTGCGGCCCTTCCCCACCACGACGAGGTAAAAAACTACCTAATGTAAATTTTAGGAGACTGATTTAAGACATTCTAAACTCGGTTTGTTTACTACCTGTTTCTCTTAAACGACGATCAACTCTCACAAATGTTTTTCGATTTGGCAAATTGCGATTTGGAAATCTTTGAGCATAAATTCTGCTTGCCTCCAGAGAATTGCAGTGTGCTTGTCCATAAATTAAATGCATGTCTGCATATTCGGCATAAGTATAAAAATGCTCCATTGCTAATAAAAATTATTGACAAATCTTGTCACACGTAATTGTTGTTATCCGTCAGGTGAAAACACTAAATTCTGGTAGTTTCCATTATTGCATCTTAAGTTACGGATTTCAAAAAAGCGATTTTTCCATGAAAACGGTTGACTTTTTCGAAACGAATAAAGAGTACCTTTTTTGAAGAGAAATGTTCAAGGCTTTAAAAAAAATTGTTTTCGGCTTTTTAAATTTATACCAGTCAAAATTTTGAGCCCATGGGTATTGCGTGAAGTCCGTTCCTGACTTCCACGGCATTGTCCAAGCATGATTCAAATATGAGGTAATTGGTTTTTACCGTCTATGCAAAATTCCAAAATTTCATCAAAATATACAAGGGCGTTCAAAAGTTAAATCAAAAAATGTAAAGCAGTGAGTACCCCTTTGGGACCCTGTAGTTCTGTTACGGAGTACTTTAGGGGAAAAAAATATATGAAACACCAGGTATATTTTGACGTCACCAACACGCTGGCGAGAGATTTCCCCGAACTTACCGGACACCCTGTATGTATAAGCGGCGCCGCGGCGCGTGACCGCGCTTACGGCAGTATTGTTCCATGCGAACTCGAAGCGAATAAAAGTGAAAAGTGGTGAACGAATAGTGAAGAGAATTAAGTGTACCGTGTAAGTGAGTAATTTTAGTGCGCTGTTATTCGATGACCTTGTTAAGGATAGATACGTGAATCATTATTACTGTCGAAAAATGGAGGGGAAACAAAGGAAGGGTGATAAACTTAAAGGTATGGACTACTGGAAAAAGTGGTGTAGTCAAGGTCAAGGGGTTTCTAATAAAGAAACAAATTTGGATTTAGCTATCAAAGCTTCAGCTACCTTGCATGCTGATAAGAAGACTGCCTACCCCGAAATCTAGTTTGGAATGCCTAGATATGTGCGATAAAAATCTTTATCCTAATATTTACACATTACTACAAATCTTGGCTACCATTCCTGTATCCACTGCTACCCCAGAAAGGTCTTTCTCGAGCCTAAGGAGACTGAAAAACTATTTACGAAACACTACAAGTGAAAACAGACTTAATGGTTTGGCTCTAATGAACATTCACTATGGAACAGAAATTCATGTAGATGAAGTAGTGGATATATTTAAAAGAAAAAGCCGAAGATTTCTTCTTTAATGGTTTTAGATTTAGCGCAGAGGAACGAAATTAATTTATCCATTTCATTTAAAGTTAAGAACTTTATAAATATGTCGTAGTTTTTCGGATGAATATATAGATATTAAATTTAATGTAAGTATATTTTTGTTGTTTTATTTACTTCTCAAACTAAACCCCCCCCCAAAACTAAATCCTGGCTACGCCCGTGTGCGTTGTTCTTTGTTGTTCATTGTTGGCATAACCCATAGACTAGTTTAGCATTGAGCCTATAGGGGGCGTATTTCTTATATCAGTGACTATAGAAATTCCTTCTATAGTCACTGCTTATATTCAATGGCGTATAGCCGAAAACAAATTATTATTAATCGTATAATCCACAAAAAATACAGGGTGTTATTTAAGTACGTAGCCAACCTTCAAGAGGTGATTCTTTGAGGGATCTTAAGACAAAAAGTTTATAGGTCCGGTATCGCTTCGTTTTCAAGATACAAGGTGTCAAACTTTAAAAAAAATCTGTTTTTCAACAACATTTTAATAATCCTTTAGCCGATTTTGTTTAAATCTCGCAATGTTATTTACGGTAGAGAAGGGTTAATTTAAGGTGGATTTATAAACTCGACGTTTGCGTTGGCGCTCGCCGTAGCCGTTTGCGTCGAAAATTCAATCCCAATATTTTACGTGTAACACCGTTTATAAACGCCGTCGAACGTTGCAGTCTGCGTCCGATGCCGTTCTAGATAAACTAATTTCATCTTTTACGTTCCGTCGTTCACATTTCTGGACGCAAACTGTGAAGGTCACCGTCAACTTCGAGCGCCAACGCAAACGTCGAGTTTATAAATCCACCTTTAGCCCTAAGTAGATTCAAATTATTAAGTCCAGTGGCGTCCCTGGGGGCACCGTGACCGTGACCAAAAAAAGTGCGCCACTGGCTTTTTTAAAACTTTTATGTTTTTCTCGCATTAAGCAACTATATAAGAATACAACTTTTTGGTGTCTTGAATTTTTTTTCGTATCTGGCTTCGTTTTCGAGAGAAAAAAATAAAAACCACTTTATTGCATGTCATTGCTTTGTTGTTGCATTGCTGCTTTCTCGAAAACGAAGCAAGATACGAACAAGATTCAAGAGACCAAAAAGTTGTATTCTTAGTTGCATAATGCGAAAAAAATATAAAAGTAGATTACAATTATTATCAAGTCCAGTGGCGTCCCTTAACCAATATTTTTGAGAAAAGAAAATGTGCGCCACTGACTTTTATAAAACTTTTATATTTTTTACCTATCTTGCTTCGTTTTCGAGAAAGCAGCAATGCAACAACAAAGTAATAACATATGCAATAAAAGTGGTTTTTATTTTTTTCTCTCGAAAATGAAGTCAGATACGAAAAAAATTCAAGAGACTAAAAAGTTGTATTCTTAGTTCCTTAATGTGAAAAAATATAAAAGTTTTAAAAAAGTCAGTGGCGCACTTTTTTTTCAAAAATATTGATCATGGTGCCCTCCGGGACGCCACTGGACTTAATAATTTGAATCTACTTAGGGCTTAATTAACCCCTCTCTACCGTAAATAACACTGCCAGATTCAAACAAAATCGGCTAAAGGATTATTAAAATGTTGAAAAAAGATTTTTTAAAAAAGTTTGACACCCTCTGTATCTTGAAAACGAAGCGATACCGGACCTATGTTTATATAAACTTTTCGTCTTAAAATCACTCAAAGAATCACCCCTTAAAGTGTGGCTACGTACTTAAATTACACCCAGTATAATATATGTATAATCGATAAAAATGTCTTGTTTACGACAAAAATACTGAAAAATATCGAGGCAATAAACCGATATCAAAACACAGTAAAATCTTTTACTACCCGCCGCCCCGCACCGAATTTACACGTTTCTGGTCGAGAAGACGAGGAGAGAAAAAAGGCGACTCAAACGCCATGAAACATTAACGAAATTATAACCGCATTACAATGTAGGCGCAACCGACGGAGAATTTTTTTTAGGGGACGGCGAATTTTGTTGCCGCAGTAAACTCAAGCATTTTACGCGGCGAGTCGTAAAGGCGAAACGTTTTATGAATGCGGGCCGCAGTTTTTCGGTTGCGGCGGGGTTGCTCGTGGAGATGCCGCCGTGGGGTTTGTCACGGGTTAGAATCCGTTATATGCAGTGATGTAACAGATAAAATTTTTTCGGTATCTAGATACAGATACAGATATTGTCTGGCAGATGTATCTAGATACAGATACCGATACATTTTTTTGAAAGTATCTAGGTACAGATACAGATACGTTAAAAAAAGTATCTAGATACTTCCAGATACTTTCAGATGATACTATATCAGTTAAAAATTTCAGACCTCATAAGGCAATCAATATACTTACCTACTTACTTAGATATTTATGAAACAAGTGTGTGTAGGTAAAGTAGAACTCTTTAGACGAATGTGAAGTTTAGATTGTCACTGATCAAAACATAAGTTGTGGATTAGCAGTTTACCGTGTACGTCACTCCAAAGTGAGCACTGAGTAGGTACTTTATGTACTGTATTTTAAAAAGTCACTAAATCACATCCCATTTTATTATTTGTATTGTGTTTTTTTTTTAATTTAAATATAGGCACATGTCACGCCTTGGCATCTTGGCTAAAAAATGTATCTAGTATCCAGATACTTTCAAAAGGATCTAGATACTAAAGCAGATCCTGATTTTTGTAAGTATCTCGATATGTATCTAGGTACATAAAATGTATCTAGATACAGTATCTAGATACATGTATCTCGATACAGTATCTAGAGACATGTATCTCGATACATTATTACATCACTGGTTATATATGTTATATGCAGCAGGGTGTCCCACTGTCCCGGAATAACGGCAATAGTTATGTACCAAGGCCCTGAAGTTCAACTTTTTATGACTCATGTGGAATTTAGTTGCCGAGGCCTCTGGCCGAGGCAAATAAACCACATGAGTTATAAAAAGGACTTCAGTGCCGAGGCACATATTAGAATATATTTTTTTGAAATCGGAAAAAAAAGTTTTATTAGACAAAAAATAATCATACGGGTTCACCCGTCCATGAACCAACTGCGCTCGGCGTTGCTTGACTTCGACGATCGCTATACCTAGGTCAAGTATGACCAGACATGACGCCTTCGAACAGAAAAACCAAACTGCTGACTGTTGTGCAGCCTCCATCCCATAACAAACCTAGGGGAACTAGGGGCAAGACGGGGTACTTAATCTTTGAAGTCGAATTACAAAAAAAATAAAAATGAGACAAAGTTGAACAAACGTTTATTGTAAACTATGAACATTTCCGAACACAAAACGAAAATATAAACTCTGAAAATAAAATAGCATTTAAAACATAGTACACGTAGAGTGAAAAGATGCTAGGTAGGTACTAAAATTCTGTAACTGAACTATTGACACCATTTTCCCCTATCAGTAATTCTTCTATAAGTTCTCACAATACTCTGCAAGGAATCGGCAAATAAATAGTAGGAGAAAAAATGATATGTACAAGGTGTCCCGTATCGTTATGTTCAAATTTTGGCAGCGTAAAAACTACCTACCTACTTCTTTTAAAGTAAAAAAAAACGGAAAAATTGTATATCGATTTTTATTTATTTCAAAGTTACACTACATTATTTACATACAATAAAGAATGAAAATTCATTCTTAACGTAAATAAAATATGGCTTTAGTAAAAAAATGTCAATTAATAATATTTTATACGGGACACCTTGTATACATTTACAAATGAAAATCATATACAACACACAGACTCTCTGCTGATCGTATGGGAAGGAGGAAGAATAGGTAGGTGTTAATGCAAAACCCTCAATTGAAATACCGGTGGGGAAATACAGGCTGCGATGGGGCAAAACGGGGTAATACCCCGTCTTGCCCCCTCATAAGGTACCCCATCTTACCCCACAGATACACTTTTAAATCATCTTATTTTTTCGAAAATTAAAGCGATATTTGTGTGATTTGACTGCCGTTATAGAGTCTCTATATGATGTGTTTGAGAAACGCAATACGAATTTTCTATATACTATATAAGTATCTGCGGTAATTCAGTGTTGATATGGATAATAATAGCTAATGATATTATATGGCCTGCTAGCATCATTTAAATTTGTACCACACTGTAGAAATAAATGACCGAGGCCGTATTTTCATCTCGAAACAAGCCAAGCAAGAATTGCAAAATTCAACAGACAGGTAAACCTAGAAGATTTACTCATGCCAGGAAACACAATGTTTATAAATCATTAATCCTTCTTATCTAAGATAAAATAAAATATGACCGTAAGTCGTTTTTCGCAGGATTTGTTATGAATCTATGTGTCTAGCATACACATTGGAAAATTATTTTAAGGCATTTCATAATAATATTTCGAAGTAATGATAAGTACTATGGTCCGTTGCGAGAAATTAATATAATACAATTTTTCTGAAAATGAAAAACGAATTTTCAACGATTTTAATTAATGGAGCTCCTGCTGAAAATGAGAACCCAGATTTCTATCCATTTTACGTGGTAAAAAATAAGAATCTTAGCAGATGTTCGAGGTAAGCAGAAAAGTACAAATAATATGTAAATATTCTATTTTTATCTTTTTTTCTAGCCTTGCTAGCCTCCGCCAAAGAAGGCCATACAGAGTAGTGAAAAGATTAGTTAGAAAAAATGGAAAATCAGCTATTAAAACAAAATCCAATAAACTGCGATCTTTTCGTTTCATCCAGGACATTTCAAATACACTTCTGGAAAGCCACTGGGCGTGGATATTCCTGATACTCTTCATGGGATTCGCCACCACGTGGTTGATGTTTGCTGGATTTTGGATGATACTTTCCAGAGAAAATTACGAAGATAATAACAATGACACTTGCTTGGAAGGTAAGTGCCAACAAATAAGGGCAAAAGATTTGTTATTTATATGGTGTAGGTAAGCCTTGTTTATGGATACTCTAGTTAGCCAATGTCTGACACTGACATATGGATTTGACAGAAATATAGTAGATACAGGGGACAGATTTTGCAAAAAATCAAGTTGGTCAGCTGTTTTTTGGTAGATTTTAATAGTAGAAAATTAGTAGACAATGACTGGGCCACTTTAATTTTTGGCGCCATCTGTTGCTTGTATCCAATATTGCTCTTGTATCCTTATGACTCTGTCACACATTGGCTAACTAGGGATTCCATAAACAAGGGTGTAAGGTACACCAGAGTAGGGTTCCTTTATTAGGAAAGGAACCCTACACCAGAGTAAGTGGAACCCATAAAATCAACAGTTCAAGTTTAGAACCTCCTAAAAACTTTTTAAGGAATGTAACTAACTTTAGAGCAAATGGCAGCTTTACACTGGTTTTGTGACTGTATAGAAATAAATTGAAGACCTCGGTGCAAAAACCGGACAAGTCCACTTTTGGGTAAAATTGACTTTTTCCACTACATTTATGTATTAAAATATCGCCGATCGATTGGTGTAAGAATCAGCCAAGTACAAAGCAGAATAACGTTGATATATAGCTTTAGGGCTTGGCCGCTCGCATTCTTGGGTGCAAGAACCAGACAAGTCCGGGAGTTTTTTTCATTTTCCCAAAACTTATAAATATGGGTAAAATTGACTGTTTCCACTACATTTAAGTATTAAAATATCGCCGATCGATTGGTGTAAGAATCAGCCAAGTACAAAGCAGAATAACGTTGATATATAGCTTTAGGACTTGGCCGCTCGCATTCTTGGGTGCAAGAACCAGACAAGTCCGGGAGTTATTTTTCATTTTCCCAAAACTTATAAACTATGGACTTGTCCGGTTTTTGCACCGAGGTCTTCAATTATTTTGACATAAACGAAAACCAAAATATTTTGAAAAATGCAAGTCGAGTACCTTAGGTTCCACTTTCCCCGCAATACGAGGCAAGTAGATCCTATACGTATTTTACCTATTTAACTACTGAGAAATATCACTGGGGCAAGTGGAAATAAAACTAGACATTTGATTTTAGAAGAATATAATTATAAAAACATAAATGCACATGTCAGCGAACATTATACCTACTGATTGAGTGATGTTGGAAATGATATGAGGGATTGCTGCCTCTTTGTGTGATGCTTTTGTAATGATGGTTTTGGTAGTACAAAAACAATTTGACTTTTTGTTATTATTGAGGTATCTGGAACTTGAAGATAGTAATATTTGCATTCAGTTTTCATGCTCTTTCGAAGGCATTTTATTTCGACTTCATCGTCAAAGCCACGTAAATCGAGTGCCACATAATAAATATTAAGTACATACTTGTGCTTCCTGTAGTGGGAAATTTTATTAGAACAAAATCTTCAGGGTCTGCATCACGATATATTTATTCTAAAGAAGCCGATAGAGACTTTCCCCACTCAATATCATCATCAGAATCTGTCTGTTCTTCAGGAACAGCGCACTGCTCTCCATCACTACTGTCCGAAAGCAATGTCTTCTTTGGCTTTTTGTTCCGCTTTCTTTTTTGCGATCACTGTGTCTTTTCTTCCTCTTTCTTTTCTTTGATTTTTTCGACGTAGCTAGTAGACGTAATAACTTCTGCCCAAGAAGGATTGTCTCAAAGGAATTCTCAGCTAAATAAGGCATCATTGATTCTTGCTGGAGAGGTACACCCATCTTTTGCCCTTGTTGCTAAAAAGTACCTTCTGATTCCTGTTGGTGCAATCTATCGCCCCCTTCCTAGTGAGCTTCCGTGGCGATTTAATTTTTTGTGCACCTTCGAGATTTATTGTTCTCTTTCGAGTACGTTGCCGGTGGCCTCTTTTTAATGTAATTGCGAACCATTTTCAACTACAATAGAAGAATAAATTTGAAAATAAGGTAGGTACGCAAAAAAAAACTTGGGGCAAGTGGAACCTAGTGTCCACTAATCCCTTTGTTGTCAGTTCCACTTGCCCCAACTCTAAAAAACCCTGGGGCAAGTCAGTGGCGGATTTAGACTTTTTGGGGCCCTGGGCGTTATTTTTTATGAGGGGCCCTATATAGTCATGTGGCGCCCGTGAAAAATATTCGACGAGCAAGAAAATTTATAAGGAGGGGCGTAGAGGAAACCATCAATTCTATTTTACACTTTTTTATAAAAATTTTAAAATAACAACAAAAATAAAGTTTTCTTTTAAACTTAAAATAGAAACGTAAACCAATTATTATACAGTGTCTGTATAGTGCAAACTTTATGGGTGGCACTATACAGGGTGTTTCATTAAGGGTAAAGAGGTACCATATCTCAATAATTAATAGGCCTGGAGCTTTGGGAAAAAATCTTCTTAAGTAATGTGGTCACGAGAAATCGGTGTAAATTATTTTTAAGTTCGTAGTTCGACCGCTAGGGGGCGTATTCAGAACAGTAAATTTGAATAATGAGTTTTCTCAAAAAAATGACTTATAAAGGTATTTCAAAAATAATTTTATTGCACTCTTCAGCAAATTTTGAACAATTTTCGTTAAGAATTTTTTTGCTCTAGCTCTTCAAATAGGGGTGAAACGGGCGGATAAAACTTGACTTGAAAAAATGCCTGTAACTTCGGTTTGGCTTAACCGAATTGATCGAATTTGGGCTTGTTGAAGAGAGCTTTCCTTCTTCTATCAAATGATTGTCCAGTAAGGTCATTTCGAATTTCGTAGTCACCGCTAGAGGGCGCAATTTGAAAAATTTCCCTTTTATTACAATTTTCTCCGAAATTTTAAATGCAATGACATATTTATTCTGTTATAATCGAAAAGTAGATTAAATTTACAACAAAAAATACCCAAGAATAATTATTAAAAAAGAAGAAGGTAAAATAAGTATTTGTTATCAAAGATTTCCTTGGTCAAGCATGCCATGAAATAAATTAAAATCTACTTGTGCTTTTCGTAAATTGCTATTTTTCTCACTTTTTATCCCATTAAACGTATTTCTAATTTACTTACCTTACCTGTCGTATCTCGTATCGATTTCAAATTATCTCGGAAATCATCTAGTAAGCCATGAAACAAAATCGTTTGGTACCTGACAGAGTATTCACGTTCCGCAAGTGAGAATGTTCAAAATAGTGAGCATGTTCAAAATATTGAAAATATACGACATTTTTTAATAAATGCAACACACAATTTTAACTCAAAATTTACAAAAAACCAAGATTTGACACAACATCATGTGACGTTTACTTTTTGCTTCCCTAGAAACCAAACGATTTTGTTTCATGGTTTACTAGATAATTTCCGAGATAATTTCATATCGATACGACGGGTAAGGTGAGTAAATTAGAAATACGTTTAACGGAATAAAAAGTGAGAAAAATAGCAATTTACGAAAAACTCAAGCCGATTTTTATTTACTTCATGGCATAGGTACTTGCCCACGGAAATCTTTGATAACAAATTACCTACTTACCTTCTTCTTTCTTAATAACTATTCTTTTGGCGATAACTCCGAAACTAATGAAGATATTGATTTGAACCTTGGGTATTTTTTATTGTAAATTTAATCTACTTTTCGATTATAGCAGAATAAATATGTCATTGCATTTAAAATTTCGGAGAAAATTGTAATAAAAGGGAAATTTTTCAAATTGCGCCCTCTGCGATGACCACGAAATTCGAAATGACCCTACTAAACAGTCATTTGATAGAAGGAGGAAAGCTCTCTTTAACAAGCCCAAATTCGACCAATTCGGTTAAGCCAAACCGAAGTTACAGGCATTTTTTCAAGTCAAGGTTTATCCGCCAGTTTCACCTCTATTTGAAGAGATAAAGCAAAAAATCCTTAACAAAAATTGTTCGAAATTTGCTAAAGAGTACAATAAAATTATTTTTGATATACCGTTATGAGTCATTTTTTTGAGAAAACTCATTTTTCAAATTTACTGTTTCGAATACTCCGACTAGCAGCCGATTTATGAACTTAAAAATAATTTCCAGCAATTTTTCGTGACCACATTACTAAATAAGATTTTTTCCCAAAGCTCCAGGACTATTAATTCTTGAGATACGGTACCTCTTCACCCTTAATGAAACACCTATAATTTTTAATATTAAAAATTCTTGAAAATGTTACTCAAATTATTAGGTATATTTATATTTTGTAATAGGTACTTTTACTTTTCATATAGACAAATAGCCAGGACTTTTCCACAGTAGTAGCAGTCACAGACCTGCGACTCCCGAGATCTAGAATTTGAGTCAAAAGTACAAAAGTTACCTCTACAAGGCCTCCGGGGTCTGGTTATTTCTCTGAGGTCTCGACTCTCGACATAGTGTTTTGAGTTACCAGATACTAGAAGGCGTTTCTAGTCCACTACGGTCTAACTACGGCCTACGGCCAAATTTGAGGGGCCGAACCGTGCAGGGAATCAGAGCAGGCCGAAGCTCGGGGCCCCCAAATGAAGGGGGCCCCGGGCGGCCGCCCATTGCGCCCATTGGTAAATCCGCCACTGGGGCAAGTGGAACCTATATCTATTTCTCACTAACGCCGCGATTCTGTGTAGGAGTTGACTTCTATTTAAAAACAACTTTATTGCTCTCAGAATTAATACTTACCAACAGAAAACAATTTTTATATCAGTTTATTAGTCCTTCAGATTGCAATCAAACGAACGCAATTTGGAGGTTAAGCAAAGACTGATGTCAAAAATTGTAGTGGGGGAAAACCCAAGAACGGTAGACGCACAGGATTGCTCGATCGGGCAAATCTCTCCGCCGGCGTGACGTCACCGCTAGACTGCTATATGCTAAGCGCGCCGGGAGCTACCGTTTAAAATATAGAAAGGGTGGGTTTTCTGTGGATGTTCTGTGTTTTTGAGCTACTTTTGCCAATCCTTTGATTTTTATACACTATTAAGAGTACAGAGAACTTTTATTTTTTACTTAGAATGTATCAAGACTAAGGGATTAATTTATAAAATTGCCAATATATGGAATAATTGCATACTGAAGAAAATTTCGAAAATAATTATTTATGTACCAATAAGGCACTGAAGTTCAACTTTGTATGACTCATGTGGAATTTAGTTGCCGAGGCCTCTGGCTGAGGCAAATATAAAATATTATTATTATACAAAGTATTTTGAACGTTTGAAAGACGGTAAGTATGATACTAATCTTTTGCGATATTATTTTATAAATTAATATTAAAAATAATGTATGCCAAATTTTACTTTCAATTTATTACGAGTATAATACTCCTAATAAACACTATGAAAATTATGTTTCACAAAAGGTTCGATAAAAGGCGCTTATAGGACTTGACATTTGGTTTTATTGCACCTGTACTGGTATACACTCTGTGATGCCTGTTTTACATTGACAATTTCTTCACGAATAATTCATGAAGTCACTTCAAGGGCAAATTATTATAAAAAGTCGTGTATTACACTGGCAATTTCTTCATGAATTAATTCATGAATTTCTTCATGAAGTTACTTCACGAATTAGAGCATGTCCTATTTTCCGTCAAGTTTTGCGTGAACTTCAGGAGTACTAACATTGAAAATTTGAACACAAGAAAGGTTATATTTTGATACTAGTTTTGTTTGAGGCATTAGACGAGAAAGAGGAGAGTACATAGTTTTAAAGATAATATACTATTAGATAAAAAGTGTGTGAAATGTTACAATATGTTTTATTTATGTATTCCGCTGCCAAGGCACAGATCCCTCATTCACGAAATAATCACAAAACTCCTCTTGGGCAGCAACGCTGTTTGGTAAGAAAGTCCAAATTGAAATACCTATATAGTCTTTATCAAGCTCTTCTAGGATGGAAGTAGGACATTCGGGTCTCAAAAATTATGTAATGTGCAACATGCCAATGTTATGGTTTGCACTTTTTCCACATTCAAATTAATTTTAGTCAAAAAACTCTAAATCGTTTGGCTAAAATGCCAAATGCATTTTCAACTACTCTTCTTGTCAGATTTAATCTGTAGTTAAAGAAGCTTTGGATGAAGATGGAAAGGTTAAACTCTTTTACCTAGCAGTTCACTCTGTAAATCTCTTTCATAGTCATTTTCCGTACAATGACGAGAACAAATATGACTGTTATTAGGGTTGAAACTGTCCATTCTTTTACATCTTGCCACCCATGCTCTCCTAATCGTTTGTGAAACCATATCTTTTGACTTGGGGAAGGTGGAACATAATATTTTCGCCTGCTTTTTTTAAAGCGTAAGTTGTATTACAACCATAAACAGCACACCTCGTTCCTGTCATAATGTATTCTAAATAAATAATAAAAATAAAGTATAGGATAAAGTGTATTTAAAATGATAAAATATAAGTACCTACCTATTAAATAACCCAGTACCTACAAAAAAATCGAAGACAATGACGAGGAGATCTCAAATCTAACTTCTAACCTATAATGGCACAAAACATTCGATATTAGAGAGTTAATTTGACAAAATATATTAGTTCTTACGTTTTTAATACTAAGCAAGATGGTACTAATATAGTATAAATATTCAATAATAGATTGAAAACTAAAAACAGGTTACATAAAATAAAGAAAACACAGTCAAAACCCGCGTCAAAACCCGCACCGCTGATGTACAAATAACACCGTTAGTCTAGCGCTGACGTCACACCCATCTGCCGACTGGCGAACATTACGCTTACGAGATCGAGCAATCCTGTGCGTCTACCGTTCTTGGGGAAAACCTGTGTGGCGTTTGAAATTAGCACTTTTCTGCAATGCACTCTGTCCCTACCGAACTAGTTTCTTATTGTTTCCCGGTAGATGGCAGCAACAGTACTAGGTATTTTAAATGATATTACTGGCCTTGGTATCCACTTACCCCATATTTCCACTTACCCCAGTGTACCTTACCTAAGTATTTTGGTTTACGGCGATCCCAGAACTTCCCGTTATTTTCCAGGTATCCAGGGATTCGCGGGCTATTTCCTGTTCAGCGTGGAATCTCAGTCATCGATTGGGTATGGCACGCGCTATATAACCGACAGGTGCCCCGAGGCGGTGGCAACGCTGTGCGCCCAAATCGTAGTTGGCGTGTGCATTTGCGGGAGCCTCCTCTGTATAGTGTACCTGAGGATGATCGGACCGAGGCCGCACCAAAACATCATCGGGTGTTTTAGCAGGAAGGCCGTGGTAAGGGCAGTTCGTAAAAAATTAAACCTGTTTTGATTCAGAGCTGGGCAGATCTATTTAAAAAAGATCGTTTTAAAGATCTAAGAACGCTATCTTGATCTTAGATCTAGATTTTTTTGTTTCACCAAAGAACGATCTTTTTTAAAAAGATCGTCTCAAAAAGATCTGATCTTCGATCTTAATTTGACGATCTTAGATCATTTTAAAGATCTAAGATCGTTTTAGAAATCTAAGATATTTAAAAGGATCTAAGATCGTTATAACGATCTAAGATCTTTTCCTCATTTATTTTCGTTCATTTTTGAAACGTTTCTGCGATTTTCTTTTATATAAAATAATGTTTTATTTTTGAAGAATAAAAAATAGTGCTCTAGGTTGTTGTAGGAATAAGAGTTTTTGTTTTTATATCTACATATTTGTAAAATATGTTCTCATTTTGACCTCAATTGTTGTAAGTAGTTCGTTTTTGAAACCTTTCTGT
Organism: Pseudeuparius sepicola; assembly: GCA_963920635.1. NCBI lineage: Eukaryota > Metazoa > Arthropoda > Insecta > Coleoptera > Anthribidae > Pseudeuparius > Pseudeuparius sepicola. The sequence continues at coordinate 16,115,941 of OY987298.1, forward strand.
GATTTTTTTATACAAAATAATGTAGGTAGAAAGGTAGGTATATATTTTTTAGAAGAATGAATAGTTTTGTACGAACAAAAAGGGTTTTTCTTTTCTTACACATATACCTAATCTAAATATTATTTCTAAAATATATGTATTACGATACGAATTCAGTTACTTACGTTACTAATGAGCATTCATTTAAAGTAGTTTTCCTCAGGAGATTTCTAGGTCTCATTTAAAGTGCAAATTGCAGGGCCTGGAAACTCCCCCTTGTACTTAGCAAAGCCTTCCCAATAGTTTGTACTTAGGTCGCTTGAGGGCGCTTATGGCATATTTCTGCAAATTATTATCAAAAATTGAAAGGCGGCGGCCGGCGGCCATTATTTTAATTTGTGGCCTTGCATTTGACATGTTTTGCTTGTCATTCTCGGTTCGTTTTATTTATAGCTTTTCGTGTATTGTTTCATATTTTCTGCGTTTTTTAGTGTTTGTTTTGTTCATTTATATATTTATCGTTATTTTCGTATATTTGGATTGGTGTTTTAAAATATTTTTGGTTTGTTTGTGTACCTATCTGGTTGTGAAGAAGGACGACGCGACGGTCAAGTTGGAAGATGGAAATGCATATTCTTCCCAAAGACGAAACGGTAAGTAAAATATCTCGATTTTATACAAACAAATATAAAACAAACTCTGCTATTTTTACAGCTTTGTAAACTTATGGTCTGAAAGAAAATGGGAACAAAAAAATTAAATGATCTTCCCCTTGAATCATTTTAAGAAGATGCTACCGGGTTTGTGGCATGCATTTTACGCCAGATTGTACATGTTCATACCCAGGAGGCAAATGGTCAAACTCTAGGATTAAGAGGGATGCTGTGCCATCTTTATTTTTGCCCGCAATTTACATTGGTAAGAGGTATTACAAATGGTGTCTATTTCTTCAAACGTTGTGACTCGGGGCACGTGTATGTGCCGCTATGTTTACCACACAGGCAGGACAAAATTAATGATATATTTTTCGAAAAAATATATAGGTATATAGGTACATCTAGGTAATTAAAAAAATCAAATAAGTATACCTTCTTGCTGCATTCGGCAGTGCCTTAATTTTGATTTTTAAAACTTAAATTCTATTTGCAATAACTTGCCTATAGGTACTGTGAATTTTTGTATACTCCCAAAATCCTAGAAATCGTATTAGTAATTTTTTTATAGACATTTTAACTTTTTTCTACCTTTTTAATAAATTACTAAAATTATAGGTATCTAGTATTCTGCTAGTATTATACCCAGTGCACCATGAAAGACTAATAATAATTATTATTTATTATTTTCTACAGATTCACCGAGAAATTCATTGGAGGATTTACCCAATAAAATTTCACTAATAGCTAGTAGGTAGGAACCTACTAGTTGGGAGTCCCCTGCAGCTGAACTACCAATACTTGGAAACATTTCTTTACCGGAAAAACAAAAAATATGTAGATTTAAGATTTTACCTATTTAAACAATACATTTTTTTCTTAATTTACATATAAATAACCTTAAGAAGACTAAAATGTTATAATATTTATATCTGTGACGTTTAGAATTATTATTGTGGTGAACGTATTTTATACAAACTGTTTGTAATATATAAAATTATTCCATTATAGTTTTTGTTTTCATTATACCTCACTTATCAAGTTTTAATTTTATAACTCGACATAGACATAGATATTTATCATATGTCTATGTGGAGTTATAAAATTAAAATTTGTCTTAAAAATTGTAAGTATAATGACTATAAAATATTTCAAATTTCCCGCTTAAATAATCTAGTTTGTACTTAGGTCACCAGGGGGCGTATCGCATCCAAAAAATATAGGGAGTTGCCTATCTATCCCTATATATAAATCCTTTATCTATGGCAAATTGTCAGAATTCGCGAAAAATGACAAATCATAGACAAACCCAAATATAGGTTTGTCTATGTGACAAATATTATAAACAAATATTATAAACAAACGTACATTTTACCTACAACTACAAGAACCTATTTTGAAGTCAAATTTAAATGAATGCTTTATGTTAATTTGTATTTTATTTTCAATTATCTATTTCTCAAAATTCCGAATTTTATAACTTAAGTTATAAAATTATAAATTGCATAAATAATCGGTGAACACGTTTTTACAAGAAAAGTCTAATAATTACGTAACCAGTTCAGTTAGGGTAGTAACTTTACGTAACTAGTTACGTAAAATTTTACTTTACACAACTAGTTACGTAAAACTGGACGTATCATATCACTTGCTCAGGTTTTGAAAGATGTTACTTTATACTATGTCAAAATTAGGGAAAGTATTTATAGACATCTATATCTATTAACTATATATATTATCAGGAATTTTGTTCAAAGATCATTTAGAGGCTCTTAGATCGTTTAGAAGATCTTAGATCGTTTAGAAGATCTTAGATCGTTTTACAAGATCTTAGATCGTTTAGAAGATCTTAGATTGTTTAGAAGATCTTAGATCGTTTAGAAGATCTTAGATCGCTCAAAAGATCTTAGATCGTTCAAAAGATCTTAGATCGATTGATCTTTTTTAAATAGATCATTTTTACACGACCTATGATCTAAGATCGCTTTTGCTTGAAAATATTTTTATTTATTTTTAAACGATCTTAGATCTTTTTTGAAAAACGATCTGATCTATGATCTAGGTCTTTTTTGGCGCGATCTTTCCCAGCTCGTGATTGAAGGTCATAATAATGTCACCTACAAACAGAACTAAAAAATAACTTCTTTACTTCAATCAAACGCTCTGTCAAAGACTCCTCTAAGAGTTTTACCACCATTTACAAAACTTGTAATAGATAAATATTTGGCTAACCACTTCAAGCTAAAATTAATTTTGGCAGGGATGTAGGTACTATTACCTTTAACTAGCCCAGGAAATTTTCGTATTTTTTAGTGTACTACGAGTGGTGTAAGAAGGTGTAAGTAAACTACCACCGTAATCATTTTTCTAGAAATTTTTACCTTTTACCTTTTTTAAATAAAAATATTGAAATATTTAATATACAGTGTGTCCCACTTAAGGACTGACCACCCCTGTAAAATTTTTATTTATAGCTCGATTTTCATAAACTTTTTTTTGTTGGATAGAGCTTCAAAAATGGCATCAAACACATAATTCAGGTGCCTCGTGCGTTAAAGTCATGGCCCACTCAGACGGTGTTTTAGTGCTGAAATTTCGAGAAGTACTATTAGGGATTTTTTTAGAGGAAAATTAATGCCAGATTCTTATTCAGCGTTGTTCGCAACCCAAATGTACCAATTTGCATTACCATAGCTCTACAGGGTGTTTCAAAATTTTTAGTGCCCCACTTAATTAGTGTACCCCTATAAAATTTTTATTTTTAGCTCGATTTCCATAAACTTTTTTTTCTTGGATAGAACTTCAAAAATGGCATTAAATGCATAATTCAGGTATCTTGTGCCTTAAATTCATGGCCCACTGAGACGGTGTTTTAGTGCTGAAACTTCGAAAAGTACTATTAGGGATTTTTTAGAGGCAAATTAATGCCGGTTTGTTGTTCAGCGTTGTTGGAAACCCAAACGTACCAATTTGCATTACCTAGCTCTACAGGGTGTTCCAAAAAAAAATAAAAGGAAAAGTAAAGCCGGATTCTTATATGCGGTGAGAGGTTTCAAAAAAACGTGTAATTTTAATTATTTTCTGAATTTATGGTAAGTTGGTCACTAAAATATTCGTGAGGAACTCATATTCTTTCAAAAATTTATTAGCGAACAAAATTTTTATTTCATTTAATATCATCAAATACATGAATAAACAACACAACATAACATAAACTCAAATTTCAGTCATTTCAATTAGTCCTCCATTTTCTAATGCAAATTGGTACGTTTGGGTTTCCAACAACGTTGAATAAAAATCTAGCATTAATTTTTCTCTAAAAAAGCCCCTAATAGTGCTTCTCGAAATTTCAACACTAAAACTTCGTCTCAGTGGGCCATGAATGTAACGCACGAGGCACCTGAATTATGCATTTAATGCCATTATTGAAGCTCTATCCACCAAAAAAAAATGTTTATGAAATCGAGCTAAAAATAAAAATTTTACAGGGGTACACTAATTAAGTGGGGCACTAAAAATTTTGAAACACCCTGTAGAGCTATGGTAATGCAGATTGGTACATTTGGGTTTCGAACAACGCTGAATAAGAATCCGGCATTGATTTTCCTCTAAAAAATCCCTAATAGTACTTTTCGAAATTTCAGCACTAAAACACCGTCTCAGTGGGCCATGAATTTAAGGCACAAGATACCTGAATTATGCATTTAATGCCATTTTTGAAGTTTTATCCAACAAAAAAAAGTTTATGGAAATCGAGCTAAAAATAAAAATTTTATAGGGGTACACTAATTAAGTGGGGCACTAAAAATTTTGAAACACCCTGTAGAGCTATGGTAATGCAAATTGGTACATTTGGATTTCGAACAACGCTGAATAAGAATCTGGCATTAATTTTCCTCTAAAAAAATCCCTAATAGTACTTCTCGAAATTTCAGCACTAAAACACCGTCTCAGTGGGCCATGACTTTAACGCACGAGGCACCTGAATTATGTGTTTGATGCCATTTTTGAAGCTCTATCCAACAAAAAAAGTTTATGAAAATCGAGCTATAAATAAAAATTTTACAGGGGTGGTCAGTCCTTAAGTGGGACACACTGTATATAGACCGGGAGATGGTGACATATTTTTTGACGTGATTTTACTCAGTATGCCTTTCAAAGGGCATTATGTTGCGTATAATATTCTCACAATAATAAGGTATGAATCAGAGATTCATCCTGGGTTCTTCATGGAAAAGTGAGTTTTCATTTATTCGAAAAATATGCGTTTTGATATGATTTTAGTCAGACTGCCATGTGTTTTTATAATGAAGTTCAAAATAGAAAATTCCTTGGAAAACCATAGGCATACCATTAAAGTGGGTCCAAAGGGCCACGTAAACTTGTATTTTAATACTTAACTTTTCCACGTTTCTGAACAGGCTGTCAATGATATAAGTATATAAGTTCTTGTCATAAAACTGCTTAAGAAAAGATAGCATACCGTTTGCGCATCTCCAAGTACACTTTATATCGAATAAATCGTTTAAATGATTAAATATCCTTCAATTGGACATGCGCAAACGGTAAGCCATCCTTTTTTCAGCAGTTTCATAACAAGAACTTGTATATTTATCATTGGTAGCCTATGTTCAGGAACGTGGAAAAATTAATTATTAAAATACAAGTTCACGTGACAATAACAGCCCTTTGGGCCCACGCTAACGGTATGCCTATGGTTTTCCGAGCAATTTTCAATTTTCTATTTTAAACTTCTTTATAAAAGACATGGCAGACTGACTAAAATCATATCAATAAACGCATAATTTTCGAATAAATGATAACTCAGTTTTTCATATGAATAAAAACCCAGAATGACTCTGTGATTCATACCTTATTATTGTGAGAATATACCTACGCAACATATAATGTCCTTTGAAAGACATACTGATATATAAGTTCTTGTCATAAAACTGCTGAAGAAAAGATAGCATACCGTTTGCGCATGTCCAAGTACACTTTATATCGAATAAATCGTTTAAATGATTAAATATCCTTCAATTTAAACTGTACTTGGACATGCGCAAACGGTATGCCATCCTTTTTTCAGCAGTTTCATAACAAGAACTTTTATATTTATCATTGGTAGCCTATGTTCAGGAACGTGGAAAAATTAATTATTAAAATACAAGTTCACGTGACAATAACAGCCCTTTGGGCCTACGCTAACGGTATGCCTATGGTTTTCCGAGCAATTTTCAATTTTCTATTTTAAACTTCTTTATAAAAGACATGGCAGCCTGACTAAAATCATATCAATAAACGCATATTTTTCGAATAAATGATAACTCAGTTTTTCATATGAATAAGAACCCAGAATGGACTCTGTGATTCATACCTTATTATTGTGAGAATATACCTACGCAACATATAATGTCTTTTGAAAGGCATACTGATATATAAGTTCTTGTCATAAAACTGCTGAAGAAAAGATAGCATACAGTTTGCGCATGTCCAAGTACACTTTATATCGAATAAATCGTTTAAATGATTAAATATCCTTCAATTTAAACTGTACTTGGACATGCGCAAACGGTATGCCATCCTTTTTTCAGCAGTTTCATAACAAGAACTTGTATATTTATCATTGGTAGCCTATGTTCAGGAACGTGGAAAAATTAATTATTAAAATACAAGTTCACGTGACAATAAAAGCCCTTTGGGCCCACGCTAACGGTATGCCTATGGTTTCCCGAGCAATTTTCAATTTTATATTTTAAACTTCTTTATAAAAAACATGGCACCCTGACTAAAATCACATCAATAAACGCATATTTTTCGAATAAATGATAACTCAGTTTTTCATATGAATAAGAACCCAGAATGGACTCTGTGATTCATACCTTATTATTGTGAGAATATACCTACGCAACATATAATGCCCTTTGAAAGGCATACCTACTGAGTAAAATCACGTCCAAAAATCTGTCACTATTTCCTGGTCTATGTGCTTTGTAAAATTTTGATTAATCTAATACCAAACATCAAAATTAAGCAAATAGAGGTCCACTTTTTTAACAGAATTTTAACAGTCGTTTGAAAAATTATTAATTTGAGCAGGAACATTTCATGTCAACATAGGGCCGTAAAGGCTTCGTTTTAGGATTGATATTAACAGGTTTTATGCTAACCGATGCCGTTATAATATGTACACCTAATATACATGACTTAATTAAATACCTTATTGACAAGTTTGGTAAATATTCGATAAAGTCCACATATTTTTTAAAACTGTAACACCCTGTAACTTTTCTATGAAGCCTTCAAACGGTTTAGTTTAAACGAAAAAATTCGGTTATTTTTTGAAGATCTATCACCTGTTAAAGTCCTGCTACAAAAAACTGATTCACCCTGTATAAGTTGTACATTATTCCTTGTTAACATAATTTTTTAAATTTTACTAATTTGTGAATTACAATAAACTATCTAATTTAAAGTAGATGTTCAAAATATGAACCATTTTGTGTGATTTTGTTGAATACATAATTCACATCGACGCGTCTGTATAATTACATAACGTAATCTACGTCTCGGTATACCTACTTAAATAGAAATAGCGAGGCCAAGTTCGTAAATGTAAATATTTATTTTTTTACCCAAAAACAATTTATGGGGAAACTATAAATTTACAATTTACTTTATCTGATATAGAATTTTCACGATTCACACTTTCAAAACCAAAATCTTACGCACAAGAAAATCATGCCACATTTTATACAAAAAAGGCACATATTTGTTGAGTAAACCCAAAGCTATTTCATTAAATTTGACTTCAACAAATAACATACAATAACATACTACTCTTGCTTTTCATATTTACATTAAACTTAGGTAGTTGTTAGATATTTATTTTGGTTTATAGTTCAGTCAAACGGTAGTTTAAAGTGGAAAGTTTTGGTATAATTGTTTTTAGTGGTTTATTTTATGGTTTTTTTTGGGCGCTGAACACGAATCTAGAGTTGTCCAACAAAAATTTTCTCCGCAAATATGAGAAATCACCAAAAAAAACATTAAATATAATGTTTTTTATAACTGGTAAAGCAAGTGGTTCAGCAGTAAAATAAAGAGAATAAAATTATCTACAATTTACCTCTCCTAATATTTTTTTGTACATAGTATGGTTTACTTGCAAAAGAGTGCATCGAGTGCATCGAGGAACTTCAGTAATTTTTGGAAAATAGCAAAAAACACTATTAATTTATATTTTTTATTTCATGTACGTAAATATTATTGTATAGGCTAATAAAAGACGTGAATTTCTGTTCCATACTTTCTTCAGGGCAGCCTCCCATTTCTTGTATGCCTAAAACAAATGAAATTACTTAATTCTAAATACTTCAATTTCTGCAACGGGCATGTTACTATAGCTGTTCTCGCAATTCGGGCACATATTAGAATAATAAAGGCCTGCTTTTTTGCATCCACAGTTGGTCTGACAGGTATTCATGCATTTGCAAGAATTAAGTTTTAAAACTGCTTCTGGTGCTGGTGGCTGCAGGGTTGGTACTGGCTGCAGACCACCCCCTAAGGTTTTCTTCCAACCCCATTGTTCATGACCTTTTTTTATTTCCAAGCCATTGTTGTACTTAATTAAAAGTATATCTACTCTCAAAGAATATTGCTACTGTGTTGCAGCATCGGTAGGAGGTAGGGACGCCAAATGTGATATTGTTCTGTATGTTGAAAGGCAAGGAGGTTTGCACGAAAAACCTAAATGGACAACACAAAAAGAATAAAATCTAGAAGGAGCCTAAGAATCCGAATTAGTTACCTATTTAAGATTTATGAGTATAGCTAGCTACACATAAATTTCTTTTTTGTCTTGTATGTTCATTTTGTTAAACTATGTCTGCTTAACGACTGAGATTACAACCGTTCTTTATTTTTGATACATTTTGGAGTTTCTGTATTTTTAATTTTTTTGTGACAGCTGAGTCTTAAAGGAAATGTACGAAGGCGTAGAAGGGCCAATGGATTTTTCTTTATTTTAACGCAATTTGCAATCGACAATTGTCGTTCCGATCGACAATTGTCGACCCGATCACCTACTGGCAATTCTAAAGGTGTCGTCAGGCCAGGCAAAGAATGTGTAGGAATATATCCGTAATCATAAAATAAGTAGAAAAGGGATAGGTATAAATGCGAGAAGGAATATTTAGCTATTATTATAATTATTAATATTTAATATTTTTATAGTTTTAATGTCGATCGGGTCGACAATTATCGATCGGGTCGACAATTGTCGATCGGGCCGACAATTGTCGATCGGGCCGACAATTGTCGATTGCAAATTGCGTTAAAATAAAGAAAAATTGTGACTAGAAAATTCATAGAGCAAAAAATAGCTTGACTGTCAACGCAACAATGCATAAATTTCCCGTTGAGAGCACGATATTATTGGGCTTTTATTACATATTTATTAAAATAAAATAATAGTTATTTATGTACCAAGGCACTGAAGTTCAACTTTTTATGACTCATGTGGAGTTTAGTTGCTGAGGCCTCTGGCCGAGGCAAATAAACCACATGAGTCATAAAAAGAACTTCAGTGCCGAGGTACATATTATATTTTTCTTGAAATCGAAAAAAAAAAGTTATATTAGGCAAGAAAATAATAATAAAAGGGATCACCCGTCCACGAACCGACTACGCGCGGCGTTGCTTGACTTTACCGATCGCTCTACCTAGGATTTTTTTTTTTCGGATTCGAACAATTTTTATTTACACATACATACAATATTTACAAAGGTAAGGTCTTCTGGTATAGTAGTAGCTCCCGCCCACTAGGGGCACATCTGACAGATAGGGTCGGGCACGAACTCGCACAGCGAATTGTTCTCTAGTTTTGAGGTAGGTATGTGAAATGGAATAGTTTAGATTTAGGAAAACTATAATGATGTAAGGCACCTTCTGACAGAAAAACCAAACTGCTGCTTCTTGTGCGCCTACACAACAAATCTATTGATTTTCAAATTTACTAAAATATGTATACTGAAGGATTGCGCTTCTATAGGAAACAATTTCGCAATGTGTACGAAAAGTTAAATGAGCCTTTATCGGCCGGGTTTTGAATATTTGGTCACTTTTGACGGGCGATTTCTCCGCGTCTGACGTTTGATGTTTACATCTCGCCAAGGCCTACTTATTGAAAAAAATCGTACAATAATGGGCTACATTATTGTACGATTTCTGTGTTTTTAATGACGATTTTGGGACATTTTAATGCCGATTTCAAGAAAAACATTTTTTTTTCAGATATGCCAACGAGACGGCGCTCTCCAGCTGGTGTTCCGAGTGCGCGACCCGTGCGGATTGCACGAGTGCGGCACTCACGTCGCCGCCTACTTAGCTCAGCGACGCGGCGGGGAACTGCGCATGCGCGCCCTCAACCTTACACCGGCCACTCCGGTGTTGCTCTGGCCAGTTGAAGTCGCCCATAGGCTGGACGAGAAGAGCCCCCTGTGGGACCTGTCCGCCGAGGGCTTACTAACCAGCAGGTGGGAAATATGCCTAACTTTCTAAATACTCAAAGTCTAAGAACATTTTTTGATGATTTAAACGATTTCCGGAAGCATTTCTGCAAATATTACTCCTTCTCTAATAGCACGCAATGGGGAACTTGCACAAAAATTAAATTTGAAAAATATTACTTTCAAACATAATTTATTGCCATTAAATGAACCACAGTTTACAAAAAAACTCATTTTTTATTTTTGTGTAATAAATATAAGCAATTAAAAACTGCATAATTCAAATCATTCTTGTAACGCGCCCTGCTTGGTTGTGACGTCAAGTAGCTCGAGGCGCCACCACCATGTATGAACTAATATGGGCGGCACATGTAAACAAACTACAGCACCACGCGAGCTTTGTTTAGAAAGACCAAACGAGAACGTCCTACCCAGACAACACAAAATATTTTAAAAATATTTTTAAATGATTCCAAAGATTCAGAAAATATTACAATATTTATATAATATGACTAAAATGTTTTGCTAAAATATTTTTACTTACATTTTATTAATATTTGGACAAAATATTTTATAAATATTTAAAAATAATTCCAAAGTACTTGAAAATTTTGCAACATTTATAAAACATTATAGTAATATTTCTCAAAATCTATTTTATAATATTTTATAAATATTATAAGGAATATTATTAAAACACTCACTTAAATGTTACGCCGAAGTGCCGAAGTCTCCTACATCTCACCGCTACTGACTAATATCAACTGGAATATATAGCACCTACCCGATGGAACCCATATATCCAGGATATCCATGATACTATCATAGTTTTATGCCCGTATCCGTATATCCGGTAGCTTAGCTGTTTAGTGCCCATGCCATAGGGCCTACGGCCACAGTAAGGAGTCCTTAGTCCTTACATAATAAGGGTAAAAAAATTGACTGTTTCATTATTACGACCCTGATCCCTGATTGCAGTAACTAGGTATTATATTATTATAATAATTATGTAATATACCTAGGTTGATAATGGTTGATAATATTTTAAAAATATTTTTAAAATATTTTATGCAACGTTTTAAAAATATTTTAACAACCTTATAGTTGGTCCACTCTTATAATTTATAAAACATTTAAAAAACATGAACTGGGTAATATAGGAATATTTTATTAATATTTTCATGTTTCTCTGAAAATGTGTATAAAATATTCCAATAATATTATTGTGTTGTCTGGGATATCCTTGTCTGTCCGTCTTGATATTGTTGATAACGTTTGAAAAGTGTGTGCTGAATTAAATAGTTATTTACATGGCGAGATGCGTAAGCGAACTAATTTTTTGTCCTGAGCAGCAAGTGTCACGTTTCTAACAGCAAATGAAATCCCACGTACCGAGACCTACATCAGAGCCCTCTGTAAATGGGTCGCCGAACTGTTTATTTTAACATTCAATTTCCATTCTCATCTTCTCTAATTCTGTGTAGCTGTCATTCCTGTCACTGCCTTCTGATCGATCGAGCTATTTGACGTCACGACCATTCCCGCGCTTTTCGTATCGTTTCAAATGAATAGCTCGCGGTCACAACTTTAATCATTTATTGCAAATTAAATATGCGATTTGAGGGCTAATATTTGGTATGTGCTCTTTCTATAGATAGGCAAATATATGAAAGAACTAGAAAAAATTGTTCAAGTTCCCCATTGTCTACACCTTTTCCATATGTAATTCAGAATACGTCAACTATAATTCAGAAAGCATCTATTGAAATTCAGAAAGCATCAATTAAAATTCAGAATAGGTCAGATGTAATTCAGAAATATCAGTTGTAAATCAGAAAACATCAAATTTAATTCAGATTTGTCAATTGTAATTTCGAAAGCGTCAGATGTAATTCAGATTCGTTAAATGAAATTCAGAAAAGATCAAATGTAATTTAGATTTGTCAGATGTAATTCAGAAACGGTCACATGTAATTCAGATTCGTCAATTCAATTTCGGAAAAGATCAAATGTAATTCAGAAAGCATCAGTTGTAATTCAGACAGTGTCACTTGTAATTCAGAACCCCCACTTGTAATTTATTTCACAAAACACTTTATAGAGAGAGTTCTAAAAAAAATTCAAATTAGTAGTATAAAAAAATCGTAGCCGGCCTCGAATTTGCATTTTGACACCATGTATAATAGAATCTATCTACTAATTTGAAATTTTTTTAGAACTCCCGCTATAAAGTTTGTGAAATAAATTAAAAGTGGAAGTTCTGAATTACAAATGACACTTTCTGAATTACAATTGATGCTTTCTGAATTAGATTTGATCTTTTCCGAAATTGAATTGACGAATCTGAATTACATGTGATCGTTTCTGAATTACATCTGACGCTTTCTGAATTACATCTGACGCTTTCTGAATTACAATTGACAAATCTGAATTAGGTACATTTGATCTTTTCTGAATTTCATTTAACGAATTTGAATTACATCTGAAGCTTTCTGAATTACAATTGACAAATCTGAATTACATTTGATGTTTTCTGACCTATTCTGAAATTCATTAGACTAATCTGAATTGCAATTGATGCTTTCTGAATTACATGTGGAAAAGGTGTAGTTAGTATCACTTTTCTTTCAGATTTGAAATTATAATAGTACTCGAAGGTTCATCCCTCACAACCTCTTACATGTCTCGAGCCACCACTTCGTACCTCAGCAAAGAAATTCTCTGGGGCTACAGGTTCAAACCCTGCACCAAATACGATAAAGACCTCGGTGCATACGTCGTAAACCACAAGCTGTTCAACCAGACGGAAGAATTCGTCACCCCGTTGTGTAGTTCTCATCACCTTCGAGAAGTCTTTGAAGGCATTTTCTCAACTTCAAACAGTTCCAGAAGTCAAACTGATTCGAATTCTTCACACACAAGTCCATCATCTGTGGCTAGTCAGCGATTGGGACCAAATCAAGAGTGTGAAGCAAACGGAAGAAATTATTTTATAGAAGCACATGTAAATGGAAGCCCAAAGAACAATATTAATTCTTTGAGTGTGCCAATAAAGCAAGACGATGAGTCATCGCATTGTACCGAAGATGATTACACGTTTATGGACATAAGCGTGGAGGATCTAACTAAGAAAAGAGTGAGGAAGACGTCGAATTTCGTAGGTGATACAGCAAAAAGTTTGATAAACAGTTTCCAGAATTTTGTTGGAGAAGATACTAAAAAACGTGATACGAGTAAATATATCGAAACTTCGTTTTAAGCCAGAATGATTTATCTAAATCTACTGAAAGTGATACTTAATATGTCAAATTACGATATGCATAACATGTAAACTGTAAATACTTCTTTTAAATGACAATAAAGAAAATGGCCACAAAAATATGTCTCCACTCTAAAAAATTGTATTCGTTAAAATCAGGGACCTTTCGATAACTTTCGAACATATAAAGTAATAAGTACTTATCACAATGCTGATTAATGCTCCATAGTGTCAAAGATCATAATCTCGAAAAACATTATCTTTGACAGTAGATAATACGTACTTACTGTAAGGATTAATAAAGGTAAAAATGTGAACTTAAATCGAATAGTCCAAGATATATTTTATGAGCGAGCAATGTTTATTTTTACGACATTGTCAAATCAGATCAGATTATAGAAAAATGCCTGGTTCATGCAGCTTCTTTATCTTTTAATTTTACTTTATCTTTAAGAAATAACCAATGGCATTTGTCCCCTGATTTGAACTGACCAATGACATTTAATATTTCCTAAAGATAAAGAAAAATTAAAAGATAAAGAAGCTGCATGAACCAGGCCTAAGATGTTATGTAAAATGTAGAGAGTATATTTCTTCTTGAAGCGAGTAGGTTGCCTCAGATAATATGGGCCAGATCATTGTTATTTAAAGAAGTTGTGGTTAATTTTTAATTTTTTAATAGGTACAACCCGTCCCACGGACATATTTACTACTTTTTCGCAAAAGTCCTTTGATAAATTCGAATAGTGCCGTTCTAAAAGTCGAAGGAGGTCGTAAATTTCTTAATTGGGTCTTGTACTTTCCTCCAGTAACGAAAGAAACCTCGGAAATCCGATATTTAACCAAATTTCCCGACCCCCGATGTTCAAGTTTCGAGAAACGGGACGGCTGTAGAATTAGCGAAATTGACGGGAAATCCTGAGGAATCGCTCTTAGAAATTGCGCGTTTTTTCCCATTTTTTGATTTTTCGGGGGCACCGGAAGCATCTGCACCTCACCTGAAGACTTGAGGGAAGCTCTAAAAATTCCGAGCCCAGAGCCCCAAGCCGAAATAACTTTAGCTGTAGCTCGGCAAAAAAGGGCAATTTCTGACAGTTTTCGGACTTTGGCTTTTGGATGACGGGAAATGCCGGCCAATCATGTAAAAAAGATGCGTCCCACCTGCGTTGGTCGTTTTTTCGCCGCTTTAATAACTCGAAAACGGGAAATAATTTACCTGAAAAAGTTTCCTTAAATATGTTGACCCGTTCTCCGGCCATCTCGCCTTACCATCAGATCTCCCAAAAATTTTTTCCTGGGCATCAAATGGTATATGGCACTGGCTGTATAGCGGGACTTCGCACACAACTCGCGTCCCCGAGGTCCAGACTTGCCCCCGTCTTTCGCGCTGTATTGAACAGCGGAGAATTCTCGGGGCCCGGAAAATACGCCTATCGGATTTCTAAAGGACCAAGGGACCCTTTTTTATTGTTGCTCCATGGGCCTTCTTTCCTATTTTGTTCTATAATCATATGAGAGTAGATTTGCCTAAAAATTAACCACAACTTTTTTAAATAACAATGACGAGTAAAGAAATATACTTCTATAATGTTATGAGAGTTGAAATCATCTCTCATACTATTGAGAATTATTCTAATCAGTTAAAAAAAAATTCTACATTTTAGTGCAATTTGGTTTTAAAGGAAAACCATGGTGTTCTTTAATAGTGTATTACATAGCGAGAGTTGTAAACAGCTTATTAGGCACGAGTGGAAAAGTTGCGCACGAGCCGCGCAGCGGCGAGTGCTGTAATTCCACGAGTATGTAATAAGCTTACAACTCGAGTTTTGTATTATAATTTTTCTTCGACGAAAGAAAAACTATTATAATAGATAAACTATACTTCTGATTATCTGACAAGCAACAATTAGTATGTTGGTTAGTTGCTATGGTGACGCGGATGCCGCGCTAACAAGGCACCCGTGATAATTGCGTTTTAATTAAGAACAGATACGTAATTTTTTTTATTACATGCCAGTCATTACGTGTCAGTCATTACGTGTCAGTGTTCGTAACAATCGACTTACTTTATAACCTAAACCGTCACTTAATAGGTATGTTACTAGCATAGGAGTAGAAAAAAGTTTTTTACTTTTAATAATAACTCATAATTATATAGCTTTCTAAACCGTTATTAAAGACAAACATGTTTTGAATTTAAAATTTATTTTTCATCTACAGTATGTCCACGGATGGGGAAAATAATAATAATAATAATAATAATAATTCTCACCCTCACAATACTCCAAACTAGGAAATAAGAGGACAGATGGACCAAAAAGTGAAAGATACGAAAAAATGTTATTCTTTATAAAAGTTTTTGCTTGCTTTAAAAATAAGATCCACGATGCCAAAAATTTGTTTTTTTTTTTGTACAGGGTATGCAAAAAATACAAAAACGTAAAATTTGATGAAGAGTAAAGTTGGCTTTTTATAAATTTTAATGCAAAACGTTAAATAAAAAACTTGTTTGAAATTTTAAAAGAATTCTTATTCCAGATTTTCAAGGAAAAATTTGAAATTTCTAAATTACTCTTTTAAAACCGAACATTTTCCAAGTCATATTCTGACCTTTTTATATCAAAAATATTTATTTAGAAAAGTTGTTTAGAATTAAAAGACGTGTCACAGGGTAACTTTTGAAGCAAATCCGCCGACTTTGATTTTTCAATTTTTTACCCATTTAAATGAAAGTCGTCCGATTTGCTTAAAAAGTTACAATCAGACACGTCTTCTAATTCTAAACAACTTTTCTAAATAAATATTTTTGATAATTTTAAAAACAAAGGAGTTTCACACGTGGAAATAAAAAAAATCGGAGTTGGCTGATTTATTTGAAAAGTGACAATCGGGCACATCTTTTAATTCTAAACAACTTTTCTAAATAAAAGATTTTGATATTTTTAAAAATAAAGGCAGTTTATTCTTGATCGCATTTCATGTTTTTGTATTTTTTGGACACCCTGTATAAAAAAATCGAAATTTCTCTTCGTGGACCATATTTTTTAGAGAAGCAGAAACTTTTATCAAGAATGACTTTTTGTCGAAAAATGAAATTTTTGGTCTCTTTGTCCTCTTATTTACCACATCCGTGGACATACTGTATATGAAAGTTCTAGCAAGCTATGTATATTTTTAGAAATATTCCAACAACCTAAACATCGAAGAACCTCGTAAGTAGTATAAAAAACAGACCGTAGGTAAAGGATACACGCACAATTTAATACAAAATGAACCTAAGGCATAATATAACTTATAATTAAAAAATCTAGTTAAGTCAATTGATGAGGAGATATCAATCTAACGAGTGTTTACATATTAATTTGGCGCAAGGAGACTAATACCTATAATTTTTTTATCTCTGCATCTAATAAAACAATGCCTGGGTAAGTGAAGGAAGTAGGTCAAGATTATGATTATATTATTGCGAAATCGAATCGAGAAAAAAACATTATCCTCCTTTATTTTCTAAATTTTCAATTTTTGGAGGATCTACCACGCTCTCCTTCCTAAACAAATTCTCGAACAACCGAGGAATTCTTTCCTTTTGCCTCTTCCTAGAATCATCCAGACTGTCGTCTTTTTTCTTGACCTCCTCTTCGTCCTTTCCTTTTTCTATTTCCTTCAGAACCTTCACTCTCTTTTCGATATCTGCCAATTTTCTAGCGCTGCACAGTGGAGTGTCAAACGGTGCAGTCTGTTTGAAACTCCTATAGTCCACCATGTAGCAGAGCTTGTTGTCGTCGTATCTTACGCAAGGTTTGAATCTGTGACCCCACAGGATGTCGGAATTCGAGTAGGAAGTTCGATTTTGGGATACTTGGCCAGTGATGTTGGAGCTACCTTCGGCTACTGCGACTATCTCAAACCTACCGAACAAAACATAGGGATGCAGTAAGGATAAATAGCTAGCTGCCCCTCTCAATTCCTTTTGAACGGTCTACTTATTTGACTGAAATTTTCAGGGCATAAGTACACGCGCGGCCTCATAAATTTTTCCATTAGGCCCGAGAAATGAGCAAGAAGTCAAGAATTTCGGGTAAGTGCGGCAACGTTGCGCCAATTCCCAATCAACAACTTCCCCTACATTCACTCGTACCACCCCGCTCCTCCCCGTAGAAAATAAAAATTGTGTTGACCAAAGTCCGATGACTTTGGTATTGACTGATGTTTTAATATAATACGCCAGTAAACGAAAATAGGTTAAATGGTTGCATTCTTATTATAATATTTTTTTTACTACTAAGCTGAGAAATCACCATTATTTACCTCATTCCTCTAATGAGAAGTAATATTTCTCACCCTAGGTAAATAATGATAATAAAAAAATACCTAGGTAAATAATGAACAATTTTCTATATGACATTTATAAAGATTAGGGTCTTTTTATCAGCTTGACAAATGAACTCCCAGGCTAAATCTAATCAAATATGTAAAATATGGCAATAATTTCAATGTTAGTAGTACGCGCCTCAGGATATAAAAATGATCGGTAAATAATGGTTCACTTCTCAACCTAAGTGTATAATATACTATTATTAGTGGATCACTGTTCCTTGGTGTTTTGGGATTCACGTAACGGGAAATTACGCGGATTTCTTTGATTGTCAAAGTGGTATTAGTTAAATAAGGTATATCTAAGTATTATTATAGAAGAATCTCGTAGTGGTTTTTTACATTGGTTTATTACACTTTTTTACCTTATTAACCGCGAACCAAAACTTTGATTTTTTTTGAATTTTTAAAGCTTCCCTGGAGTCTTCGGGTGAGGTTCTGATGCTTGCCGGGACCCCGAAAAATCGAGAAACAAGAAAAAACACGCAATTTCCAATAAGAGTGGTTTCAGAGGATTTTCCGTCGGTTTCGTTGATTCTACAGCCGTCCCGTTTCTCGAAAGTTAATCGTGAATCGGAAAATTCTTTTAGATATCGGATTCTTGCGGTTCTTTTTGGTACAGGAGGAAATTAAGACACCCAATTAAGAGATTTACCACCTCCTTCGATTTTTAAAACGGCTCTATTCGAGGTTGTCTAAAGACTTTTGCGACAAAAGCCACCAATATCCGTGGACAGGGTTGTAAGATTTTTCACTATTATTCAGGCAATCTAAGGCCAACCTAACAGCGCCGAATTTACTGTTTTTCGCACTGTAACTGGCAATGCCACGTAAGGCAATGTCGCGTAATAACATGTTAAATTTGCCGTCACTTAGACCTTTGAGGTTATGGCTGGCTTTCAAACCGCGAGAGAGGGGAGAGGGGAAGGGCAATTGCAAGGTTGTCAGTTGAACGCCTTTGCAACCGCACGTATTGGAACCATTTCAGGGCCGCGCGTGTACCTGAGGTCTTTAATCATCTTTAATAAAATAATTACGTAACAAAATCTATAGTGACATCAGTCCACAGAAAACATTTCCTAGAATATCTTTATATCTGAACTAAATTTACATACCTCTTTTGCAAGATATCCAGAGGCCTGAACCTCCACAGAGGGCTATTTTCATCGATAATGTGTTCTATTTCCAACGGAAAAATAAGCAGTCCATATGGTTCTAAAGTCATTTGTTGGAAAATAAAATCAGAGTCTAAATTCGCTTGTTCCTTGTCGATAAAGTACAGAGATATAGTGGTGCCACACCACACTTTCCTCGTAAAGTCGTGAATTCGACAGACGAATCGAAGTTTTCCATCTCTGAGGCAGATCTGGAACAAGAAGTGTAACTGGATAATCAGTCTGGCACCAGAAAACTGCGAAGTTGCATAAAGCGGAGACATGAGAAAACGGATTTGATTTAGTTCTAATTTCTATATTTTTACACATCTAGATCGACCAGATAATCTGTATAGGTATATTTAGAGATAGAGATGGATCAGTCGAACAATAAGTAGGTAGGTATATTTTTTATTAAGAGAAATTCATAATATGGCCACCACAAACCACAACAACTTAGATATAACTAGCAGTTACACAAATCATCTACGCTAATGGTCTATTTAAACGATAATATGAAATTTCAACAACAAATGCCGCCAAGGAAAATTTATTGGTCAAGTAAATACCTGACTCATAAATCATCGTTTATCTAACTATTGTGCGTTTACGTAATGTAAGCCAATTAGTGAATTAGTGCGTTTCATTTGTAATCAATCTGATTTTAATTAGTACAAATGGAATAGAAGCACCGGTATTTGGAAGTCGTATTAAACCAGAATTATTTAAATACATATAAAGTCCTGCTCGTTTATGGGTAAATGTTCTCGTTTGTGGTAAATATTAAATAATTATAAGTGGTCGAACCATCGCAATTTGCACCATATGCAAAAAAGAAACATTCATATTTTAACTGGTTTGCAAATATTTGGAAGATGCTCATAATGAAAGATTATTCTGTTATAGGAAACAATTATAATACAAATATAAAATAACAATTGCGCAATGGAGCTGAAAACTTTCTTTTCTTTTCTTTTCTTTTCTTTTCTTTTCTTTTCTTTTCTTTTCTTTTCTTTTCTTTTCTTTTCTTTTCTTTTCTTTTCTTTTCTTTTCTTTTCTTTTCTTTTCTTTTCTTTTCTTTTCTTTTCTTTTCTTTTCTTTTCTTTTCTTTTCTTTTCTTTTCTTTTCTTTTCTTTTCTTTTCTTTTCTTTTCTTTTCTTTTCTTTTCTTTTCTTTTCTTTTCTTTTCTTTTCTTTTCTTTTCTTTTCTTTTCTTTTCTTTTCTTTTCTTTTCTTTTCTCTTCTGTTAGGTCTTCGAAAAAAAAAAACCGCACCTTATCCTATAAACTGTATCTTTTTAAGGCCTTATAAAAAATTTACAAGGTGTTAAGGTTTTATAAAATAGGTGGACTTTAGAATATTTACCAAACTAGTTGTATTTATGTCATATTTAGTACACGTTATAGCAACATGGTTTAGCATAAAACCTGTTAATATCAGACACCCTGAACAACTATATAGTGGCGGTTAAGTGGGTAATTAGTATAGCAATAAAATGCATTGAGATTTGTATGTACATTTTAATTATTGTAAACAAAAACGTCCTCTTGACATTTTATCAATATGTGTCATGGTTTCATGGCAAATTTGATTTTTTGTATTATTTCAAGGTATTTTTGATAACTAAAAAATTGGCTCCATAATTAAGACTCGAAGTAGAAAAAATGTGTTTCCTACTTTAAATATATTTTTTTGCAATAAACTTATACCTTTTCAATGCTATGCTTTTGAAGACATACAGGGTCTAAATTTATAATGGGGACAGTAAATTAAGTGGGTAAGTTTATTGGAAGAATTACTTTATTTAAAGTAAGAAACACATTTTTTCCTACTTTCAGTCCTACTTCTAGAGCCAATTTTTTAGTTACCGAATTTTCAGAAATATGTACTCTGAAATAATACAAAAAAAAAACTAATTTGCCATGAAACCATGCGACACATATGAAAAAATGCCAAGAGAACATTTTCTTTACAGTTAAAATCTACACACAAATTTCAATTTTTATTTTATTTATATACAAGGCCACTATGGTTGTTCAAGTTGTTTGATATTAACAGGTTTTATTATTGAATTGGTGTACCTAAATGTATATTTTCTCTGACTCGCACTGTATAAACATACGAAAACATGAAGAATTTAGTTATACGTACACGTGTCACGTACTTACAACAGCTGTCTTGCTGAAAACTGACATCGATAACTTCGTGAACGGTTTTGAGGTTTTCACATACACTGCACTTATTAGAGCACCCTGTATACCAATTCCAAGAAGTGCCTGAAGCAGAAGTAGGAACCAGCCACCTTCGCACTTTTCAGTAGGATATCTAGAATGCCAAATAGGTGTTATTAATAATTAGATTTCCTACACCAGCGACAAAATATTTAATTATTACGAAAGTCGTTTCACGAAACAAAACTCTCCCGGGTATACCAGAAGTCACGAAGATTTTTTAGGCCCTAGGCTAGTATTTCTCGCCCCCCAATGAAATTTTTATCGGATTGAGATTACTTTCAGAGTCGAGGGAGACCCTTTCCCCGAAAGTACCTTTCCGACATGCGGCATTCTGTTCCACGGAAAAAGGTTCCGAACTCGGTAAGATTACACCGGCTTGTTTTATTTTATACTTTTGTCCGCCACTAAAGTATGGGAACAACTTGAGAGTGACCGAGAATTATTTATTCGCTTCAGAAAAAGGAGAAACGCCAACCTGCCCACCTTCTGAATTTAGGCACACTCTTTAGAGATCTAGGGAAATTTGCAAAGTTGTTAGTGGCCCAACAATTTCTTCGTTTTCGAAACTATCATCATAGACGTAACTAGGTCGTATTTTTAGGGGGGGCTGATCAGGACCGGCTCAAGATTTTGCGGGGCCGGGTGCCGCATGAAAATGCGGGGCCCCGACAAGGAATTATTTAATCCATTAAGAAGAAATTTTTGAAAGTCGGTACGCTACTTTCAAATTTTATATTTTTTACATGTCATTCTGTAAAATGGTAGGCCGGGGCTATGAGTTTGGATCACTTCTGTGACGTATATAGGAATTTATTTCTAGTGGTGGAGGGACAATTTTTGTGTCTTTTTTTTTTAAACAAGAGCATTCAAAATAATTCTATAAAAATGCGCCGCAGGCGAAATTTTTTAAAAATTTGAAAAAATAATGTATAGGTCTATCTACTGGTAATTTTGAATCATCTTTAATTCATTTAAGAAAAAACATTATGAAAAAGTAGAGGTTTCCGAGTAGAAACCAGAGAAAAAATGTTGGGAATGTCTGCTATTTTGTGATGCAAGATTATTTACATAGTACCTACATATTATAACGAAACAACAATACACTGGATGAATAACAAAATAAAAGTCTGGAGTCTGGCACAGCAAAAGTACATTCTCCGACGCCCGTCTCGTCTCTCTTTCTCTCGGCAGCAGGCACGGTGTGTTCGCTCTCGCTTGCGCGTTTAAATTTCAGTCGGATTTTGTGGGGGCACAAGGCGCAAGATTCCGAAACTGGTGAATTTAAAAAGGCGCGTGCGGTGTTCGCCGTGTTGCGTAACGTTGCGTTGTCAGAATGTTAGATCTATTCTGTTTACGAGAAGCATATCTTCGCACATCTTTTACATTTTAGGGAGGGCTAATAGAAATGTAGGGGGGGCTAAGCCCCCCCTAGCCCCCCCCCCCAGTTACGTCTATGACTATCATCTATCAGTAATTTTATGTTGTTTTCTATTATATGTATAAGTTCCTATGCCCAAGAAGAAAGATATCAATGAAGGACAGAAACATAAATATTACCACAGACCTATAATGTATAGCTTCGCTATTATAGGTCTGTGATATGACCAAAAATTTAACCTTACCTATATCCATAACCGATGGTAGAAATTGTCTCAACGCTCAATAGAAAATATCCTGTAAACGTTCTGGAATTCACTACACATTTCGTCGTACTGTTCGCACTGAAATCCCCACTTACTTGAGCCAACAACATCCACAGGCTACTACAAAATAAATAATAAAAACTTCAAAAACTTAGGAACTTACTGGTACTTAGAATTTCAGAGTTACTTTAAAAAACTAAAACTAGAAATTATTGTAAATTAAAATTTCGTGAATAATTAGATAATTTTTGATAGTTTAAACTTTCATTTATGTAAAATAGCATAATAGCAAGTTTTTACTGACAATAAAATTTTTTACAATGTTTGTTCTAACATTACCTTACCGCACATCAAAAACAATAACAGGAATATTTTTGGTATACATTTTAGTATGAACTTACTTTTCTTGAAATAGCGTTAATAGAAAAAATGTTAAATGGGTCATTGATCTTGAAATTTTAGGCACTAAATGAGTTACGACTTACGACCAATTGTGAGATTAACATTTTTCTGTACTATGATGCAGGTATGTCTGGTAAATTTTAGACTTCATAGGGTCCACATGAAGACAAAATTATATAATATGTGAGCTGATTTTTATTTCTTTTAAGGTGTACATAAAGAGATACCTATCTAATCTACTAAAATTTTGCTAGTTTGTAGTAAAAACTAGTCAGTTTTATATTAACATGGCTGACTTTGATTTGTCATAAATTTGGTTTTATCGTTTGGCCCACTAGGATCGAGCATCAGACACTGACCAGGAGACTATGTACCTATCTAGTTTGATGGAGCTTCTTTGGTTAAATATCTCGGAAACGGTTGGAGATAAATAGGCCAAGTTAATATCGTTGGATTCAGAATTAAAAAAGGAATCATATAATTGTAAAATAGAGAAATTCACTTTCATTTTCGCTATAACCGGCAGTTATTTCAAAAAACTAAATATTTAGGGATAACTACTACTTAAAGCTTCTCTAATAGTTGTGTAAGTAATTTTTTTATTTTGTAGAAAATGTTTTTTGCGATAACTTTTTTACCGACCCCCGTATACAAAATTCGGGTAGACCATCGAATTCCCCTTAATTTTTACTACAATATAATTTTTTGAATGTCGATTTTATGTTAACCTGTCTCCTCGTACCACACTTTTTCCGCTTGGATGGGCCACCCTGTACCATGGTATCACGTATATTTTTACACCCCCCTTATTTTCTATATTTTTGATGTTAGGAAAAAAGTTTGAGATAAAAGTTGTGGAAGTCGCAGCAAGCCTTTTCGGCGTTTATTTAGTTTTATACAGGGTGTTCAGAAAAGCGATGCCAAACCAAACTTATGTTTTTTTAAATGGAACACCCTGCGTGTTTTTGGATATTTGAAACCTGCTCATTGTCACAATTTCAATGATGTATACATACAAGTAATATGTTTGTTTCAAGCGTTTGGAAAATATTCAACCTTGAAGCTTTCAATTTTGCACTTTTGATGTCAATTTTTGCGAGTATAACCTTATACATAGAAAAAATTTCATAAATGATGATGAGTAGGTATTCGTCTTTAAAATATGGTTGCATTTCCCATTTATTAGACAAGGAAAGAGAGAGGACGCCTAACAGCGCTCGCGGCCATGTTACAGACTGCCACATCGCACGACAGGCCAGTGGCGTAGCATGAAACGCGTTCTTAGCCAATAACACAAAAATATTAAAAATGAAAAGGTAGTTCATTTTGACTTACCTTCATGTAATTTGAAGTATTGGTATTTATTTGCAGATAATAATTAACTCACGTACTAGCTTTGTCTGCCACATATAAAATGGCCGCCGTTCAAAACAACGTAACAAAATTATTGTAAATAAACAATATTGTTAAAAATAGAAATTTGATAACATATAAGTAAATACTTTTAGGTTTTGTGGTTGTTTTGCTACCAAGGTGAATTACAATTTAATTTAATAAGTAATTTAAAATATCTTTAATATTTGAAAATAATATTAATAGCAAGTATAATGGCTAATAGCCCAGGAAGCAGGTACGTACTCAGGATCGAAAACTGTACTTACACTAGTTGGTTTTATTTTTTTTTCCTCTAGGCCCAGAGGTGCTGATAACCGATCCAAATTCACGAATAAAATGTTAATCGTCAACACCCCTTTTTTCCTCCAAAAAGGGGTGAACAAGCAACTAATTGTAAATCTATTTTTATCTCGGTAAGGATGCATTTTATCACAAAACACCAAAAAGTTGTTTTGAATTTTTCGTTTATTATCAACCCTTATGGAGTTATTGACCGTCGAAGTTAAAGTTTCAAAAATAAAAGAGTTTCTTGTTGTTTTCATATTAGCGAAAACGCATGAATAATCGACTACCGATGTAAAATTGAATACCTGATTTTTTGAGAGGTATGCCGTTTTACAGTTTTTGGGCGTTTTAAAAATATAGGGGTGTCCGTTATAATAAAAAAAGTAGCATAGGCGTTTGTGTAGGTAACTACTTCTTCCAAATGTAAAATTCCAATTGCTGTATTAACTAAGGATTCCCAAACTTGAACCTGCTCTATAATTTTTTGCCTGTAATTCAGGTACCTACTGATTTCACGAAAAATGATGATTTCTGCCTCGATTAGTTTGTCGAAACAACTCTAAGGTGAGCGCCACTGTAATAACGGGAACGGCACCTGTGTCAAAAAGCATCTATTAATTTTCAAAGTTCAAAGTCTTTCATTTTAATTTGCAGAATTGTTCACTTCACGGATAAGAATTTATAAAACTGTCGGCATTGATGGGCACCTGTCATTATCTTCGCGTTAAAAACCTATAAGTATCAGTTTGTTTATTGTAGAAAATAACCTATTGTGTAAGTATTTTGGTATTTATTTCTGGGACACCCAGTATGTTACCAGTTACCCACGTCTACACCACTGGCTAATAGTGGATCTTGATATTTTCCAGTTTACTCAAATATCATCCTATCACAGTTCACATGTAATAATTTAAGGCTACTCTAGTGGAGTCAACGTAGACGAAAAATGGTGTTAATTAGGAATTAATTAGGGAAGTCATGGATTTGAATAAAACCTTTTGAAACACCTTCAAACATACTTTTATTTAAAAGTCCGCAGGTTGAAAAAAAAATCGATTTTTCACCGAAATTTCTCAAAAATCATCTACAATTAACTGTAGAATCATTATTTTTCAATGAAAATGTACATTTTTATGTTTTTTGAGATGCTGATCATGAATATGAAGTAAAACAATTAAAAACAAAAAGACGCCTAGTAAAAATGGAGTTGAATGCAAGAATAATCGAATTTTTTTCAAGATTTCGTGAAATGTATTGCAGGAATTCATGATAATGAATCGATACGACAGGTAAGGTAAGTTAGAAACGGAATAACGCGGCAGGGTAGGCAAGCGCGGTGTCCACTCTCTTTCCTTGTTCCCATAGTCCAAATTTGTATACGATCTGTTGATTCAGTATCTAAACAAATTTCATTGAACTTAAAACACTCTAAAGTTTATCCATATTTTAAGAGCGAATACTCATAATCATTTATGACATTTTTCCCCATATAAGGTTACACCCGTAAAGGTGGGTTTATAAACTCTACGTTTGCGTTGGCGCTCGCGGTTGACTGTGACCTTCGTCGTTGCCTTCCGTAGCAGACATTTTATAAACTTTCCGTTTGCGTCCAGAAATGTCAGCTAAACAAAACACCACGTGACCGCGGAATTTTTTTTATTGGACTACGTCGAATTGCTATGAACGGCGGGACGTGAAAGATGAAATTGGTTTATCTCGGACGGCATCCGACGCAGACGGTAATGTTCGACGACGTTTATAAACGGTTACACGTAAAATATAAGGATTGAGTTTTCGACGCAAACGGCAACGGCGAGCGCCAACACAAACGTCGAGTTTATAAATCCACCTTAAAGGTTTCATTTTCGAAAAAGTTGACATCAAAAGGGCAAAATTAGAAGAAGGTGGAATATTTTCCAAAAGCTTGAAACAAACATATTACATGTATTATACACAGGGATTCTTTAAAATAAGGGGACCCAGCATGTCACAGTCTATCACATAGGAAAAGTGAAGCCTTGTTTTCTGTATATCTCCAAGGAGACCACATAAGTGGGCTGGTACAAGGTTATGTTATATGTCAGTGTCCAACTGCCATCAGGTTTTATGTGACATGCCAGTGCCATAGATTCCAAAGGAGGCAAAATATTTCCCATCATAATTCACAATTTTTAAGTTTTCTAACTTCCAGATAGTTAAAGGTAATGCGGCCGCCTCTAGTAGTCCCAATAATTGCAACCAGATTTTTCTTGTCTCATCTTTAATCCTACAATACCCATTATGTGGGCATTACGTATAAGTAAGTAGTTCAAAACAAAAATGGTATTTCCTAAATATTAAATTATTAAGCAGGTAGCTTCAGTCAGGTCTTTTTATAAACAGTTTTTATCTACGTAAAATAAACTTATAGTTATAAAATAAACTTATAGTTATAAGTTTATTTTACGTTTGTGAGGTACCTTGGGAGAGAAATAAAATTACAAAAATGAGCACCGAGAAAAACTACATGATTAGAACTAAGTACAAGACCTAATCTTATTAGTCCATCCCGAAATCTGTGAAAGTTCTTTGGGCAGATACATTCAACAAGGGAAGAAAGTTCAAGTACGTCCTATTATACCTATCCACATATTTATTACAAATGGTTTGAGGAACCTGGTAACAAGGTGCAATAGCGACAAATTCTCAAATAAGCAAAATCGGCACTGACTTACCATACTTATATTACTTAAATTCCTGGAAATAATTGCAGGAAACCAAATTCAAATATAAAATAAATTTGATTCATTTGGCACTTGCCATATTCTGTGTTTGTTGACAGAACATTGTCAAGTCTAATTTTTAGAAATCATATTAATTTTTACTAACAATCAAAGTACCTGTTATATCCATAGATTCTCCAATAAAATTGCATACTTGGCATCATTGAGACTATTAGAATGGGGAAAGAAACGGCCTCACTTTGGAAAGTATAATGCTGGGTCCCCTTACTTTAAAGGGTCCCTGATTATACATAATTGAAATTGTGACAATGAGCAGGTTTCATTTAAAAAACATAAGTTTGGTTTGGCACCGCTTTTCTGAACACCGTGTATAAAACTAAATAAACGGTCAACAATGCTTGCTTTGGCAACTTTTATCTGAAACTTTCTTTCCTAACAAGGGCGTAGATAGCTTTTTCTTCCGGGGGGGGGGGGGGGGGTAATGGTAATATCTACTATTTATAGTTCGTCTGTTCCCCAATTTTTTGGTTTTATTGCGATTTTATAGGTGGGTAGGTATGCATAAGTAAAGACTATTATAAAGCCAAATAAAACCAACACTAATAATATATTGAATAACAATATAGGTACTACTAGAGTTTCCAGGAACCCTATAGGTACTACTAAACAAGGAACAATGAAACAAACTCAAAATAAGAAATGATAAAAAATATAAAAATAAAATATATACTTTTTCTTTGATGAAAACAGAAACAAAACAAAAAAATATCAAGAAAAAATCAGTCTTTAAAAAACCTAATCATAAAAAAAGACATTTATAAACTAAGAAAAAAACAGTGTAAATATAAAAAATACATCCACACATAAACCAGTTTTTATAGAACTAAATCTAAAATCCTCTTGTTACTATTATTGGTAAATCTGTTTAGCACCGCTTCAGGGCAAGGTTTTATATCCCTGTGAATATGCAGAAGCGCCAACCCTATACAAGCCTCTCCTGTCCCATAGTGGACCTCAACCAAGATTTGAGTCTTTTTAAAGATGAAAAACTTCTTTCGGCCGAGGCTACACTTACAGGCAGTGTATACAGAATTTTCAAAAGTTCATATATTTTTGGATATATATTAGGATCACACAAAGGAAACGTTTCAGAAGCCGAATTTGGCATTATATAGGCGTGTCGTGGTAATAGCCCAGTGGTTAAGGTTCTGGTTTATGGTTTTCTCGGGGGGGGGGGGTAATTACCCCCTCTACCCCCCCCGTATCTACGCCCTTGTTTCCTAACCTCAAAAATATAGAATATACGGGGATGTAAAAATATACATGATCACATTGATCACATAATAATAATTTATTTACATAATAATATATACACATGCAATAATTATATATATATATACATATATATAGTATATATATATATATATATATATATATATATATATATATATATATATATATATATATATACATATATATAGTATATATATATATATATATATATATATATATATATATATATATATATATATATATATAGAGAGAGAGATATAGAGAGATATATATATAGTATATAGAGAGTAGAGAGTAATCTAGTATGTAAATAAATAGAATACCCACAGAAGGACATCCTTGTACGTGGGGGGATAGGTAAGTTTACAAAGTATAAGGAATAAAGTAAAATTTTAGGATAACAGTATTATATTTAATTAATTAATTAATTAATAGGAAGAGTCAATAACTTTTGGAGTAATATTTATTTTTAAAATCTATTATTTCGTATATTTTTATTCTATCGGTTTCCAATAACCACTTTTTTAATTTTGATACTAGCAAACTCAGAGACCTTATCGATTTAAATGAAACTGGAAGCACAGAATGAATTTTGGGACTTAGATATAGAAAGCAACGTTGTCCAATGTTGTCCATGGTACAATACATTTTGTAAAGGGATAGATCTGGATGTAAGAATAGAACTTGCTTGGAATATGTCAACGAATCTCTGTATTAGGAATCATTAGACAGAGAAAATGTTGAGGCACACCCAGCGGCACCGATAAAGGCAATGATAAAGGCCTGCGAGCTAAAGAGATTTTGTTCCTACAGTTTGTTCGGCGAATGTTCGGCCCTACGTTACAACTCCCGTCCTAGTCTTACTCGTAAATATACGATGGATGTCGGTCGTATCTTCACGAGTCAGACAAGGACGGGAGTTGTGACGTAGGGCCGAACATTCGCCGAACAAACTGTACACACTCTTACAGGCTAAAAGTGGTTTTGGTTTGGACTGTTTGGAGAATTTTATACCTAACAATTGTACATGATTAAACGTAAGCACCTTAAATCACAAATAAGAAATAATTGGCATATTTACGAAAATTTTACCGGTAGATATCAAAATGCACCAAAAGCCCTTGAAAATATTACTTTTACTCTCGTAGATTATTATCCGCGTTGTAAAACCATGAGCTATAGATGTGAACAATCATTTTAAAGTGTTTTTTTTAATTTACCAAGTTGACATCTTGAAATTATCTGAATTTGGGGCCTTGGATAACTCATCGCTTTCAGCTGCCGGGCCTTGTCATTACGACGGTCCCGCACACAGTCTCTATTAATAGTTCAACCTTCTTTTCAAAGTTTTTAAAAAGTCAGCACTGGAAACGAAACCAAAACAGGACCTTTCATGATTCCCTTGACAAATTTAACAATCAAACATTTTCGAAAAATAGATTATCTCTGAAGATTACTCTTAGTGCCCTTTCAATATATATTTTTTTCATTCAAAGATGTACAGTGCCCAACCTATCCCACTCGGTACGTTCAACAATAGTCTCACCTGAATATGATAAAACAAAAAAAGTTCACCAGGCATATGGTAAGCAGGATCCACCGCCATCGGATCGACAGCAGAGTATAGCCGAGGTCCTTGATGGAAGGTATGTCCTTATGGGGCAGTTTTGTGATGAATACGTTTAGCCTGCCAGATTTCCTTATTATCCTCGTCAGGTTGAAGAAGTGGATGAAACTCGATCTCGCCTTGCTGCCCGAACAACGAAAATAAAAAATATGTATCATTAGACCGTCAGACAGCGACAGATTTTCCTTACTGATTTTCTCATTTATGCCTTGGAGAGGGTTCAAAGGTAAATCGATGCTGAGTCTGAAAATAGTAATTTTAAGTCTGGCCCCCGGGGAAAACATAATGGAAAATTCGATTTTTCAAAACAGAAAAAAGGTACTAATTCTCACTTATGCCATGTTCATCGTATAATTTCTTATACTATTCCGACCTCGAAAACCCAAAGGCATAAGTGTAGCGTGTGGAAAAAGGGTTGAATTAAGGGTTTGGCAGATCACAAAAAAAAAATGACTTGGTTTACTCAGTTAAGTAGGCCGTTCGAAATGATGAAAATTTATATCCTCACTAGCCCAAAAATTGATTGGCAGAAGTGGGGAAAAATGCACTTTTGGGTCGGAAAATAAGTCGGAAAATTGTCATCTTATTTCTGCACTTATAACTCTGAAACTACTATACAAAGTTTTATTGCAATTTATTTTATCCCCGCCAAAATCAGTTGACGAAAAAAAATTTTCCGACTTGTTTTCCGACCCCAAAGTGCATTTTTCCCCACGCGTCACATCTGCCAATTAATTTTTGGGCTAGTGAGGTTATAAGTTTTCATCATTTCGAACGGCATAACTGACGGAGTCAGTAAACCAAGTCACTTTTTGTGTGATCTGCCAAACCCTTAATTCAACCCTTTTTCCACACGCTACACTTATGCCTTTGGGTTTTCGAGGTCGGAATAGTATAAGAAATCATACGGTGAACATGGCATAAGTGAGAATTGGTATCTTTTTTTCTGTTTTGAAAAATCGAATTTTCCATATGTTTTCCCCGGGGGCCAAACTTAATATTACTATTTTCCGACTCAGCATCGATTTACTTTTCAACCCTCTTCAAGGCATACTTAAATGAAAAAATCAGTAAGGAGGATCTGTCACTGTCTGACGGTCTAGGCTCGAAATTTGTCGCGCTGATACAGAAAGTAATACAGTGTGGATAGAAATTGTGGAATATTGCTTATTTTTCTTAAAATAATCTTCATATCAAAAACATGTTTTAATAAAAGTGTTAGGGGAAATTATTTCCCGTTTAGTGATATCAAGCATTCTTTCGTAGCACAAAAAATGTGGTTGCCATTGTAACTGACTCAATTTTTTTAAATGGCACCATATTATACTTTTTTTGGTGAAAATTAATACACGGAAGTTTATAAATACCAATTTTAATGGGGTTGCATAAGAAAAAAATACGAAACAAAAGTTTTCTATTTTTTCATTTATCCTATTAAACTTAGCTTAAAACGTTGATCTTTTGATTTTTTGACTGCTTACTTTAGGACATAAAATAAAAGTAAAAATTGTACAAAAAAGTATATGGTGCCATTTAAATAATTAAGTCGGTTGCCATGGCAACCACATTTTTTGTGCTACGTAAGACTGCTTGATATCACTAAACGGGAAATAATTTCCCCTATAACGCTTTTATTAAAACATGTTTTTGACATGAGAAATATTTTAAGAAATATAAGCAATATCCCACAATCTCTATCCACACTGTATACATTATGTAATTAAGGCTCGAAATTTGTCGCGTTGACACAGAAAGTATATAAGTAGCTGAGCTGCTGTTGTGTTTTTATGTCATAAACCACCTTGTTTTCGTTATTGTAAGAGAACTAGAAAGTGCCTACCTTACTAGAGTGTATTCCTGGACGCCTTCAATCAAAATTACTAGAATAATTACAGCTAGACTATGAAATCAAGTTGACTCTTTTGTTAGTCTGCAGTTAAGCAATGACGGAGAAAGTGTTTATTCGTTACGACAATCGCAACTACCTTATCTATAAACAATTTCTGGGCTTTTCTATACCTGTATCGGTTTCTTTTCTTGAGCACCAACAAGGGATCCAACGACTTCAAACTCCCGGTAGACTCATTCTCGTCGGAAAAATCTTCAAACTCAACTTCCACGTACTGATCCCGCACACTGTCATACCGCAACATATTCCACGTGTTTTTGCGACAAACTGATTCAACAAACAATCGTAGAAAATCTCGAGAAGTGCTCAAAATTTTTCACAAACATTATGCCATGAGATTATTATCTGCAACCAGATAAAAAACAATTCAATAATGGAACCAAAACAATAGAAGTTCAACAAGTTTGGTAGGTGCAGGTGTAGATGTGTCTGGAACAGATTGGGAACCTTGGGGAATACCTACCACAAATGAAAGTTCAAGTGTCTACTCGAAAAACAATTAAATACGTTTTTTTTTGTTTTGAAAAATCACTTAGGCACTAAACTTTTCACCTATAATACAGACGCGATATATGGTAGAAAATGAAAACTGGCCTGAATCAGACACAGGTATAGGTATAATCTTCGGTATAATCTCTTTATTGGAGATGTGGCTCGATAAATATATACATACTCATTTCGCACTACATATGAATATATTTGCATTGGAAATAATTATGGAGGCAAATAGACATATTCTGTTATCGCCAGGTTACATACCAATGCCGGCTACACATCCATGTGTATGATTCTTTTATCTCGAACCGCAAACACAAAATATTTGCTCTCGCTTATAGACGCGGTGATTTAACATATTGTCAATGGCGTATAGGAATACCCCGTAGTGTACCCCTCTATCGATACAGAAACCCGGTAGGTATTTCTTTTTGCGATTTTACATGGACGAATCAAATTTTAGACAAAAATCTATGATATAGTGCTCAGAAAACAAATTTGTTGAAGTTATTTTTTGAGTTACACGTTTAAAGTGGTAAACATCAAGCGCACAATATGGTCTAGAATTTAAATTTACTCTTTTTGCGAGACCAGGCCATTTTATGCGCTAGGGATTAAACCATTTTACACAAAAGCAAACAGTACTTTGTGAATAATAATTATTTATTTATTATTCCTGAAGGAATAATAATAATGGGTATTATATTATGTCAGTCGACATACATAATGTCGCGGTAGAAAATATTTTCTTCACCTTCGGGTACTCGGAAATATAAGTATCTGCCAATATTCAAAACAAGCGAAACACAAATAACTCCTTAATAAAATGAAATATGAAACATTTGATATCGATTGAAAGTTCCCCTGACGTGGTTCCTGAGCCCGGTGAGATAGGCCGAAGTAGGGGGAAGTAGGGGAACCACGAGTTCCAGCGAACGCCCGCCCGCCCGCCTATCTCCGTACGTTTAATTCCTGCTCGGATGGCCAATTCACGGATCATTTTATTGCCGGGCAATGGGTTCGTAGTTTTCAAATCATAGCCAAACGAACAAACGTATCGACTTGAAAGTAGTCTTAAAATAATGTTATAGAATGCCTCAATCGTCGTTGTGTCTTTCGAATTATTTTTGAGCGGCGGAAATACTCGAAATTCTTAACCGAATATAGTCGAATTTCGGGTATGTTTGGCATTTTTTTCACAGTGTCGCATTAGTCCTGCACAGTTCGTGATACACAACGACGATTCTTCATAGTTTTATCTAAGCCACAAAAAAAATCAAGTAAAAATATTAAGAAATGCAAGTAGGAGATGTAAACTACGAAACCCTTGCAAATGGGGGAATTTATGAATTTTCGAGGCAACTTGAAAAAGTTGTCTTTCAATCAGTTTTGGTGGCGAAAAACCCAATTAAAAATTAAATGGATATAGTGCTATATTTATAAAGGTTGCATCAAATTGGAATCAATTTTATTATTCGATTTTTTGAAAATCTGATTTTGGGGTATGCTGCTGCATGTCTTGGGTATACTGTTGCGTCTAAAGAGGGTCGTGAGGTCACAGCCGATGCCTCTCAAATTTGTCATTTAAAATTATAAATTGAAAAAATTGGATTCGCTATGATATTTGCTATGATATTTGCGGCACTTGCCTGCGGCTCCTGCCGCAAACTGACATACTCGTGGGAAATATGCTATTTTCTACTCCCGTTTCGTTTACATCTTAGAGAATGGATATGCAAATGAACGGATATTACGGATATGATTCAATCAATCACATTTTAAGCCTAGGTACTCCGATGACTTTCGATCAAGAAACCATTGAAATTAATTTATATTCCAAAACACCAGTTCAGTTTATTTTCACCGTTTATCAAAATATCCGTAGATATTACATGTAGAAAAAAAATACAATGCGCACAACTCGAGTGAACATAATATCCACTCTTGGTGTATAAACTACTGTTTTATACTTTCATTGTTGATTTTTATTTACCATAACAAGATGTGAAAATAACTTATGATTATTTTTTCTTTTATTATTTCTTTCTGTTTTTCTTACTTTCTTTCTTTTCTTTTCTACTTTGTGTATCGCGTAGCAAAAAAAATGTTTCAGTTGATTTTTCAGAAAATATATTTCAAAAATATAAAATCTGCAATGTTCCACATCTTATCCATTGTGTTTTAGTAAATTCTTTCATACACATAAATCTTGTAATATACCTATACCTACAAACCGACAAATTGATACTTTTTGAAATGCATTTGATGATTTTTTTGTATAAAATCTGACACCATAACGTTAATCAGGGCACTACAGAACCCCCATATTATATCAAGTTTGAATAAAAAATATACAGGGACTTCTATTCTACAGGGTGCCAAAATTTAGCAAAAGAGGAATTTTAAAGGCATCTGGCGAGTCAAGTAGGTATGCCAAAACAGTTGAATGGTGAACAAACACTATTGGCGATGGGCGTGCAAAGATCCGATAATAAACATATAGAGGTTGTTTTTCTCTGTGCCATCTCAATGTGCTGAATTTTTTAAAATCTTTATACGGTTACAGTGTGTCCGCGGATAAAGTCCCCAAGAGGACAAATAGACCAAAAATTTCAGTTTTCGACAAAAAGTCATTCTTGATAAAAGTTTCTGCTTCTCGAAAAAATATCTTCTACTTAGGGATTTTTTAATTTTTTTATACAGGGTGCCCAAAAAATACACAAAATGAAATACCATCAAGAATAAACTACCTTTATTTTTAAAAATATCAAAAACTTTTACTTAGAAAAGTTGTTTAGAATTAAAAGATGTGTGCAATTGTCACTTTTCAAACAAATCAGCCAACTTCGATTTTTTTGATTGCCAAGTGTGGAACTCCTTTGTTTTTAAAAATATCAAAAACATTTATTTAGAAATGTTGTTTAGAATTAAAAGACGTGTCCGATTGTAACTTTTCAAGCAAATCGGCCGACTTTGATTTAAATAGGTAAAAAAAACAAAAAAATCAAAGTCATCCGAATTGCCTGAAAATTTACAATCTGACACATCTTTTCATTCTAAACAACTTTTCTAAGTAAAAGTTTTTGATATTTTTACAAATAAATGTAGTTTATTCTTGATGGTATATCATGTTTTTGTATTTTTTGGGCACCCTGTATAAAAAAATCAAAAATTCTCTCCGTACACCATATTTTTTCGAGAAGCAGAAACATTTGAAGAGAATGACTTTTGTCGAAAAATGACATTTTTGGCCCATTTGTTCATTTGTCCTCTTGGGGACTCCATCCACGGACACACTGTATATCCTGGAATTATTATAAATTATTGAAAATGTATTAATAAATGAAGAAATAATTAATTTTTAACAAAACATTATCCAATGAGTCTAGTGAAAAACGATTTAAATTATCGGACTTACTGACTGGCAGGCTTCTGTAAATTCTGTAAATTTTAGACGTAGTTCGTTTATAATTATTTCTGCCGCGGTGTTGATAAACCTAATCGATTTTTATCGCTCTTTATCCGTATACGTGAAGTTTAAAAAAATTTAGCACTTTAAGTTGGCACAGAGAAAAACAACGTGTGTATTTGTCATTTAACATCTTTACATAGTACACCCTATGTGGTCCTGTTGACCATTCAACTGAAATTGACTCTTGACCCGCTCGATTCCTTTAAAATTTATATTTTTCTAAATTGTAGCACCCTGTAGGATAAAACTTCCTGTATATTTTTTGTTGAAATTTTGTATAAAGGAGTTCTGTGGTGTACTGATTAACTCTGTGGTGTCCGATTAAAAAAATCGCTAAATGCATTTGGTGAAAATTTTAGCCGGTCCTGGATTTGCACGTTGACAACGGTAAGAAGGTCAAAAGACACGGCTTGAAGATCTTACAAACAAATAAAAGGTTCATCTTTAATTTTATTGAAAAAACATTGTAAATTTAGATCAAATAGGTACACTTTAATAATTAGTTTAGCAATTAAGAAAAAATAAATACATAGGTACTTATTGTTATTTTGTGCATAACTACCCTAGAATTCAATCGATTTTTAAAAACACAGTATCGCTGTATGTCAAATTCAACGGTTTATAGTTTATATGGCGTGTCCCGCTCTGATGTCCGGAAGAGGGAAAAGTTTTTTATTCGTGGGTTTACGACAAAAAGTCACTCTATAAAAACTCCTGCTTGTTCTAAAACGCCCAAAACTGTAAAAATATTTTTGATTTTTTATACAGGGTATTCAGTATTTCGAAAAATTTAAAAAATTTTGTTACTTACCACGAGTGAAGGACCGTTGTTTTCGACAATATCGAAAAATATTATCAAGAATTCACAGGGATTACTAATGTGAGGTTTCAGCAATTTATGTTGATTTTTTTAGGTAATTTGTTTGTGCCGCTTTATTTGATATTTTCAGACCACCGTTCACAAAAAAACCTCATTTTTTTATTTTTATGTAATAAATTTAAGCAATTAAAAACTGCATAATTCAAATCATTTTTGTAACGCGCCCTCCTTAGTTGTGACGTCAAATAGCTCGTTGGTGGTGGCGCCTCTGGTGGGCGGCGGCACCATGTATAAACTAATATGGGCGGCACATGTATAAAAACTACAGCACCACGCAAGCTTTGTTTAGAAAGATCAACGAGAACGTCCCATCCTTGTCTATCCGTCTTATTATAGTCTTGATATTGTTGATAACGTTTGAAATGAGTGTGCTGTATTAAATAGTTATTTACATTGCGAGATCCGTAAGCGCACTTTTTTGGCCGCGGAGGTTGTTTAACGCCCGTGTTGCCTCGGGTTAGTGGTAGGCCTGAGACAAAAATATCGATAAAATCGAAAGTATCGATACTATCGATTTTATCGATACTCGATATTCAATTTCGATAAATCGAAATATCGATATTATCGATATTTTCGATCTTTTCGATTTTATCGATCTTATCGATTTTATCGATCTTTTCGATTTTATCGATCTTTTCGATTTTATCGATCTTTTCGATTTCATCGATCTTTTCGATTTTATCGATCTTTTCGATTTTATCGATCTTTTCGATTTTATCGATCTTTTCGATTTTATCGATATTTTCGGTTTTAACGATCTTTTCGATTTTATCGATATTTTTGATTTTATCGTATTCGTATTATACTTGAACTTTCTTCCCTTGTTAAATGTATCTACCCAAAGAACTTTCACAGATTTCGGGATGGACTAATAAGATTAGGTCTTGTAGTAGTAGTAGTTCTAATCATGTAGTTTTTCTCGGTGCTCATTAAAATTTTTGTAATTTTATTTCTCTCCCAAGGTACCTCACAAACATAAAATAAACTTGTAGTCGTAGACAAAAACTCTTTAAAAAAAGACCTGACTGAAGCTACCTGCTTTAATAATTAAAAATTTACGAAATACGATTTTTGTTTTGAACTACCTACTTATACGTAATGCCCACGTAGTGGGAATTGTAGGATTACTAAAGGTGATACAGGAAAAATCTGGGACTACTATAGGCGGCCGCATTACTTTTAATTGTCACATCTGAGTATCTGGAAGTTAGAAAACTTAAAAATTGTGAATTTTGATGGGAAATTTTTTGCCTCCTTTAGAATCTATGGCACTGGCATTTTATATAAAACCTGATGGCAGTTGGACACTGACATGTAACATAACCTTGTACCAGCCCCCTTGTGGTTTCCTTGGAGTCGACAGAAAACAAACTTCCCCTCAAGGCTTCACTTTACCTATGTGACTGTGACATGCTGGGTCCCCTTATTTTAAAGAGTTCCTGATTTACACCAAAGCATGCTGTCCTGAATCCTAAATATTGTGTTTTGGAGAACTTTTATTAGAAACTCCAATTTAATTCCAGGGGGTAGGTAAGCCACCTCCATCCTCTATTTACGCACATGGTGCCGGTACATTTTGTTATTCCCTGTAAAAGCTCTACGCTCTACAGAGCCCCGCAAAACGATGCATAAAGCAACACTCCCGCATATCGTCGGTTGCAGACACTACAGACACGAACCCGACACTGCTCCCCTGAAATATTTTATTGTGACCTGACACTTAAATAATGTCGTAAGCCGTTTTCTGGCCAGAGGCCAACGCCGCGACGGCGACAAATACATAATGCCCCCCCAGCCAGATACAGCCCTGGACACATCCGATAAGAAATTGATGGAGTTGAGCTGTTAGGGCCGGAGGAAAACCCGGATTTTGGGGGTCCGGACACGGTCATTTGGACCGATTAATTCTAATAAAACGGACAGATTCCATGGAAAGAGTTTTTAAGAGTAAAATGCGGTTTGATGGCAAAGTAATGAAAGACTTTTCGGAAGAGACAGTTGCTGCAATAATTAGGTGCCACTAGCGGAATAAAATTCTTTTCATAAGGTTCACTACAACTAAACAAAAAAAAAAACAGCTCAAGTTGCGGTTGGCGCAAGCGCTGTAGTTAACTCGATCTCGTATCGTTCAAGGAAAGTTCACATCTTGTTCCAACAGAATGTTTGACCGTTTGGAAATCGTTTCTTGACAGTCAAAGCAGTTCACGCGGTTTGGAATATAAATCGAATGTGAGTTGATAATCTTCTATTTGTGCTTTATCGAAGGGGACAACAAGCTAAAATATACTCATAGGGAGTACAAAAAGCATTCCAATCCAAGATATACAATTCCTTCAACTAATTGCATTTTGTGCAACACAGATAAACTTTTCTTTTAGTTAGTCACGATACCTACCTCGTTGATCTCTCTGATTTCTTGAGACATTTTTTCTTTACCTTGGTCGATATTATTTGATCTCTCCGCATATACCCGGTCCTTCAATTTGCCCCTTAGAAAGAAATCGAGTGGGGTTAAGTCTGGGCTTCTGGTAGGCCATAAAATAGTTCCATTTGCACCAGTCCACTCTACGAAAGTGTCATCCAAATGCCCCTTGACAGCATTTGATTTATGTGTTGGAGCACCGTCTTGTTCCTAAACAATATTAGGTTATTAACTTGATTCAATAGATTAGAATTTTCTCCTCTTAAGTAAGAGCTGTACAGGGTGGGCCAAATTGGACGCTTTTAAAGGGAAATTCCTATTTTTGACGGAGATAGACGAAAACTGATATCGGTGTCTGAGGCTCATTTTTTATGATAAACTTAATGGCGAAAACCACAAATCGATATCTGTCACCGTTCTTGAGTTACAGGGTGTTTTTCGAAAATGTGCGTTTTCGAAAAGTGGCCGTAACTTTTTTCGGGTTGAAAATTTTGTGTTTCTGTAAAAACATTCTTAAAGCACTTTTTTACGTGGAATCCAATGCTGCTACTACATTTTTTTCTAGTCAATGGTTTAAGAGTTACGGATAAAAATATTATTTAAATGGAACACCCTGTATATTTTTGCATTTTTTAGTAGAGCAAAAAATTACATTTCCAAAAATATATAATACTTAATGATTTACTTAAGTAGTTATCAATTACCAATAGCTTTTATGATTTCATGTGTATAATTGGAAGCACGCCCTTTCAACAAGTAGGCTTTGGACGGCGAGACAATGAAACAACCGTGGAAAAATATTTACTGTTACCTACCTGTCAAATTTTCAGTTAGGCTCTTTAGGCAGGGTAAAGATTTTTCTATTTTTGTGTAATTTATAAACTATATATCATAACTACAATGAAATTTGAAAGTTATGAAAAATAGGATATGATAGTCTGTTTTATACAATCCGGGGGAAAATCAGATGCAACGAGCAATTTATACTACGAGCGGTATCCAGAGAGAAGACATCCTTTCAAGCACATTTTTGCAAGATTGCGACACAATTTGATTAATAGTGTTAGAGTAATAGTTAATAGATTTGATTAATAGTAGGCCGAAAAGGTAGGTACGAGTTAAACAGAGATAGGCATTTTCCCCGGATTGTATAAAACAGACTATCATATCCCATTTTTCATAACTTTCAAATTTCATTGTAGGTATGTTATAAAGTTTATAAATTACACAAAAATAGAAAAATCTTTACCCTGCCTAACTGAAAATTTGACAGGTAGGTAACAGTAAACATTTTTCCACGGTTGTTTCATTGTCTCGCCTACTTGTTAAAAGGGCGTGCTTCCAATTATACACATGAAATCATAAAAGCTATTAGTAATTGATAACTACTTAAGTAAATCATTAAGTGTTATATATTTTTGGAATGATAATTTTTTGCTCTATTAAAAAATCCAAAAATATACAGGGTGTTCCATTTAAAAAATAATATTTTTTATCCGTAACTCTTAAACCATTGACTAGAAAAAAAAATGTACTAGCAGCATTGGATTCCACGTAAAAAAGTGCTTCAAGAATGTTTTTTACAGAAACACAAAATTTTCAACCCGAAAAAGTTACGGCCACTTTTCGAAAACGCACATTTTCGAAAAACGCCCTGTAACTCAAGAACGGTGACAGATATCGATTTGCGGTTTTCGCCATTAAGTTTATCATAAAAAATGAGCTTCAGACACCGATATCAGTTTTCGTCTATCTCCGTCAAAAATAGAAGTTTCCCTTTAAAAGTGTCCAATTTGGCCCACCCTGTACATATTTTAGTCCAGTTAAACTACCTTCAAAGAATACTGGACCAAGTATGTGATTCCGAAAAATACCACACCAAACATAATTTGTTGAAGTTCGACCTTGTCGTTGAATTGAAATAAACTGTCGTGTATTTTCTGATGACCAGGGGAAAATTTCCACAGCAGTGTTGGCTTTGTCGAATGTTGAATATATTATTGTATGCAATTGTGGGAATACAACAAAATTAATGTAAACTGTCAAATCTCAGTTTACCTACAATATTCTCGTAATAACTGTTTTGAATTTTTCACGGCAAATCTTGATTTTGTTCGAGATTCAATCATTCAAAGGGCCATTTTGTGCAAACTACTAGAGCAAACCAGAAAAATGAGTAGATTTCGAAAATCAAGAAATATACAGAATGTTCTATCTCCAAAACGCAACATTCGTTTATTTTTCTGAACACGTTAAAATCACCAGTGGAGAAGATATTACCCGAAGAAGAGCTACACTCTATTCAAACTAAATGCAAGTGGCGCGTGAACATTTACACGATGGAAGCACGTGAACAATTCTGAGGGATAATACGGGGCAGGGCCGCATTAAGGACGATCTGTATGAATTTTATAATATAAAATAATAAGATAATATGCCCCAGAATTAAGAACTTTAAAAACAAACTTTTATGGCACACCTAGTCATTCATTTACTTGCAAATTTCTACTATTAACACAAATCGTAGCTCCAACAATTAACAAACAGCGAAAGAATTATTTCGGAAAAAAATAAAGTTCCACTTGCAACTCAATACACCTCTGTAAGAAACACAGACTCGCTGCTCGCGCCCGCCAGTCAGATTTTATTGCCGGCTAGCCAATAGCAAGACGATCACGTGCGTATCACGCTCTAGCCATGCAACAACTTGTGTTTATGTTTCGCTTGCGTTTAGTTTGAATAGAGATTAGTTCTGTAGTAGCCACCGATCCACGAAGTTTGTTGACAATGAAACATAATTTTTGAAACAGGTATAAAACGTTGTACAAAATTAAATAAGGTAAAAGAGATGTACGTGAATAATACGTTATAAGTATACCATTAACACTTCATCCCGAAATATTAATTCTTAATTATGCCGCCTTGGGTAAATCTTTCAGGGAGCATACTAATAATTAACTTTCG
Organism: Pseudeuparius sepicola; assembly: GCA_963920635.1. Lineage (NCBI taxonomy): Eukaryota > Metazoa > Arthropoda > Insecta > Coleoptera > Anthribidae > Pseudeuparius > Pseudeuparius sepicola. The sequence goes on from OY987298.1 coordinate 16,158,612, forward strand.
TCTTCATTTTTACAAAAGGGATTATTTGGAAGAATCTTAAATGCGAAATTAAAACCAGCCGACCTACGTAAATATAATGAAGACTTAGGTTGTCGAAATTAACGACGAAACGCAAGAAAAATAACAAAATACTAGTAAGTAATTAACTAAATAGTGTAAACATGTAAACACGAAACTCCTTGAGCTTAGAAAGTTTTCTCTTTTAGGTCTTTATGACTACTTTTAAACTAGATGCCTAGATGTGTTTTCGGAGTCGACCATGCTTAGCTATTAACATAGATAAAGCGGGGACGCATTTAAAAGATACTTTCGGTCTGAGGAGCAAGGGGGACTGTGGGAGGAGTTCGAATCTCATAAACAAGGAGAGCACGTGTGGCTAGCATACGATGGCAGACATCGGGGCGGACCCTGGGCATGCAGCGTTGCCACGCACTCAGATGCAACGCCGGTTAGTGCTGGAGATATCCGCTATAAAATAAACTCCTCATCCGGCATCGCAGCAAATATAGGAGTTCGTTAATATCCAATAGACTTTCAGAGAGGAAGGGGGACTGCATTCTTCGCATTCCTGCAAAGTATCACCTTATTGTGGCTCAGCTTTATAACATCTATCCTCAATTGCATATTTTGTAAATTACCTACATAAAATGCAACCGATGAATCTCAAAGCTGCTCATCCATACTGCACCGATCTGGATCTGGGATCCGAGGATTCCCGGCCCAGAGAAATGGCGCTCATTACGTGCCGGGCAGGAAAAATAATCGGGTTCGGGCGTAATCCAAGGAGGATTTTGCATAAATAAAAGGCAGCTGCTGCAGCCGGGGCGATGCGATGTGGCTGCCCCGGAAGAAGAAGAATGAGCCCCATCCGAGGGATTAATATTTAATATGGCAGCACCGCTATGCCAGGGAAGCCTACAGAGTGTTGGCAAGGCTCACGCGAATATACTAATAGTAATAAATCGTCTTTCTTTTATATATGTACAGAGTTATTCATTTATAATTATCGATTCTAGGCGCGATTTAATATATAGGGTGATTCAGTTCCGGTGCTCAACAGGGGTATCTCGGAAACCGTAACAGATACGAAGTCTGTCAAATGGAGGCAAACTTGCGCCTTTGGGCGCCTAACAATATGCCCTTAAGAAAGTTAAAATATGTTCATGGGTTGCTGAGATATTTAAGAAAAACCGAAATTTTGAAAATTAGATTTTATTTTTTCTGGCGCCATTTGCGATAATATTGAAAAATAAATTAATGGAACACCCGGTATATTTTAACATTTTTAGAAAGGCCTTGAAAAATGCTTTCCAAAAATGTATATTTGTCGGTACTTTCATCGATCCGTTTACAATATCTACAATAATAAAATCTTATGGCGATACCAGCAGACTGAACCAGTTATGTGTCCTGGCCCAGAATAAGTATAGGAGAGAAGATCCTGAAACAAAAAAGTCAAAATGAAGTACCTACTATTTTTTGTTTTGGAATAATTACATAAATAAAAGCACAATACCTACTTAAGACATACGATTTTATTTCCAACTGTAGGTTTTTAAAGATATATTTTCGACAGTACTACAAAACGCAATGCAAAGTAAAAGAAATAATGCTAGAAATAGTTTTTTCTTGAAATCGGCAGTGAAGTGTCTCAAAATCGTCATTAAAAGCTCAGAAATCGGCACTGAAGTAGCCCATTATTGTAAGATTTTTTCAATAAGTAGGCCTTGGCGAGATGTAAAAACATCAAACGTCAGACGCGGAGCCATCGCTCGTCAAAAGTGACCAAATATTAAAAACTCGGCCAATAAATGCCCATTTAACTTTTCGTACACATAAGCCGTCCTCCTTTTACAGTTTTAAGTGATCTCAAATCGATGCCGAATCACTTTGAGATCACATCAGCTGACATCGAGTGTTCCTTTTACAAATGTCCAGTTGATTATGAAGTGATCAGTTTAGATTTTTATGTAATTTGTGTTGGTTTTGAGTGTTTCTGGGATTAAGGTGGTGAAAAATATTGAAAAATTCATTCAAGGGTTAGATTATAGATAACGTGGTCGTGCACTGTTCCATTTACCAAAAAAAAATCATTTCACTATCAGATCACTTCACGTTAATTTCACTTCAAATTCACTTGTGCAAAAAGTCAAAAGGAGGACAACTATTGCGAAATTGTTACCTATAGCTGCGCAATCTTTCAGTATAAATATTTTAGTAGGTTTGAATATGAATTTCTTTTACAAGAAGCAGCAGTTGGGATTTTCTGTTGAAAAGTGGCGTGTTTCGTCATACTTGACCAAGATAGAGCAATCGTCAAAGTCAAGCAACGCCGCGCGTAGTCGGTTCATGGACGGGTGATCCCTTATGATTATTTTTTCGCCTAATAAAACATTTTTTTCCGATTTAAAAAAAAAGTAGCTCGGCACTGAAGTTCTTTTTATGACTGATGTGGTTTATTTGCCTCGGCCAGAGTTGAACTTCAGTGCCTTGGTACATGAATAACTATTACTTTATTTCCCTATTTTTTAAGTTAACATTTAAAATATTAACTTTGTTTTGCAATGTTATTCTTAGAATAATTTTAACAATAAGTAATAACAACTGTGTTAGTTGGACAAAGTTTATCATCTGCTTGGATTGTTCCTCAAGGTCACATTTGTTTTTCAAAATATCAATTCATTTTTGCATTTTTTACTTCAGGATCTTCTCCCCTAACTCGTACTTATTCTGGGCCAGGCTAAATAAGTGCGGGTCAATCTGTTGGTAGTATACCGTACATGGTACTACATCTAAAAACTTAGAATTATAATCCATTTACTTACAAATAAGAACTATCAAATAAAAACATTACTTTGACCAAGCGAGGGTGCTTCGCAACTTAGCCGAATAAGTTTGCCTGGTCGATTCCACAAAGTACGTAATCCTAAGGTACTTCTTTCATCAATATCCTCACCCTCTGTGGGGAAATGTTGTTCGCACGCCTAAAAACACGTTTCACTGTTTTACATACCTACTTTCAAAACTAAACTAGTTTTAGCCCTTCTAATCTGTAATGTTGCGGTCCTAGTGCTCTAGTAAAAAAGCCTGGAGTTTAATTAATTGCGAAATAGCTTTAAAACGCACCAAAATACACAAATACACGAAAATATCTCCGAAATTTCAAAGGGACGCAGGTAAACGTTACGTAAACGTCGGCCGGATTACGATGACTCACCCGCGCGAGTTATCTGGCCTTGTCTTTTAGGTGGCGTCGCTCAGAGCCCTTATGGATGGGCCGCCACTGATACAGCGGAGTGCCTTCAGAAATTAAGCCTGTTTTGTTGTCAGTACCTAATATCATAGACAAAGCTACACACATAGACTATCAGAACCAATGACGTCAGAACCTATAGACAGGTTTGTTTTGATAAACGCTTGCCGCCCAGAACTAACCGGGAATCACCGGGTGTATTGTTGGTTGATGGTTGACTTTCTGTCTTTGTTTGTAGCATGTTTTTAGAGTAGTATGGATATATTTAATCTTGGAGTCAAAATAAAGGGCAATTTAACAATGGGGCACCACGTCAGTAGGTTTTGACGTCATTGATCAGAATCATTGTTGAAATTTCCGTGATGCACACCAAATATTTTGGTTACCACTATTTAGTATTGACTCGTAAGAATTGTAAGATAATACAATATGAATATGTCTGTTTTAATTTGTTTTCAAAATTAAGGATTCAAGGATTTTTGCGGACGGACTCAACAAGGTCTCCTTTAATCTATGATCGAGTAAGTATAGTCCTCCTTACGGCAGAATGCGTGCGACGCAAGGGGGAAGAAGTTGTAAATATTATAGAGTTAGTAACAGTTCAGGGGCGTAGCTCAATTTTGTGTAACTCATTGACTTAATTTTCATATAATTGTTATTTAATTTATAGTTAATATTATTCTTAACGGTGATGCCTTAGACTATGGAGGAAGGCAAACCTTTATAACATTGGCAATTATTCGTGCTTGAGAATGCAACGTTATTCCCTGTTTACTCATTTTGCGCACGTTAACTCCCGAACATACGAAACGCCACTGAGCTCTCTGCCAAGCTTGCCGGCGGCCGAAAAAGTGAGCGCTGTGTGGTTGCCCAAATACGCAGTTAACTTTAAGTACTATAGAAACAGGCACAAAACGCGTTGGCTAACTGGTTTTGTCGGCCGGTTCGCTGGCTGAAGTGCTTCGTTGCCGTATTTCAAATACGATGGTAGACGCGACCATCTTAAAAAAAATATAATAGGTGTTTTATTATACCGCGTTAAAAATAAATGATAAATAAAAACGAGTGAGTGGTCGCGCGTTGCGAGCTTTATTTTTTCGGTATTACAGAGTTCAGAAATTCGGCTTCAATATGTTAAAACTTGTATTATATTAAATAACGAATACTCGTATAGGAAATCTCGCAACGCTGCCCGCATTGTTTAGAAACGTTTTCTTTCGTGCGTTGATCTATATAAAAGTATGTTTTGTGTCCTATGGCCGTGGCTTGTTCGTCCAAATTTTAGGAAGCTGGCTGACGCGTACAGTGTACACCCCCTTGCACCGTGCGTCGCCAGACGTAATGAATTCCGCATTTGAATACATATTATGTTTGCATTATTCAAATCGTCGGTGCGCGGCATCACCGTGAAATTGCCTCGACGCCGACTTGTCTTGGGAAATACATTAGAAAATACGATATGAATATAAAAGTATCGCCAACGATCTCAATTCGGAATCCGCCGTCGGTTCGGCTTGAGCGGATGACTCGGGAATTCCTGCTTGATGACGACACGCGACGGACGGGGCGGATATCCGGGATTGCTTTCGGGAGTTCGCAGGATGGCGAATTGAGGCAAGGGAGCACTGAAGAATTTTTGAATAACTGGAAATTTGTTGAGATTAGCGATCAAACTTAAACACATGGTTAGCACTCGGGCAAAAGTAAGCATCCATTGTTGAGAAGCGAGCCAATATCTAGGGGTCCTGTGGTCCCTCATGGCCTTTCTTCGCTTCGACCTAGCTAGATCCCAAGGTGACCTAGCTCTCAGTACTGAGAACATATTGACAATTGCGTACGAAATTTAAGTGGAACTTATATCAACCATTCGAAAATGCTTAAATCTGCTTCGAAGTAAGAGGGGACAGTCACACACATTATGTGTTCACTATAGTCATTACTTACTTACAGTATATTTATTTCCAAGATGAAATCAATAGGTGTAAACATTCGCACGAGCGACTCAGCGCCGGTTTTAGCTTGACTACCGCTGGGTGCCAAGTTTAAAAACGCCTTCTCTCAATTTTTTACTTTTGCCCAAAAAGCTAAACTTTTATTAGTTGGGAGGTAGTCAGAAATTAAAAAAAATTATAAATTGAGTGTTTGTGGTACAAAATTGCGTCGCAGGCGAAAATTTTTCGGATATTCAAGGTCAAACAGTTTAAATTAACGAAAAGAAATTCCAAGCAAAACATATTCTTGTTAACTGGTGGTATTTTTTTTGTTCACTATGACTCATAACATTTGTAGCCAAGAAGTCCTACTCAGTCTTCTTTTATAGAACAACTGTTACCAATAGAAATTTCTAAATTTGTTTTAGTGTGAGCCCATAAAAATAATTGCTTTTTAAACCAGCTATACAAAAGAAAGCAGAGGTCTTTGGTTACTAAAATGCGCCGTAGGCGAAATTTTTTAGAAATATAAAGCACAGATAGTTTAAAAGAGGTATAGAAAATTACAAAATCATAACAGTATTATGTATTTTTCATCTTTTCTCAACGTAGGGTGCTTGAACCCCCAAACCATATACAGTCCTGGGCTTATGCATGGGACAAGCCAGGTCTCGTGGAATCGGTAGTTAGCTACTTGACAATAATAAGTAAATGTAGGTATCATGTTACACATTATTACATGTCAATTTTCCCATTTATATTCAATCAATGAATCAATGTTGTATATTCTGCGTTTAGGATATTTTCACTTAGAAATTTTTATTTTCGTCCAATAATCCAGGGTGGGAATAAAATCATCAACGTACAGATGAATAGGATGATGAATAGGAGAACGTTTCAGATGTTATGTTTGCAGACGACAATCAAAATGAAGGTGTCGTGCGACATAGCAAGAAAATGTGATTTATTTTTAGTTATTAGACCAGCTTATACCGCCTCCTAAAATTTACCGCCGAGTGCTATTAGCGCCCTAGCACCCCCCTAAAACAGGCGCTGGAGCGACTTGCTCTATAGTATCACAAAGTATTGAGCAGTGGCGGCCCGTGGGTTTTGGCAGCGGGTGGGCAAGTTGAAGAAGAGGTAAAGCCAAAATAACAGGTGACATCCCCCCGGAAATGGGGAAATAGGGATATGTCCAACGATATATAGGTATAGATGATACATTACCAAAGGCAACTTGTTTTGTTTCATGATATTGAAAAGATGTTGTTGGCACATTCAAGTTTTTCCAGTTTTTTTATACGACTTAGGTTTTCTTGTAAATATAAGTATACCTATCTCAAAGCATATATACGATATACAAGTCTATCAAAAAACGATTTATTATGCAATACAAAATAGGAAAGACTGAATTTAAGAAATGACAATGTAAACAAATTACCTCGTCTTCGTCCCCCCCGACCTGCTAATTATAGACGCAAAATAAAACCGATTTATTTGTATTAGAGTGAGTCACCTTTATATCGTTGGACATGTCACTTTAGTCACAGAAAAACTTGCCGTTTTTCTGTGCTCTAGTTTTTTTTTTAAGTCAGACCTTCCTCCCCCTAGCGTTCATCAATGGACGAGCCCGGGCTAGCCCCGCCTGGCCTTCGCGGCGCCGCCCGCGTCGCCGGTCCCGGCCGGAGACTGAGAAATAAGAATAAGAAATGCTATTTAATTCAGAGCGCTGCTCCGAAAATTTGAAAATTCTGTTTGTTTTGTAATGTACTCCTAAGTAATAATATTCGAGATTTGAAGAAAAAAACAAAGGAACCTACGTTACTACTTTTACTTTCTGATTTGATTGATAAAATGATAAGTGATAAGGATAAATATAAAGTATAAGTTATAAGTATCGTAAATATATGTATTATACTTTACATACCTTACCAAAAAAAAATGAAGTTAATAACTAACTGTTAGGTACTAATAGTTACACACTCACATAAACATGGATTCATTTTTTCTGAATTTTCGCGACTTAATTTAACCTAATAAATTTAACAGACGCAGACGGCCTCGTTCGGTCGCTGTTTCCGGCCGCTCGCCGCTGGGTCGGCTCAGTCGGCTGGGCTCGCCCACCCTGATAGTTAAATGCCGAACATATGCGTAACCTACGTTTATATCTTCGCGCAGCTCGGGCGCGTTAGCTCTCGTCGCAGACGTATGGCTTGGCTAGATTCGACCGCTCGGGCCGCTACGGGCTTGCCCATCGGCATCGGCTGGGACGGCTGGAGAACCGGGCACCGCATAGTTTGGAAAATTCAGTCGTGCCCTCCCATAATAATTATTACCTAGCAAATTCAAATTTTGAACTTTGGTACCCATACGTTTCAGTCGTGAGTCTATGAAGTTCATTGGTAAATTTAATACTATTGTTGAACACAATAAAAATTATCTTTTTTTTCTTTTCCGTTGTCCGGTTGGGTGGGCACTGCCCACCCTGCCCAATGCCACGAACCGCCACTGGTATTGAGGCTTTGTCTCAGCCAGACGGCTTGTAAATACCTAACGCGGGCCACGTCTGACATTCTGATCACGTGGACACGATGCAGAGCGGCTTGTTTTTTGCGGATAAACTAACTGTAGCCTCATCTCGTTCTCTATAGCCCATTTGTTTTACCCATTTTGTTATGATGATATCTCAATGGACAGTGTCAGTAAGGATAAACGTGATTAGTCTTATTTCAATTCATTCTTGTTCAGAGTGAGAAGCCTTTTGGCATTCTCGGGCGAATAGGTCAAGAATGTTTTCGCTTGTCATGGGCCAGGAGTATTTCTCGAGGCACATAAACCATTATAAAAAAGAACTTCAGTGCCAAGAGGCATATTATATACAGGATGATTTTTTAGGAATACCACCGCGATTTTCTCGCTTATTTTGCGCCCTACAAAAAAACGTAAGAAACAAAAATGTGTCCATTTTGGACAGCTAAGTGGTGCTGAAAAAGAAATCGGCATCTATGGCCAACTTGTCCCTCAATATAAAAAAACCTCAAATTAGGCAAAACTATTAATAGCCGTGGAATGTTTATTTTAAGAGACATGGGAAAACTTTTGTATTGAAAGTTGATGGAACTGAGAAGCTTTACCCATCCAGGTGCTCAGAGAGTTTTAGGAAATTACACAGGATCTTCGGGTCTCTTGAGGGCATAAAAAATTTTGTCGATTTAAAGATTTTTTTTAGCACAGCGCGAAAAGTTGGGCATGGAGGCCCATTTCTTTTCTAATGTCGCCTGGCTGACCAAAATTGATATATTTTCTTTTCTTACGTATTTTCTGTGCGGCCTAAAATAAGCGAGAAAATCGCTTAATAAGAAATAAACAACAATTTTCAATATGAAAGTATTGTCCATGGATGCCTCTTGCAGCGTCACTTAGCTGTCCAAAATTGCCACATTTTTGTTTCTTATGATGTTTTTTTGTAAGGCGCAAAATAAGCGAGAAAAGCGCGGTGGTAGTTCTAAAAAAATCATCCTGTATATTTTTTACAATCGGAAAACAAGAAGTTTCATTACGAGAAAGCCGCATAGCTAACGTTTCATAAACTTTTGGTTAGATTTTTAGAAAAGTTTCACAAAGTTTCACCTTACGAAAAATTGTAAAACATGCGAAATTAAATCCTTTTTAAAAGATATTAAGCAAATTTTGCGCAAAGCTGCGAATTTTGTCAGTAACTCTATTACCAATCAATAGTATAATATCAATAACTAATCAATAACTAATAAAACAATCCTTCTAATGTCATAAAACAAAAAAATGGAAGTACCCTTAAAAATTAAGGATCACGGTCACCCATCGATAAGCCGGCCGCGCTCGCCTTTGCTGCATTTCCAATATCTTATATACAGGGTGTTCCTTAATGACATGCTAATACTTAAGGGGGTTATTGGGCCCATTTTAAGAAAAAAACTTCATATGAACGTATGTCGTAAACGTCCTAACTTTTGAGATACAGGGCGTTAAAGTTCATTTTTTTAAATTGAATTTTGGCTACATCTCCCGAAATAATCAAGCTGCTCAACTGAAATTTGGCACTGCTGTGTTTTTGGGGATGGAGAATAAGCTAAAAATATCAATTTTGCTGTATATTACAGAGGGCGCCACTTGCGCTGTTTTTGGATCGTGTTTTTACTCCTAACTTTTTTGAGGTTATCTTTTGATATTGCAGGTCCATCATTTTAATGCATCTTTTTATTCTCCAACAAAAAGGTACTTTTATTTCATAACGATAAAATCAACCATTTGCCTTGAAATTGCCAAAACATTCTCCAAAACACCTGTTGACTTTAATATTCGAAACATAAAACTTTCACCTACCACCTTCAAGTGTTACAGATCAACTGTACCATTTAAACTGAGAAAAAAATCCCTATGAACAATGTACCAAAAATTATTCGCTTTCAAAATGGAAAGGATTGAATTTGACAAAATTTGGACACTCTATTTCAAGAAAACCAATGGTGTTTTGACCAATGCCCATTTGGCATTTTTTTCATCATTTTGAATGTACAGTTGATCTGTAACATTTGAAAGCAGTAGGTAAAAATTTTATTTTTCGAATATTGGAATCAACAGGTGTTTTGGGGCACGTTTTGGTAATTTAAACGCAAACGGTTGATTTAATCGTTATGAAACAAGAGTACCTTTTTCTTGCAGAATGAAAAGATGCACTAAAATTATAGACCTGCAGGACGAAAAAGATAACCTCAAAAAAGTTACGCGTAAAAGCGTGATCAAAAAACAGCGCAAGTGGCGCCCTCTGTGTGATACGGTGAAATTGACATTTTCAGCTTATTCTCCATCCCCAAAAACATAGCAGTGCCAAATTTCAGTTCAGCAGCTTGATTATTTCGGGAGATGTAGCCAAAATTCAATTTAAAAAAATGAACTTTAACGCCCTGTATCTCAAAAGTTAGGACGTTTACGACATACGTTCATATGAAGTTTTTTTCTTAAAATGGGCCCAAGAATGACCCCCTTAAGTATTAGCATGTCATTAAGGAACACCCTGTATAATAACAATTGACCTTAGTGCCAGTTTCTGGACTTTTAATTTAATGACGGTTTTGGGATACTTTAGTAACAATTTAAAAAATATATATTTTTACGGAATCAAAAATAATCGGTAAAAAACGATAGGAATACAGTACGTGCAGGATACGAGCACAATTTTGGACTTTTTGATTTCCAATAATTTAGGTAGGTATATCTACCTTTCATTATGTTGCAGGTTAAGATTACGTAAAACCAGAAATAACAACTAAACTAAAATCGAGCAACTCTTACGCCTGGCGTAAACAAGAGCACGTGCGTTGAGATATTCGCCAGGGCCGCACTGAGGCACGGCCTCTATTTAATTTTAGTTTTACAATTATTGTTTACATAAAAATATTTTGGATAAAAATTATTGTTTTAATTAAAATGGCTCAAAACATCGATAAAATTATTTGTGGCAGTGTCTAAATAGCTGAAAACGACAAGATAAAACCGCATAACTACACTTTTCCGATCGAGTACGCTCCTGTTGCCGAGTCGGGTGAAATTTTATAGCCTACCGGCCAATCGCGGAACGTCATTGAACACGTGGTTTTATTTACGCCAGGCGTAAGGATTGCTCAATTTTAGTATAGCTAACTTATTTACCTCACAAATTCTTGGGCGATATTTTACTTCCAAGAGGGGATATTTCATTGCCCTAACCCTCTCACAACTTATTAATGTATGCTTTTTTGTTATCGATCAATATAAAGTAAGTATGTAATACGTTCCGGGTCATGACTCCCATCGGACTTCCAGCAGAATTCCATTTGCGGATACAATTAAGCAGCCTAATATAAAATTCAATTTGAACTAAATGCTCCCGATTATACAAATTAATTGAAAATAATTTCTGGAGTGTTCGCCGGCGCTGGAGTTTGCCATGATTACTTCCCTCCTCCTTCGCCCGCATTCGATTTATCGACGGTGTTTAAATTTTAAAATTGCCATCCGGAATTAATTATAATACCTTAATCGTTTTTTTTAATTCGCAGCTAGTATTAGGACCTTAATGGAGGAACCAAGGTTTATGGAATATGGAAATAAATCTTCTACCTTCTTACTTGACAGTTCAGTATGATCGTGGTTATTTTTAAATTGCGATCGGGCGTGCCATGTCCACTGTGCAGTGTTGCCAAGCGGAGGATGATACCAAAGTCTAGAAAATACTATAAGTCCGCTCACTCCTTTGAAGTCGCCGAAAAGCCGCCGATTTTTTGCGACCGGTCGTTAATCAATGTCAGCTCGCCACTCCGTTATTTACGAGGGTGGACTATACAAATCACCGTAAAGCTGGTTGCACCAAGTTATGGATTTGATTTATTTTGTCTTTGGGTTGATAATTTCCTATTCGCAAATTTAAGTGTGTAGTATACGAACTCGTGTATATAATGAAACCAAATAGTCATGGTAAAAATTTGCACACGGATGTATCTATTTTACTGATCGGAATTCCTTTAGTAGGCTAGAACCTAATAAGCCATCCTGATGCCATGTCAGTAAATTTTGATAAGAAAGTATTTTCTGACAACATATACAGGGTGACATAGAAAAAAGTACATTACATAGTGCCACACCATAGAGGACACTAAAATAAGAAAAAAAGTTCCTATGAACATGGGTCCGCAAGGCCTTCGGTTAAAAGATACGGGGTGTTGAATTATAATTTTTTTTGTTTTGTTTTTTACGAATATCTTTAACCAGAGACGCAAGAAATGGATAAAATGTGGTATACAGGTTTTTTTTATCATGCTAAATTCAAATACGCTCTACATTACAGGGTTCCATCTCTATTGAATCGGTCCTAAGTTTTTTGCTATACAGTGTATGTTATTTTCGACTGAAAAAAATGTTATCCCATCTTTTATACTTACGAAAGGTATACCTTGTCCAAGTCGCTAGAAGCAATGGTTCCAGTACAAATGCATCTAAAGCCGACAATGCATGCAAATTACTTTATTCAAAAAGCATCAAAGTAACCTTTGCAAAAAAAATGATAAGTAACAATGAAATAATGTGTCATAATGACACTTGTCAAACTAATTTAATAATTGTTATTAGGTAGTAGGTATTTTGTGTTCTTGTTTAAGTTTTTTATTGGTTTTCTCATTGATGATTCAAAATTGATTTAAAAAATGGTTCACTATACTTTTGAAGAACACAGGGACATGATTATGTGTTACGGCGAAGCTAGATCAAATTCTTACGAAGCTCAACGTATCTATCGAGAAAGATATCCTTTAAAACAAGTTCCTAATGTTCGAACATTTATTGATGTGCATAGGCGTTTGGGAGAAGATGGCTGTTTTAGAAAACCAAAAGTGAATAGTGGGGTTTCCAGAACTCGTTGCACTGTGGAAAACGAAGAAACTGTTTTACGAATGGTAGAAAATAATCCGAGAACAAGCACCAAGAAAATAAGTTCAGCGGTGCGAAACGTTAACCGTAAATCAGTTAGACAAATTTTGAAAGAACAACTTCTTCCCCCATACCATTTCCAAAAAATTCATTCACTATTGCAACATGACTTTTTTCCTTGTACACAATTTTGCGAATGGTTGCAAAACCAAAGACAAAACATTATTTCATCAATTTTGTTTACTGACGAAGCTGGTTTTAGTCGTGATGGTATTCTGAACCTACATAACATGCACTATTGGAGTGATGAAAATCCTCATCAAACTGTAATTCGAAGTCACCATTCTGATTCTTCTATTAATGTGTGGGCAGGTATAATCGACAATTATTACTTAATTGGCCCATTTCGATTGCCCAATCGATTGACAGGTGCACTGTATCGAAATTTCTTGGAGAATGATTTAAACACATTATTAGAGGATGTCCCATTGGCCATTACTGGAAGAATGTGTTACATGCATGACGGGGCGCCAGCTCACTTTTCTCGAGTGGCAAAGGAATATTTGGACAGGAGATTTGGAAATACGTGGATTGGTCGAGGAGGGCCTGTACCCTGGCCAGCTCGTAGTCCCGACCTTAATCCCCTCGATTTTCCATTTTGGGGATTTATGAAAAATGAAGTTTATGCTGTAGAAATACATAATGAATCACAGTTTTATGGATAAGAATTATGGAATCGGCAGATAGATTTCGTAATGACCCAGGAATATTTCAAAGATGCCGTCAATCATTAAGAAGACGAATGGAAAATGTATTGAAGTACAAGGGCAACAATTTGAACATCTTCCAAAACCTTAATGTTTTGTTTTAATTAATCATATATTTCATCATACCATTACAATTTAATTGTTGAAGTATTTATCATTGTTTTTGCAATTTTTTACAATTCAACACCCCGTATCTTTTAACCAAAGGCCTTGCGGACCCATGTTCATAGGAACTTTTTTGCTTATTTTAGTGTCCTCTATGGTGTGGCACTATGTAATGTACTTTTTTCTATGCCACCCTGTATAATATTATGCATAATGCGAGTATTATGTAATAATATAATAATATTTCGATGACTGTAGAAATAATTGATGAAGACATTTTTCTTAATAATTATACGTCAAACTAAATCTTACCTTTCAGGGTCTTTAGAAAGTGTAACAAAGTGACGTTCAGAATCACCCGCTCAGCGGGATATCGATCGAGGGCTTAAGGCGAAGGGAGCGGGATCGGGCAGGAGGGAAATATTTGTTTACGCAGACCAAGTGAGCGGACTTATAGTATTCTCTATACTTTGGTAATACCACGAAATTCCTGGAATACCACGTGCTTTCGAGCAGAGGTATGATGCTCTCGTTCTGCTAAAATATGTGTTTATTTTTTATTGTCATTGAGGCTTTTAGAATAATTCTGAAAAAGAAAAAGCGATATACCTAAAGTCTATCCAAGATACAGCGGCAGTGGATCAAAACATTGGCCACCACGTGACCTATTCTCTTATTGGCCTGACCGTAATAAAATGTCAAGTGTTTACGCGGCGAGCAGAATGCAGGGCCGGCTCTTCCCTCAGTCGAGTTTTCTGCATATTTTAGATCGGATCGAGAGCAGTAGGTATATTCTGTAAATTTATTTTGCTACTTAATTTAAGGAAAGATCCACGAAAGGCAGAAACACACATTTTACAACTTCTAAAAGAATTAGTTGAGAATTACATGCCACTTGGAATCTCATATTAGTCCGACCCTGGTAATCGTTGGCAAGGCGGTCATGTGACTTTGTTTATATCTACTGCCGCTGGATAGACTATAAACCTTTCTACGGAGATTAGCCAAGTTTCAGGTAGTAGATTGCGGCCTAAATGTATATATTTTAGCCCGTTTCCTTGGAATAACCCCACAAGAAATATAGATTGGGTCTCATTATTTCCGTAGATTAAGCCTCAAGAACATAAATCAGTGTAATTAGCAACGCTGGCAATAGGTAGGTCATGCTATCCTCCCCCCTCGCCGGTGGCTGATACCATTATTGGGCGGTTGGGTGGGGGTAGGTCGAGGGGTAGGAGGAGGGGATTATACTATTAATAGTTATTTATGTACCAAGGCACTGAAGTTCAACTTTTTATGACTCATGTGGAGTTTAGTTGCTGAGGCCTCTGGCCGAGGCAAATAAACCACATGAGTCATAAAAAGAACTTCAGTGCCGAGGTACATATTATATTTTTCTTGAAATCCGAAAAAAAAATGTTTTATTAGGCAAGAAAATAATAATAAGGGATCACCCGTCCACGAACCGACTACGCGCGGCGTTGCTTGACCTTACCGATCGCTCTACCTAGGACAAGTATAATGATGTACGGCACCTTCTGACAGAAAAACCAAACTGCTGCTTCTTGTACAGCCTACACAACAAATCTATTGATTTTCAAATTTACTAAAATATGTATACTGAAGGATTGCGCTTCTATAGGAAACAATTTCGCAATGTGTACGAAAAGTTAAATGAGCCTTTATCGGCCGGGTTTTGAATATTTGGTCACTTTTGACGGGCGATTTCTCCGCGTCTGACGTTTGATGTTTACCTCTCGCCAAGGCCTACTTATTGAAAAAATCGTACAATAATGGGCTACATTATTGTACGATTTCTGTGCTTTTAATGACGATTTTGGGACATTTTAATGCCGATTTCAAGAAAAATTATAAATTACAGACAATTACCAGTTCAGAGTGTATTTTATTATATTTTTCTCTAAAAATTTTTATTTATGCTTAGTTTTATATATTTATCAAAATCTAACTTGGGCATCGCATGAACCTTTGGCACTTAGAAAATACTTCTTTTTTGCTTAATTCCACAAACCAAAACTTTGTTTTTGCACTCGCTGCTAACCATGTTAGCATCATCAGGAGATGATTAAGTCTATCACACTTAAGTCTATCATACTTAAGCCTATCAAAACAAAGTTTTGGTGTGTGGAATTAAGCAAAAAAGAAGTATTTACATATTTATAAGTCTCTAAATCTATAAATAAAAATACAGAAAATATAGCCTACGGCCAAAGACACAGACGAGGGACACAGTGATTATAATATTGAGAAGATATCCGACCTCTGTGCATTCAAGCAGTGACTATAGTCTACTATACAGTAGGTCCACGGATGGGGTAAATAAGAGGACAAAAATGGAACAAAAAGTGAAAGATACGAAAAAATGTTATTCTTTATAAAAGTTTGCTTGCTTTAAAAATAAGATCCACGATGCCAAAAATTTGTTTTTTTTTGTACAGGGTATGCAAAAAATACAAAAACGTAAAATTTGATGAAGAGTAAAGTTGGCTTTTTATAAATTTTAATGCAAAACGTTAAATAAAAAACTTGTTTGAAATTTTAAAAGAATTCTTATTCCAGATTTTCAAGGAAAAATTTGAAATTTCTAAATTACTCTTTTAAAACCGAAATTTTTCCAAGTCATATTCTGACCTTTTTATTTGATTACACCTTTGATAACTGTGGCGTATTTGTCAAAATAAGAAAGATGTTTTTAGAGCAAAGAATATTTATAATACAAAATTACAGAGAGGTTAAATAAAATTACTAATGGAATATTAATTAATAATTGTAATACTCTAGAAATATTTCTTATTTTATTAAACTTTAAAACAATTAGAGGCACATTATTTTTATTTTTCAAAAACTTCTCCTCCATATTCTACGCATTTTTCTAACTGACGTCGTAAATGGCTAAAGCTGCTTCTTATTTCTCCTAGTGAAATTGATTCTATCGCTCTTAAAATTCTCTGTTTTAAAACTTCTTCGTTATTTTCAATGAGTCTTTCATATGTTAGTTGTTTAATGCGCCCCCATAGAAACATATCACAAATTGTCGGGACTCCTAGGGGGCCACAAAATTGGACCATTTCGGCCCATCCATCGATTTCCAAATTTGCGATTGAGCCAATCCCTGACTTCTGTAGCATAATGGGCAGGACACCCATCGTGCTGAAAATACGTATTTTGGCGATATTGAAGAGGCAATTCTTCTAACTTGTCTGACAGAAATGACTCCAGCATATGCAAATAAGAATGTCTGTTACACGTATTATCAAAAAAAATATGTTATAATCCCATAATAGGAAACAATTACTTTTTTATCACGTTGTTATTTAGAATTTCATCACCGACCCACAAACAAAAATCCAAGCGTTTGCAACTGTCCCCATCTTCCAAAGTATGGTTCCAAATTGGTTTAAAAGGATAAATTTTATTTTCTTTCAACACACTTTGAATATGGCTTTTTTTACAGATTTGTAAACTTTGGGCTCGTTTTCTTAAAGACAGCATAGGATTTTCATCAACAGATTGCAAAATTAATAGGTACTGTAGAAGCATCGTTTTCGTCGTATCTTTTCTTCGTCTTTAAATCATTAACGGATCCAGTTTTTTTAAATCTGATTACTAACTTATGTACTGAACTTATGCATAATTGTACATTTGGAAACTTTTCTTGAAACTTCTCAATAACGTAGCGATAACTATTCTCGCCGTTTCTGTAATTTTGGATTATTAAGCTGGGTTTAGATTCAAAGAAGACAACATCGTTCTTATCTTGACAAATATGTCACAGTAACAGTTATCAATGGC
Organism: Pseudeuparius sepicola; assembly: GCA_963920635.1. Lineage (NCBI taxonomy): Eukaryota > Metazoa > Arthropoda > Insecta > Coleoptera > Anthribidae > Pseudeuparius > Pseudeuparius sepicola. The sequence goes on from OY987298.1 coordinate 16,175,921, forward strand.
GTAATCAAATAAAAAGGTCAGAATATGACTTGGAAAAATTTAGGTTTTAAAAGAGTAATTTAGAAATTTCAATTTTTTCCTTGAAAATCTGGAATAAGAATTCTTTTAAAATTTCAAAAAAAAATTATTTAACGTTTTGCATTAAAATTTATAAAGAGCCAACTTTACTCTTCATAAAATTTTAGGTTTTTGTATTTTTTGCATACCCTGTACAAAAAACAAATTTTTGGCATCGTGGATCTTATTTTTAAAGCAAGCAAAAACTTTTATAAATAATAAAATTTTTTCGTATCTTTCACTTTTTGGTCCATTTGTCCTCTTATTTACCCCATCCGTGGGCATACTGTATATAGTCTAACTATAATGACTGTAGTGTGACTATAGTGATTATAGTGTGACTATATTGACTAAGCTCCATGTGTATTGATCAGAATGCTCGTAATCACCGCTACATGAGACTCTAATGCAAAGTTCTTGACTTGTTACATACCGCCCTCTACGGATGTTGGCCTGAAGTTTAATTTCTTCCGTCATAGTTTCGCTATCGGTCGCTGGATGTCCCCAACGGCGCTGCTTACATGCCTAAGTCGGAGAACCACAGAGATCATTATATCTGTGCGGAGGTCACAATGCGATCCTGAAGATTCATTACAGAACCGAAAAGACAGATTAATTCATGCTAAGCTCTCGACCTCAGCCGAATGTCTTTCGCCGCCGCCATCTAACGGACGGAAGCTGCACTCCACGATGGAGCACTAACCTATGGAAAGTTGTTTTCTACAGTTTTCGTACGCGCCTCGAGTTAATTCCCAATCCTCGTAATAGGGGGCAAATGGTAGCGACACCTCGCGTCGGGAATTATTTGTCAGCCGTATATTGCCAATTAGTACAAAAAATATTACGGTGGATTTGGTCTCTGCGGCGCAGCTAGGTTTTCTGTGGTAAAAATAATAAATACATTTATTTTTCTCGTTTCTGCTATAGGCCCGTTCGGCTTGTGGCTGAAGTTGAGGGGTGGCATCCCCAAGGGTGGAATCTAAAGATTTGAAACCTCTTGCCCACGCACAAAGCCAGGATGGAAAGTTAGAGACCGTTAAGGCGGTCCGGGTCGACCCTAAATAATGAATAGGACGTTTAAATGTTTATAAATTGTGACTTGAGTATGTCCACCAGATTCTCCATTTTTTATTTTGCATTAGGGACTGCCGGGAGGCATAGGCGGAGATAAATAGCCTTTATATTAAATTTAAGGTTCATTAAAGGCCGCTGGGACACTTGGATATCAAGACAAAAAAAGAATTTCTAGATTCGAAAAATCGTGTCTTGGAAACTTTGAAAAAGCTAATTTTTCGCACCAGTAAAGTGCCCTTTCTGTAGGTTTTATGACCAAATGTTATTAAGGAAAGGTATTCAGAATTACAAACTGAGTAGATGTGCAAAAATAAAAAGCCTACACCTACTTTGATTTTCTTCTGCTAAAAACCTTAAAACGTTCGAAAATGAATTTTAAAAAAAACGGTACATTTTTCGATAGAAAGTCAAGAATACTTTTTTTCTTAGAATTGGTTGTGAAATTTAGTGGAAACAAAAAAGATTACTTTTCCAGTGGCGTACCATTTTTTTATTAACAAATATAGTAGAGAGGTCAAATTATTTTTAATTTAAAGCACTTAATGTGTGTATAAACTGTCCAAATATGTCTGCCGTAGCGGTCGTCCTTTAGGAAAAATAAAAGAAAGCTTGAAAAAAAAAAAAACTTTGACGCCCTGTATAATGAAAACCGCTAGGATTTCGATACATGTTTATATGAAGAAATCTCCTTTTTTTGAAATTACTGATTATATTTTTCCGTTCATAAAAGTTTTGTGCTGCCCGGAACTGATTCCCGTCACGATTTTTTCATGTGGTTGCAACCCCTAAGCAACTACCCCCACCGCCACCTAGCCAGCTGACACCCCAGACGTAGCTGCACAATGTGGGTACAATCGAATGAAAACATAAAGAAACTATAGTCTATCCAAGTTACAGCGGCAGTAGATATAAACAAAGTCACATAACCGCATTGCGATCGATTACCAGGATCTGACTAAATGATATTCCCAGTGGCTTGTAATTCTAAACTAATTCTTTTAGAAGTTGTTGTGTTTTTACCTTTCGTGGATCTTTATAAATTTCCTTAAATTAAGTAGCAAAATAAATTTACAGAATATACTGCTCGCATCCGATCTAAAATATGCAGGAAACTCGACTGAGGGAAGAGCCGGCCCTGCATTCTGCTCGCCGCATAAACACTTCACATTTTATGACGGCCAGACCAATAAGAGTCCACTGCCTCTGTAACTAGGATAGACTTTAGGTATCCGATAATCGTTGCACTTTTGTACACGGGCTCCAGGACTATAGCTATAGCTAGTGCAGCTCGGCGAAAAAGGGCAATTTCTGACAGTTTTCGGACTTTGGCTTTTAGGTGACTGGAAATGCCGACCAATCACGTAAAAAAGATGGGTCCCCCTGCGTTGGTCGTTTTTTTCGCCGAAAATCCTTAATAACTCGAAAACGGGAAATAACCCAAGCAGCATTAAAGTTGCGGTAACTGAGATGGGAACTTTGAATAAGTAGTTATTACGTAATTATTACTTAAAAATCGACTTATTAGTTTTTATTACTTATATTGAGAAAGTGTGAGTAATTACGTAGTAATTATTACTACAAATTGGAACTTTATGGTTTCAGTACTTCTAAGTAGTTTTTGAAGTATCTGGAACGGAATTGTTACTATGCAAAATTACGTTAAAGTCACGCTAACTCTAAAGTTATATTCAATGGTCACAGTTACTTTGTTGTGTTACTTGTTTATCACTTTAAAGTTTTCATTACTTTATGGTAACGGTGAAAGTAACTTCTACATCTTAGCGACTTAAGAAATTCCTCCAAAGTTACGGAATTATATAGTCTTATTTAAAGTGAAATTAACTTTCTCGCTACTCGAGAAAACTACTGTATGGTAAGTTTTACTTCTCACTCCATTTTAAAATTACTAGAAAGTTCCAATTATTACTACAAAAAAATACTTTAAAGTAACTGTCACTTCTATAGGGACAAAAATGGAAACTACATTTAGTTCCTTACAATCGTTTGAAGGATTGGGTCGTTTTTGCGAAGTGATGAAAATGTCAGCCATTAGAAAGAAGAAAAATTATAGACACACATTCATATTTTATAGAAAATTAAAGCAGCAGTTGGATGAAACGAATCGAAAGCACTTGTCTTCAATACAAAATTACAAAACGCTTATCTTGAATGGCTACAATTTTAAATATCAACATTTCGAATTATAGCACGAAACACACACCGGCTGAAAACAACAGTCACATCATATACCTGTAGGTTGCTAGAGGTATTATATGACTCACATATAAAAATTATAGGTTAAAGTTCCAAATGAAACCTAGTATTAGTAGCATTCGGAACTTAAACGAGGCTTCTGGAACTTTGAAGTTCTCTTGTAGTAATTGGGACATTAGAGTTTAAAATATCTAAAACTAATTTTCGTCTTAAAGGTATAGGAATTACCTTAAAGTGAAAAAAGTCTAGTTGCCGTTACTACCAGTTAAGTGGCAAAGCCTTCAAACACCCATTTTAAGGTAAATAATACTTAGAAGTAATTACTGAAAGTTACGCCATATTTTCTTATAAAATGATAGACGCCATTAATATTAAATGTCAATTTCCTTCGGTACTGAAATAGTTATTTCTTCCAAATTGTCATAAAAAAGAGGAAATTGAGCAAAAATGAACTAGTATAACTTATAGAAATATAAAAAAGGATTTTTCAGCATTTTTAGGTAATTTCGCGCATTTTCGTAATTTATCCTCCCGATAAAAAAATGTTAAAACATGCATTTTGAGAGGGTGCGTTGTTACTTTTCAATCTATCCACGTCATATTTGACAGAAAATTTTCAATCGTTTTAGTTTCTTGAATCTAGCAACGAGAAATAAATCAGCAAATTAATACCTTTCTTATACCTACCATTATTCATAGATATGAGTTAAAAATAAATATTAGGGACTTCCATTTTCCACGGTTATTGAAAAATGACGGAAGATGCTGGGCTAGAATACTGATTAATTATTTAGACAAAGACAAAGCGAGGACGCGAATGTAAAGAAGCAAACAAATCCAACACAGTAGCGGTGACCACGCTGCTACGTCTCCACCACGTTGCCGGAACGTAAGCGCGTCGTAGCGGTGTAAGTTGCTAGGTGGTCGCCTTTACGTATCTATCACCCTCAAAATGTTCCCCATTTTGGTCGCAGGGACGTAATTGGAACGTAGTAATTACGTTCCTATCAGTAGTAATCACAACTTTAAAGTTGCAAACAAAAGTCGCCAGAACGTAACGGCGACTAAAAATGCTGCTTGGGAATTTACCTGAAAAAGTTTCGTTCAATATGTTGACCCGTTCTCGCCGTACCGTCAGATCTCCCGAAAAACGCGTTTGAAATATTTTTTCCTGGGCATCAAACGGTATATGGCACTGGCTGTATAGCGGGTCTTCGCACACAACTCGCGTCCCCGAGGTTCAGGCTTGCCCCCGTCTCTCGCGCCGTATTTAACAGCGGAGGATTTTCGAAAATACGCCCATCGGATTTCTAAAGGACCAAGGGACCCTTTTTTTTTATTGTTGCTCCATGGGCCTTCTTTCCTATTTTGTTCTATAATCATATGAGAGTAGATTTGCCTAAAAATTAACCACAGCTTCTTCAATAAAAATGATCAGGCCTATATTAATTGAGACAACCTACTCTCTTCCTTCAAGTAAAGAAATATACTGTCTACATTTTACTTAACATCTTATTCTCTAATATTATGAGAGTTAAAATCATGCGGCCGGCTCTCATACTATATTAACTTATTCTTATTCCAACTGTTTTCCTGATAGTCAAGTTTGACATTTATTTTTAGCCAATTTTTGAATTCCCGCTACATACCTATATTATAACATTACACCATAAGTTTCAGTTCTAGAGTTTCGTCAGGGAATTGATTTATGGTTATCGTATAATATAATTATAATTTAGTAGGTATAAAATGGCCAAAAAACATGGAATGGCGACAATAATCATAAAACGGTATTGTAAACCAAATCTTACCTAAATCAAAATTTTAAAAGGGTCACAAAATTACTGAAAAAACTTTGGGGTTATAATATAGAGGGTGTCCCGTTAATAATGGTCCATAGAGCAATTGCACATATTTGGGGCCAAAATATGACGATTGAGGCTAATATGCCTTATAGAAATGTTGTTTGTTTAAGAGATACAGGGCGTTGAAGTTCATTTTTTTAAATTGAATTATGGCTACATATCCCAAAATAATGAAGCTGCTGAACTGAAATTGGGCACTGCTGTGTTTTTGGGGATGGAAAATAAGCTAAAAATATCAATTTTGCTGTATCTCACAGAGGCGCCCACTTGCGCTGTTTTTGGATCGTGTTTTTACTCCTAACTTTTTTGAGGTTATCTTTTTGATGTTGCAGGTCCATCATTTTAAGGCATCTTTTCATTCTGCAACAAAAAGGTACTCTTGTTTCATAACGACAAAACCAACCGTTTGCGTTGAAATTGGCAAAATGTGCCCCGAAACACCTGTTGATTTCAATATTCGAAACATAAAATTTTCACCTACCGCTTTCAAATGTTACAAATCGACTGTACATTCAAAAAATGTCAGACGGGCATTGGTCGAAACACCATTCGTTTTCTTGAAATAGAGTGTCAAAATTTTGCCAAGTTTCAATCCGTTCCATTTTGAAAACAAAATATTTTTGGTACATTGTTCATGGCAATTTTTTTCTCACTTTAAATGGTACAGTGAATCTGTAACATTTGAAAGCGGTAGGTGAAAATTTTATGTTTCGAATATTGAAGTCAACAGGTGTTTCGGGGCACATTTTGCCAATTTCAACGCAAACGGTTGATTGTATCGTTATGAAACAAGAGTACCTTTTTGTTGCAGAATGAAAAGATGCCTTAAAATGATGGACCTGCAACATCAAAAAGATAACCTCAAAAAAGTTAGGAGTAAAAACACGATCCAAGAACAGCGCAAGTGAGATGCAGCAAAATTGATATTTTTAGCTTATTCTCCATCCCTAAAAACACAGCAGTGCCAAATTTCAGTTCAGCAGCTTGATTATTTTGGGAGATGTAGCCATAATTCAATTTCAAAAAAGGAACTTCAACGCCCTGAATCTCTTAAACAAACAACATTTCTATAAGGCATATTAGCCTCAATCGTCATATTTTGGCCCCAAATATGTGCAGTTGCTCTATGGACCATTATTAACGGGACACCCTGTATATGCGAGTACAACATGCCCCTTTAGTTTATATACGGAAGTTAAAGTTAGTTGTTTTAAATTAAAATTTAATACCCTGCCTTGTGAAGGAAAATTGAACAAGAAAAGTCACTCTACTCTCAAATTGATTACTAATTGTTATTGTTGTCTTAAATCAAGGAGAAAACTATTGTCATTAAAAGAAAACTGCGATAATCCGACGAATGCCAATGACCACCCAGCAGTATGGAAGATACTCTCCCCAATTCGAACCTGTCGAGAACTTTTCGGTTTCAGGCCTGGCGAAAGTTCCATCCTATCAAGTTCGGTGTATTTGTTTTAGTCCTGGGTTTCGGAATTCCATTTGTTACTTCTGTCGAACGCAGAGCACCTCCTTTATGTTCGCGTGTATTTATAGAAAACGATACTGACCAGCACTTGTTACAAACTTGTTTTTGCAGACCAAGCCACAAAATCACTAGAGCGTTGACTGACTTAATACGTCAGTCAACGACTAGAGGTTAACAGGCGTTTTAAGAGACAATCAGTTGTCAATTGTAAGTTGTCATAGAGGATAGATAGAGGGCGCTAGTTCTAACCCACCGCCTTGAAACTAGTAAGCAGGCATAAACATGAAACATTCTTAAGCACCCAGTTTTTCCTGCAAGCGCAGTTACAACGTCATCATATGCAAATTTGTATGGTGACTTCTAGTTTATTGTCCATATATGTACCGGGCGAAATTGAATATTAGATTGTAAAACTTTACGCCGTCCTATAAAAACAAGCAATAATTTGCCACTGGAATGGAGGTTTAACCTAATAACACGCGCGTTTTAATGGTAGTAAACATACGTATATGCCGAGTGTTCGTAAAAGATGGCGCCGCGGAACTCTTGCGGCAAAGCCATAATACCATAACATTTTGCTCTGAAATGGAAATTTTAGCGTTTATTTTATTGTTTGGCTATAGAGAACTATGGTTCGCGATACGGTTAAAGCACGCTAAAATTTTATTAATGCCCTTAATACTCCATTAAGGCAAAAATTATGGATATAATATATGAGCTTTGAAGACATATACAGGGTGGCGAAAATTTCGATGCCCACCGCCCACCATGGGTAACTCGGAAACTATGAAAGATACAAAATCGGTCAAATTAGATAAAAGTTCGTTTGTGATTTATACTCAAAAAATAGGTAACAAAATTAGTTTTTTCAAAACTTTGTATCTTCTTCATCGTTTACCCGAATTTAATCAAACTTGGTAGTTTTAGGTTCTTGACCGTGGCCAATTTGAAGCCGGCATCAGAAATTTTCTAGGCCTCCGATATTTCGAGCAACCATAGCCGAGATACCAATGGTGGGCATCGAAATTGACACCACGTTGTATATGAATATTCAGCATATGAGCACAAAACATCAGCATCTACTAGATATTTTTTACGGAGAAGAGACTTATAAAGCAAGTCATACCGGGTGTTGGATCAGATTTGATCCGTAAAGTTTGTAATTGCCGGCCGACTTTCAAAAACTTGTTTTCATGGGTATCGAGGACTGCATCTGTTTACTCTATTACCTTCTCGAGGAGGTGTTTCACACATTTCAATTCTGCCAGTTGTTGCAAACAATTTTTTTTATTAAACTTTTTGTTTTTTGTTCGCGGCTTCAGAATTCTTATAGCCGTTTAAAAATTCTGATTTGTTTTGTCATATTATGAATTGTTTGAGCATGAGGAAAAAATTGATTTTCTGCATAGGTAATGTGCTTTTTCCGTGGCGTTTTAATATAAGATTTTATTTAGGTTGTATAGTTAGTATGTGTGGAACAAGTCGCTCAACTGAATTTTAAACTAGTTCTATCCAACCGATTGAGCTGAAATTTTGCACACATTTTTTTTAAGAAACATTAAAAATTATTATTGATTTTTTTAAAACTTGTCGTGCAAAATGTTCATATAAAAGTAGGTACCAATTAATTTAATTGGACATTGATTGGTTGATAAGCAAGTAGATACTTGCCGAAGTATGAATTTGCTTTAATTTGAATACAGTGACACAGATTAACCAATGTGGTCATTTAAGTGTGCAACATAAATATGGGACTTTTTTTTATTAATTGCACAACCAAAATACAGACATTGCCGAAAGTTGATGCATGTTCAATAATCATATTAGGTGCACTTAGAATGGTTGCAAGTTAAACAGCATACAGGGTAGGTCAAAAAATATAAAAATTGCACAAGAGTAAAGTACCCTTATTTCAAAAAATTCAGCAAAAGGTTATTAAGAAAAGTTGTTTAGAATTAAAAGCTAAGCCTAAATACCAAACCATAGCCTCCTAAGAAAAAAAAATTCTTCAATTAATTTCCACAGTTTCTTAATAAACATTCAAAATAAAAAAATTTCACCTTAAATGAGAGTTTTTTAATATACACGTTATTCACTAATGTTTTACCTTGTGCAATTTTAATGTTTTGATTACCTAATATCGTTGCAACAAACATGAAGTTCGTGATTCCCTAAAAAATTAAAAATCTAAGTTAATTTTGCAAATATGTTTGAATTTGAACAAGGTTATGCAAAATTGATATAATTTTGATTGATATATGAAATAGTTTAGGTTGAATATTAAAACAATTTTTTTAGGAAATTATTGTTTTTCAAACATATATATATTTCTTTTTCTTAGGAGGTCATGTTTTGGTATTTAGGCATAACTTTTAATTCTAGACAACTTTTCTTAATAACATTTTGCTGAATTTTCTGAGATAAGGGTACTTTACTCTTGTACAAGTTTTATATTACCTACCCTGTCTGCTGTTTGAATTGCAACCATTCCAAGTGGACCTAATACGATTATAGAACACGCACCAATTTTTGGGAATATTTTTTGTATTTTCGTTGAGCAATTAATAAAGAAAATTCCCATATGTTGCACACTTAAATGACCAAACTGTATATGAATAAAACATGTATTTCATTCGTTTCAGTATACGTGGCTTAAATAAAGCTTATTTTTTAAAAGGCTGTTTATTTATTAAAAACATTTTATTAAGAAAAGTTGTTCGGAATAATAAAATCATTATGCATTAATTTTAGACCAATCAGCCTACTTTGATTTTTTCCATTGTTGGCAATTTTTAATTTTTAGGTACGCAAAAATTAAGTAAGTATTTGAAATACAAAAACAAATTAAATACCTAATATTTTCTGTAAAAAATAGCGTTAAGTATGAATTTGTTTGAATTCCTGCATGTTATGAGAAGCATGCGCGTCTCTAGACCTGCTGTCCTTTGTGCATATTACCACAGCAGAAACTTAAATATCCTAGCATAAATATGTTATATTTGCTGTGTTCTCACAATAGGCCTCATTGTTTCCATTTAGCATTTATTTCGGTAAAAATTTTATTTGAACGGTTTTATTAGTGACACAATATTCGCATAGACCTAGATCTATAGATTTTGGTTAGGTACAATTGAAAATTAGTGAACATACTGATTACGAAATATTTAGATTTAAAAGCTAGTATCCTGGAAATTACCAGATCCTTATAGTGAGGTACCGGAGCTAAGAAAGTGTGGTTACCGAGTATAAAAAATGGGGACCCTCTGGTCCCAGGTCCCAGGCCCTCTCCATTTGCAGCTAGGGACGACTTTTTCTCGATAGAACTAGGATAGCATTCGCTTAAGTACTGCGGGGAACCCCAGAAAACCGTAGTAATCCCAGTGAGAGTAAGACAATTATTAGTAAACCACGAAGATAAAGCTATTTAGGAGCAGGGGCGGATGGGCTATATCTAATCAGCCCGAGCAGTTGTCTCCCAAGCGGCCCCTAAATATCTCATTTGGCTTTAGATTTCAAAAGTAATAAAAATTAAATGTAGATAATGTAATTTTTTTAATAAAACAGGATATAGATTTTTTTATAAAAATATAAATAAAACCTAACTCTCATAAAATACATAAAACTTTTTTTCTGTAAATATAAATATATAAAAATATCAAAACACGGAAGCGTAGAAGGGCTAAAACGTTATTTTATTTTTATTGAAGTCGAAATTCTGACTTTTAAAGTCGAAGACCGACTTTGAAGTCGAAATTCCGACTTTAAAGCCGAAATTCCGACTTTGAACTCAACATTTCGACTTCGAAATTCGAAATCCGACTTCTAACTCGAAATTTCGTCTTTGAACTCGAAATTTAGACTTTGAACTTCGACTTTGAAAGTCGAAGTTTGACTTTCAAACTCGAAGTCCGAGTTTCAAAGTCGAAATTACGACTTTCAAAGTCGATGTTAAAAGTCGAAACTTTGAGTTGAAAGTCGGAATTTCGAGATCAAAGTCGGAGTTCGACTTTTTAAAGTCCAGATTTCGAGTTCAAAGTCGGAATTTCGACTTGGAAGTCGAATAAATTTCGAGTTCAATAAAAATAAAATAATGGTGTGGCCCTTGGCTCTTCTACGCTTCGGTAAAAACACGTAAATAAATAATAAAACAAAAAATAACAAAACAAAAATACCTCAAATAATAACAAAACAAAAATACTTATATGGCCAGTTGCACCGTTTTAAATTAATTACTTAACAACGATTATTGTAACAATGGTTGTCTTATCTTGTCAAATTAGTTAAGACTGTAGCTCGTATATTATATATTTCTTATCTATGACTGTAGCGTTGAATGATATATTATTAAAGACTGCTCATGGTTGTCACGTCTGACCAATGACCTCAAAACCTATAGACGTGGTGCCCCATTGTTAAAATGCCCTTTATTTTGACTCCAAGATTAAATATATCCATACTACTCTAAAAACATGCTACAAACAAAGGCAGAAAGTCAACCATCAACCAACTATACACCCGGTGATTCCCGGTTATAGTTCCTCCAGAATCACACTTAGATATCGCATGTTTTTTCTTGTTTGGGGGCGCCGGAAGCATCGGAACCTCACCTGAAGACTCGGGGGATGGTCTAACGAAGCCAGCCTACGAGCCCAGAGTCGAAATAAGTTCGCTACGGCTCGACAAAAAGGGTCAATTTCTGACAATCTCGCGACATTTTCGGAATAATTTTTAATGAAGCGCTTAGATTGTGATTAGTTCTGGGCGTCAAGCGCTTATCAAAACAAACCTGTCTATAGGTTCTGACGTCATTGCGTCTGACACATTTTTGGCTCACCATGCGCTTTCCGGAGATAAAATACAATGCAGAATACCACGGGCGTAGCCAAGGGGGGGGTTTCGGGGGTTCAAACCCCCCCCGAAATAAGCAAAATATTACCTAATATTATACCGAAAAAATACGAGGAGTGAAGAGTTAAATTATTATTACGTTTGAATATATGTAGTAATAGTAGCGCCTAGCGCCATCTTTTGACGAGAGGCAGACACAGTTGCCGCCGAACTATTTTGTATTGTAGGGACACTTTGCGTTGTTTCTCGATTATTCGCCACGCCCCTCGGTCGAAATGAGCGGAACTTTGTGGAAGTTCGTGGAAGTTTCTGGACGGCTACTGGGCTGCTATATAAGCGACGCCGCGGCGCGTGACCGCGCTTACGGCAGTATTGTTCCATGCGAACTCGAAGCGAATAAAAGTGAAAAGTGGTGAACGAATAGTGAAGAGAATTAAGTGTACCGTGTAAGTGAGTAATTTTAGTGCGCTGTTATTCGATGACCTTGTTAAGGATAGATACGTGAATCATTATTACTGTCGAAAAATGGAGGGGAAAAAAAGGAAGGGTGATAAACTTATGGACTACTGGAAAAAGTGGTGTAGTCAAGGTCAAGGGGTTTCTAATAAAGAAACAAATTTGGATTTAGCTATCAAAGCTTCAGCTACCTTGCATGCCGATAAGAAGACTGCCTACCCCGAAATCTAGTTTGGAATGCCTAGATATGTGAGATAAAAACCTTTATCCTAATATTTACACATTACTACAAATCTTCGCTACCATTCCTGTATCCACTGCTACCCCAGAAAGGTCTTTCTCGAGCCTAAGGAGACTGAAAAACTATTTACGAAACACTACAAGTGAAAACAGATTTAATGGTTTGGCTCTAATGAACATTCACTATGGAACAGAAATTCACGCAGATGAAGTAGTGGATATATTTAAAAGAAAAAGCCGAAGATTTCTTCTTTAATGGTTTTAGATTTAGCGCAGAGGAACGAAGTTAATGTATCCATTTCATTTAAAGTTAAGAACTTTATAAATATGTCGTAGTTTTTCGGATATAGATATATATATAGATATTAAATTTCATGTAAGTATATATTTGTTGTTTTATTTACTTCTCAAACTAAACCCCCCCCAAAACTAAATCCTGGCTACGCCCGTGCAGAATACATTGTTAGCCATCAGAGCCATCTGTTTTCCAGGACATAAAGCTATAGCCGTGAGAAGTCTTTATAAATACGTCAGTCAAGAGTCTGTAGACTGTCTTAAATTTTAAGATACGACAGTGCGATGGCCGATGAGCCTCCAGGCCTGCGGCCTTCCGGCCCTTCGAATGACCGGCCCACCGGGCATTTGCCCGGTGTCCCGATGGTCTCATCCGCCCCTGTTAAGGAGCAATACCGTGAATCTACATTTTGATCAGCGCTCTCGGCCATCAGCGGTGTTCTTCTATAAAGACAAATTAGGAATCGGAGATAAAATCGGCGATAAGGCCGCGATCCGCTATTATTAGGGTGCGATCAGCGCTTGATCGGAAAAAGTGCGGGGCCGGATGGCCTATTAAAACTAATGCGGGAATGGGGCTGCCCCGGCTGCCTCTTTATGTCGGACGATTATGATCTGCCTGTCGGGTGCCGGCAGTGGCGTAGAAGGGAACGGGGCTGGGAGAATTCAACGGCATCTTTGTGGAACATGATACGATGCTATACTACTACCGGAGGAGATATGGCTTACTTACCTTTTTTGAAATTTCGGGCTGGTGATAACTGTCAATCTGCGGGCCAGCATTTTTAGTTGTATATGGTGGGTAGTGGTACACTTTAAAACTTAGTATAGCGATAATAGTACAGTAAAATTGGGCCAAAACCAAAACATCAAAAAAAAAGTTCTTTCTAGCTTCCATACCCTCCTAAGAGTTAGTACTAAAAAGTTACACCACCACCAGCGTCGGGTTTCGGGGGGAGGGGGTGAAAAATGGCAGGAAATTCTTATTTTTCACAGTTTTGCGTGAATATCTAGTAAACTATGAGGTTTAGCGCAAACGTCATCCTATACACTAATGATATACATTAAATTCCGAACATGTACAGAATTATGGTAAAGTGAACGGTTTCCATGATATGAAGGGGAAAAGATTTCTTTGTTTTTATTTCACGTAGTTTTTGTTGAAAAAACTTAAAATGATTACAGTATAAATTAGTAACTGAATAATGTATGTAGAATATATTATAGATATATCTACGCATATGTTACACCCATAGATTGTTATTTTTTGTCGCAACATAACCTCATAAGTATATGACTGTAAATATGTCCAATACAAGTTAGTAGCCTTAGTTAATTTGTACTAACTTTTTGCCCTCATTCATTATAGCGTCCTGATTTCCATTCCTTCTTTTATGTCAAATCATTCCCATATCTAATTTGTCCTTAGCTTGTAAAAATGGGAAAGTCATGAATAGGAAGCTCATGTGAAAAACAAGAAAATATATTAAACAATCTATATTGAAAAAATGGGAGGGAAATCAAAATGATACAAAACGTTATAAGTTTTAGGTGAATCATTAATTGCGTTATCAGTCAGCACCAAATAGTTCACTCGGGCTGGTGAGAGGAAACAAATCTTCGTGTTCTTCGTCCACTTGAGAATCATCATTTAAATCGTCGTCGATGATTACAGTATCTCTATTGAGACATGCAAATCCTAAGCAATTGCTGCACATACTTGAACAATTGAGACCACTTCTTCGACACTCGCAGTTTTGGACGCATCCATCTCTGCAGAAGCATACGATGAGGATTGTTTAATATATATTTTCTTGTTTTTCACATGAGCTTCCTATTCATGACTTTCTCATTTTTACAAGCTAAGGACAAATTAGATATGTGAATTATTTGACATAAAGAACGCATGGAAATCAGAACGCTATAATGAATGAGGGGAAAAAGTGAATACAAATTAACTAAGGCTACAGGCTACTAACTTGTATTGGACATATTTACAGTCATTTTAAGTTTTCTCAACAAAAACTACGTGAAATAAAAACGAAGAAATCTTTACCCCTCCATATCATGGAAAACGTTCACTTTACCATAATTCTGTACATAACAATTCTTGTTCGGAATTTAATGTATATCATTTGCGTATAGGCTGACGTTTGCGCTAAACCTCATAGTTTACTAGATATTCACGCAAAACTGTGAAAAATAAGAATTTCGTGCCGTTTTCACCCCCTCCCCCGAAACCCGACACTGGTGGTGGTGTAACTTTTTAGTACTAACTCTTAGGAGGGTATGGAACTATTTCGCGCTAGAAAGGACTTTTTTTGGATGTTTGGGTTTGGCCTGATTTTGTGTTAGTTGTACTGTACTATAAATACTTTTGGGATTATTGAAAGGCGATGAATTTCAAGGTAGTTTATCACTCCGTTGCTTGGCAACGGCGTATCTGTTGAATACATAAACCGACTTGCCAAAATTGTTCTGTTTTTACTGTTCTAAATATATTGTCATACCGGGCTGGGAGTGCCCTGTGTGTGCCACGAGAGAACCCTGTTGTCCCTGGCGGCTTGCCGGGATCACTGGGTACGGGACTCTCGAAGCGCAGATTGAAGAAGACAGTAGGTACAAATTAGGGTGTTTATTCTTCCACTTACAAAGATGCCTCTAACTCTAACAGCATCTGGGCCATGGCAGGGGTAGCGGCTGCCTGTGGACCGACGCGACCGCTAGTACTAGCATTGATTAAGGTATACGAATTCCTTATTCAATGGTACTAGTGACCGGGGCGCTAGCTGAGCCCTCGACCGGCATCGTCGCAATGATAAAGGCCTGCCAGCTGGCGACGCGAAACGTCACTACGTCATCACAGGGAGGTCGGGAGGTTGCTTTTTTAAGTTGTTTATGTTTACTTGTCTGGCGATTTTCCTGTTTTAAAGAACGTTTGTTGTGTGTTGGACTGTGCTTTTTAGTAATATAGGACGTGGAGTTTTATTAATAAGGTGGTAAAACAGCAGTGGTTCAGAATAAAGTGATTAAAGTTCAATTTTAGTTTATAGGTTTTAGGTTGTGTCTATAGTTTCGGGCTAATTTAAATCGTGCCGTGGACGTGTTCCGTTCCCAACTGCAAGGGAAACTACAAAGGCGGTCCTAATGTGTCCGCTTTTTCCTCCATAAAGACCCCATTTTAAGGGAAAAGTGGGTTAAGGCCATCAAAAGAGATTTTGTTCCTACACAGTTTTCCAGGATTTTGGTTTGGACTGTTGGAGAGTGTTATACCTATCAATTTTACGTGATTAAACGTAACCACCTTGAAATCGGTAAGTTTTATGGTTTTATTTATTCGAATTTAGTTGTATCTAGGCAGGCAAATAAGAAATAATTGGCATTTACGAAAATTTTACCGGTAGATATCTAAATGCACCAAAACCCCTTGAAAATGTGACTTTCACTCTCGTAGATTATTATCCGTGTTGTAAAACCATGAGCTATATTATGTAAACAATAATTTTAAAGTGTTTTTTTACCAAATTTACCAAGTTGACACCTTGAAATTTGAATTTGGCGCCTTAGGCTCACCTCCCTTGGATGACTCATCGCTTTCAGCTGGCGGGCCTTGTTATTGCGACGGTGCCGCCGCGACCCGGCGGCGCGATGCCGCTGCTGACCAGCTGACGACTTCAACAGTACCCGGGGCGCTGTCGTCTGCCCCTCGGAGCCCGACCTGGACAAGGAGGCTAATAAGCGGGATCCGTTGCCAGGCCAGACCACCGAGGGTGGTCAGTGATCGAGTAGTTGCTAATAAGCGGGGTCTACTGATGCCCAGCTTGTGCCTGGCGCCGAATTTATATACTAGCAGATTTTGCCGACTCGGCGATTAGACTTCGATCTATCTAGTGTTTACCTTATTGGACAATCCTTGTAGGTTTTATTATTGATTGACCCAGTATTTATAAATTTGTATAATGTTATCTTTATCCGTGCTATGATTTAGCAGAAATGAATTTAAATGGTTTGGTCATCGGTTCACAGATGTCACTTTATTGACAATATGCAGCTAAATATTATGTTTATGTTGCGGTACCTATTACTAGTAATTAAAAATGAATTTATATAATATTAATATCGCCGAACTGCTGGTACTAATAGACTTCTGTTTAAATTTATGACACACATGCAGAAAATAAACCAGTGTTAAAAAGGTGACAAAATCGCGCATGCCTTGGACATTGGCAATGATGTTTATTCACTCGGATGCGGTTTCGCTGTTATTCAAAACAGTAAATTCGATAAAAATTAATCATTTGAGAGGTAATATATCTATCTTAAAATATAGCATGTCTGGTTTTTCGTGTGAAAACGAGTGAAAATACACTTCCCCCGAAAATTAACGCACCACCAAAAAATACCCAAAAGTTTAAAGTAAATTTTTGTCAAAACCAATAGTCCGATTTGGAGGAATTTCTTTTTGAATGATAGGTTGTCTCTTCCAGAACGTTGGTGTACTAACTGTATTTGCATAGAAACCTCTTTTTTATAAATACTGGGTGTCTCAAACTTTTGGTTATTTTTTGGTGGTGCGTTAATTTTTGGGGGAAGGAAAAACCATATTAGGCATTTTTTATTTAACAGCGTTAATCAGTACACACCAAAACCCCACATTACAAATTTTAACAAAACAATATTCGGGGAGTTTCATTCTAAAGGATGTCAAATTTGAGCAAAATAGAAATTTTAAAGGCATCTGGCGAGTCAAGTGTGCCATGGTATTACTTCGAAACAGTTTGGAATTAGTTCGAAACAGGACCACACAGGTGTCATCGACAAGAATATTCTCTGGAAGACCTCTGTGTATGTGTGTTCTATTCAATTTGATGAACGGGATTTTGAAAGAGCGCGAGAAGTGGAGCTCCACCATCTAGAAACCTAACTGAAGAAGCAGCGGATTCAAAATTGATAAGACTACGAAACTACCAACGAAATTCATTCCGGTTCAGGAAGTAACTCATGGAGATAAGGAAAATGGAGAAATTGTAATTTTCGATACGACGAAAACAGCCGCATTTCTGGAGCAAATAGAATTAACCGAAGATATGGATTCACCAGCAAGTAAACCAGTTATATGCAGATCATTGCCAGCAAAATTATTCAAGCTTATCAAAGAAGAGCGTAATTAGAAATAACTTCACTTTACTGTATTTTTTGAAGCAAAGATAAAAGTGGCAAAGGTTAAATTAGTAGCCAAGTGTGCTTTTGATGGTATTTTCTAAACAAACAAATCGAACAAATTTCGTAAGTAAAGGTTCTAAGGAATAAAACAGAAAAATCAGAAACAGGAAAGTATCTTATTATTATTAAAAGTATTCAAAGAAAAAAATATCAAAAGTAAGAGTACCTAGGTATCTATTATGAAAATGTTGGGTAATTAAAAACAATTCACGTTTTTTATATAAGTAATTATATTTATAGATATATGATAAAGATACAAAAAATTAATAAATGGATTGTACTGGTGCAGTGGCGCACTAAGGGGGGGGGGGGACAGGGGGGCTCGGCCTCCCCCAGACATTTTCATATTTTAAAAATGCTCGAGAGAGGTAGGTTAGATGTACTGTCCAATGTGCGATCCTCGGCAATTATTTCATCATATGTACTAAAAACTTTTTTTGAAAATTTCTTTTAATCATAAATTATTTTGTATACAAAAAATGCCCCGGCCCTTAACTTATATTACAAATTTCGCTTTGCCGAGTAAAGCAACATTTCCTGTAGTATTTGTAGTAATAAAAATAAAAACAGGAAATATATAAAATTAATTAATTATGTATTTTAACAAATTGTTCAAAAAAGTTGATTTTTTTTATGGGAACCTATGATCGACACCCACCGTATTTTGGAAGGATTCCTTCTTCTCTTCCCGATTCAAAAGCCCGCAGCAGCTCTTTTTGCGTAGGCAGCCTGGGAGCCATATTAAGAGGTATCTAAAATGCAAAAACACATTAAGCTCTGAATGGAACTATATAAATGCGAAATAAATGAGAGAAAATAATATACGTAATAGACAAGATGTACCTAGTTACTCTCTATATTTTCGCTGAACGCACGCCACTGACAATGGGGTAGTATATGCCGATGTGGGGTTCCCAGGTTTTTCTAATAGACCTATCGGTGTAATCGCTTGTCTGCAACTTCACTTCTTACGAGATTTAACGAACGGTGAATTTCACTGTGCCAAATGGCATCCTATAAACTTCTCGAGGCCCTAAGATTTAAATTGAGAAAATTAGGGCAATTATTGTAACACCAAACTTTCCATTTAACAAAAACGTCGGTGATGAGCCGAAATTTTAATATCCCGTTATACAGAAATTTTGTAACGACTTGTAATTTAATTCTTATAGGATAAACATCGCCTCTGGTGTCTCAAAATGCCTCTTAATTTTACTGGTTAAACTTGGCTTTCAACTTGGCTTGATTTAATGAGGTCGTCATTAGAAGATATCGCAAAATTTTACTAGGGTAAATTAAGAAATGAGCCTAATTTGTCGGTTTTGTAACATTTATCCCAGCATTAAGAAAAAAGTTTTAATTTCAAATAAATAGATCGGTGTAAATTAGATTGAATTGTATATTAAAAAGTAGGATATGCCTACATTCCTACAAATCAATTTTTATGTGGTGAAAGGGCAGATGGCACGAGGGAGGCGAAAAATTAAATTCAACATAATTGAGAAGAATAATACGAAAGCGTAGAAAGGCCATACCATTTTTTTATTTCAATTTCCGACTTTAATCTCGGAATTCCGACTTTTTCTCGGAATTCCGACTTTTTTATCGGAATTCCGACTTTTTTCTCGGAATTCCGACTTTAACCTCGGAATTTCGACTTTAATCTCGGAATTCCGACTTTTTTCTCAAACCAGCTGTCGATCAACTGATTCGCCAAATAGTTCTGGACAGTGGCGCACCCAGAAAATATGATTGGGGGGGACTTACAAAATATTTTATGATTAAAAGAAATTTCCAGGCCAGGTCTCGGATTCGGAAAATAATTGCCGAGAGTCGCACAGAGGATTTTTTAAAATATGATTTTTTTAAAATATATTTTTTTTAAATATGAGAGGTCTGGGGGGCGAGGCCCCTGCCCCCCCCCCCCCGGGTGCGCCACTGGTACTGGAATTATTTTCTTGTGTTTTGATTGGTTCAAGGTTCAAGCCAGTTCTGGAATGGTTCAGAACTGCTGTTGAAACAAGCCCATGGTGTTTCCTCGCGGATTTGAACTCAACCAACTAAATAGCCTAGAAGTGCAAAAGAAATTAAAAGAAAACAATTCCGCGTAGTGAAGTTAAAAAGCCTTTCTACGCTTTCGTAGTATATAAATATGTATACCATGTTACAAAATTTCGAAACACCTTCAATTTTGTGTGTCCATATACCGATATTGTCGGAAATTTCTTTGTGACATTATCTTTGAGAAAGGAGGAAGATTTATTTATTGCTCAGAAAACAAAGTTTTTGAAGTTATTTTTTGAGTTAAGGTTCAAAGTTTCTTTTTTGTAATGTCAGGCAATTATGAATTTTGCTGGAAGAAGTTGTCTTTTAATCAGTTTGGTTCAGGTTTCTGTGGCGAAAAAACCAAATTAAAAATTAAATGGATCCATATACCGATGATAGCATAGGTAGCAGGTTTTTTAATTATCCTATTCTATATATACATGGGTCATTATATTATGTGAAATGGTCATTAGTATCAAATATATGGAAAATACATATTATAATTTTATTTTTATTTTCCTTGTCCCTTTTTGACATGGACGTAATATATTTTATTATATTACTCTGTTATATTTTTAATTACGCTGTTTTTTTGCATTAACGCAGCTATAGGCAACTTTGGATAGGTCTCCTCTAATAATATAATTATTAGGACAATGGTAAAATATCTATTGGAAATTGAGAAATTTGGTAGGTATGTACCGTTCTTGTTTGAGTACTACAGCCCCTCAAAATCAAGGATATCGGCGGTGTTGCTAAAAAGAGACGATCCTAATACAAAATTTGCTGTTGTAAAGGTCATACCAAATAATTTATTTGTAGGTATAGTTCGTAAACATGGCGATATTATTTCATCCTAGACTTATGCAGTAAAGTCGTGTTCGAAACCTGCCTTATTTGTCGGAAATGGTGGTTTCAAAGATACTGAAAAAGGCCCTAAATGCCTGACTTTTCATTCACGAGAAAGTTTTCAAAAATTAGGTTTTCAACTTCACTACGCGGAATTGCTTTCTTTTGATTTATTTTGCACTTCTAGACTATTTAGTTGGTTGACTTCAAATCCGGAGAAGCGAGGAAACATCATGGGCTTGTTTCAACAGCAGTTCTGAATCATTCCAGAACTGGCTTGAACCTTGAACCAATCAAAACACAAGAAAATAATTCCAGAACCAGTGGCATTTCCGAGATTAAAGTCGGAATTCCGACATTAAAGTCGGAATTCCGAGATTAAACTCGGAAATTGAAATAAAAAAATGTTATGGCCTTTCTACGCTTTCGTAGTTCAGAACTATTTGGCGAATCAGTTGATCGACAGCTGGTTTGAAAAAAAAAGTCGGAATTCCGAGATTAAAGTCGGAATTCCGAGAAAAAAGTCGGAATTCCGAGATTAAAGTCGGAATACCGAGATTAAAGTCGGGATCCCGACATTAAAGTCGGAATTCCGAGAAAAAAGTCGGAATTCCGAGAGAAAGTCGGAATTCCGAGCAAAAAGTCGGAATTCCGAGATTAAAGTCGGAATTCCGACATTAAAGTCGGAATTCCGAGAAAAAAGTCGGAATTTCGAGATTAAAGTCGGAAATTGAAATAAAAGAAATGGTATGGCCTTTCTACGCTTTCGTACAATAATTATGAGAACCGTTGCTTGTGTTTTAGAGCATTTTCCTGCAAATTAAACCATGCGCTTTTTAATTTCTGAATATGGACAGAAATTACTGTGACTTACGGTTAGGTTGCGAGGGGAATGAAAAATTGGCAAATTGGAAAATATTAATAGATTTTCGCCAAGATACAAGATACGTATACATATTATGCCGACAGCTGTTTGGGTGAACATTCCGGGCGGCCAACGCGCGGTGGGGCGCAATCGCCAGTAATGCCGAGTCGAAACACTCGAATTCTCTCGCCGTTTCGCGCTCTAGGCCGTAGAAGCCCAGACGGAGATATGGGTATACAATACATTATTGTTTGTTTTATCATGTTTGTTGTTTGTTTTATCAAGACTATTTCCCTCGTCTTAATTTCCACCAATCACAAAAGCGCAATTTTGAATTACAAATGGTTTCTAGATGGAAAAACTGCATGACAGCACCTGTCAGCAGTTTTTTCGAGTTTACCCGCGGCAAAACTTCACAGCTGTTGTATAATAGGTACTTAGTATGTTTTGTAAGCTATGTGTATGCAGAATAATCTGTTACTCATTAAATAGTCTTGTCAAATACCATTCGGGCATCTAATTTTTCCTGTGAAAAAAGTCCAAAAAACCACAATGCTAAGTAATATTTTTTTAACAAAATGCATTCGTGCAGGTGCAAAAATCCTCGTCTTCGACTCGGATTTTTGTTGCCACGAGCACTCATGCTTATTGTTAAAATATTACTTAGCAACGTGTTTTTTCGATTTTTTTCGGATAAATTATATAGATGCCCTTATGATATTACTTACGAAAAGAATACTAAATAATAAAAGAAAAATACTAATAATAAAAAATACTAATATGACCCTCCACATAATTTTCTTTTACGCACTTTGATAACTTTTTTATTCTAAGCAAAAATCGCCCCTTCCCATTTTTTGTATCTGCCACTGTTTCACGACAAATTTGATTTTGCGGGCATTAGTTTTTTGAAACGCGAGAAAAACATATTTAATTTAAAAGAATGACACATTCGGATTTCAATTGGGCCAGAGGTTATTAAACAAAGTGTTATAATTGGGAAAATCATATTTTGCCTGCCTCACATTTTAACTACTGCAATATTATAGTCTGTTGGCAGTGACCAGTCGCTGGCTATATTTAAGATGCCAATGCCCCGACGGGCACTATGCGAACTAATATATGGGCCATCGTCACCATGTGATTGGTGCTAGCCTTGGATCTACACTGCGTTTTTCTTTGATTTTTTATACGGTATTATCACTATCACAAAACAACAAAATGGCATGGGCCTATTGGGGGCGTATTTCTTATATTAAATGGAGTATTAGCTATAGCTATTATTATACTGGTTCATGTGCATGCGTTGTTTATTTCCAGTACAGTTAATAGTTGTCGTTTTAATTTTAAATACTCAGAAATAGACAGTTTTTTATTTAACAAACCTGAAGGTAACCAAATTAACCCCGAAACTCCCAAAAATTGTGATTCACCTTCGAGTAAAACTTCAGACTTATCAACAACTATTTTGATAACCTCAGTGATTGCTGAATCTAGGCCCATTATCGATAGTATTCAAGCCTCAGATGATACAAATAAAATTCTAGATTTTCTTGCTCTTACCGATACTGATAATCTGGATATAGAAAAATCATCTGATACAAATGATTCCTTAAACCATTTGAATTCCGCTGACTTAGATGAATGGATTACTGATAACTTATATTCGTTTTTTTAATAAACTGATTTTTCCAACATTTGAGTTATATTGTTTTTTCTTTTTAGATTTTTGTTTGTGGTTTGCCGTTTGTGGGGGGGGGGATATGGGATTATTTGCTTACGGGCCCGGCAAAGTCTTGCTACGACACTGATTGGCGGGCACTGTCCAACAGAGATAAGTATACACTTCAGAAACTGCAGAATTCCTGTGTTATATATGCGTTTAATCTTCACAAGTTTGATCCTGTGAGCGAGGCTTACTCCCAGTGTAAGCGGCTTTATCTACAAGAACGGTTTGAACTCCAACTTTCAGTATTTGTGTTTAAAATTACGTTGAATGAGGGACCGTCATATCTTTTACAAGAGTTGTCCACATATGGGCGACCATACATCGCGGTAAACAAATAAAATGTAACTCTAACAACTTGGTGATTTTAATATTGGTCTTATGGGTATACAGAACAAAAGAAAAAAATAAATAAAATGCCATCACAAAAACTACTCGATTTTTTAAATTTAGTTTTAAATTTAAATTATATTTTTTTGAGCTGCTGAATCCAGTCGCGTGCACAGATTTGTTCTAAAAAATCGCTAATGTGATTTAATAAAATTCTGCTCCTAGAAATTAGCATAATAAGCATTGGATTTTATAAAGAAGATGTCAGTTTATCAAGCTCTACAAATTAAAAAATGATCCGGGTCAAATAGCACAACTGATATATTTTTTACAAAATAATCCGAAAACAAATGAGTCGCTCTGTATAAAAACAAATCACCCAGTACCTATAAACACACACGAATAAGTTACGTAGTTAGTTTGTGAAAATTTTCTTTTTCAATCGCCATCAATATTACAAAATTACTCTTATGCTTAGAAACATTTTTAATGCCCTCAGCCAGAGCTAAAGCTTTTATTAGGAAGAGAGGACAACTTCTATGAAAATGTTACGTCGTCAATAAAGTGGTGCGCTGTGTCGTGAAAGTATTATCACAGCTGGCTCTAGGAAGTCGAGAAAGCTCGCAACATGGCTTGCGGGTCTGCGCGGCGTGGCCTGTCACTCCCTGTCAGTTGATTTTGCAAGAAATTTACCAGAATTAATTTGTGTAGTGCGGGTAGTGCTATCGCCGCCAGATTGCCACGACGAGGCAGTGTGTCTCTGGGTGGAAACAGACAGCCCGAAGTGCTGGCGACAGCTTTTTTATAAATTTGTTTTGTTGTGCAAAAGTGAAACATTTCTATAAAAGTTCGAAGTGAAGAATCGTTCCTTTACAATTTCAAGCCTCAAGATGCCTAGAACCGTCGAGGGAAGCTAGAACTTAGTTATATACCTGGCTGTAAGTTAAATCGTAATAATAACTTGAAGTTTGAAGTAGCTACGTTTTCTTTGCTTGACGGCAAGCGGTCAACTTGTATTTGTTTTTGGCTTTCCAAAGGAGGAAAATTTAAGAATAAAATGATTAAGGGCCAATTGCATAGACAAACTAAAGTACCCTTTAAAATTAAAGGAGCTTTCTAACAATCCAACCATTGTTTAGTATTGTTTCAAAAGTTTCTTTACCTAATGTTAAAGTCAAAAGATAATTTAGTTGAATGTATTATGAAATTGACCTTAAACTGCCATTTCAATCAGAAGAGATTACTCTCCTTCACAAGATGCTGTTCTCTGTTCGCTTGTTGTTTGTATTTTTATGAAAATTTAACGATAGGGGAAGATAGGTAATCATCATTTGCCTGATGGCGCACTTTGCGAAAAATTCTCACAAAAATTTGACTTACAATAACATGTAGTCCCTTCTATTTGCCCAAATTTACCATATTATTTGTCGAAAATGTACCTACCTAGCCAAGCCAGGAATCGTACTTATTATAAATACGTATACTTCTGTGTATATTTTGTTACTTGTTACTGTTTTTATTGTCTGTTAAACAAACGTACCTACTTACTTAGGTACCCAATTATTGAAACAAAGTTCACAAATGTATCAAATTATAATTAAAAAGAAGGTTGAACATTTATTATAAAATATAAACTAAGGCAAAGTGCAGACTGCTCTATACTGCATAGGCCCGTTGAACCGTCCCGCTGCGGCGTTGCCACATATTTGCACAGGGCTTGTAAGCTTGAGAAGGTTGTGGTATTATTGTGAAAATTGAAAACAAATTAGTGAAGTGGTAAAAGTGATTACTATTAAGTTATGGTGAGTGCTTCTTTACTAGGTGAGTCTTGATATTATTATTCTATAGGCGAACACCCGTTTTAAAAAGAGTAACGCGCCGCTGCTATACTACATGGGAGGTGTGGAATTTTGCAAACTTTTACAGATTTTCAAGGAATTATATGACGGTGTGGCAACGCGGTGGTAGGAAGCCATCGCTTCAATAATGAAGGGACCTTGCCACCAGTGGCTCTCAAACTCTCTGTACAATTCGGGATAATTTTTGAAAGGTCATAACTTTTTATTTTCTGCACATTAAAATATACTTTCATGGGGTCCGGTTCAACGAGCTCCCGGTAGATGGCGCGCCTCGCGGCATTTAACCACATTATCAGAGCAAGCCGTTAGCGCTCTCATCGGCTTTGAGGCGACTTATTTAAAATTTAATTCCCGGCAGTTAGCGAGTCGCGATAAAGTGGGGCGCACTCAGCGCCCGCCGCATTTTGTCTCCCGACGAATTAAAACTCCGCGGAGACATTATTAATTTTGCGTTTAGTTTTGAGTTATACTTCCATTAGCGAAGTTTCGGGAGCTTCCCGGCTTCTTTGCCCATTTAGAGGAGTTTGTACTTTACTTGGCTGTCCGCCGTCCACAAAGGGGGCTGCAAAGCTAGATTCGCACAAGTCATGGAACTTGTTTACAACACTCACTACTTACTATTCACTTCTAAATATAGCTATCCTTGGAAGAACGATATTTTATAGTTCCTTGTTCCAAACAAACAGGTAGCTATTTGTACTCTTTGTAGATTCTGTTTGATAAGGTAAATTCAGTTTCTTTAAACTTTCTGAAGGCAGGCTATATTATGACTTTTTCCCCAGGAAGGGATCAGAAAATGTTAGAAAACGGACGAATTTTTCTTACCAGTTTTAAGTTATAATTATTTCGTTCATGTCTGCATTATTTGGCATTATTTGTTTCCTTTTACGGTTCAGATCAGCGTAAAGCAATTAAAACAAAATTAATACGTTTTATTTACTAGAAAATTATTTTTCCATCATTTACAAAATATACTTAACGGTTTTTCCAGAAAATTACGTCATAATGCATTTGTGCTATGTAAATCAATCCGATCGAATTTTTGATCGCATGTAAATCAGGCTTTCCTGGTCAGAGGTTAAGTTAGCTACAAATCAACAATCGCGGCGGACCTTCCTTTTTTCATTTTATGGCACGAGGAAATGACGAGAGGCTAAAACCCACTTTGCATTCCACGTTTCATTGGTCGACTCAAGGTTACATGAACACTGTAGCTTGTGCTCTACAGGTAGGTTTCTATTATGGCATTTTAGGGCAAGGAATATCTTTAGATCCCTGTACCTGTAGTTTTCGCCCGACATTCGGCGCGCACCGACGAGGAGACGAGAGGCTTAATATTCACGTAACTTTGAGTCGACCAATGAAACGTGGAATGCAAAGTGGGTTTTAGCCTCTTTTAGGAAATGCTAACTAGCTTTCTTCTTTTTATTTTTTTAGTAGGTCGATCGTTTATTATAATGGTTTTATGTTTACAACGTTTATGAGTGATTTGTGTGCAAAATTTCTGAAAAAACAACTGCATTATATTATTAAAAAGTGTTTTGCGAGCTATTGCGATAATAATAGTAACAACAGCAACAAGATTTTGGTTCGATTAAGTAAGTACCACCTGGACCGGCACCGTCGCAATAACGAGGCCCGCCAGCTGAAAGCGATGAGTCATCCAAGGGAGGTCAGCCTAAGGCGCCAAATTCAAATTTCGAGGTGTCGACTTGGTAAATTTGGTAAAAAAACACTTTAAAATGATTGTTTACATATATAGCTCATGGTTTTACAACACGGATAATAATCTACGAGAGTGAAAGTCGCATTTTCAAGGGGTTTTGGTGCATTTAGATATCTACCGGTAAAATTTTCGCAAATGCCAATTATTTCTTATTTGCCTGCCTAGATGCAACTAAATTCGAATAAATAAAACCAAAAAACTTACTGATTTCAAGGTGGTTACGTTTAATCACGTAAAATTGTTAGGTATAACACTCTCCAACAGTCCAGACCAAAATCCTGGAAATCTGTGTAGGAACAAAATCTCTTTTGATGGCCTTAACCCACTTTTCCCTTAAAATGGGGTCTTTATGGAGGAAAAAGCGGACACTTTGGGACCACCTTTGTAGTTTCCCTTGTAGTTGGGAACGGAACACGTTCACGGCATGGTTTAAATTAGTCCGAAACTATAGACACAACCTAAAACCTATAAACTAAAATTGAACTTTAATCACTTCATTCTGAACCACTGCTGTTTTACCACTTTATTAATAAAACTCCACGTCCTATATTACTAAAAAACACAGTCCAACACACAACAAACGTTCTTTAAAACAGGAAAATCGGCAGACAAGTTAACGTAAACAACTTCAAAAAGCAACTTTTCGACCTTCCTGTGATGACGTAGTGACGTTTCGCGTCGCCAGCTGGCAGGCCTTTATCATTGCGACGGTGCCGCCTGGACCCGAGAGGAGAAAATTATGGTTTGATGTTTGATACAGGTCGCTGTCATGAACCTTCTTCTAAAGGCATATATTATTGTTGCGAAGATCATTTTGATGTACCTAAGACATACTATTTTTTTTATAGAAATGTTGTCATCCTTTGCATAAATATTTGTTTTACAGATTGAACCTATGTATACTTAGTTAAAAAAATAAAGAAAGTTATTATGGAGTCATCACCAGGTTCGTCACCAGCGTATCGAAAAAAAAAGCGATTCTAATGAATTTGTTAAACAGAGTTACAGATCAGAGGCAATAAAAGGTTATTTTGTAAGCAAATTTTAACTGCACCAAGTAGGATTTCGGCTCGGTTGACGCAATCTTATCCATTTGTTATTTAATTTGAAAAGTAATAAAAACATTCACTTAGATTAATGTTGTGATAACTTTAAATTTTACTTACCTACATCCCCTTTATAGAATCTTATAGAATACTTTACTTATACTCTACATTTTTCTTGAAAATGAGCAATAGTTACCATTTTCGGAAAAATTTAACCTAAAAATTTAAAATCTCTCCAAACCACAAAACATAACCGATATAATATCTTGTTCTCCGCAAACCACAAAACATAATCGATCACCAACTGATGGATTATTGCAGATCAGGATTATTGAACATTTTCGGTAATATTCGGCTCTACATAATGACATATTTTTACGTTCGGCTCTTATTCGAAAATTTAAATTTTATTTTCAAATTATTGGCTTTGGAAAGAACAACGCTTATATTTGTAAAAAATTGAATGACAAAAGGGCTAAAAACTTCATCACTCAAAGAATCAGTTTGGCGATCAAAAGGGGAAATGCGGCCTCAGTTCTTGGTACTATCCCTCATTTAGAGAGTTTAGCTGAATTGTTTTATTTATAGTTTTTTTTTAATTATTAAAATACGAACTTAAGTAAAATATTGTATCGCAATAAATTAAGGAAAAGTTATTGTAAACTACTAAGCTAAATATTATACCATATATTTTTTCTCTTGTAACCCAATTTACAATAAAAATATCGAGTACAGTTAATATAACGTAGAGAAAAACAATTTTACCTACTCGTTTTGTCATGAAAATTTATATTATTTTGCTACTTATTGGGAGATGCTTAGCGTTGGGTGGGATTTTTAGTTTCATTAAAATTATTGTGGTACAATACTCATTTCAGGTTAAGAAGATGTTAACAATTTTTATAAAATAGTTCAGTTTCATAAAGCAATTATTTTGCTACTTGGGCCCCCTTCCCCCTACCATCTCTGACGATATACGCCACCGTAATTATTTTTATGGAATTAATTCCCACATTTCCACTCGAGTCTCTGCCTCCTCTCAATACACTAATAAAATTTCCCACTCCATTCAGCAAGCAAAGCACGGTCTTTTTGTGTTTTCCTAATCGACGACGACGATACTCTCTATGTGAATCCCCTGAGCCTGGGGGTTTGCTGATCCGCCCGACGAGTCGGTTTGTGTGGAGATTGACGATACAGGGGTGTGTGAGATGAATTGGGGTTAATTTGTTGATCTCCTGCGGGACCCATAAGGTTGTGGTCGAAAAATATTTCGTCGAAGAAAAGCAGGGAAAACCATACCTAAGTAAGTTCTTAGCCACTGTGTAGTATTTTTCTCCCATGCGTTACTTTTTGTGCTTTGTATTTTTTAATTATAAGCAACTCGTTTGCGTTATTATAATGGCAAAGGATACCGGATAAAAAATTGAACTTTCAAAAAACAAATCCAAAAGCTGTTGCTTTTGATGAGTTAAGTACGTGGTTAAAATATTGGCTCTTATTTCTGGGACATAGGAACACCGTGCACATAATAGTATATTTCATTACGAGTCTGGAAATAAAGATTTTTCCGTGCGCGCGTAACAAAGTCATGCAAGCACGGAAAAATCTATTTCTGGACGTGTATGAACGATATTTTTTATTATACTTCTTTGAAAACGGATACTTAAAACATTTTATCGGCATATTATAATAAATTTAATTGACAAAAAATAAACAATGCAGACAATATAGTGTTTGGTATGTATGATGCGTTTCCATGGTTACTCTCAAATTATTTCAAAGGTGCTTTGTTGTAAATTAGTTATTGTCAGATAAGGTGAATAAAACGTCAAAAATATTACATAAATGTATCTAAATATTGAAACACTTACGAATTAAAATACAAAATAGGTATATGTTAAATATCAAAGAGCATATAGAGTTTCTTAAATTTAGTATACTTTGCTGTATATTTCTATTTTAAAGCCATATATTCGGAATTTTTATTCAGCGCACGGAAAGTTTTTCCATGCGCTGTTTCCGTGCGCTACCCCACCTTTCATTATTGCTAAAACAGATGAAAATAAGGAGTTTTCAAAGAAGTATATTAAAAAGATATTTCCTCAGGCAGCAATAATTTTTCCCATGTTAGAATTTCACATATTTTGTACAGATTGAGTTGCATTTTTGTTTGCATGGTTGAAAATGGTTTACACAAGTTACATCGTGCACCTGTATTTGTAATGCAATTGTGTGTTCGACTTACCTCAAGCCTAAACTCGGCGTTAGAAGTAGATATAGGGGGGGGGGGGGGGGCAGAAGCAACAATAGTAAAGTGAAGTGTGTTCCCTTTATTTTTTTTGCCCCAGAGTCTCCACAATATTCGGAAGTCGTTCTTTCAGGGAAACATCCGAGCTCCCAAAGAGGCGTAAAGAGCCGAGAGGATGGGGCATGTAGGCATGGAAATCGATTTAAAGGACCCGAGGCAGGCTTTTAAAGCGTATTGAAATAATATTTTGTGACATAAATTTATCTTTCAGGGTCAAAGTTACAATAATAGATAGTGGAGTCAACCAGGAAAATAACTTCGAACAAATTCCGGGAGTTTTAGATTTTGTTGGAATGTATATGTCTTAAAACAAAATCCGAAGAGTCCGCAGAGCAAAATAGTGTGCGATTTTTTTTATTTAACAATAACTGTCAAAAATATATTAGGTTTTTGTTAATAACTTATTTAATAAGCGTTTTTTAGAAAAAATGTATTTACATATTTTTTGTAAAATAATTAAGTAATGTAATGTGGAATGTGATTTTTTTTTAAATCATACGTTTTCATGCTTCCTCGTATTTAAGAGGAAGCCGAAATTGAGAACGGCGCGTGGAGCGAATAACTTTTTACACACACACAACTAATTCATATGCAACAAAGTTTATTGGAAAGTGACACTGTAAAGAAATTTAAAAAAATCTTGTAGCATTAATTTCCATGAAGGGATACGTCTGTCATATTATTGTAAAGTTGACCTTGATGAAAATTTCATGCATTTTCGCAATAATTGACGCTACATGGTCAATTTGTAATATTTTGGAGCAATATTACAGAATGTTTCAACTAAATGTATGTACTTTTGAAAGAGCAATATAAGATTACGATATCATACCTCGTTTGTTTTTTTTTTTTCACTTTGAACATAGAGATTTTTCATAAATTCTTGCTATCGTATATTCAATATTTATTTCAAACGCTCATAATATCCGCATAAAATTAGATATTGAAACTCAATAGGTGACTTTTTTGAAGCTTAAAATGTGTGCTTTTTGACAGCATAAGTTATTTTTCTTGAAATCGGCATTAAAATGTCCCAAAATCGTCATTAAAAGCACAGAAATCGTACAATAATGTAGCCCATTATTGTACGATTTTTTCAATAAGTAGGCCTTGGCGAGATGTAAACATCAAACGTCAGACGCGGAGAAATCGCCCGTCAAAAGTGACCAAATATTCAAAACCCGGCCGATAAAGGCTCATTTAACTTTTCGTACACATTGCGAAATTGTTTCCTATAGAAGCGCAATCCTTCAGTATACATATTTTAGTAAATTTGAAAATCAATAGATTTGTTGTGTAGGCTGCACAAGAAGCAGCAGTTTGGTTTTTCTGTCATAAGGTGCCGTACATCAATATACTTGTTCTAGGTAGAGCGATCGGTAAAGTCAAGCAACGCCGCGCGTAGTCGGTTCGTGGACGGGTGATCCCTTATTATTATTTTCTTGCCTAATAAAACATTTTTTTTTCCGATTTCAAGAAAAATATAATATGTGCCTCGGCACTGAAGTTCTTTTTATGACTCATGTGGTTTATTTGCCTCGGCCAGAGGCCTCAGCAACTAAACTCCACATGAGTCATAAAAAGTTGAACTTCAGTGCCTTGGTACATAAATAACTATTAATGTATTTCTCTTTTTTCTCGTTTATTTTTGCAGTAAACCGCGTTATAATTTCTACTCAATTTTTCTTATTTTTAAATCCAAGAATCAAGCCGAAGGAGGTTTCTTACTGGGATGAGACCAATTCTAAGTGAAAGTACACGTTTTAAATTTTTTCTACATAATTTCCGCTCGTGATTATCAGCTTTTGGAAAAAAAACTCTCTTAATGTGTTCTCCGCTTTCATTACAATAATACGAATTCTCTAATAAATATAATAATTTCCGCTTTCTTTCTCATTGATACTTCATACAGGGTGTCCCAGCGAAAACGTAACAGGCTCTGTAACGGTCAGGAAAATTTTTTTTTTGGAAAACCGCAAAAATAGGTCAATTTTGTTTGATAGATCTATCTGCAACCCCCTGAGCAGGGGTTGAACCACTTCAAAAAATTTAAATGGGAAGGGGGTTCATGTCGCACACCTTTGGAAACGTCTCTCAATTCTCTATAGACCTGCATCAGATTTTCGAAAATCGAACGACTTTTTAAAAAGATACAGCGTGAAAAATGTCGACAAATCACCCCTGAAATGTTGCACAATGTTCGGCATCGTTTTGAACAAAATCTTTATTATTGCATGGAAGTGAATGGGCAACATTTTGAGCATTTATTACAATCAAGTTTCAATTTCCTCCCGTTTATCAAATTTTCGTCAAAGTAATGTTGCTGAACATGCTTTCTATAACTTACAGCCCCACTTTCGGCTTAATTGTTTAACAATACCAGGCAATAATTGAAAATGAATGTTTTGCATTTTACTCGGTGTATCTTTTTGAAAAGTCGTTCGATTTTCGAAAATCTGATGCAGGTGTATAAAGGATTGAGGGACGTTTCCAAAGGTGTGCGACATGAACCCCCTTCCCATTTAAATTTTTTGAAGGGGTTCAACCCCTGCTCAGGGGGTTGCAGATAGATCTATTAATTTTATGCCAAAAGATGTCCCCCTGCCAAACAAAATTGACCTACTTTTGCATTTTTCCAAAAAAAAAATTCCTGGCCGTTACAGAGCCTGTTACGTTTCCGCTGGGACACCCTGTATAGGTTTCTATACTACTATAGTCCCCATTTTCGATCCACTGAGAACATGCGTTTGTATGTGTGTATGTATGTGCGTGTGTTTGTGAGGTATGTTAGTCGGCAGGTAGTCGGCAGATGTCATTCTGTTCCCCTGGAGCACAGCTTGTATTGACGTGGGGACGAATGGCACAGCCTATATATTATATCTCCCCCGAAAATCCAAGCTATATACAGGGTGTTTCATTAAGGGTGAAGAGGTACCATATCTCAGGAATTAATAGTCCTGGGGCTTTGGGAGAAAATCTTCTTAAGTAATATGGGAATATGGTCACGAAAAATCGCTGGAAATTATTTTTAAATTTGTAGGTCGGCCGCAACGGGTAAATTTGGAAAATGAGTTTTCTCAAAAAAAAAATTACTAATAATTATCAAAAATAATTTTATTGCACTCTTCAACAAATTCTGAACACTTTTCGTTAAGGATTTTTTTCTCTTGCTCTTCAAATAGAGGTGAGACGGGCGGATAAACCTTGACTTGAAAAAATGCTGCTAACTCCAGTTTGGTTGAACCGAATTGGTTGAATTTGGGCTTGTTGAAGAGAGATTCCCTTCTTCTATCAAATGATTGTCCAGTAAGATCATTTCGAATTTCGTGGTCACCGCTGAAGGGCGCAATTCGAAAAATTTCCCTTTTATTACAATTTTCTCCGAAATTTTAAATTCAGTGACATTTATTCTGTTATAATCGAAAAGTAGAATACATTTACAACAAAAAATACTTTGGTATTTTGATATCTTCATTAGTTTCGGAGTTATCGCCAAAATAATAATTATCAACGTGTTATTTGAGAGAAGAAGGTAGGTATTTGTTTTCAAAGATTTCCGTGGTCAAACATGCCATGAAATACATAAAAATCTGCTTGAGCTTTTCGTAAATAGCTAGATTTTCACTTTTTATTCCGCTAAACGTACCTATTTCTAATTTACTTACCTTACCTGTCGTATTGATTCATTAGCATGAATACCTGCAATAAATTTCACGAAATCTTGAAGAAAATTCGATTATTCTTGCATTCAACTTCAATTTTACTAGGCGTCTTTTTGTTTTTACTTCATATTCATAATCAGCATCTCAAAAAAAAAAAAATATACATTTTCATTGAAAAATAATGATTCTACAATTAATTGTAGACGATTTTTGAGAAATTTCGGTGAAAAATACATTTTTTGATTTTTTTAAATTAAAAAAAAGCGCATTTTTTCAACCTGCGGACTTTTAAATAAAAGCATGTTTGAAAGTGTTTCAAAAGGTTTTATTCAAATCCATGACTTCCCTAATTAATTCCTAATTAACACCATTTTTCGTCTACGTTGACTCCACTAAGAAGAAAAAAGTTCAATCACATCCAAGCAAAAACAAAGAGTGCTGCTGTCAAAAAATAAGTTGGATAACATTCGTATTTTGTCACTAGCCGCATGCTATAAATTGATGGACTTTACCTATTAACAATATCTTTCACTAAATTCTGAAATTTTAAGTTTTTTATTTAATTATCAAGTGCCTACATTCGCTGAAACAGATAACAAGTGTGAAAATGTTTTTGTCAGTGTGAATCTGCCAATCGGAATTACCATCGAGTCCAATCCCAATCAATGATTCAATTGCTCGGACAAAACACAATACCACGTTAAATCTATACCAGACGGCTACAGGATGTGGTCGTCCCTCTAATTAAGGCTGCTTCAGATAGACCGGGAAAGCGGGAATTAACAATTCAGTTGGGACTGGAAAGTTGGTACGTGGATTTTTCAAAGTGGTAGATGGATAGACAGAGTAAATAGTATCCATCGTCTGGTTTTAGGTTTTATCGGTTACTCGCCATAATAGCTAATAACTCATAACTGATTGAAAAGACAACTTTTTCAAGTTGTCTGGAAAATTAATAAATTCTTAATAATAATAATGAAATAATAAAAAAAAAATAAAAATAAATGAGACTTTAATGACTTTAAACGTTTAACTCAAAAATATTTGTTTTCTGAGCTGTCGAATAATAAATCTTCCTCCTTTCTCAAAGATCATGCCACGTCAAAATGAAATGACAGATTAACACATGTCAAGTTAAAATGTCATGACAACAGAACCAATAGCCTAGCCACCTGTCTGATATTGTACGCTGTGTTCTATATAATTATCTATACTACTTCTTTTTGATGTAAAAATATCCCTAATAGGGTTTCTTGAAAATTAGCTCTTTTAAAAAATCATAGCAGGCCATGAAATAATTACCCCATCCAAATACCACCGCCTATGAGATACTATCCCTTGGGACTACCAATAAAAAAATAGAGACCGTTTGTTTTCCTTGCCCTTCATATATTTCTGAGGAGTTTAGTTAGTATCAAACTGAGACACACCGCAGAAGAGACTGAAAAATCTAATGCGTTATATGCTTACTTAGGTAACATTACAACTAGCCAGGATTTCATTTCAAATCAAAAGGTATCAAAATCTTGGTACACTAGCTTGCTTTTTAGACTCCTTTTTCATAAGAAAATGTATGGAAACAAGACATGAAAACTGGCCAAATTAAAGTAACATAAGAAGCAAGCAGTTGTAACTGACACATTTGCACGTTTTTATTTTATAAAATATGTTGCCGATTGTGTTTTTAACAGTCAACCACCCTGTAGATTTGCACACAGCAAAGGTCTTTAATACCTAATAATGCAATCATATTTACTGTGTGGGTAAATCTTTTTTACATCCTGACTGAATCACCATGTATATTTTTTTGCGATTTTGATACTCTGATCTCTGAGATGCGGACAATAACTTACCTGGCTTTCTGTAAAACATTCAGCAGCTTGCAGTTGTTTGCCGGATTGATGAAATAGTATATTTCATTACGAGTCTGGAAATAAAGATTTTTCCGTGCGCGCGTGACAAATTGCCGTGTGAGGCGCAGCCGAACACGGGAAGTCATGCAAGCACGGAAAAATCTTTATTTCCAGACTCGTAACGAACTAGTATATTTCACTACGAGTCTGGAAATAAAGATTTTTCCGTGCGCGCGTGACAAATACCTGTGTGAAGCGCAGCCGAACACGGGAAGTCATGCAAGCACGGAAAATCTATTTCTGGACGTGTAATGAACGATATTTTTTATTATACTTCTTTGAAAACGGAAACTTAAAACATTTTATCGGCATATTATAATAAATTTAATTGACAAAAAATAAGCAATGCAGGCAATATAGTGTTTGGTATGTATGATGCGTTTCGCGTTTCCATGGTTACTCTCAAATTATTTCAAAGGTGCTTTGTTGTAAATTAGTTATTGTCAGATAAGGTGAATAAAATGTCAAAAATATTACAGAAATGTATCTAAATATTGAAACACTTACGAATTAAAATACAAAATAGGTACAGTGTGTCCCACTTAAGGAAATAGGTATATGTTAAATGTCAGAGAGCATAATATAGAGTTTCTTAAATTTAGTTTACTTTGCTGTATATTTCTATTTTAAAGCCATATATTCGGTATTTTTATTCAGCGCACGGAAAGTTTTTCCATGCGCTGTTTCAGTGCGCTGGCCCGAAAAACCCCATCTTTCATTATTGCTAAAACAGATGAAAATAAGGTGTTTTCAAAGAAGTATAATAAAAAATATTTTTTATTATATTTCTTTGAAAACGGAAACTTAAAACATTTTATCGGCATATTATAAATTTTATTTCTGACCGGGATATTATAAGCTTATATCGTCATAGTTACGCTATCAATAAAGAGGGTCATAACTCCCTTGGGACATTATAGATTCTATAATTCCCTCTACCTTTCACAAGTAAAAATAAAATAACAATATTTTATTGAAATCGGTCAGAAATAAAATTATCTATGTACCACGGGAATTAATGGGCCTTAATAACCTCAGGCAATTGCTGTCCCTCGGGCCGGAGGACCTGCAAACTTTGCAGACAATGTAGTGTTTGGTATGTATGATGTGTTTCCATGGTTATTCTCAAATTATTTCAAAGGTGCTTTGTTGTAAATTAGTTATTGTCAGATAAGGTGAATAAAACGGCAAAAATATTACAGAAATGTATCTAAATATTGAAACACTTACGAACTAAAATACAAAATAGGATATCATAGAGCATATAGAGTTTCTTAAATTTAGTTACTTTGCTGTATATTTCTATTTTAAAGCTATATATTCGGTATTTTTATTCAGAGCACGGAAAGTTTTTCCATGCGCTGTTTCCGTGCGCTAGCCCGGACAACCCCATCTTTCATTATTGCTAAAACAGATGAAAATAAGGTGTTTTCAAAGAAGTATAATAAAAAAATATTTTAAATAGGGGCAATCATCCACGAGAAATTAATAAATGAAATGAAGTTGCAAATTTTCACATAGTTATACCTAGTTCAAGTACACCCTGTGTTGTAAAAATTTCAATTTAGAAGTTCCGATTATTCAACGCCAGAGGAATTATCTATTAACGGGCCCTTAAATGGATGTTTATACAGCAGTTTTATTATTCACTCCGGAGCTTTGCTCGCTGAAACTTAAGTAACAAAGTATTAATCTCGAGGGGTTTACCGCCCTCTTAACCGACGGGGCTGATTGCGACCTCCGGGAAATTGGGAGAGCAGCCTGCCTGGGTTGACTGATATTGCGATTTAATAAAGTTTTTTGCATACTAAACTTCTTGTCTAATCAATTTTAAAATTTCTCGCCTATACGGGGTGTAAATTTGATTAGTACATTAATTTTACTGGAGGTAGGTTCGGATCCAAAAGCACGTCCATGGAAGTATAAATATTAATAAACGAATAAAAAGTTTTCCCGAAATTGAGACAGTTTGAGAGCCACTGAGCGCAAGATCCCCTCATTATCGAAGCGATGACTTCCTAGCCATATCGTCAGATAATTCCTTAAAAAATTAAAAAATTGGAGTGTAGCGGCTAGTATAGAAGCCCTCACCATATTTTAGCAATAGTCACATTTACCATTTCACTAATTTGTTTCCAGCACTCCACTTCTCACAGAAGTTGTTCGAAATATCGTTCTTCATTCCTAATACAAATACTCTTCGCTACATTGGTTTTTTATTGCAGTATCGTGGCTATTTTTAATTTCATTCGTAGCTACACATCCGACGTAGATTTCAGCACTTTTATTGTCCAGCATGAACAAGTAACATTATGCAGTTATACAATTATCAATTAATTCGGAGGTTTGAGCTTTTGTGACACTCTTCCCGCTTGGTGGCCTGGGGAAGACTGAGGAGAGCGTTGCGCTGGATTCAGAGAGGT
The DNA here is from genome assembly GCA_963920635.1 of Pseudeuparius sepicola. Classification (NCBI taxonomy): domain Eukaryota; kingdom Metazoa; phylum Arthropoda; class Insecta; order Coleoptera; family Anthribidae; genus Pseudeuparius; species Pseudeuparius sepicola. Next base: position 16,214,431 of record OY987298.1, read on the forward strand.
CGTTGACCGCCCAGTTATCAGCAGGTGCACTACCATGCAGGCGTGAACCAGTGACACTAAAAATGTTTTTATGTATTTATTTAATTTTGGAGTGGAAACAAATTGAAACAGATACATTGCAATGTCTTAAAATTCTTAGGACTCGATACTAAGTTGAGGTGATATAGGTACTCTTACTTGGCCCCTTCTTAGCTTTCAGGTAAAATAATTCTTAGTTGGCTCCTTGGGATAAATTCTTACTTGGCCCCTTCTTAGTTAGTGGCTTTTCTTTTGTCAGGTAAAATTATTCACCTTCTATTATTTATTGCACTATAAACGAAACATGAAATAGATACAGAATTACCATTACAATTGAAAATAAGAAAATAATAAATTAAAATTATATTTATTTAGAACTACCCACATACGAGATTATTGCACTTTTACAATATATGATAAATTACCTACTTAAACATCTACCGATACTAATTTCTTTATAAATATTGTCACCAAAGTGACATCTGTGGACCAGTGACCGAATTATCCAAACCAAGTTCTACCAAACAAAACAAAAGTAAAGATAGCAATAACAAACTTAATGAATACGAGGGACAGTCAATAAAGTACCTAAATACGAGGATGAATTAATAAGGTAAACAATAAATAGATCACAGTCCACCCGCCGACTCGGCGGAATCTGCGGGTATAAGTATAGCTCAGTTTCCAAGCTGGGTATCAGTGGATCCCGCTTTTCAGCAGCCACTAGATCGCCAACCACCCCCGAGGGGTCGGATCGGGCACAAGGTGCAGCTTTTCAGCAAGCCTGTGCTCTGGCCCGACTCCCAAACAGCACACAACATTCTCATAACATTCCCACAAAGTATGAATAATCTTGAAGAAAAACATTCCAAATGAATAGGCATAGAACATTTATGGCAACATGCTTTCTGAACTTTCTCGTTCATATTAGATAATTCAGGAATATTTATGGAATATTCGAAAGTAAACGTTCTAGGTATATTTTTAATCGAAATATTCATAGCAAAAACGTTTGTACAATATTTTGTATGAATGTTTCCATCATATTTACTCTGAATACCCTTATAACATTCCATTCACATTCTAATTGGCCGAGTGTGGAGTGAGAACCTCATACAACAAGATATACGCGTGCGCGTTAATTCCAGTACGCAAACACAGATTCTGTGACGCAGAGCACGGAAAAAAATATGAGCGCCGTTGCCATCACTGACCTAAATCCGACGGAACTACGGATTTCTCGCCAGATCCAATATAACTAAAATAAAATATTTTTGTTGACAAATTCAGGTTAAATAAATCCCTTAACTTCTAATTTCTCTTTAATTTGGCTACCGGTTATTAAGTATTAAACATAAATTATGATATAAGGGTCTTATTTGTCAAGAAAAATTGGAAAACTAGTAAGGGTTGTCATTGGCAACAAATAAAATAAAATAGATATAGGCATAAATTATTGATAGTTCAAAAAGTAGATTTATGTAGATTTTTCCAAAGAATTGAATGCAGCTAGAAAAAAATCAATTGAATTTCAAACAAAGAGTACTATATATATCGGACCTAATGACCGATATGTAAAAAAAATCAAGGTGTCGATTTGATTGCTCTGCACCACTACAATATCACTTCCGGTTTAGCTGGAAGTGATATGTTTCTGCTACTCGTATAACGTTACGAGCGATTATCTCTTGATTTTTAAGGTAAATTATATTGATGGTTCAAAAACGAAATTTAGGTATTTTTGTATTTTTCGTTCGTATATAGTGTCTTAGCTGGAACAAAAAAGTCACCGGCTAAACCGGAAGTGATATTCAAGTGTGCGGTGCAGATTTTTTGTTCGCTTTCCCCGTCAAATGAAAATCGCCAACTACAAAGATATAAAAGATTTGTGGGTAAGTACCTACCACTTGTTCATGGGCAACAAATTTTGGGGGTCGACGCGACAGGTTACCCTTTGTTTTATTATATCATAGTTACATACAGTTTTTCGTTTTTGAAGGCGGGAAACAAGTTTTAATACATTTTATTTTGACATTCTGGCAACGCTGCAGTCCCCCTCCGGGAGCTTGAGCTCTGCGGCGCCGCGTTTGCCCGGTCCGCCGCGATGCCGCCACGCCATGTCATTAGCGACGGCACGTTGTAGCGTAATAATGTACATAATAATTGTAAATTCTGTTGTTCAATAGTGTTGTGTACAGCGATTTTATTATACTAGGTGAGTACTCTACATCTATCTACATTGAACATTAAACCGTCGAGTGAAAGTTTAGAAATAACGACTGTTGATAAACCGATTGCCAAAAAATGTAACGGTGACTCGATGAGATCGGTAAATTTTTATTTGCTTTTCTCTAATCTTTCACTTAATGATTAAACAATATTTTGGCTGTGATATGTAATGTCCCGGCAGCGTAATATTACCTATTAGTGCATATAAGTCCTCGCTCCATTATAATTTGCATCAAAAATAAAATTTGTGTTTGTGGCAATGTCTCTAATAGTGTCGAACGTCGAACACCACCGACATCTCCATCTTGTTGGACAAATCGCTTTCTGTTTTTTTAACCGTTGCCCTATGATCTTCGTTTTTTTGACTATACTTAGTAAATAAGGTCCTTCTTTTAACATAAGCTTATTGGCGAATTTTTAATGTTTATGAGCATAGATAGACAACACTGGAAGCGAAATATTATATTTGTTCTAAAATGTTTTCCTTGATGGTTTCGTTTCCAAGTTACATAGGGTGCTAAAGTTAAAAAATTCTTATATCTATTTTATTATTTTTAAACCATGAAAGGTATTTGAACCAAATTTGGAATTAGTATACTTGTATGTACCTGGATATTGTTGCCATATTATGATCTAGTGTAATATTAAGTAAAAAATAATAAAATAAGAAGTATACCTACCTGATATAGGTACTACTGATATCTGACCGTATATTTTTTTTACTTTTTTAAATACAAGAAACAATTTTATTCAAAATTGAATAGCAAAGTTTATTAACTAGGTAAGTATTATAGTATAGTCTTTAATTTTTTTTACAGGCACAGTGAAAACAACTGGAACTGAGCTTTTTTCTGCGATTACCACAAAGCTTGGCTACAGCAGCTCTTGACGAAGGATGTAAGATGTAATGCCCTGAAGAACCGCATATATACAGGGAATATACAATAGGAAAATATTAGAATGTTTTTGGAATGGCCCATAAATATATATTCGAAATATTACTGAAATATTTTATTTCACCTAACAGGAATATTATGAGAATATTCAAAATTATATTCCTGGGATTTTGTGAGAACATTATGTACTCTCTACTTTAAAAGTGCACAGAATATTCTAATAATGTAAAAGATTATTACTGGTATATATGAATGTTCTCAGTCAATGTTCGCAGAATATTTGAAGAATCTGCTTGTGCTATCTGGGCTGCGAGGGGGCCTGACGGCGGATTCCTCCGGGGGTCTCGCTGGAGCGTTGGTGATCGCCGGGCTGTTGGAGATCGGTCTCCGCACATCGCGAGCCAGGGAACCTTCGCTCTTAAGGGGGGCCTCGCCATTGTATGTTTGGTTGCCTGTATCAATGTATTTTTATTTCCAACTAGCTGGAAAAAGTAGCGAATTTCAAAGGATTACTATTATTTTTAAAATATTTTAAAAATATCCATAGATACTAATGACACTAGTTTAAAAGTTATGGGCGAGAATTTTTTTTGAATTTCAAACTTTATGCCGGCATAAATTCGTCTATTTTGTCTCTTGATCCGGAATTTTACCTTCGTTAAGATGGGCAGAGGTTTCCGAATATGCTCGGAACGAAAACCCGGTAGTAAACATTGTAATTATCCAGTCTTGTTGTAAATAAAAAACATAGGCAAAATACCCTTAAATTATGCAGCGGGAATACCAAAAGTGTAGCTATTGTTTATCAGATGGCGCGAAAAACAGACGATCGATGAACGGTTGACGCTGTTGTTACAGGTCCAGTTTAATAATTACATATATTATGTTCATATGATCAATTTTACGTTTTGGCGATATAATATTTAAGCAACTAAGCTGTCTGATTACTTTTTTATGTTTTTGTATTACTTCCATATTATTATATACAATGAATTGCGAATTTTTAATATTAAAATAATATAAAACTTCAAAAGGTATATTCGGGAGACCCCCGTAGCTCAAAGACTCCGATTTGTGATTTTAACCCCTCTCTTTTTAGCAATGGTTCATCGATTTTTAGCTTGAAAGGTACACGGCGGCACTAAAAACTGCTTTAGTTGACTTTGCATTATTTATACGTATGTCGCCGTTATGTATTTTTCGTGAGGAAAACACAATCGTTAGCATATAAACTGACATTAGGGGAGGATTCATATGTCTATGTCTATATGTATAGGTATGTCGAAAATTATCTATACCGGGTGTTCCATTTTAAGAAGACGCACGTTTTCACTTGTAGGCAGACGACGTTTTCAAGGTCACTTGAATGTCAACTGTGTTTTTTACTGTTAAAGGCATATCTTTAGTTAAAGAATGTTATTCGGCACGTTTTCTGTAGGTATAGTATTGCTGGCTTAAAAGTTCTACAAAATTATGTTTAGTTTTTTCAATGAAATGAAACATGGTCTTTTATGTGTACATAAGGTGTTTCTTCGTTTGCATTAACACTACATTCAAACACACATTTTAAGTAACGCAATAATTAAGATAAATACATATCTCGAAAATAAAAAATGAAAAAAGAAAACGATATATTGATGCGAAAGAACATCTGCTGTACCTATATGTTAAACATCTACAGTGTGACCTCCGTTAAGGAGTTACCACCCTGGTAAAATATCTTTATTTGTTTACCGATTTTGATAAACTTTTTTTTGTTAGGTTCAAAAAGCACATTAAACAATGTGCGTAACTTTACTTTTGGGCTGTAATCACGGCCACCTGTCAACACATTGGCTCATTTTCAAAAAGTACTATTATTTGTTTAATAATATTTTTATTAGGTACAGGGTGTCCGCCTGAAGGTGATAGGAACATTCACTTTAACCATTCCGTATTTTTTGAGACAAATTAATGATTTAAAAACCAGTTTGTTGCAGTTTTTTTCCAAACAATGTAATGTCGTTTGGAAAAAAACAATCGAACGTCAAACAAAAGTTACAACCAAAAAACCTTTTTGGAAAAAATGAAGATGGTGCAAAATGTATCTTTTTATTAATTAACATATTTTTTTATTAACGGATAATAATAGAACATATATGCAGTTAACTTTGGGGTTACCTTTCGATTAAAAACGAGGAAAAATAACCGACTCAAACGTGGTCACGTGACTTTCGCTATCTGTCATTAATTAATATTAAAAAATAAAATCCCTAACGTTTAACTTGAAAAAGTCATTTCTATTTTAATGTTACATAAGCGCCTATTTCCTATTTATAAAATTTCTTAAAATTTTAAAAAGCCATTACTTCGTAAAAACTATTTTATATCACTAGCTATACAACATAATATACGAGTATCATTCTATAATTTTGTTACTTTTTATTATTACTAAAAAATATCGATAAGAATATGTCTTTTTCAAAAGAAAATTATATTAACGCTTTAAAATTCTATTGTGTTTGACAAAGTTGATGTACCGGCAAGCATTTAGGTAGTACCATAGAAGAATCTACTACGTAAATTCTTCTATGGTAGTACCTATAAATTTATTTACATTACATTTTCCATTACTCTAAATGTATGCCAAAATAATACATATATTAAGATATCAGCAAATAGTAGGTATTTCACGTATCTAACAAAATTCACAACTTTACATCAACTTTGGATCAAATACAATAGAATTTTAATTTCTTTCGGTTTATCAATATTAAGTACTTAATGAAAAGTTAATAGAATGATAAAAGATAAAACTATAGTGACATAAATTCTAAATGTTAGTTAGGCTAAGTATTGTGATCATTCATGCGGTTTTGAGGGAGAATTATTATGTCATGACAGTAGATTTGACAGCCGGTAGGTAGTCCTCTTACATAATATTTTACTCAACAATATTCTTAATAACAATGAAAAAATATAGAAAAATAAAGGAGCGTAAATATTCATATTATTATTTTGTGTTTAACAATTCACAGTTTCAATCCCAAAATACGCCAGGATGGGAGCGATGTGCTGTTATTTGTATAAAAAAAAGGGTCGGTCCGCCTGCCTCCCCCTAGACCCCTGGTTCCGACCAACGACCTTGCCGGGCAACAAAACAACTTATAAGGAACGGAAACTTATTTTAGCAAGGCGAAACATTACTTTTTATTCTCGCTCTGTACCAATGGCCGCTCTCCAACTCCAGCGCCATCTTACAGACACTTGCGCAATTTTTGCGCTCCAGTACCCAATTTCTGTTTTAGCAACATTTATCCTAGTTAGGAACACGGTCAAATGAAGGTCGTCGCGAGGTGATGACGTTTTATTTCCGTCCTTAAGGTTCCTCGCGCTGGTCAGTCGCGGTCCCGCTGGTCCACAGTTCCGCTACGCGTCTCGCAAACAGTCAAGATGCTGTTACAAACGGTCAGTGGCGTCGCGTGACTTCGGAAGCAGGGGGGGCACCTTAATTTTTTTCTCAAGACAATGAACAACATTTCAATATTTTTTTATCGCAATTTTAGTTTAACTGAAACAAAAATGGGAAAAGAAAACAATTAGGTACTCGTTTATTTTCATATTTTTAATAAACCAACGAGACAAATAATACATAAATCAAAAACAAAAAAAACTTCCGAAATAAAAAAAAACTTGTACTGTCACTGTCAGAAAAAACTTCCAAAATAAAACAAGTTGTATGTACTGTCCTATCATTAATACAAACAAAAAATAAATAACATCTAAAAAATAAAATCTAGAAAAGCTTTTTTATTATACTTCTTTGAAAACACCTTATTTTCATCTGTTTTAGCAATAATGAAAGATGGGGTTTTTCGGGGTAGCGCACGGAAACAAAAAAAAATACCGAATATACAGCTTTAAAATAGAAATATACAGCAAAGTAACTAAATTTAAGAAACTCTATGATATCCTATTTTGTATTTTAGTTCGTAAGTGTTTCAATATTTAGATACATTTCTGTAATATTTTTGACGTTTTCTTCACCTTATCTGACAATAACGAATTTACAACAAAGCGCACCTTTGAAATAATTTGAGAGTAACCATGGAAACGCATCATACATACCAAACACTATATTGTCTGCATTGTTTATTTTTTGTCAATTAAACTTGTTATAATATGCCGATAAAATGTTTTAAGTTTCCGTTTTCAAAGAAGTATAATAAAAAAATATCGTTCATTACACGTCCTGAAATAGATTTTTCCGTGCTTGCTTGACTTCCCGTATATGTCACGCGCGCACGGAAAAATCTTTATTTCCAGACTCGTAATGAAATATACTATTTAAAAAGAAGCTTTTATTTAAGCCATGTACTAAAATGAATAAAATAAAATAAGTATATAGCAAAATCGAGCAACTCTTACGCCTGGCGTAAACAAGACCACGTGAGTTGAAATATTCGCCAGGGCCGCACTGAGGCATGACCTTTATTTAATGTTAGTTTTACAATGGTTTACATCAAGATATTTGGGAAAAGAATTATTGGCTTAATTAAAATGGTTCAAAACATCGATAAAATTATTTGTGGCAGTGTCTAAATAGCTGAAAACAACAAGGTAAAACCGCGTAACTACACTTTTTCGATCGAGTACCTCCCTGTTGCCGACTCGGGTGAAACTTTATAGACTACCGACCAATCGCGGATCGTCATTGAACACGTGGTTTTATTTACGCCAGGCGTACGGATTGCTTGATTTTAGTATCGGTTTTTGTTAAGATAATTCAATGTCAAATTGCGACAAGTTCTTATAAATCTAAAAGCTTTTCGCGCGAATTTTAAAGAAAATACATACTTTGGCAAATAGGTACTTGCTTATCAACCAATCACTGTCCAACAAAATTAATTGGTACTTACTTTAATGAACATCTCGCGCGACATGCTTTTTGATTTACAAAAACGCAATTTGGCATTGAATTATCTTTACTGGAAACCTAGTCTTATTTTATATTATTTTATTCGATTTAGTATATGGTTTAAATAAAAGCTTGTTTTGACAAAGTTTTTTTACCTTTTATTTTATTTGATTCTCAATATCAGGAGGGTGGTAAAGAATTTAGTCCACCATCTTGGGACATCCGCTATATTGGATTTAGTATGACGCCACTTATTTTTTTGTACTCGTCATTTCATACCCATGTAAAATAGGTTGTGCAGAAATAGCATTGACTGACGTATTTATAAAGACTTCTCACGACTCGACTATAACTTCATGTCCCTGAAAGAAGCTGGCGCAAATAATCAACAATGCCTTTTGCATTGTATTTTGTCTCGGAAGGGCGCATGGTGACCCAAAAAAGTGTCAGACGCGACAGTCGTGAGCAGTCTTATTAATGCGGACAAGTTAAATAAGAGCTTGTAAAAATATCATGCATCTTTTACAGGTCAGGCACATCATATTTACTCAATAAAACTTCATTCTTCGACTGCTTTTTTGGGCAAAACATTCTATCAAGTGCGAGGCGAGTCAGGTTAAGACAAATCTATGCACGCGCGGCCAAGCGGTGCCTACCGTAGCCCATGAGGCCAAAACTATAGGCACCATCACACCGCTCATATGTAATTAATTAAGTGATTGCTGTGAATTATTTCCATTTTTACCTTAGGTAGGTAGTGTTATAAAATTCCCACCTAACAAAAACTGGGGGGCCCGTGCCCCCCTGGCCCCCCCGACGCGACGCCACTGCAAACGGTCGTGTGAGTTTTGGAACAATACAAGTTATTTTTGTGTATACCTGTGTCTCATTGGATTACGCTCCGTCCGCGACAGCGACCCCTCCCAGTGATCCGGGCAAGCCGCGAGGGTTACTCCAACCAAAGACAATTCCCTCCAACCGTCCAACCGTCCGGCGCACACGATTAGTGTGACAATATAATCATTAACTGTCTTTTTTATTCTTTCATATAATAATACATATTTTGTCTTCCACTTTCTTTCTCCCTTCAATGCACTTATTAGTTGAATGAGATTAGGATTTCTTCTGGAAATTTTGTTGTTGAGGCGATTGAACCAACCCTCCAGACAAATTGTTGTTCTGTGTCTTTCATCGTAGCATATCCACATAAGTATCTTTTATAAGGTCATTTTCCATCCACTGGTCAATAAAGTAGGTACCTATTGAAAATTTGTATTTTGTGGCAGCTCGGTGCATTTTCCATGATATGTAACCAACCAACCATCATCTAATTTTTCGTGCCGTATATGTGATAAAGCAGCACACATTCTTAAATGTAAGCGAATTTCTTCGTTTTTCCTGTACTCATTTATAAGTTCTATTTCTTGCACTTTTCGCCATAAACACCTGGTTGAAGTGAAAATTACATGCCTGTAATCTTCGCATTGGGAAAGCATGTTCGTAGTGCCTGCATGAATTGCTGGTAATTCGAAGTCGATGTTGATATTTTTCGGCACCCACTTTGGAACTTTTTCTTGAATTAATTGAAACAACCGTTGGTATAGGTAGGTTTTCTGAGTTTTATCTGGAATCAATGCAAAAGCAACAGGAATGATATTGCATTCCATGGACATGCTGCCGATATCTGCATGAATTGTGTAAAGTTGGCGGAATTGTGGGCTGCAGCTTTTAAAAGTACCACCTCCAGAGAAATCTGAACACTCCATCATAGTTTGTTGGGCAGTGGGGGAAGCGAATACCAAAATTTTGTCCAGGCTGCCGTCGTCTACAAGCAAAAATTCTTTCGATAGTTGCTTAGGAACATAAATATTCTCCCGATTTTTGAATATCATAACACAGACTGCCTTATTTCTTACAGCATATGGCAAAGATTTTAAATGCAGGAAGGGTGCTCACAAACTCCAATCCAGCATCCCTGAGGGTGGCCATTTCTTGCTCGAAAATTTGTGTAACTGGCACTAATTCTTCTCTTGACCTCTTTTTAGCTCTACCAAACAGACACTAATATCTTGACGGCGACATTGGGGATAAACCGATGAATAGTTCGCCGCACAATTCCGTGTTTTGACGAATTAGTTGCTCTACCAGGACAGGATTTTTTATTCATCTATATCCAAAAAGCCGTCGAATTTTTGTTTTCTCTTTTAAAGCAATATTTGCAGCCAAATTCCAATAAAACATTTCCACATTTTGTACTTTCGATGATTTGACACTCCATCGCACAATCGAAAATAGCGACACACACGCGAAATCAAAACTGGAAGTAATGTTATCAGAAATTTCTGCATGTATTTAAAATGATTTTATTCATAATTTAAATTAGGTCCTAACCTATAGGTGCGGTCAATGATTGTCGATAATCCTAATTACTCTCTTGATAATCCTAATTACACTCTCAGGTAGGGGCCAAGTAAAATAACGAGGGGGTTCATAGAAAGGTATGAAACAGGTCAGTCTCCAAGTAAGACGTAACCAACTAAGACACCGTTGAGGAATAGGTATATTTTAATTTAGTTATTAGTTTTTATAAAAATGTAGGAAGTTTTTAAAATATGCGATAATTTTCTCCCAGAGTGTAGGATTTCTATCATCACATTGAGCAATGATAACATTTTACAAATTCTTAATATTCACCAATAAGAATAAAACTTCCAATTAGACTGTTCTATTTGACTACCAACTAATTTATTACATCCACCTACTCCTTTTTAGTTCGTTAGTTCATTACCGTCGAATTTACTATCGCGAAATTGCGAGAGGCGGCAAAAGTTTCGGCAATTAATACTGTTTCCTGAAAGGGGCGTTTTCTAAATGGGAAATTAGACACGAAACACCCGCGCATCAAGAAAAAGAGGGAAGGAGTCTCCAGATTAACGAGTTTCGAATAACGGATCGCTTTATAAATTCCCGCAACGCTCCTGGAAAAATAATTCGCAGGTTTCTTCGGCAGAAGAAGTTCTTTAATGACTGCTGATGGGGATAGGTGCCAAATTCTTCAAATTCTTACTTGGTAGTAGCACAGACCTATATAGCTTCGTATATAGGTCTGTGGTAGTAGAAAATGCGCAAACTGGGGAACAGTCCACATTTTAAATTTACAAGTACCTAATAGTTTTATAACTTTAACAGATATATATTTTTTTAATCGGCATTTTAAAGTCTCAAAACTGCCATTCATCAGCATGCAGCGTTAAGGTAGGTACCTACATTTTTGAACGATTTTTTCAATAAGTAGGCCTTGTGGAAACCAAACGTCAAACAAGTCTGTCGCTCGTCAAACGTCAGCTTCCTTGCGGAATTGTTACCTATAACAACGCAATCCGCAATCTTTTAGAAGGTAAGCATTCGTATTTTGGTTGGTTTGAACATCCGTAATATTTTCTACGTAGACTGCAAGAGAGCCAATCAGTGTATTTTAGAAGGTTGGTATGGTGACGCGGATGACGCGCTAACAAGGCACCCGTGATAATTGCGTTTTAATTATGAACAGATACGTAATTTTTTTATTACATGCCAGTCATTACGTGTCAGTCATTACGTGTCAGTGTTCGTAACAATGGTCTTACTTATAACCTAAACCGTCACTTAATAGGTATGTTGCTAGCATATGAGTAAGAGCATCAGTATCACAACACAAGATCAGCACTTTGAATAATAATTACTGATAAGTGACGAATATAGAATGAGGCGCAAACTCTTTTTTTATTTTAAATTAAAACTTCTTTTATGGTAGTCACTAGTTGTGGCTACTATACAGGGTGTCAAAGAAATAAGTGCGAAAGTTTTAACCACGTAGTTAGTTCATCACAAATGTTAAAATTTTAAAATTGTAAATAGGAATTGAACAACCTAATTCATCCCCATTTTTGCGCTTTTTTACAAGCTTTTATTTATGTATGTATGTGTGGGTACAACTTTGAGTATAATCGTTCACTCAATGATGCCAACTGGGTACAATCAAAATTCCTTATATTTAATGAGAAAAGTCCCTACAATTCCCTAGATGTTCTAAAGTCTATGCAAGTTACAGAGGCAGTGGATCAAAACATTGGCCACCACTTGACCTATTATTGGTCTGATGCGGTCGTATGACTTTGTTTATATCTACTGCCGCTGTAACTTGGATAGACTTTAGTTTCAAATATATCTCTAGAATTTGAATAAAATCCTAGATTTATACGAATAATAGAATCTTAAATCTTAAGTTTTTAGAAATACTTCTTTATTAAACATAAAACAGAAACAAGAACATAGGTACAAAAGTCAAAAAACAAACAACTCTTTAAAAACATAAACAAAACACTCTTAAACAAAAACAAATACCTTAAAAATTCTTTAAAAAACTAGACAGATAGAACCTGTTAGAAAAAGAAGAAATCCCTAAAAATAACTTAAATTCCCTATTTCCCTAAATGGAACAAATATCTCTAGAACTAGGGAGAAATTCCCTATTCCATACTGCAGAGCGCGCGGCTTAGATTATCAGCAGAAACTTTAAGAGTTCCACGTTACTTGCCGCCTATATGGTAATTTTAAAAAAGGTGATCACTTTTATAAAATTTATAGGTACCTACCTGATTTAATTATAGGTATAAAAAAGTAGCAAAACTTTTGTAATTTTAGAATACCTACATGCCCCGTACCTACTTCACATCAGTTGCCTATAAACAAATAAAAATTCAATACTTTCAAAATTAAGGAAGAATGGAATATAAAAAAGAAGCTGTCAAATTGTTATGCAAAGCAGAATGATAAAAAATATACCAGTGTTATATAACATTAATTAAGGAAAAAATAAATAGGTAAGTGTTTACTAAAGTATTATTATTACCATCAATAAAAATTTATTGATTGACCACTTTTAGTGATTTGACCTACAATGTACTGGGTGAGTCATCATATTTTGTACCCATCTTTTTTAACAAAAATGTTGGTACCTACCTGAGTTGGGTTTTTCTATTTGAGGTAATACTTAATTAGCCAGTATATTTAAGTCGGTTCGAGTTTAAAGATACCTAAGTCGTTTACAACCGTATTAAACTTTCTTTTCCATAACTTCTTATAGTCGCACACATAACTTTTCCTTCTGAGAATTGTTTCCCTACATGTGATTAATATTTATCACTGGCTTATCCGGAACAATGTTTCGTATCTCGGGACATTATTAATGCAATTTTTCTGCCCGGCAGTCTCGACGGCACTGGGGTTATCCCCCTGGTTTTCTTATCCGTATTCATATCTCCACGCGTGCTTTATTACCTTAAAAGGTTGACACTCCCAGAAGTAGAGCTCTCGAAAATTTTCGCTTCCCTTCTTATTTATTGCCATTGGAAAAGGAAAGGACCATTCATTTATTTATTAGGTTATATACCTCAAAAAGTATATAGGGTGTCCCGAAATTAGCCTACCATAATTTACCAGCGTGTTCTGCGACCCAAAAAATGAAAAAAGTTCCTATAAACATGGCGGCAAAAATGCCCCCTAAGGGGGCTATAGCCCGCTAAAAATGGGCACTAAGATAAAATTCTGAAATTTGGTATGTGATGTACCTGTGAGATTTGACATTTGTCGAGGTAGCGATAGTTAGACATTATTAATCATAGGTTTCCTAAATGGGGGTTAAGGGGTTAAAAATACCCAAAATTTTGTGTGTGTGTGCTTTTTCCCCAAATTTATTGCGAAATTATAAAATTTCAGGGTATTCTACGAAAAAAATGGTGCTTTTGTTGAACTTTGATAGCGTGCACTGTTTTTGAGTAAAATCGTATTTAAAATTGTTTGCAGAGGGCCATGAAAATGCGTATTAGAAATTAGCCTGCCATATTTTACCGGCGTGTTCAGCGACCCAAAAAAAAAATTGAAAAAGTTCCTATAAACATTCCTATAAACATTCCTCAAAAATGCCCCCTAAGAGGGCTATATCTCCCGAAATGGACAAAAGTGTCCATTTCGGGAGATATAATATTTAGGGAAAAAAACTGTTTGCCAAAGGGCAAACAGTTTTTTTCCCTAAATATTTACAGAACGAGCAAAGGTAAAATTCTGAAATTTGATATGTGACATACCTGGGAGAACAAATAATGAAAAAAGCGCACAAAAAAATTTGGGATATTTTTAATACCTTGATCTCCCGTATTTGGGACGCCTATGATGAAGAATGTCAAACTATCTCTACTTCGGTAAACGTCAAATCTCACAAGTATATCACGTACCAAATTTCAGAATTTTATCTTTGTTCGTTCTGGAAATATTTAGAAAAGAACCGTTTGCCAAAGTGTCCATTTCGGAGGCTATAGGGAACTTTTTTGAGGCCATGTTTATAGGAACTTTTTTCATTTTTTTTTTATCAAAAAACGTGGTGGTAAATTATGGCAGGCTAATTTCTAATATAGGCATTTTCATGGCACTGCAAACAATTTTCAAAACGAGTTTACTTGAAAACGATGCATGCTATCGAAGTTCAACAAGAGCACCTTTTCTTCGTAGAATACCTTCAAATTTCATAATTTCGCAAGAAATCTTGAAAAAAGTATACAAAAAATTTTTTGGATAATTTTAACTCCTGAACCCCCCTTATTTGGGACGCCTATGATTAAGAATGTCTAACTATCGCTACCTCGGTAAATGTCAAATCTCACAGGTACATCACATAATAAATTTCAGAATTTTATCTTTGTTCGTTCTGGAAATATTTATAGAAACCCGTTTGTGAAACTGCCCCTTTCGGGGGCTAGAGCCCCGTTAGGGGGCATTTTTGAGGCCATATTTATAGGAACTTTTTTCATATTTTTAGGTCGTAGAACACGCTGGTAAATTATGACAGGCTAATTTCTGGACACCCTCTATATGTTTTAATGTTTTAAATGAATAAAAAAGCAAGCTGAAAGCGGTTTAAATTACGCGACAAATAATAATTACTTATTTATCCTCGCGGCTGACTGACAGCTCTATAACTTGACGACGTTTCTTCTTCTTCACCGAAATCATAGTGCCCAAAGTACCTATCTTGAGCATAACAAGTCCCGACGATTTGTGATTTTCCAGGACAAATTCCATGGATATGTATATGTGTCCTCCGCTCTAGTTCAAGCTAAAATGCCTAACCTCAGCCACTGTACTACAAAATAACCAAGTGGAAAGGAGTAATAATAATGATGATGATGTAATATGTTTTGCCATAAAGGCGCAGACCCCAAAGCTTCCCGGCAAAATTATCTACTTAGGGGGGAAGGGTTTAGCCAGATCTTGGAAGGAAGGGGGAGATAAAATAATAAAGGGGGGCATATGTGCTCAGGGGCTAATAACCGGGATGTAATGTTTATTGAGATTTCGCTATGCGGCTGCGTTGGGAGTTTATTTCCTTGTAGGACATTTTTGATTTGATCCAAAGCGAAGGAGAGGAATAATTATAAAAACAAAATGCAAGAAAAGAAATGACCTCGATGGAAAAAAGTCCTGTGTCGCAGAAAAGAATTCCATCTCATAAACCATAGATTCTTGACCTCAAAATATGAGGATTTATCCACATTTACCAATATTCAAAAAAGCTTGTCTTAAAAAAAAACACACGGGAGTAGTAATACAAAGAGAGTACGGGCTCACTTTGACCTCAGTTGACCCCTTGATCCTGAGAGTCCCCTACGGCCCGAGGTCACGGGAGCAAAGTGGCTACGTCATGCCCGAGGTCACGTGACGTCACCGGATGACCCCAGTTGACCCCTAGATCCTGATAGGTTGACCTTTGCCCTTTTGGCCACGTGTGACCCCCAGTTGACCCCCCCCCCCACTCCAACGGTGGGGGTCAGCCCCCACTCCAACGACGGGGCAACCCCCACTCCAACGGCTTGGTGGGGAGAGGTCTATATATCCGAGCGCAAGAGCAGTTTCCCCTTATATACACTTGCAGTTTTATACAGTCTAATTTGCCGAGATATCACTTCCCCCAATTTCGATCAATATACCATAGATTTTGTTACAGCCGGGTCTATTGGAAGACTTTTGGGGTTTTCCGAACGATACTTAGATAAAGGGAAAGTGCACGTTTCAGATTTGCCGGTAAATATCATTAAAGTTAGAACGATACATATAGATTGTAACATCACAGCCGGTGCTTATTACGTAAACCGACCTACGCACACGATTTACGAATTCGCCGTTGGGGTCGACCCCGGTTACGCCATAGACGAAACCCCTAAAAATTTACTCTACGTGCCTGTCACGAAACGTGAAATAAACAACCTGACCATAAACATCCTCGATCAGAATTTCAAGCCTGTCAATTTCAGAGGTGAAGAAATTATCGTTAGATTGGAAGTGAAACGACTGTCTATGTGAAATGCGTTTGGTTTTTGGAGGCAACTACCAACCGTATAACAGGCGGTTTAGTGACCTCCGACCCTCATTGACGAAGACGTCATCGAAGTGGAAACACCATTGCAACTTGAATCTAACGCCGGAAAACCGTCGATTTCTAGAAGCACTCGGCTACCATGTCGTTAACGCCGCAAGTATTCGACGTGCACCGCACTCCAACCCTCGATGAGTTCATTCAGCGATTAGAGCAACGAACATATTACCCGTTTGTGAAATCTTTTCTGAATAATGACATTGTGGAGATAACGATTAACCAAGGAGACACTTGGTTATTGATGTATGACGCTACAATTTATATCAAAGGTAAAATAGAGAAGAAAACGGGAACGGGGAAATGAGTTTTGCTAATAATGGAGGTGCGTTTCTCTTCGATTCGATTTCATATGAACTGAATGGAAAGGAATTGGAAACAATTCGAAATCCTGGAATTGTGTATTCGATAATATAAATATAGCGGATGTCAGATTGATTTTAAATGGTGAATATTTTCCTTTTGAACGGCTGAGATTGGATTTTAATGGCAATGACCTTGCTTAGCTACACCGAATACAAAAATAACGCAGCTCTCTTTGTCATCGACTGTTCCCGACGAATAGAGTCCATGAAAAGCACCACGGTTGACGTAAAGCTGGACATCGAGAGTAACGAAGGATTTCCAGCCTCAACCCGAGCTTATTGTATTATTATACATGATAGTACCATCGAATATTTACCATTAAGTGAAGTAGTTAGGGAACTTATGTAGTTTAATTTTACGCAGAGTTTTTTTAGGTGTAAGGTATTATTGTACTTGTACTTGACCTAATAAAATAATAAAAAATAAAATATCGGTGTTTCCTTTCCCATACATTTTCCGAAATCGATAAATAAAGTGGTTGGGGTAGACAGATCCCCATTAAGATGAAAGTCGCCGTAGTGGACGCACAGGGATTTATGATAGACGGACGTTTCTGTCCTAAAGAGCTGACAATAAAAGTTAACGATGAAACTTTACATATTCTTATAAGACCTCCGAAAACCTTTAGTGATCTCAACGAACGCGACAAAAGACAAGTGCGGTATTTGGAGAAAAATCATTTGGGGATCGCATACACTAGCGGCCATGTGGACTACGTCGAGATGGAAGGTCTCCTAAAAAAATATCTCAGTGTCGAGCGCGTCTACGTCAAGGGTCAACAGAAAGAACGCTTCCTACGAGAAACCATCAATGCCGAAGTAATTAACCTGGAACGTCATTCAGGCGTACCTAAATTTGAAAAAAGCATTTCGATGTGTGCACACCACAACCAAGAGTCAATGTGGATGTGCAGTTTCATAAATTGCGAGAAATTATTTGCCTGGCTCGGTAATGGGAGGCAGGCGCCTCCCATTAAGATTCCCCCCACCACAAACGCCTCCCACTTCTGTTTCATACCTATTTAAACACAGCGAGCATGTCCCTACTGTGTATAAAATGGAAGAAGTGTGTGACTATACAAACCGAAATGATAGATTGAAATCTTTCGCGAAGTGGTCAAATCCGTCGATTTCCCCAATACAATTGGCTGAAGCGGGATTCCATTACACAGATTATGAAGACGTAGTCAAGTGTCCATTTTGCTTCATAGAAGGCTACCGGTGGGAAGAAGGCGACGATCCATTGCAAGACCACGCAAGTTGGAACCCCAGTTGCCCTTTCATCCAAGCAAGTAATGCGGGACTTAATACGACGTTCGCGGATATTAAACCCTTGCCAGTGGTCGCAATACTACCAAACTCCGTCGTCGAAGATACCGTAGTTCGTCAACCTCAAACCGCATCAAAAAGTAATTTATGTAAAATTTGCTACAACAACGATATACAGGTTGTGATGATTCCCTGCGGACACGTAATGCTTTGCATAGAATGCGCACTTCAAATCTCCTCATGTCCTTTGTGCAGAACGATGATACTTGAAAAAGTGCGTGTCTATCTACCATAAGCTATTTATGTAGTAAATGTATAAAACAAATAAAATTTTAAATCAAAAACTTGTTTTTATTTTGGGGTCAGTCGCCTATATATTGAGAAGTAGCACGCAGAATTTCTCAGTTGACAAGATGCAAGTTCAGCAACAGCAAGTTTGTCTCCCTATCGAAAATCTAGATGTCATACAAGGGGGTACGGTAAAATCAAAACACGGTACCCTACTACCAGACTCGTTTAGGGCAATCTTGTGTGGACCTAGCGGGTGTGGTAAAACGAACGCACTCCTTAGTTTGATTTTCAACGAAAACGGTCTGAAATTCGAAAATATCTACTTATATACGAAATCGTTGTACCAACCGAAATATCAATTATTGCAGGATGTAGTAAAAAAAGTCGGTTGCATCGGCTTCTTTCCGTATACGATAAACGAGGACGTCATCGATCCGTCGGAAGCTCTAGAAAATTCGATATTCATATTTGATGATGTGGCCTGTGATAGACAAAATAAAATCAGGGAATTTTATTCGATGGGGCGCCACAAAGCGGTGGACGTCGCTTATCTATGTCAAACGTATTCGAAAATTCCGAAGCAGCTCATACGCGATAATTGCAACGTGATCGTGTTATTTAAACAAGACGACGTAAATCTGAAACACGTTTACGAGGAACATGTGTCGCCAGACGTCACGTACGAAGATTTCAAAAAGCTGTGCTATCAATGTTGGGACGACAGCTATGGCACTCTGGTCATAGTTAAGGATTTTAGTCTGAAAAACGGGCGGTATAGGAAAGGTTTCGATAAGTATATAAGGCTGTGAGTACTTCTCTGACGTTAGTGGTCAACATGCCGCTGACGTCAGAGGATCAAATTCTAAAAGCGCACCGCGCAAGGAAAATCAGTGAACTTGCACGAGCGATTAGAAAAAAACACACGGCTTTGAAGTTGGGGAAATTCGATGAAGACGAGACGCTGGAAAAAATATTCAAACCAGTGACGCAATCTATCAAAACGTTACAAATAAAAAAAGACATTCTAGACATCGAACCGAAGAAAGAAAAAACTAAGGTGGAAACTAAAAAAGAAGAAGAAATTGGGGAAAGCAGTGATACAAGAATACAGAAAAAAGTAGAAACATTAAAGCAACGGATTGAAAAGTTAAAAGGAGATTTTACCCCGAAACTTCCACCACACGCCGAAAAGGCAACGGCAGATTTTAGTCCGACACTGCCATCAGTTGAAGAGAAAAATGAAGAGGAAGAGGAGATTTTTGAAGATGTATCTCAGTATTCTCCTACCGTTGTAAAGGACTACCTAGAAGCATATCCGGAAATAGCTCGACCGTATATTCAAAAATATAACGCAAAGGCACCCCAAATCGATTTTGTATACGGACCCAAGTATAGCGCAAGCGAATCAAAATGGACCTTGGGAAAAAAAACTTTAGATTTCGATAGAAAAACGTCGGATATAATAGTGGGTAGGAAGAGGTATAAAGGTACCAAAGGACTTTTCCAATTGATTTTTTATAACGATCCTCGAGCCAATTTGGTGGAGATGAAAAATTATAGTAAAATTCTAACTGAAACGTCGGTACATCTGAATAGCGCGGGTAAATTTAGAGGTTCATCTCGATATAAGTACACGAATGTTATTAAACCATTACTAAAACGCGGAGAAGATGAGGGGGCAAGCGGTAAAGGTATGCGTCTCACTTATAACGAAAAACCGGTGGAGTACATGTTTTGGGACGACGTCAACGAATTAGTTGACAGATTGCGATTACTGGTGGCATCCAAAAACGCCGGCAACACTTCTCACGACAACGAAATCGTATCCATTATAAACGAACTGAAGGAAGCTAAAGTCATCAGATAACTTAGTCGCGCTGAAGAAAGCGGGTCACAAATTTCGATATGAACTCTAAGTATACCAAGGAAAAAATTCAACTGATTAGGGAATTGCATAAACCGATACGAAAAAAATACCCTAGGCGTAGAACTATTATTAAAGGTTTGGATGATCTTTGGCAAGCCGACCTAGGACAGCTGGATCAGTACGCCAGCCGCAATAGAAACTTTAAATTCATACTAGTCGTGATCGACTGCTTTTCCAAATTTGTCTGGTGCAAACCGTTAAAATCCAAGTCGGGAGAAGAAGTCACGAAGGCTTTCGCCGATATTCTCAAAAATTCCTCGGGGCGTCGACCTCGAAATCTCCAGACCGATCAAGGCAAGGAATTTTACAACTGTCATTTTAAGAAGTTATTGAATACTTTTAACGTCAACCACTATAGCACGTTTAGCGACACGAAAGCGGCGATAGTAGAGAGAGTGATCCGCACCTTGAAAGAACAACTGTTCAAGTATTTCAGTTTAAGTGGCACGTACAAGTGGATCGATATTTTACCGACGCTAGTTGACGAATATAATGATAGGAGACATAGAATCATACGTATGAAACCCAAAGATGTGAACAAAACAAACGAACGGAACGTTCTTAATGCCTCTTTCAGTCACGTAAAGACTTTCGATAAACAAAAGTTTAAACTAGGCGACATAGTTAGGATCAGCAAAGTCAAGCACGTCTTTCAGAAGGGATACACGCCCAACTGGACGACTGAATTGTTTAAAATCTCAAAGGTTCAAATTACGAACCCTCCCACATATCTCTTGGAAGACTTGAACGGAAGACCTATCCAGGGGGGTTTCTACACCGAGGAATTGCAAAAAACGTCCGATCCAGACGTCTTCTTGGTAGAAAAGGTGTTGCGTAGAAAAGGAAAGAAGATTTTGGTCCGTTGGCTGGGGTTCGATAAAAGCCACGACTCCTGGATAGACGCAACAGACGTCTTGTAGTAGTGGCGGAGCATGGGTGACAGTAGTGGCTACGAATCTGACGCAGCCGGCGATGTCGATGACGTTCCACAGCAAACGACTCAAAGAGAGAGACTTCTTCTGTTGAAAACATGTTTTCATTTGGCACCTGGTCACGTATATACCGTACATTGTGGGTTGAGTCCACTACGATTTTTTACACCTGCTGTAAATATCGTCTGCGGACAAGGTACCCGAGAAGAATGCGTTATGACCATGGACCACGTGGAGTGGAAAGAACTTATCTTGCACCTGTATAAGTTTTTCGAACACGGTGATGGTCTGCCTGTGAAATTTGGTTGCGACATGGAATTGGACACGATTAATTCGGACGGACTAGAAATCGTGTCGCTCGGCAGAAACGGCGTATACTTTTACTTCAGCGAGGCATGTTGTATCGAACTGCTACGCATAGATAAGGATGTTTCTTTTAAAATCGCTTTATTGCACAGTTTTAAGTTAGTTGATTTCTATTTTAATTTTTTAGATACGGTAAATGATATGTTGATAAAAAGTAATTTTAGAATAAGTATTAGAGATACTATTAAGTTACTTTGTAATCCAATGTGTAACATAGAAAAGTATTGTATTTATGAACTCTTTTATCTTGATAGGGAGTTTTTGTTAGCTGACTTGTATAGGAGAAGGTTTTCTTAAATAAAACGACATTTTAAAAATATTTTTTTATTCACACACCCACACATTCTCACATTTCAATCTACATCTATGATATTCTTATGACCCCAAGGCAGGGTGACTATATTGTCGACGATATATCTCTTATTATCGAAAGGGTTGAGGCCGACTTTGCTTTGTTCGATACTAAACACCGTATGGGCGTAAGAACGTATGGTGCACTGGCTGGCGATTTTTTCCCTCTTTTCGAACAAGCAATCGACGTAATCCTGGTACGTGATTTTATTTTTTACCACGCTGTATTTGACTCCCTTGGCTTTTTTCACGCACTTCTTTCCCCCGTCCACCAGATAAGTATACATTTTCGATCGGAGTCCGACGAAATGGGTTAAGATCCTACCGTTTAACTCGTCCTTCATCAGACCCGGCACTTTTTTATTTACTAGCGGAATTTCGTAACCATTATTAGGTGGGAAGTCGGAGGTGTCGAAACGAGCTAAATTTTTAAGTATGACATCGCGGTAAACGTCATCGCAAGAAATTTCATAGATGAGACTGTCCGTGTCCGTGTACAATAATTGACAGTCGGAAGGCGAGGAGTTTTTTAGCATAAAATCGTAATGAAATTCGTAGACGCAGGTTTTGGATATGTCTAGAATCGCCATTCCTATATACAGCGGCTTATTAAAGTTAATACGCGTCTTATTCAATTCGACGCTAATTAGGTTTTCGTCGAATATCGATCTGGATCTAAAAGCCGGACACGAAATTAAATGTTTCGCTCCGTACCTGCCCTCCCACTTATTCACCAACTTAACGATTCTGTGTTTCCTAATATTTTCCATGGTTTTTCCGTAGATAGCGTTGTTCATAAGTTTAATGATGGTCTTTTCGAAATCAAACTTTGCCTGCGCCCTCAATCGCGTGTTGAACTTTATGTATGGCGCCAAAAAAGAGGACTGTTTAAATTTTAAAATTCTGTGCGTCTTTTTTAAAATCAGACCGTGATTCAGGGCCTGCTTGAGCGCCCTGTAATGTATCACGTATTTTTCTTTAGGATAAAGGGTGGTCATGAGTTTAGACGATTTCGCTTCCGGCGGTATGCGATGTTCGGCCGCGAAAGGTAGATCTTTGTGCGAGTCATGTAGTTTAGTGACGTCGATGGCGTCGATATTGTCGACCCAACGAAAATCCCCCTGTGGCAGACACTCGCACATCGCCCAGCCGTACAGATTATTAACGTCTAGATACAAGATATATTTGGAGGGATCCCTCGGATCGTACTCTTCCATGTACTTGTTATTAGCTCGCGCGAAGCGCTTACAACACTGACTCAGTCCGCCCCTAACGCCCCTCTCGAAAAATAGCAAAATATCTATATCTTGAAACGTCTCCAGTCGACAGCCGGTGAATTTTAACATACAATCATAAGTATACCCTGGCATGGTGTAATACCAAGCGAGATCCAATCCGTAATTAGCGTGACACGACTTTCTGAACGTTTCGAAGATGTCGGTCAGCAGCATTATGTCGGTTTTTAAGTACAAATCCGAGTACTCGCCGATAGTCTGTATGTGGAATTTTTCCCAAATAAGTTGCGCGTGCGCGTAGTCACTTTCGGCAATATCGGTGTCGTTTAGTTTGTTATAGAATTTATCGATGGGCGGAAGCGAATTTTCTCGTAATTTCTCCAAGTCGTCGATGTAGTCGTAACAAAAAACGCCTTTTCTAGTTAACAATGCCAAATCGTCAGAGGTAACGTCACGAAATTCCTTTCCGGTATTGACGAAATCCGCTTTTGT
This sequence comes from Pseudeuparius sepicola, assembly GCA_963920635.1. Classification (NCBI taxonomy): domain Eukaryota; kingdom Metazoa; phylum Arthropoda; class Insecta; order Coleoptera; family Anthribidae; genus Pseudeuparius; species Pseudeuparius sepicola. Next base: position 16,238,163 of record OY987298.1, read on the forward strand.
GAGAGAGGAAGCTAGCGTGTCGAGTGAAAACCCCATGAATCTGAGGGAATCGATAAAGCGGAATTTTACGTTGGTGTCGGCGTCGAAAATCGTAAAACTTATGTATTTTTCTTTATTTATGGGAAGCAGGGTGATATGATTGCGTTTGGCGAGATCCCTGATTATGAAATGACTGTCGTAACCGCTGAAATTGTGAAATACCACGGGGATCATGAACGAATTTCTATAATTTAGATTACAGCTCTGATGGGCATACCCACGAAACCGCGAAGTCAAATGACAATGATCGCGAACTATGATGTCATCGGGAGTGAATCTTTTCTCGCAAATATGGCAATTCGCCGTGGCATTTTTCAAACTTATGTTTTCCTTCATCGGTTCGACGTTTGTCAGTTTCGACGCGACAAATTTCGCGATTTCCTCCATCTGATCCGCGAACCAAGACATGCAATCCGGCCCTCGATAGCTTTTGTAGAAAGACAGAGAGTTATCGTAGGAGCATTTAAAATAAAAGCCGGCGCTGAACGCCTCGTGTTTCTGATACTTGGAAGTCTGGGACATCGGCTCAGAGTCGTGATAAGGTTTTAGAATAGACTCGAAATCCGAGTACACGACGAAAGGAGTACGTTCCTTATGTACGTAGTTTTTAAAGTATATAAATTTTTCTTTGGGGAACGTTACCTGGTAATTATTCCGTTCTCGACAGTAAACCGCGTGCTCGTCTAATTTCGCTTGGGTTTGAAAATAATTCAGACATCTGTCACATATGAACATTTTGCCGTTGTGTTTATTCATTTGCGTTGAAATTAGACGCGATAAATTTTTAATCCAACAGAAATGATATTTTATATCTGTCATTGGGACGTCTTCCGCGGGAGGCGTCTCGTAATCGTTCATATTCGGGAAATATTGATCCTGAACGATGAGTAAGTTCACGTGCCTATCCATCTTCTTTTTTGTTAACCGCACCGGACCGGTATTAAATTTACGCGGATCTTCACATACTAACTCTAGGGCGTACACGTTTACGGATATTTCGTTTAACTTTTCGAACCTATCAATTTTAGCTAGCGTCATGGGAAATTCTAACCCATCCAGATTTAAAACCTGTGTGAAATAGGGGTATGCACTAGTGCGATCCGAATTACGGTCTACGGGGTATAGCGCGGAAACGACGGCCCACAAGAAACAGGCATCGTCGTTGTTTTTAACGTTAACGCAAGCTTGCTTCTTCAAAATTTCATTCGGTAGGCTCACGTAGGTCCCTCCGCCGTTTCCCATTTCGACTTTGCTTATGTTAACTTCCAAACTTAAAATTCGATGTAGCGCCCAACCGGAATCGCGCTCCTGGAACTCCTCCAGGCTCTTTAGGATGCTATCGGTAACGTGGTCGGCGAACCATCGTTTTAGGTCCGTCCCCCCGTCGATAGTGACATTTTTCGTGGTGAAATATTTATTTTCCAAAATTTCTTCGTCTCCGATTTTTTTTATAAATTCACCGCAGAAAACGGTGTTGACCTTGATCATCATATATTCTCTCACGATCGTAGGTACGCGACGTTTTAGAAGGAGAAAAGCGTCATTCAAAAATTCCGTAATGTCTTTATGACTCAGATTTATAATTATGCCAGAACGAATTCTACGTTTAAATGCCGACTTAGTTTCCTCCCATTTCACCCGATCGCGTCTCGTCAAACCGCTCCCCCTGTGTCTCGTTTTTAAGTAAGCTCTGAATCTTTTTAAATGCCCCAAATTCGTTTGAAGTTTAGTCATCGTACCGGGATTGCAATCGTATACTTTTATGGCGGCGTAAACCAGTCTAATATTTCTGTTGATTAGCTTCAGCCAGCGCTCTCGCGTCGTCATGTCCATACCGTTTGTTAGTAATCGAAAAGCCCGTTCGCAAACTTCGACGATGTCGTCACTCACTGCGGAGATCTCCGCAGCCATGATGTTCGTCGTGCGGTCGCAGACTGGTGCCGTTCGATGCGAGACCTCTTTATATACCTATCGGACGGCACATTTGCTACACTAAAAAAATAGAAAAAAAGTTAAAAAGTTCAAAAAACATTAGGAAGATATAAATTTACATATTATAGAAAAAAATTTGGCAAAAAAAATTTTGATAAAAAAATTGACAAAAACAATTTTGGTAAAAAAAAAAATTTGACAAAAAAAAATTTTTGTTAATAAAAATTCTGCCAAAAAAAATTTTGGTAAAAAAAATTTGGCAAAATAAAAATTTAGCAAAAAAAAAATTTGGTAAAAAAAATTTGGTAAAAAAATTTTGGCAAAAAAAAAAATTTTGGCAGAAAAAAAATTTGGAAAAAAAAAATTGCCAAAAAAAATTTTTGACAAAAAAAAAATTTGGTAAAAAAAAAATTTGACAAAAATAAAATTTTGCAAAAAAAAAATTTGTTAAAAAAAATTTGTAAAAAAAATTTTTGGCAAAAAAAATTTTGGTAAAAAAAAATGTGGCAAAAATAAAAATTTGGCAAAAAAAAAATTTGGTAAAAAAATTTTTGGCAAAAAAAAATTTTGGTAAAAAAAAATTCTGCCAAAAAAAAATTTTGGTAAAAAAAAATTTGGGGAAAAAAATTTTGACGAAAAAAAAATTTGAGGAAAAAAAAAATTTGCAAAAAAAAATTTTGCAAAAAAAAATTTTGGTAAAAAAAATTTTGGTAAAAAAAAATTTTGCCAAAAAAAAAATTTTGGCAAAAAAAAATTTTGGCAAAAAAAAATTCTGCCAAAAAAAAATTTTGGCAAAAAAAAATTGACAAAAAAAAATTTTGGCAAAAAAACTTCTACAAAAAATCACAAAAATTTTTCACCTGTCTGAATGCCCCTGACGTACTAATTGTTTACGTTGTACATCGCATCATATACGGTTCCACGTGGTTTCTTATTTACCATAATGTATCACATTTCCTGATACCAAGGAGTCTACCTCGGATTTCCACGTGTCTAGTTGAAGATTCCGGCCTAAATCGTTTGCGTTACATGCTGATTTTCCCAAATTTTCCGTTTATTATTCTATCTGCAATTTTTTCAGATTTTTTTATTTAGAAGATAATTGGGTGAAATTTGTAGCCTATTGTTCTATATGCGGTTTCAGCAAAATCGCTGAGTGCTCGACCAAACAAAGCAGGCGTCTGTCGTGAACTATTCCACGTGTTTTCTCTTACTATATATTTACTATGCGGTCACGCGTTCGCAGCGAGTAACCCGATGCGACGCAACAGCTGAGTTATATTTTTGTGTACTTGAACAATTCGGGGTTTATTTGCACAAATAAATTAAAAATTATGGTTCATAAGATCACAAACGCAGACCTTATCGATAACAATTTTATTAGACTTTTTTTTTCATTATTAGCCATTACTTGACATAACCTACAATTTTCCAAATTTATGTGTATAAGTTAAGAATCACCCTGTATACACATAACAGTGGAATAGAGTGATATTATTGCTTAGAGTGAGAGTTTTATTATAATATGATGCTTCAGGTGTTTTCCCTTCAACACAAAGATTCTTATAAAAAAACACAACAAAAGATTTTTAAACGTTTATTAAAAATTAATTGTGTAAGTCAATATGTTTTATCTTCATTTTAATTTCATATAACATAAGTTCATATTTCAATGCTTCTAAATTCTTCAAATATTGTTGCAGTTTTCTTCTGTACTCCAGCTTCGTCATGGTTCTACAATAAATTCGATATTTGTAGATCGGCCGACGGGTCCAAGACTCTTCATGTAATACCTCCTTCCGTTACCGATATCCCTATTAATTTCTTCGATCCGTTGGGGCGTAAACTCGGCCGTGTATCGTTGCGGCAGCACCGTCTTAAATTCTTCGAACTCTACGTAGACCTTCTCTCCGTATTGCGTGTTCACTTTGTCCACGCTCGTGATTTGAAAATTTTCATCCACGTCCATATTTTGAACGCTTTCGAATTTCTTGACGATCAAATTCTTGTTCAGGTGATTCAGGAACGACTGCATTTTGAACTCGGCAAATCAGACTGTGGGAAATTGTAAGTGTATATAACGGGAAAACTGCTCTTGCGCACGAATATATAGACCTCACCCCACCAAGCCGTTGGAGTGGGGGTTGCCCCGTCGTTGGAGTGGGGGGGGGGTCAACTGGGGGTCACACGTGGCCCAAAGGTCAAAGGTTAACCTATCAGGATCTAGGGGTCAACTGGGGTCATCCGGTGACGTCACGTGACCTCGGGCATGACGTAGCCACTTTGCTCCCGTGACCTCGGGCCGTAGGGGACTCTCAGGATCAAGGGGTCAACTGAGGTCAAAGTGAGCCCGTACTCTCTTTGTATTACTACTCACGGGATCTCAAAAATCGGTTTTTGGTTACATTTTTGATAATTTTTGGGAGGCAAAGTTGAGATTTGGTTGTTACTAGATATGTCTAATTATTAGACCACTTGGTTCTCATTGCTGTAACAAATAAAAACCGCACACCCTGTATTTTTCTTAAAAAAGATGTTGGAACCTACGCTTATAAAAACTTTTGTCTTGTCTTGTCTTGACTATGGCTGTTCGATCTCCGAATTTCAGTATCGGAAATCGATACTGAAAAAATATCGATAAAATCGATGAATCGATAAAATCGATCTTATCGATATAATCGATGAATCGATAAAATCGATCTTATCGATATAATCGATCTTATCGATAAAATCGATCTTATCAATAAAATCGATCTTATCGATAAAATCGATCTTATCGATCTTATCGATAAAATCGATATAATTGATCTTATTGATAAAATCGATATAATCCATTTTATTTAAGAAGCTAGACAAAAAAAGGCCGATCGGCTTGCTGCGGGCGCGGTCTGGACGCAATGGGTGCAGCAATTGCCTTTATTTTTGCAAACACTTTCAAAAGATATATATAATTAGAAAGATCGATAAAATCAAAAATATCGATAAAATCCAAACTATCGATAAAATCGAAAAGATCGATAAAATCGAAAAGATCGATAAAATCGAAAATATCGATAAAATCGATAATATCGACATTTCGATTTATCGAAATTGAATATCGAGTATCGATAAAATCGATAGTATCGATACTTTCGATTTTATCGATATTTTGTCTCGGGCCTCAGGACTATGGAAGGTCAAGACTCTTGTCCCGGAAAGAAGATGGTCAACGATGTGTTTTGCATTGTATTTTGTCTCCGGGAAGCGCATGGTGAGCCAGAGAACTGCCAAGCCTGACAGCCGTGAGCAGTCTTTATTAATACGTCAGTCAACGAAAAAACCTTTTGCGAAACTGTCCGTATACTGTATTGGGGGCATTTTTAAGCCATGTTTATATGAACTCTTTTCTTTTTTTTTGGATCGCGGAACGCTCTGGTAAATTATGGCAGGCTAATTTCTAATACGCATTTTCATGGCACTCCAAATGATTTAACTCGAAAACGCTGCATACTATCTAAAACCCTGAAACTTAAATGTTAAGTAGGTTTTAACAGTAACTTTAATATTAACATCTTGAAACTTGAAACACCAAATATTAATAGCACTGTCTACAATTATCTCAGTCTATACGTTTACCCCATTTACCCCTAAATCCTTTACTCAATGTTAATACGTTGTTGTCTCAATTCATTTATTGGTCTTGCATAGACGTTACCCTTTATGCCACCCAGGAGAAAGCATTAAAGCAACATGCTTTACATAGTTTACACAATTCGATATTCCTTTATGCACTTTATAATGTATTTTTTGACTAAATTGCAATATCATGTATCATGAAAACTGTAACCCACAGGGAAGAAAATAATATGAAGAAGTGCAATTATTTTGAACTTAAAGACACGATGAATTAATATTGACCATAATGTTACACCCTGTACGTGCCGAGTTCAAACTCATATTACAAAAGAAATTCGCGCACAAAACACAAAATTTCAAAACCGAACTCCCACATGAATCACGAACTCAATTATCAAGTTAAATTTATAGACCCCCCCATTGCAGATCTCGCAACCAGTCTTGATCTTCTGTTTTTGCAAGTAGGTATCCGTCGTTTGGGCCCGTCGAAAATATTTTTCCGGGTTAGGAAATGTAACTGCCGCGAAAGCAAGCTATAACTTTCCGGGAGATACACGACAAACAAACACGTGCGAGCAGTTCAGGGCGGGATTTCCATAATACCACCGAGAGCGTAGTCAAATATAAAACAGACAGATCAGGCAGTTCACAGGCCACGTATATAAAATGGCTAGTATCAGGGGCGTGCAGTCCATGGAAGCAAGGGAAGCAGTGCTTCCCCTAAACCAAAACAATGTAAAATGATAAAATATAATTTTTGAATTTTTAAACAGGAAGCAATTAGTTTAGTTACCTAGGTATATCAAAAACGCTAAAAATTATCTTATATATCATATATCAAATCTACAATATGTTATGCCCATAGCAAATGCGGCGTTGACTCCGACTGCGCCCATCCGACCGAGCGACAGTACAGTACAATGTAAGCTATGCCGGCCGCCAGCTTTTCGGTAGCGTTCGATAGTCGAGAGGGTATTGAACTTTCCACCTCCACCGCACTGGCTGACGCGAATGAGAACGCCTGTTTTAAGCGGGCGAGGAAGCTATCGTTGCAGTAGGTTCTTTGTTTAATTTAGTTGGTTTTTATCTGCGTCGGTGCGTCGCGCGCGTCGTATCTCGGGCGATATGGAATACAATAAAAAAAAGGCGGGGTTACACGGCGCGTGGTTCGGCGAGCCTGGCTTAACGAACCGCCGCGATCAAAGGAGTTTGGCTCGCCGGTTCGTGCAAGGTTCGTATAGGTTCGTGTAGGTTCGTGTAGGTTTGCTATTACGAACCTCTTACTAATAGGGCGAGTTATTATCAATTTAATTTAGTCGTGCCCAGTCGAAGTCGGATGCTGCCATTCTACAGAAATTTTCAAAATATCCTGAAGGCTCCTTTAAAAACTCTGATAACATGTGGGACCAACTGTATCTGCAATATCTTAAAGAAATGAGTATAATAATATTTTATAAAATACACACATAGACGTAACTAGCTAGGCTAGGGGGGCTTAGCCCCCCTACATTTCTATTAGCCATGATATGCTTACCGTAAACAGAATAGATCTAATACATTCCAACCACTGGCGGCGATAAGGCACTCGCAGAGCCCAACGTGCGGGGGGCCCAGCTCCGGAAGGGGTCCCTAAAAACTGATCTATCCACTAATATTAATTTTTGCAAAATATTAACGCTATTAGGCTGAAAATCGGTGTCGACCAAACGACTTAGAAAATGTTTATTTCAGGAAACAATTAGCAGATTGCCAGGAAATTATTAAAACACCCCGAAAACACGGAAAAATGCAATTTTTGTCAAATTTTGTGCGTTTATTTGAAGTGCCTTTAGTTTCTATTTAAACTCGTATAGAGGTAATAATTATTACGAAAAATATTCACTTCTACACTGAGGAAAATGGACCAAATAAAGTATTTTGCTAAGAAAAATCTATTTGTTATTAAAAGATCTCTGTTTACTACAGAAAGTCGAACTTGCTGTGCCAGCAAAAACTATCTTGCTAAGATCATTTTGTTGTCACAATCAGATATCTATTTGTGGCAAATAAAAAAATAAATGAACCTATTTACTATTGCAAAATTTTTATTTATTACAAAAAGGTAAACTTTGCTAAGATATTCTACTTGCCGCAAATAGGGAAACTATTTGTAACAAAACAAACCCTATTAACCACAAATATGAACCTTCCTGGTACAAATAGGTAGTTTATTTACTTCTTGGTTTTGCGCATGCGTTTTGTGGTTTTACGTATTTCTTATGCATTAGTTCCGAGGGTTACCATTTAGTTTTCAGTTGCGAGTCAACAACTAGTGATAGTTGTCGCGAGTAATGTTGTCGATCGATTTATGTACCTATACTACAATACATTTTTTTTTCAACCGACCGGCCAGAAAATACACCCTTTGTAGAGAATTTTCCCTCATAAATTAACGTTTCACGGCCTAGGCCGAAAAAAGGTAAAAATCTTTCCCGATCCCTATTATTCTCTTCTCCTGTCCCGATTTATGGTATAGATGGCTTTGCTTTCTCGTTGCTATGGAAACAAGCTTGTGTTGATTGTTAGGAAAAGTGTCAAACTAAAGAGTGTCGGCTGTTAAAAAAATATTGTACGTTAGGTACATAAGGTAGATAAGTCTATTAAGTAACTATAACAGGTTCCTCCAGCAGCTACAGCAAATTTAATATATTTTTCTATTCTCCGCAACAAGTTTAATAAAAGATTCTATTAACCGTAGCATGGTTTTCTGTTTGCTCTGAATAAAATAATAAGTCAATGTATTAGCCAGAAATAAAGGATATATTAACGACAAATAAGTAACTTATTAGTAGTCACAATGTAATTTGTCTATTAATTGCAAATAAGCCCTTTTTAGCAAAGTGTTTTTATTAATCATAGATAGGTGATCTAATTGAGGCCTATTCAAAGCAGATATTTTGCTATGGGATTAATAGATTTTTATTAATGGTTAATAGATATTTCCCTGGGTGTATTGTTGTTGAGTACTTTTGTACACTCTGTTACTGCCAATTAGAATTTGTGATTTTAACGGCTTTTGCCGGCCGGTTGTGTGTTTGTAGCAGATAGCGTCAATAATTGAATTTAGATCAATTTTTCTGGTAGCTCCTTTAAAAATTGGCGTATTATTAGGAAAAATAGCGGAATTTTCAATTTTTATACAACCAATATACATCAATTCTGCGACGTCACGTGATGTTTTTATACTAAGCACCATACAGATTTTAGCAATGGTAAGATTTTATATTTGTCAATTAATAGATAAGGGTATTTGTATTACTCGGAGTGGCGGAGCCCCTTTTATTATACTTAATAAATATATTTTTTTATATTTTATATTTAAATTTTACGGGGGGGGGGATCGTTTGTTGTCTAGCATCCATGGCCGTTGTTGCAGCACTGATTTTGGTTCCGTGTTGTGAGGACGAACCAAATGCGCCACAAGCCTGTACGAACCATGTACCGTTTTGACACACCCATTTCGTAAAATGGCAAGCCAACTACGTTCGTGGTTCGCCAAACCACGCGCCGTGTAACCTCGCCTTTACTATTGTCCCCTGTGGACCTCTTTTTACCATTTTCACTTGTTTCCATAGCCACCTTAATAGCTGAACTCAAATTGAAATTTTGATTTTTTGCAATTGTGATGCAGTGTAAAAAGTATAATTTGTGGGAATAATTTATTGAAATTTGGAATCTGGGGGTTTTCAGGGGCGCTGATTAACGCCACGTTATCAGATTTCCGATAAAAAAATCGCTGATACCCTAACTCAAAAATATGTGTAATTTTTTTTTAATCCGGCGCAGGAATAATCGTATGGTCATTGAAAAGTGTTCGATAAGTACGTCTAGGAGGGCCCTATATACAAAAAAAAATTCGTTAAAATCCGTAAGCCACTTCAAATTTTACAGGGGTGTTCCAGACCAAAATGGGACACCCTGTATACGTATCTACTCTGTTCTTAGTACATAACGTTAAATGTTAAATTAATATTTTTTCAATATGTCCTTTTATAAAGTAAATAAAATTGTTGATAAAGAACTATCGGCACTTAAAATTGGACCTAAATTTTACCTATTTTTTTTTGGGAGGGGTCAAGGGGTCCTTAAATAAATTTAGCCTAGGGCCCAACATAGCTCTAATCCCTGCGTATGCTGTTGTCTTTGTCTGTCTTGCAATGCATTTATCCTTGTGGATTGCCATATTAACCAGTGAGGTTGATTTAAAACACGGCCAGGCGGCGCGGCGGCACATAGGAATGAGTTATTATTACACATCAGTAATCTTGGCTCCATTAGTAATAATTGGGGAGTTTTTGCATGAAAATGTAATTGCATTTTTTAAAGATAGTTTATTATTAAACATTGAAAAAAAAATTGAAACAAACCAGCTGGGTCGTTGACCAAATGACCTTATGGAGGAGGCGCGCCTGCAGTTGATGTCCGCGAATTATCAGAAAACGACTTCGCTAGAATCCGACTACTTCCTACGCGTCTGGGAACAAACCCAGACTCTCCCCGTATACCAAACCGCTTTCTCGCATGCACGCGGAGAGCGTTTCCTTCGTTTCTTTTCAGTTTTGCCGCGGGCAACCTTTCAAATGCACGCCGCGAAGAAAACCGAGTATAATTACGACGCGTTGTTTTTGTTTCGGGTGCGGTTGCGGCGGCGGCGGCGGCGCCGTGCAATTACCGCCGCCGCGATGATTGATGGCGTCGGCGTCGCGGCGCCAGATCTTGATTTATCGCGTCAGGGGGGCGGGGGGGGGGGGCGGGGGCGGCGGGGCGGCGAAGAGCCCGCATTGTTCGGGCGAGGAGAAAAAATCCCGGAGGCTTTGTTTGTTCTGAGGTCAGCACCATCGTATTTACACAACACGTTGTTCGCGCGTCCGAAACAACGAGTGGTAAATAAATATATGCGAGTGACCCTTGAGGAGGAGATAATAAAAAAATCTGGTCGAAACAGGAAACGGGAAATTTTGCCATTTTTCAGCGATAAGACTTACCTACCTATCAAATTATTCGATTGTGGGTGGAACCAATCGACAATGGGAAACTTGAACGATTTTTTTTATTTCTTTAATATAATTGCCTATCTATAGAAAGAGCACATACCAAATATCAGCCGTCAAATCGCAATATTTAATTTGCAATAAATAATTAAAGTAGCGACCGCAAGCTATTCATTTGAAACGACACGAAAAGCGGGGGAATAGTTGTGACGTCAAATGTAGCTAGATCGATCATAAGGCAGTGACAGGAGTGACAGCTACACAGAATTAGGGAAGGAAGAATGGAAATTTATAAGTACCGCACTTCTTTAACAGAATGATGAGGCCACGGGACTAATAATTGGTAGATCGCGGGTTCAATCGCACAAGAATAATTTTTTTTTAATTATCACTGCATTCTACCTCTTATATTTATCACTGATTATCATTTTTAGTAATAATTGGACAATGGTGATTATGAAGATTATTACACAATACACTCCATAGTGTATTTAAATTCAAAGTACTTACCTACCTAAAATGAAATTGTCAGTAGCAGGAAATGTAATACATTGCTCGATGCGTAAGTAAGTATTTAATACAACACACTCTTTTCAAACATTATCAACAATATCAAGAGTTGTAAATAAAAATATGCGAGTGACCCTTGAGGAGGAGATAATAAAAAAATCTGGTCGAAACAGGAAACGGGAAATTTTGCCATTTTTCAGCGATAAGAGTTACCTAGCTATCAAATTATTCGATTGTGGGCGGAACGCATCGACAATGGGGAACTTGAACGATTTTTTTATTTCTTTAATATAATTGCCTATCTATAGAAAGAGCACATACCAAATATCAGCCCTCAAATCGCAATATTTAATTTGCAATAAATAATTAAAGTAGTGTTAGTATTAACGATAGCTCGATCGATCATAAGGCAGTGACAGGAGTGACGGCTACACAGAATTAGGGAAGGAAGAATGGAAATTTATAAGTACCGCACTTCTTTAACAGAATGATGAGGCCACGGGACTAGTAATTGGTAGATCGCGGGTTCAATCGCACAAGAATAATTTTTTTTAATTATCACTGCATTTTACCTCTTATATTTATCACTGATTATTATTTTTAGTAATAATTGGACAATGGTGATTATGAAGATTATTACACAATCTACCCCATAGTGTATTTAAATTCAAAGTACTTACCTACCTAATATGAAATTGTCACTAGCAGGAAATGTAATACATTGCTCGATGCGTAAGCTATTTTTGGCCTTCGGAGAGAGTTTTAAGACCCGAGGCAACACGGGCGTCCTCGTGCAAAAAGTGCGCTTACGCATCTCGCAATGTAAGTAACTATTTAATACAGCACACTCTTTTCAAACATTATCAACAATATCAATACTGCGATAGACTATAATAAGATGGATAGACAAGGATGGGACGTTCTCGTTGATCTTTCTAAACAAAGCTTGCGTAGTGCTGTAGTTTTTATACATGTGCCGCCCATATTAGTTTATACATGGTGCCGCCGCCCATCAGAGGCGCCACCACCACCGAGCTACTTGACGTCACAACCAAGGAGGGCGCGTTACAAGAATGATTTGAATTATGCAGTTTTTAACTGCTTATATTTATTACATAAAAATAAAAATAAAAAATATTTTTTTTTTGTGAACTGTGGTTTATTTAATGGCAATAAATTACGTTTGAAAGCATAATTTTTCGAATTTAATTTTTGTGCAAGTTCCCCATTATGGAAAAGTGAACAGTATAATGACGTTCACAATTAAACTGTAAGTTTCTGTCCAGTTCCAATAATTTTATCAGCTACTGAAGGTTGCGTGGTCTGCATAAATTACCAGTACTTTTTAGATAAAATCCAAAATACATAGTTTCTTGGTGGATGTGCACCAGGATTTGGAGTTAATTTTTAATTTAAAATATACGACATAAAACACATATTATTATGCAGATACATTATCCATTTATTCTATAGGGCATCTTCTTTGCTCTTTTCTCTAGTGTTTTCTGTAATAATAATTCTGCAGAACATTTTATGATACCTACTGGAGTCATTTGAAATAATTCCCAAAGCTTTTACACTTCTTGCTAGCATGCGCGCTAAACGCGCTAAACCATATTAATTTCGCCATACCCAGGTATTTGCTTATTTCTAATAATAGGTCAGGTGCAAATAGATGCAATATTTTACATTTTTCTTTTAAATTATTTTTAAATTGAAATGACTGTCAGTCATTCGTTTAGTATCATATTTTCATGCTGCTATTTTTGTCAACTCAAAATTTAAACTATTCGATAATGTTATTCATTTTATTTACGCCTAATAAGTTTTCTTATCGAGGGCAACCAGATATACACTGTTTCAGTTTCCTATTAAAAAAAACCACCCCGCCCATGAGTTCCCATAATTTTTCTTTAATTTGAGATAAATCGTAACCTAAACACAAAAAAATCTCTAATTTGACATACAGTTTCTATGGAAATCTAAATCTAAAATAATCTAACTATTTCTATAGTGCCCAAAATCTGAAATAATGACACTAATGTCCAGGAAACCTAGGTCATAGCACAGAATAAATAGCTTTGCAACAGAAGCCTCCTTACGGACATGTGACAGAAATAAGCGAGTCTCCATTTCGATTTACAGAAATACAGACAGTATTTTGAGCATAAATTTGGTTCTAATACAATCTCTTTGCTATGTAGATTAATGTACAATCAAATAAAATGCACATTATTCATGTATTCAGAAGATATTTCGCTCAAAAGCCAGTCTGTGGTCATAGACATAAAATATATAGACTGACCAAGTTGTCAAAAATGTATTCTTCCAAATCAGTGACGTCAGATACAACAATTTTGGCGTCAGAAAATCTGTCTTATCTGCCCTATATAGTCCTACTTTTGAGGGACTCGGCAGTTCTTTAGCCTTTTAGACTCCTACTGGTGCCTTATAAGATAAGAATGTAGGCCTTATACGCGACTGAATTTAAGATGCCAACGCCCCGACGGGACTATGCGAACTAATATACTTATGGGCCATCGTCACCATGTGAACGGTGCTAGCCTTGGGTATACACTGCGTTGTTCTTTATTCTTGTTCATTGTTGGCAGTTTAGCATTGAGCCTATAGGGGGCGTATTTCTTATATTCAATGGTGTATTGATAGAAATTTTCTGTTTTGCTTTGAAATTTTGTCAAGGTTCTTGTGCTATCAAGAAGAGCATATATCATCCAAATCAAATGTTTCTGTAAGAGGACCAAGTATCTGTTTTAACTTTGGATTACTTTATATGTATGATACAGTAAAGTATCACGAGAATGATTCACTTTTAAATAATTCAGTTTCAGGAGGGCTAGAACATCGAAAAAAATATTGCTGGTGCTTTATGTAAATTTTTATGTTTATTTTCGCATATCTTGCAAACTATTGAAACTAATAAACTCAATATGCCAATATATCGGGACAATTTTCCACAAAATGTGAGAATATTATACGATATCACTTGTTTGGCACACCGTGATCTTTCCGGAGACAATACAATGCAAAATACATTGTTAGCCATCAGAGCCATCTGTTTTCCAGGACATCATATAAATTATATATACCTAAGTCAATCAACGATATTAGGTTTTTGAAGTTACGGGTAATTTTTCATAAATTTTTTATAAAATATATAATATTTTATATTATTTTTTTATAAAACAATCTCTCACCGCATCGTCTTTTTTGCAAAAATGTATATAAACTATTTCAATACATCCTTCATCTCCTTTATAACCGACCCTACCTCTTAACTAACCTCCTCCTCTCGTATAACCGCCGTGGGTTGTGCGTGGAATTGCAGTTTAACACGATCCGCTCTCTAATGGGAACATTACCTTAAATTCATGGCCCTCCTGATAAGCCTATTCCCCTTGTCACATTAGGTTTAGATACTTGCGGTTGAACGCCCATGAAGGAAACCAAATGCTGGGTTGGGTAGCACGTTTCAGAAATCACGATTGTATGACACCATCGGCGTTTCGGATAGAAATCTTGTATTGTTTTCCTAATGTTGTTTACTATAGGAAGAAGAAATACTGCCTTTTGTAACTTGGCAATATCACAGTGCTTATCATCACCGCGAAGTCTGACAAAACAGAACAAGCGGCAAATTGAAAAAGTATGCAGCATCGAATTGTTATAGGAGTTTGAAAACTGAAACGGCGCGTTTTGTGGACGTCGCTGCAAAGTCTTGATTGAAGAAATATCATTTGGAAAAACGTCATATTCTTGTAGAATCCAATATCCTATTTATTTTAGGGGATTAATAGGATTAGTTGCTTTAAAACCGTTAAAACAACTGTTAATATGGCCCGTAGAAGAAAAAATATATGAAGAAGTGCCCTTATTTTGACTCCAACAACACGTGGTTTCATTTTTGACCATCAGTTCAGTTACACCCTGTATATTCAGCCTCAGTCTACAGTGGCGCCATATCTACTGCAATTCGGAGAAACTTACAAGTCTTAACTCCGATTTACCAAGGAACAAGTTAATCACGAAAAAGGATAAGTAATAAAGTGATAGTCGCTTGGCGATTGCAGAACTTAATAAAAGATTATGAAAAATCTGGCAACGGCTCGTATACTGTTTCAGTTTTTCTATACACATTCTTTAGGTACGTATTGACTCAGCTCATCAAAATTGCATATGATTTCCGTGCTGCACTTTCTAACCTACTCTTATCGTAGATAATATAACGTTTCCAAGATGGAAATCCGTGCAATTAGTTGGACTTTAACATGAGATGTTTCGTAATGGAAGCATAATTCCTGCGTAAAATCTCACCCCGGAAACCATAAGGATATAGGCGAATGGATTAACTAAGATTACTTCTTATAAAAATCAAGATTGTAGGAGACTATGATGTTCTGAATATAATTCTTGTATTGTATAGTTATTCTTGTTTATGAATGAGTAGTGGAGTAATAAATAAATTTGCTTCTATTGTTTCGTTGAACTGGTATCGGGTGTGGGGTTTATTTTATTTAACAAAATACAAAAGCAAAATCGATAATAAAAGAAACGTAATGCTACTAGAAGCTAGAAAATTAAATTATTTAATGTTCGAAATGACCGCCGTCTCTTTCAATACACGCAATTATGCCATTCCGCATGTTTATTATTGCCATTGGCAAGTCCATAGCAGAAGTGCATATCAGTCAATCATTTTTCAAAATATTGATACTAGTGCAAAGTTGGCAGCCAAATCATTCAAATAATGCCAAGTTTAATCGACTTCCACAGATTGTTAGATTTATTCTTAAAATGACTTGTTTATTGCAACATTGCAGTTCTTTGAAAATAATTAAGAAACGGCTGAGAATATGAAAAAATACTAAGAGATACTTTTTGTTAACCATTGAATTTACCATTCAAAACAAACTTAAAAAATGCGATTATACAGGGTATTCATATTTTTCTGAACTAATTAATTTTAATAACACCCTGTATCTCCGCAACTGGGGACCTCAGAAGCTTCATATTAAGCTTAAATTTGACAGCTCATCCGCTCATGTGACTCGCCAAGTTTGAAGAAAATATCTCGTATACTTCTAGAGATACTAAGAAATATGTGTATTTTTCTCTAAATTTCTACGCTCTGTATAAAAAAAAACTATGGCCCGTAGGAGAAAAAAATATATGAAGAAGTGCAATTATTTTGACTCCAAAAATACGTGGTTTCATTTTTAACCATCACTTCAGTTACACCCTGTATATGGGCGTACAGGCGACGAGAAAAATAGTGAGTGAAATAAAAATATCTATAATGCTGCAGAAAACTAATCTAAACTAGTCTGTATGACACTAATAGTTATTGATCAATTTCCTGGGTTACTACCATATCAAACATTTGGAACCATTCAATAGTTTTTATTTAATTTCTTCTACGTACGTTTCGGCTGATAATAGCCATCTTCAGGGTATACAATATTTATTAAAATTACAAACATTTACAATTTCTAAAAAGAATAGAAATGTTGCTGGCTGATTTTGTAAGTATTCTCTGGAAAAAAAATCCTGAATATTTCTTAAAGCAATTCTTAAAAAAAAATTTTCACTATTAAACATGATTCACATTATATAACATGCCCCTTTTATTCTGATTTTTATTATATAAAGATTTTAACAACTAAAAAAATATTTTGAAATACATTTTAAACGTTAATTTTTATAGAGAAAAAGACTAAAAAATATGTGTTCTATTCATTTTAGAAATTGTAAATGTTTGTAATTTTAATAAATATTGTATAACCTGAAGATGGCTATTATCAGCCGAAACGTACGTAGAAGAAATTAAATAAAAACTATTGAATGGTTCCAAATGTGATATGGTAGTAACCCAGGAAATTGATCAATAAACAAAATCTACCAGGAATACAACAATAAACTAATAGTTATTTTTGTTTATTGCTGTTTCCGGACGAGGCGTCAGCCGAGTCCGGAATAGCAGATGAGTCCTGAAAAACTTAATTTAGATACGTGTGACAAACACTATTTTTTGTCATACGCTCCCAAAATTTTGTTATAGGTACGCTTTTTACAATTCTTCAGAACGCTTAAATTTTCCATAATTTTTGAAATCATAATGTTCGAAAAAGTTGGCTTAGAAATTGATATGATCGTAGCAACAATTTTGTTTATTTGATAATTTTGTCATGTCATTCATTCATTTAGGGACTAGGCCGAAAAAGAAGCATTTCACGGACTTAAATGAGTCCATAAAATAGCTATTTTTGGGAGTGTATGACAAAAAAAGTATTTATTAGACTGTCAAAAAGTCAACAGATTTGCATATCCAGGCGCGCAAATTATTTTGTACCTACCGGGTATTTTACGAAGAGGCAACTAATACCTAATGTTTTTAAATTGCTCCTAAATCAAATTTTGAGCTGTGGCAAATATAGGAATAAGGAACTCCACTATAGGATCCATTTCTTGCTGTTTGCTCTCACCTGTGTCGCTGCTCAGGACTCCTCTGCGGCACAATAATAGGGTTTTTGTAACGTTTTTTTTTGTATGAAACGGCATTACCACGCTTCACATAATAATTTCTTAATTATTTATAAGACAAATCGGAAATTTAAACATTTTGAATACTGTTCTACAGGGTGTAAAACTTTAAAACTGTACATTTTTGGAGATAATCACCTAAACTTTTTTTTTGTTTGAAAGGCCTTCAAAAACCGCTTCTTTTGACTTTCTTGTCATTTTCAAAATGCAAATCCAGGGCCGGCTGCGATTTTTTTAAACCTGATTTTCACGAAAACCATTTAGCGATTTTTTTATTTAAAATCTGGCCACACAGCGTTAATCAGAACACCTCAAAACCCCCATATACCAAACTTGAACAAAAAGTATATAGGGAGTTCCATTCTGTAGGGTGTCTAAGTTGAGTAAAATAGGAATTTTAAAGACATCTGGCGAGTCAAGTGTGCCATGGAATCCCTTCAAAACAGTTGCATGGTGAACAGGAGCACTCAAAATGTTGGTGTGAAAAGATTTACTACAAAAATATAAAGGGTATTTTTCTCTGAGTCATCTCAAAATTCTGAATTTTTATTAAACTTTATACTGGTCAGGAGTGCTCTGGAATCATTTAAAAAATATTAATAAACACAAAAGTAATTCATTTCTTTACAAAATGCCAACCAACAAATAAAAACAATTTAAATTATTGGACCTTTCTCAACAGAGTCACTCAAGTCACTGTCTAAGATGATACATTTTCTGTGCGTTTCCTGTTGTGGCACACCAGCCACCTTAACTGATATGGACTTACTGACTGGCAGGCTTCTGTATTTTTTAGATTTAGTTCGTTTGTAGTATGTGGAGCGGTTTTGATATACTCGATTTTAGACCCGTATAAAGTTCCAAGAATTCAGTAATTTGAGATGGCACAGATAAGAACACTCTGTATATTTTGTATTGGACCTTTGCACACCAACACCTTGAGTGGTCCTATTGACCATTCAACTGTTTTGAGGGGATTCCATGGCACACTTGACTTGGCAGATGCCTTTAAAATTCCTCTTTTGCTCAATTTTGACACCCTGCAGAATGGAACTTCCTGTATATTTTTTATTCAAATTTGGTATATAAGGGTTCTAGGATGTTCTGATTAACGCTGTGAGGTCAGATTTTAAATAAAAAAAAATCGCTAAATGGTTTTCGTGAAAATCGGGGGTATAAAAAAATCGCAGCCGGCCCTGGATTTGCATTTTGAAAATGGCATGAAGCTCAAAAGAAGCGGTTTCTGAAGGCCTTTCAAACAAAAAAAAGTTTAGGCGATTATCTCCAAAAATGAAGATTTTACGGATTTGTACAGTTTTAAAGTTGGACACCCTGTATATAGTCTAGTGCTGTTTTTATGTGTGAATTGGTGATATGTGATTGAATTGTTCCGTTTCTTTATTTTATAGGTACATTTAATACCTACATTTCATTTGATAGGTAATTGGTTATTATTACATAATCCCTACTTGTGTTTATTGATATTAGTTTATTGATATTAGTTTCAAAGTAATCAATTTTAATATTTCCTGCGATTCTGGTTCCATAACGTAATGCTGGCAACTTGTTGATTCTCTCCGAAGAAAATTTTTATCTGCTTTATCGGTCCCACCAATGATCTGATGTAAAAAAAAACGGCGTTTGGATTGTTTGGGTTTATAAACGTTTTCTGGTGTAGCCAAATTTCAGGGAAATAATCAAGGATAGAGGGAATAAGAACAAAAAGTAAACAGAGCCAACATATTTTTGAGTGATTAAATTAACAAATGTAGCTATTAATCCTTGTAATTAACAATTTTAAACTAAAACTAAATTGCGCTGAAAATATAGTATACTAATTGAAGACACAAGTGGATAAAGGTGTCATGTCACATTTTTAAACTTCCAAGATATTTAATAAAATGCGTTCTAAACTGGAACTCTTTAAATTATCATTTAATTTTATTTTGTAATATCGGAAAATTTAGTTAAAAATAACTTAATTTCTTTTATGAATTCTAATTTTAAAAAAATATTTTTTTTCTACATGTAAATTGTATGTGTACATAACATCTTCATCCACGAAACATGTAACTTGACACCTTTATCCACTAGGACATGATACATATGTGTGACTTAACACCTTTATCCATTAAAAAAATCTTTAAATATATAGATAGAAGTATTTAGGATTTTTTAAAAGATAGATCTTTATCAGAGAAGTTGAAAAAGTCGATTTAAGAAAAAATTTGACATGACACCTTTATCCACTTGTGTCTTCAATTATCACTAATAAAATCATCAACAGATACTTTAAATTGCTCAACATGGCAACGCCGCCATCCGCCGCCGCATTCAATCTCTCTGCATTGTTTGTGTTGTTTACCCCAGCGCAGCGTGTCATTTTCTCTGATTGTTTACGTGCGTATTTTTCGTATTTTGGAGTGTTTTTTTATTAATTTATAACTATTTATTAGTATTTCGGATAATTGTGACAGCTAAACGTTGTGTTTGTTTACTTTGGCAAATTTCAGTTAAATGATGCTTTTGCTCCCTCTATCTATGGTTATTTCTTTGAGAGACAAACTCTCTCACCCTCTCGCGATCTTTTCAAATATTTCTGCGTTGAATTTCCCTGAGGTAACGGATATCACTTGTAAATAATATTGACTTATTTTCTCGTGTTTGGTATAAGTACAGGTTTAATGACTTATCTGTAGTGTTTCGTGTGAATATACCTGCCCCGGCGAATCTTAAAATTTATGACGTTTTGTATCAAGGTGGGCCATCTTGCGTTCAAGGACAACTAGATTATTTGAGAACTAAGTACAAAATACATGCGCCTACACGATTCGTCTCCTTTATACCCGACCCTAGCTCTTAACTAACCTCCTCTCCTGCTGTAACAGTCGTAGGTTGTGCGTGGAATTGCAGTTTAACACGATCCGCTCTCTAATGGGAACATTACCCCGAATTCATGGCCCTCTTGATAAGCCTAATCCCCTTGTCACGTTACGTTTAGATAATTGCGGTTTAACGCCCACGAAGGAAACCAAAACTGGCATGTGAACTGGTTAGTGCCGCGTCTCACACAAGTCACTATCGTATACAGGGTGTCCGGTATAGGGCAAGCCCAGAGGATCAGGTAGGGGGCGTCAAAATATTACGACTAAGTATAGGTCAAATCTCAATAGTTACTGAGGTAGGTATATAGTATTTCTAAAGTCACTTGGAACAGCATAAAAACCAATTTTATAAGGGTGATTTCTGCTGATAAGTCTGGTATTTTTACCAATAGCAGAGCGTGGTAAATGGTATGAAATAAATCGCGCTCGTATATCACTGTGTTCCAAGTGAGTTCATTTATATTTTACCAGTGTAGCTCGAGAACAAGCGCTTCCGGCAATAAAATACGAGACAAAACACTTTTTAACCATATTAAACCGCACCTGGTATTATAAGTAAATAAGTAAAAGGAGATGAAGGACGATAGATATTGTAGTAAAAACAACTGACTAGCTCGCCTAATATAATATATCACCAATACTTGCCTGGGCCCTGGGCTACACTGTTCGACGGCTGGCCACTTTTACAGCGAAATGCGGTGGATAGGCGTGCGATAATTTCACAGATTTTAGGATATACTTGTGTAAATAGTTGTAATCGATATGGCTTTATGGAGACCTTTTGACAATATTGTATGGTGCATTAACTTTTGCGTTGTATTTGACAACAACCTTAAAAAACCCTTAAAAGTGAAATATTATGTTGCTTGTAGAATATGTATATCTTTAAAAAACTGCGTGACGCTTATGTCCTATATTAGAGTTTTTTTATGCTGTTTCAAGTGATTTTAGAAATACCATACTGAGGTTGTAGTTCTTTTTTGAAATTGGATTATGGCAATATCTCTCAAAATAATCAAGCTGCTGAACTGAAATTTGACACTGCTGTTTTTTTGGCGATGGAGCATAAGCTGAAAATGCCAATTTCGCCGTATCTCACAGAGGACGCCACTTGCGCTGTTTTTGGATCGTGCTTTTACTCGTAAATTTTTTGAGGTTATTTTTTTGGTCCTGCAGGTCCATCATTTTAGTGCATCTTTTCTTTTTGCAAGAAAAAGGTATTCTTGTTTCATACGGATCAAATCACCCGTTCGCGCTGAAATTGCCAAAACGTGCCCCAAAACACCTGTTGACTTCAATAATCGAAACATAAAATTTTCACCTACCACTTTTAAATGTTACAGATCAACTGTACATTCAAAATGATGAAAAAAAATGCCAAATGGGCATTGGTCAAAACACCATTGGTTTTCTTGAAATAGAGTGTCAAAATTTTGTCAAATTCATTCCTTTCCATTTTGAAAGCGAATAATTTTTGGTACATTGTTCATAAGAATTTTTTTTCAATTGAATTGGTACAGCTGATCTGTGACACTTGAAAGCGGTAGGTGAAAATTTTATGTTTCGATTATTGAAGTCAACAGGTGTTTTGGGGCACGTTTTTGCAATTTCAACGCAAACGGTTGATTAGATCGTTATGAAATAAGAGTACCTTTTTCTTGCAGAATGAAGAGTTGCACTAAAATGATGGAACTGCAGAACCAAAAAAAAGATAACCTCAAAAAAGTTACAAGTAAAAGCAAGATCCAAAAACAGCGCAAGTGGCGCCCTCTGTGAGATACGGAGAAATTGACACTTTAAGCTTATTCTCCATCGCCAAAAACACAGCAGTGCCAAATTTCAGTTCAGCAGCTTGATTAGTTTGGGAGATGTTGCCATAATTCAATTTGAAAAAAACAGTTACAGTATCTCAGTAACTATTGAGATCTGACCGTAGTTGTTTAGCTCAATCGTAATATTTTGATGTCCCCTACCTGCTCCGGTGAGATTGCCCCATACTTACCGGACACCTTGTATAGGGCGATTTACTTTTTATGTTTAGAATTCGAAGAGGGCCCCAAGCTTTCTCTATTTTTTTCTTTTTCTTTATTTCTGAACCGGTCGAGACACTTTAACGAAATTTCGCAGGACGATATGTGCATCAATGGCGGAAGTATGGGTACTTAGACAAATTATTTGCTTATAAAAAATTGTAAGATTCTTTATAATGTAAATAAAATAAATATTGTTTTGGGATACGTTAATTAATTTTCTAAAAAAAAAAAAACACTGTTATATTTTCTAGTATCTGATACCTTTTCAGGACAAATTTTGATTTTTTTTATTTATATTACGAGCATAGAAACTAAAACAACTTTTAAGTTTTAATACAAGTGCCAAAATAAAATCGACCACATACCTATATTTTGTCACCAAAAACATCTTAAAAAAATAATTTGGCAAATGCCTGGCATGTATTTTGAAACGGAGGCTTTGTGTAAAAAAGCGTATACTGCAAAACAGCTTTACTTTGTCGACGCCTTGCAAACCTTAAAGGTTCTAAACCGTACAAAGTAAATCACCCCGTTATTCATTTCAATATTGAAGGTTCGTCGTTGTTCAAGCCATGAAATTAACAGTTTCGTAGTTTTAGCAAGTTTAAGACAATAATTGTTTAAAACAATATCGACTTTGTAATAATTTTGTGAATAATGTCCTTCGACAATGACATTATTGCGGCTAACCGCGCTCACGGCCGTGTTACTGACTGCCACATCGCACGACAGGCCAGTGGCGTAGCATCAAACGCCTTCTGACCCAATATCACAAAAATAGTAAAAACGAAAATGTAGTTAATTTTCACTTACATGTAATTTGAAATATTGTTATTTATTTGCAGATAATTTCCCAAATGTAAAGCTAGTGTCAAGTGCTGAAATTTATTTAATTGCGGCGATTTCGAATCAATCAAATAAAAAAAATGGTGCAAGTTCATGGAAACCATCCCATATTTTATAAAACTATCGTAATCAATTAAGAAATTTTCAATAGTGATGTTAAAAAATAATTATATTGGTCCTATTTACAAACAAAATAATGCACTTTATAATACTAAAATATAGAAGGAATTTGAAGAAGTTATATTAAAAAAAATATATACAATTTTAGGGCATCTTTCAAAGGTAGCTTGGTAAATATTTACCTGTGAAACGAAATCCCAGGCTCTTGCTTTTCACTTCTGCTTTTGCAACCAAACGATGAACAATTCGCCATCGTAAGAGTATATTTTTCCCTTAATCACTGTTACTTGTAATTCACAAATTCACGAAATTAACTCACAACGTACTCGCTTGGGTGTAATCACCGTTGCCGAGAGAAGGAAGCGCTTGCAAGTAGCTTGATATATCTGTCTTTGTTTAATACGTAAAAAAGTTGAGACGGCGTCAGTAACTCACATAACACTTTTGTGTTATGTGCAGTAACTGACGGTGACTGCACCTAATGTGTTGGTTTAATTCAGGTAGTGTCAGGTGTGGGATTAATCAGATTTTAAATTATTTTTAATGTTCAAACAACTCTCTGGCGATGAGATCGAGCCCTGCAATATTTTGTTTCTAAATGAAATACTAAAATTATTGCACTATTCAGCCACAAACATCGACACATTCCATCTCCTTTAAACCCACCAGCCCTACCTCTCAAGTCTCAACTAACCTGAAATTGCAGTTTAACACGATCCACTCCGTAATGGGAACATTACCCCAAATTCATGGCCCTCTTGATGAGCTAATCCCGTTGTCACGTCATGAAGACCAAATATATACAGTGTGTTTATTTGAAAACTAGTCATCATTTTTTCCTATTTTTACTGCAATATTAGTCATTATGTAATGATACTCCTCTATCAACCACCACCCTGTTTCATTTTTTGAAATTGGTACTTGATCCTAAATTACTCTAACACTGTTGCAAAAGTTTGTCTCTGCGATTTTTGAAAATTTATTTTCATTAACGAAATATGAAAGGTGACTTGTTTTCAAAGGAATACACTGTATATATAAAAGTAATTATTGTTTTTTCAGCCACTGTAGTCACCACTGTAGTCACTGTTAGCTGCATCTCTAGTTTCAAATTGGCAATTCACTATATCTTCATTCGGATATTCATTAGTGAGAGCGCATTGTTTTTATCCTTCACATTTCTCATCTCTTAATATCTTATCGCTGCCCTAGTTTGTTCTCCTCTATAAATAAACTAATAAAACATATAACGCAAGTTTGTTAATACTATGGAATAAAAAAAAACCGTTTTCAGAAACTATGTTCAACTTGTATTTAAAAATTTTTGATAAATAATTGTGGTATACAATAAAAAATCATAAATCTACTTATAGGTACAGTGTTCTTTTAAAATAAAATTAAAGGTCAAGTCAAATAGAATAAGGGAGATGAAGAGTGGTTGTTGTTAAATATCTGTAAAAACGAGTGTGTGTCATATTTTTTTATATTTAACACTCTCCCAGGTCTTTTTTGAAATTGAATTATGACAATATCTCCCAAAACACTCATGCTGCTGAACTGAGATTTGGCACTGCTATGTTTTTTGGGATGGAGAATAAGCTGAAAATGTCAATTTCTACTTGTCTCACAGAGGGCGCTACTTTGTTCTCTGTTTTTGGATCTTGTTTTTACTCGTAACTTATTTGAGGTTCCCTTTTTAGTCTTGCAGGTCCATCATTTTGGTGCATCTTTTCATTTGCAAACAAAGGTGTATACTTGTTTTGTAACGATAAAATCAACCGTTTACGATGAAATTGGAAAAACGTGCTCCAAAACACCTGTTTACTTCAACATTTGAAACATAAAATTGTCACCTACCGCTTTCAAATGTTAAAAATTAACCGTGCTCTTTTAACGTGAGAAAAAAATCCCTATGATGTACCCTATGTACCAAAAATTATTCACTTTCAAAATGGAACCTATTGAATTTGATAAAATATGGACTATGGACATCCTATTTCAAGAAAACCAACGGTATTTTGAGCAATACCCATTTGGCATTTTTTTCTTCATTTTCATGTACGGGTGGGCCAAATTGGACACTTTTAAAGGGAAACTTTTACGGAGATAGACGAAAACTGATATGGGTGTCTGAGGCTCATTTTTTAGGACAAATTTAATGGCGAAAACCGCAAATAAAATATGTCACCGTTCTTGAGTTACAGGGCGTTTTTGGAAAATGTGCCTTAACTTTTTCGGGTTGAAAATTTTGTGTTTCTGTAAATTCTGCAATTTCAGCTTATTCTCCTTCCCCAAAAACACAGCAGTGCCAAATTTAAGTTCAGCAGCTTGAATGTTTTGAAAAATATTGCCATAATTCGATTAAAAAAAGAGCTACAGCGCCCTGTATCTCTCATGACTATACGACGGATATCAGTCGTATATTCACGAGCCAGACAAGGACGGAAGTTGTGACGTAGGGCCGAACATTTGCTGAACAAACTGTATTGAGATTTGACCCGTAGTTATATTATATTAAACTTAATCGTAAGATTTTGACGAACCCTACCTGAACCCGCGGGATTGCTCCATACTAACCAGACACTCTGTATATATCCTTTACTCAATGGTATAAAGTACCTACCTAAAACTGATGAAACCAGAAACCAGGTATAAAAATATCCTAGATTTTTGTGCCAGACTTTGATAAACTGCTAGCAAAATTGGTAACATGAACACAAGGCATAGGTTAAAAATAAAAGTCCGTTTATAAATTCGAGTTTTATTTCCATTTATTTTACACTATCTCTGTAATTTATTTACAATAACAACAATATATCATCGCTTACCCTTACATCTCCATTATACCTACTAATACCTACAACAACATTCGTAAAAAAACGGATGCAATGATTAATATTTTAAATGGACAAATCATATACATAATAATTATTAAATATTAAACGCTAACTACAACGAACATTCCCGGATGATTGATAATTTTCATAAATAAATATGGGAAGGATATTAAATATTTTAATAAAAATTCTTGCTCGAGCTGAAATTTGATTTAAAGCAATGATGACCAAATTATATTATTTAAAATTATTAATTATTTATTTGTACAACGAAAACGGGTTTACACCAAACATGTGCACGATTTTTCATTAATTCATTGGCTTTTAATTTGGGGACAGACAAAACATTTTATATGAATATTGTACGATCGCTAATGTTTTTTAACTACCTACCTCTGAATTTTCCGTCATTTACCAACGTCTAGCTATAAATACAAAGTGGCCCATTTGAAATGGAAGCACCCCCGTAAAATTTTTATTTTTCAGCAGATTTTATCTGTTTTTTTTTCTGAAGATAGGCCAGATCTCTATTTTGGGGTCTTAATCTCAACTTTCAAGGCCTACAAAGATTTTTTTTTTAGTAAAAAAATCGATAAATGGCGATTTTTTTATTTAAAGGGACACACCAACACCACCACATACCAAATTTGAACAAAAAATATACGGGGAGTTCCTCTCTGCGAGTTGTCAAAGTTGAGCAAAATAGGAATTTTAAAGACGTCTGCCAAGTCAAGTGTGCCATGGAATCCCTTAAAACAGTCAACAAGATCAATCAAAGTGTTGGTGTGTAATGATCTAATAGAAAATATGCAGGGTGTCTTTCTCTGTGCCATCTCAAAATACTGAATTCTTTGGGTTAAAAAATCGAGTATATCAAAGCCGCTTCACACACTATAAAAGAACTAAGTAAAAAAATACAGCAGCCTGAGAGACAGTAAGTCCATATGAGTTAAGGTGGCTGGTGTGCCACAACAGGAAACGCACAGAAAATGTATCATTATAGACAGTGACTTTATTGAGAAAGGTCCAATAATTTAAATTGTTTTTTAATTGTTGGTTGATATTTTGTAAAGGAATAAATTACTTTTTTGTTTATTAATGTTTTTACAATAATTTCAGAGCACTCTTGGCTAGTATAAAGTTTCATAAAAATTCAGCATTTTGAGATGGTCCAGAGAAACATACCCTGTAGATTTTTGTATTGAATCTTTACACACCAACACTTTGAGTAGTCCTGTTGATCACTCAACTGTTTTGAGGGGATTCCACGACACACTTGACTTGCCAGATGCCTTTAAAATTCCCATTTTGATCATCTTTAGAACCCTGTACAATAGAACTCCCTGTATATTTTTTGTTCAAATTTGGTGTGTGGGGGTTTTGTGTGTGGTGTCAGATTTTAAATAAAAAATCGCTAAGTGTTTTTCGTCATGTTTTACTAGAAAAAAAATCGTACCTAGTAGGCCTTGAAAATTGAGATTAAGACCTGAAATAATTTTGCATCAAAGTATCGTTTTTTGCGATCAATCTTCAGAAAAAACCCGGCTAAAATCTGTTTAAAAATAAAAAAATAGGGAGGCTTTCATTTCAAATGAACCACCATACCTAAATGAATATTCTATTTAAATTTTAATTTAATTAAAAAAAAAACTCTGCATGACAATCCCGATGATTGATAAACAAATGTATACACCATCGGTTTTAACAAAGATATATTTGGTTTTACATACAAAACAAATTGAAAAATCATACACACGTCTTTTCGCTTTCCTTATTTAGTATTATCATTGAGTAAAGGAATAATTATTCCTTTACTCAATGGTATTATACAAATCTTGTTGTGGGTCTCCACAAACTTAAAACATTGCTATAAGTATAAAAAGACTATTTTACAAAATGTCCTAGTCTGCTCACGTTCAACGCTCTCAAGTTAGAGGCTTTAACTTTTAGATAGGGGAAAATGTAAATTCCATTTTGCAAAGTATTCTGTTACAAAGGCTGAATTTTCGCCGAATCGATAAAATAGTAAGTACCTACAGAATTTCACTAACGGGTATATTTTTGTTACTTCTTGGTTTTGCAACCGACAAATTTTACTTCGAATATACAAAATTATTAAAAGCTACAGAAATATCAGTTTACATTATTAACGTTAAAACACAAGACATCGTGGGAGGGGTGAGACAAATTCCAGCCCCAACAGAAAGAAATGTTGGGCCCACAACATTTAAATTTCCATTATTATGGTAGTATCTCATACATGGCCTCGCTATTTTTATTGTAAATAACATTCGACTTGTCGCGACAGACATAATATTTGCGTATTTTTTTAGGGATATGCATCAAAATTTATTGGAGAATTTACATTTTCCGCCACCGCTCTTCATCCGCTCCTTAAAACACCTAAGGGGCCTTAAATTAATTTTTAATTTTTTCACAATTTTTGTTCTTTTTTCTAATTTCGCGGTACGGCGAATACACTGCATACGTCGATACACTTAGTTAACAGTCACTCGCGGTACGTTTAAAAGTTACGTTAAACACTGAGCTTTTAAAGATTTTGTTCTTTTTGTTTGTTCGATGAAACGGGATGGACCAATGGAATTTTATTATCAAACCTGTACTTTTCTATTTCATATAGAAATATTTATAGATAAAGTAACGCTTGGAGATTTTGAGCAGATATCCAAGTTACAGAGGCAGTGAATCAAAACATTGCCCGCCACGTGGTCGCGATGTGACCTATTCTCTTACTGCCTCTGTAACTTGGATAGACTATGGAATAGAAAACTTCTTGAGCCGAAACTCATATCTTAGAAGCATACATAAAAAAGCACTCCGACAATATTGAAAGGATAATACAAAACGTAGAACACATCTCGGAATTTTTAAACGTTTACATTTCGTACTCCTATTTTATTTATGTTCCCATATAAAGAGTTTCTCTTTCTCCTCCATATTTATGCGGAGGCATTCCGGCTCGCTTTTTATTTTAAATAAGATATTAAACTTCTTGTCCTGACAAACAAAAATTTGTGTGCCTATGGAGATGTATGGAGATCTATTCGAGATTTTACATTTTTATATAGAGGTCGGTTTTTCCTTTCCAGATACTTTACTTAGGCCTTAGGCGTAAAACGACAAAGGAACATCACAATTTAGGTATTTGTTTAACGTACTCTTATATCCATATAACAATTTAACGTTGGATTCCTTGATCTCTTACAAGAGTATTTTAAGAGTATTTTTAAGAGAATAACGTTGTATTTTTATATTCGTTTGGTATATTCGAGAACTTTCATTTAGTCTTCATTCTAATATTTTTTAGCTGGAAATAAACCAGACAATAATTAATATTTAAAGAATAAAATATCAAAAGTGATGTACAATATATTAGCAGTGACTATAGAAGGAATTATAGTCACTATCACTAATAAGTGATTATTTGTGTTTCATATACAGGGTGTAACTGAACTGATGGTCAAAAATGAAACCAGGTATTCTTGGAGTCAAAATAAGGGCACTTCTTCATATATTTTTTTCTTCTACAGGCCATAGTTTTTTTTTTATACAGAGCGAAGAAGTTTGGAGAAAAATACACATATTTCTTAGTATCTCTAGAAGTATACGAGATATTTTCTTCAAACTTGGCGTGACACATGAGCAGATGAGCCGTCAAACTTAAGGTTGACATGAAGCTTCTGAGGCTCCCAGTTGCGGAGATACAGGGTGTTATTAAAATTAATTAGATCAGAAAAATATGAGTACCCTGTATAATCGCATTTTTTAAATTTGTTTTGAATGGAAACTTCAATGGTTAACAAAAAGTATCTCTTAGTATTTTTTCATATTCGCAGCCGTTTCCTAATTATTTTCAAAGAACGGCAACGCTGCAATGAACAATAGTCACTTTAAGAATAAATATAGCAATCTGTGGATGTCAATTAAACTTTATTTAATAAAATACAAAAGCAAAATCAATGATAAAAGAAACGTATTGCTACTAGAAAACTAAATTTTAAATGTTCGAAATGACCGCCGTCTCTTTCAATACACGCAACTATGCCATTCCGCATGTTTATTATTGCCATTGGCAAGTCCATATAGCAAAAGTGCATATCAGCATTTATTCCTTTACTCAATGATATCAGTCAATTCTTCGAATGAAAATATCATTTTTCAAAATATTGAGACTAGTGCAAAGTTAGCAGCCAAATGATTCAAATAATGCCAAGTTTAATTGACTTCCACAAATTGTTAGATTTATTCTTGACTTGTTTATTGCAGCATTGCAGTTCTTTGCAAATAATTAATAAACGGCTGACAATATGAAAAAATACTAAGAGATACTTTTTGTTAACCATTGAATTTACCATTCAAAACAGACTTAAAAAATGCGATTATACAGGGTATTCATATTTTTCTGAACTAATTAATTTTAATAACACCCTGTATCTCCGCAACTGGGGACCTCAGAAGCTTCATATTAAGCTTAAATCTGACAGCTCATCCGCTCATGTGACACGCCAAGTTTGAAGAAAATATCTCGTATACTTCTAGAGATACTAAGAAATATGCGTATTTTTCTCTAAATTTCTACGCCCCGTATAAAAAACTATGGCCCGTGGGAGAAAAAAATATATGAAGAAGTGTCCTCATTTTGACTCCAAGAATACTTGGTTTCATTTTTGACCATCAGTTCAGTTACACCCTGTGAATGTACCTATAAATGGCTGTCCTCTTTCTTCCCATATTCTTCTGGTGGTATCTCTACATGGCTCCCTTTTTTATTTTAAATAATACGTTCAACTTGTTTCGATAAACAGAATATTTGCGTCTCCTTTGGAAAATTGTATGAAAATTTATTCAGGAATTTTCATTTTCCTTCTTCGTTTTTTCTGCGCTTTAAAACACGTAAGGCATCTTTTATTTACGCTATCATACAGACCACATTTACAGGATAAGATGTAACATATAATACATAAACAATTAACTACTCTGTTCTGTTATATAGAAAATGAATATAACGTAGGAGCTATACACAATAAGAGGAAGAGCGATATTCATCAATGTTATTCTGGAGTACTGAAAATGCCTCCGTTTTTTTCTCATATTTTTTTATGTACCAATCTATTTTAAAAACGAGGCATCGTTGCCGTTGCTTGCGGAAAAACTTCACAATGGTCGATTTTTTAAATACAACATGGCGGCGATGCTTAAATTTAGATCTTTATTAGGGCTAAATCGGCCATTTTGAAGCTACCTGTCTATTGCTTATTCTCTTCTGCAAACAACGAAGCCTTGTTTTTGAATATCGGTTTATAAACAAAAGAATTATGATTAAAACAAAAAAGTCCAAAATTTTTTGGCCCACCCGGTATGCGTTATAGAGGATCATTAGCGTGTCTTTGTATCGCTGAAATCTTTTGACTTTCGGATTACAAAACTCAACACACGAAAAGCTTCATTGAAAACTGTATGTACATGTAGATAACTTTTTGTGGAAGCTTTCGAGAGAAAGTTATCGACTCTAAGGTTATTCCCAACTCTTTAAATGTATCAACTGCTCAGGTCCTGTTTCAAAGTAGATATAGCTAAAGGCATTGCATTTAGCAACGTTAACCAACAACATATTTTTCTTTAACCATCCATCAATTATTATATCCAACTGAGTTATAAGAAAGTGACAATAATTATGAATATTTTCAATTTTACAATACTTCATCATCAGCGTACAAGCGATAATTTACTTCAGGACACAGGTAGTTACCTATATTATTAATAAATATGTCAAAAAAGAGAGGGCCCAGTATGGAGCCTTGAGGCACACCTGAGGTTGCTACAAACTATCTAGACTTGTAATCGTTGTGAGACACGTGGGATATTCTACCCGAAAGGTAAGTGCGAATGCACGTTATTAGTTTATCTGAGAGATTTTGATTTTTTAATTTGGAGAGTAGAAGTTCATGAAGTTTGCCGAAAGCTTTAATTAGATCTGTGTAGATAATATCAAGGTGTTTTCTTAAACGCGAAAACTCTTCAAACGCTGTACGGTCACCTTTGTGTTTCCAGGATTTCTATACCTAAGCAATGTGTTTCAGTCTGCATTTTGGAACATACAAGTAAAAATTATTGTGAGTTTCATATAGAATACATTAAATGCAAAATCAACGTCATTATAAATATTGTTAATGAATGACCAGTCCATTATTTATAGGGATTCGTATAATGACGGAAAATATGATATTTTGAAATTATAAAAGTATGAATAATTGTTTTTAAAAGATTTGTCGGCTTTATTGAAGGGTGGTGTCCATCCTCTACCGAAAGACCTCTGGGACTGGAGAAGACATAACAGTATAAATATCTAAGTTACATAAAACTAGGTCTAGTATTCTATTGTTAATTTTGCGGATATAATTATACTGGTTATGGGAAATCAGCTCCAACTAAATTGTTCTTCAGATGATCTATAGGCGATAAAGAATGGTCAATGGCTAAAGTGACACCTAGGGTTTCATCAAGTCAAGTAGCTTGACTTTTTAACAAATAACTTGACTTGACTTGAGAATCAAGCTTTTGACAAATTACATATTTGACTTGACTTGATTTCAACTAGTTATTACTTGACTTGATATCAAGTAATTTCAGTCAACTTGATATTGCTTGATCTAAATTACGAATTACGAATCTATATTACTAACACCCTTGTTTATACAGAATAAACGACGCAACAACGCATGAACCATTTCTGCAAGCTCCGCATAATCTAAGTGATTATATAGCGCAAAACTCGTTGAGTTTTCGATGCGCGCAATCGATTAAAATCGGAATATTTATCTATAGCAGGGGTTCTCAACCTTTCTTTGAACAGGTACCACTAGAACTTTTTTGTTCGGTGTGTGTAGGTAAGGGCCCCAAAGTCCGAAATAAACAGTTTGAGGATTTAAAAATAAATTTGTACTTGTCCCTCTAACTTTATTTCGAGGACCTGAATTTAGTGATCCCCAGGTGATCAGCGGGCGAAACACTGGTTGGGATTGTTGGGAACCTCTGATCGTGAAAGCTTACGTTCACGCCAGAGAAATGGAGGAGAGGAGAACGCGCTTTGCCCTACTGCGCTTCACGATTTTCGTCTACAATCTGCAGGCCATTATGAAGACACTTTTGACATTTTACCGGCCGGTGCGGAGTGCTTACCTGTTTTTATTTGGAGTTTTCGAAGTAATTGCGATTGATTTTAGCGTTATGTCGTGTTCTGTGAAAGACTGTAAGAATTTTAGAAGAGAAAGACGTGAGGGAATATCTTATTTCCGGTAAGAATTTTCCAATAGGTTTGTTTACTTTTTTCAGTTCTCGGTGCCGTACCTTTCTGTACCAATTACATTTATTACTAGATAGATTAGGTGGATTAAATTTAAGGTTTTTATTAATATACGTATATAAATTGGGCAAAGTGTCTTCAGAATGGCGCGAGACAAAATTAGTCAGTTCGCGCAGCTTGACGCTCATTCTTCCCACCTCCATATTTCTGGTTCGCGCTCGCGCGGTAGTTCCCCGAGTTCTTGAGCTGACAGAGACAGAAACGATCACTCGTTTAAGCGCCAAATCCACAAGGTGCCTCATGTGCCTTGTCGTGGATGGAAAATGATAACAATAAAAAGTGCTTTGAACGGTGTTAATGTGAAACAACTAGTTTTTGTTGTCTATGTTACACAAACCATCACGGGCGTAGCCAAGGGGGGGGGGGTTTCGGGGGTTCAACCCCCCCCCCCGAAATAAGCAAAATATTACCTAATATTATACCGAAAAAATACGAGGAGTGAAGAGTAAAATTATTATTACGTTTGAATATATGTAGTAATAGTAGCGCCTAGCGCCATCTTTTGACGAGAGGCAGACGCAGTTGCAGCCGAACTATTTTGTATTGTAGGGACACTTTGCGTTGTTTCTCGATTATTCGCCACGCCCCTCGGTCGAAATGAGCGGAACTTTGTGGAAATTCGTGGAAGTTTCTGGACGGCTACTGGGCTGCTATATAAGCGGCGCCGCGGCGCGTGACCGCGCTTACGGCAGTATTGTTCCATGCGAACTCGAAGCGAATAAAAGTGAAAAGTGGTGAACGAATAGTGAAGAGAATTAAGTGTACCGTGTAAGTGAGTAATTTTATTGCGCTGTTATTCGATGACCTTGTTAAGGATAGATACGTGAATCATTATTACTGTCGAAAAATGGAGGGGAAAAAAGGAAGGGTGATGAACTTAAAGGTATGGACTACTGGAAAAAGTGGTGTAGTCAAGGTCAAGGGGTTTCTAATAAAGAAACAAATTTGGATTTAGCTATCAAAGCTTCAGCTACCTTGCATGCTGATAAGAAGACTGCCTACCCCGAAATCTAGTTTGGAATGCCTAGATATGTGCGATAAAAACCTTTATCCTAATATTTACAGATTACTACAAATCTTGGCTACCATTCCTGTATCCACTGCTACCCCAGAAAGGTCTTTCTCGAGCCTAAGGAGACTGAAAAACTATTTACGAAACACTACAAGTGAAAACAGACTTAATGGTTTGGCTCTAATGAACATTCACTATGGAACAGAAATTCATGCAGATGAAGTAGTGGATATATTTAAAAGAAAAATCCGAAGATTTCTTATTTAATGGTTTTAGATTTAGCGCAGAGGAACGAAATTAATTTATCCATTTCATTTAAAGTTAAGAACTTTATAAATATGTCGTAGTTTTTCGGATGAATATATAGATATTAAATTTCATGTAAGTATATTTTTGTTGTTTTATTTACTTCTCAAACTAAACCCCCCCCCCCCAAAAACTAAATCCTGGCTACGCCCGTGCAAACTATACACTATAGATATTTTCTAAAATTTATTTGTGGCGTAAACAGATCCATTGAATTTTAATTGGGCTTTTCGCCACCAAACTGATTAAAAGACAACTTTTTCAAGTTGCCTGGAAAATTAATAAATTCTTAACAGTATAGTTTTGATATGGACTTGAAATAGTTTATTTTTGTTCTTTCCTAGTTTTGCAAAAAAAGTGTACAATGCAAAGGTTTATTATTATTATTATTTACCTAACTGTCTTAACAAATAATAAAATTTGAAATTGATAAAAAATCAAGTAATCAAGTAGCTTCAAGAAAAACTTGATTTTTCAATTAGGTACTTGAAAAATAAATACTTGACTTGACTTGATATTGGAAAATTACTACTTGACTTGAACTTGACTTGATTTCAAGTCAAGTCAAGTATCTTGAATATCAAGTCAAGTCATGAATCTCTAGTGACACCGCCACCTCTCGAACAGTTAGTTGCTGTAAAGTCACGATAACAATGAAAGACCGTGTATCTGTTCGAATTAAATAATTCAGCACTTTGCACATGTTTATCCAACCAACTCTCTGTAATGGCTATAAAAGTTTAATTACAAATGGTGCAGTTATTGAGGAGTTCTGACGTTTTGTATTTACACCTCTAGCGTTCTGATAGTAAATTGATATTGCTAAATCGCCTTTTACACAAGGTTTTTG
The DNA here is from genome assembly GCA_963920635.1 of Pseudeuparius sepicola. Taxonomy (NCBI): domain Eukaryota; kingdom Metazoa; phylum Arthropoda; class Insecta; order Coleoptera; family Anthribidae; genus Pseudeuparius; species Pseudeuparius sepicola. The sequence continues at coordinate 16,274,120 of OY987298.1, forward strand.
GAAGTGCAAAAGAAAAACAATTCCGAAATATTTGTTCCCTTTTTCGAATTTTATGTTCTTAAGTTAAGTTCACTTTTACGTTTACGGTACATGCATTACAACTGAATGATCTCATTGCTTCCTCGTATCATTCGGATATGCTTAGGCAGCAAAACCCTACGAATATGAAAGGAGTAATATCAGAAATAGGGCGCCGCTCCCAGTTATTATACGTATTCCATATTTCCATTTTTATATTCATCCATAAACGACCCTTCTCCCTTCTTTTCCATATTTATGCGGGCGCATCTTATGCCATGCGGGTTCCCTTATTTATTTTAAATGAGACGTTAAACTTGTTCCGGCAATGATGGCATTTGTGCGATTCTTATGCATATGTATGGAAATTTATTCGGAAATTTACATACATACTTAGGTTAATTTATTCCCATAAGGATAGCACCTTGCGCCAACAGAAAGATAGGTGCTTCTCAAGTGTTTCACTCTCGATCTCATCTAATTATGAAAATTTTATTGGCCTATATTAAAAAAAAACAATGACACGTTTGTAAAAAAACTATTAAACTGTTATTAGATGGCATACTGAGTAATTATACTGTAGTCTCATCCTTCATATTACAAATACTAATGTAGTTTGCAATCTCTGTACAAACGCTATACAAACGTTTAAAGAAAGGTGTTTTTTTGTCCCAACCGCCGCCAGTCACCCGATCGACGCTAAAACCATCTCAGTGCTTTATTTTGTATGAGTCTGTACGGACGTGTTTCACTTCGCGATTTTCTTCGGTTTTTTCGCCACGTAAAACTGAACCAAACTGATTAAAAGACAACTTCTTCCAGCAAAATTCATAAATGCCCGACATTAAAAAAAACTTTGAACGTTAACTCAAATTATTTAACTTCAACAAATTTGTTTACTGAACTTTCGGGGAATAAATCTTTCTTCTTTCTCAATGATAATGTCATAAAGAAATTTCCGACAATATAGGTGAAAATTTATCCAAGAACGCAAAATTGAAGGTGTTTCGAAATTTTGTAACATCGTATACATATTATATATTTGGGTTCGTTATTATAAGTATGATACGAGAAAAATCTACAATCTACATGCGGGAGTCTCTAGAAGTTTACCCATATTTGCTTGTACCTATTGGTCTTGACTACCATGATTTAAGTATTCGAAAGAGTCCATAGCCCCTTTTTGAGAGAACCAGAGAGTATCATTTATGTATTATAACTAGCTGCAAGTTGCAATATACAGTTTTTCTTCCAGTATTTTATTGCTAATTGCTACTTCCTAACAGATACCCTGTTCCGAGGAGCCACATTAATGGGGAACTTGCACAAAAATTAAATTTGAAAAATATTACTTTCAAACGTAATTTAGTGCCATTAAATGAACCACAGTTCACAAAAAAACTCATTTTTTATTTTTATGTAATAAATATAAGCAATTAAAAACTGCATAATTCAAATCATTCTTGAAACGCGCCCTCCTTGGTTGTGACGTCAACTATCTCGTTGGTGGTGGCGCCTCTGGTGGGCGGCGACACCATGTATAAACTAATATGGGCGGCACATGTATAAAAACTACAGCACCACGCAAGCTTTGTTTAGAAAGACCAAACGAGAACGTCCTATCCTTGTCTGTCCGTCTTGATATTGTTGATAACGTTTGAAAAGTGTGTGCTGAATTAAATAGTTATTTACATTGCGAGATGCGTAAGCGTACTAATTTTTTGTCCTGAGCAGCAAGTGTCACGTTTCTGACAGCAAATGGAATCCCACGTACCGAGACCTACATCAGAGCCCTCTGTAAATGGGGCGCCGAACTGTTTATTTTAACGTTCAATTTCCATTCTCATCTTCTCTCATTCTGTGTAGCTGTCATTCCTGTCACTGCCTTCTGATCGATCGAGATATTTGACGTCACGACCATTCCCGCGCTTTACGTATCGTTTCAAATGAATAGCTCGAGGTCACAACTTTAATCATTTATTGCAAATTAAATATTGCGGTTTGAGGGCTAATATTTGGTATGTGCTCTTTCTATAGATAGGCAAATATATTAAAGAACCAAAAAAAATTGTTCAAGTTCCCCATTACAGATTTGCATCTTTTATACTTGCCATATATTTTTTATTAGATAATATACGCATACTTGTAGACCGACATAAAGGTTGGAATAGTATATTTCCTAACAAGTGCGGAAAAGTAGTGCGGATAAGTATTTTTCCGCACTAGTGTGGAAAAGTGTCACTTTCTAAACTAAAATGTAGAAAAACATTTTTTCAGTATATTAGCTCAACTGGTGGACGTGGACATATATAATACGGTTATTAATCTTCACGTCAGACAAAAGTGCACTGTTTTCAAAATATCTTTGAATCAATGTTGATAGATCGTTCTTGTTCTTTAAATATCTACATTAGTATTTGCAATATGAAGGATAGAGACTGCAATATAATTATAAGATCAACTGACTTACCTGTAAGGAAGTTTGAGCTGAATTATACTGCAGTCTCATCCGATTATTACAAACTCTCCCTGAATCCCCACCCTTAACGATCTATCACAAAAAAAGCAAAAAAGAAAATCGCGAAGTGAAACACGTCCGTACAGACTCATACAAAATAAAGCATTGAGATGGTTTTAGCGTCGATCGGGCAACTGGCGGCGGTTGGGACAAAAAAAACCCTTTCCTTCAACGTTTGTATGGCGTCTGTAAAGAGTGAAGCACACTACATTAGTATTTGTAATAATCGGATGAGATTGCAGTACAATTCAGCTCAAACTTCCTTACGTAAGTCAGTTGATCTTATCATAAATCATGAGTCTTCTAATTATAGAAACAATGCAAGGTAACAAAAATCCTACAAGGTGTGTATCAAAAAGAAATATCTATATTTACTTGGGAAGGATGCTATACTGATAAATGGTTGCATTCTAATATCTCAGATATAATATCTCCCCTCTACAATATACAAGAAATTTATGCTTGAATTTTGAACCGAACAGAGTTAAGCACCTACTCTGTACTTCAAACACGCTCCATAGAAGACAGAAACAAATCTCATACGCAGGAAGTAAATAAAGATTTACATCAACATATATATCTGATCGGCGCCTGTTATTCTCGATAACTTATACCTCATACATTTTAACAACCCCTATACGCTACAATCCGTCGGAGACTTTACAACCCCTAAAATCCAGCTGGGCAGTAAATCCTGTTTAAAATTTTACTGCTCGCGGTCCACTCAGCGAATAATCGGGCAACGAATGTACAGCGTGTCCCCGAAACTTTAAACTGGAGATATTAAGAACCAAATATATAGGGCGATAAAGACTAACAAATAATGGTACCTACATAGAGCAACCTCATATATTTTGTGCCAAAAGATTAGGATTCAGTTAACAACTACGGGTCAAAGCTCAATGGTTACTGAGATAGAGAGTGTTGAAATTCATTTTTTAAAATTGAATTATGGCTGAACTGAAATTTGGCACTTATGTTTTTGTGGATGGAGAATAAGCTGAAGATGGGAATGCGGGACAATATGGGGTACCGGGGTATAACGGGGTACGAGTATTTTTAGTAGATACAGCCTAACTGAAGGTGCCAAATTTCAAATCTACATGTCCCCCTCCCACCTCTTTTCGATGCAAGATCACGCCTCCGGTCAAGTCAATTCAGTAAGTACATAGCCATTGTTGGAAGGACAACAGCTCCCGTGTTTTAAAACTTGCGTTTACGTTTATTCAAGGTAAATACAGTTTTTATACGATTTTCGATGTGAGCTTTATTGCCCAATTAGACTTATTATTAAGTATGATTAATCTAAATCATTTTATCGAAAAATAATTGTCGCTGTAAATTTTATTTATATTTTATTGTAAAACGTGCGTCGGGGCAAAATGGGGTATTAGAGATGGGGCAAAATGGGGTACCCGGATGTTTTATTGAAATACCTATACAAGGCAATTTAGAAAATCATAAAATATTACTATTTTGTGAATAACTTTTTTACAGTCGCCTCGTTTTCGAAATACACAGGATGTTTAAATTCTCTAAAATTTTAACGTTTTATTTTTTTTAATTTGGTACACAACATGTATTAATCCAGTGTCATAAAATACGGTAATACCAAGGTCTCAATGTAGCCAGTGGCGGAGATATGGGTATACAGTACCCTTGAATAACTTTCATTATTTTAAGCAAAAACTGTCTCTTGACTTTTTTGTATCTGCCGCAGTTCTACGGGAAAATTAATTTATATTTTATTGCTTTTATTGTTTAATTTGTTTCTTAATTTGTTTAGATGGCGAAACGGAAATGATATAAACGAAAAACTAATATTTTCATGCTTTTACGTTTTTCTTTTTTTTTTAATTTAAAGATTACTGTTTGCTTAATAAAACATTTTGCAGAAACATCTCTTTAATTCACCAAGAACTCACTATTTTAAAGCAATATTTTACTACCCCATTTTACCCTTCTTGGTACCCCATTATACCCCGCATACGGGGCAAAACGGGGCAAAGCGCAATTTTCATAAAAGTCCAAAAAAGTTAAAACTCAGTTAGTGATTCCGTTATAAAAAATTTTTCCTAATGTTTCTAAATCTATCTAACTACCTGTAAATATGCCAGGTATAATTATTTCATTTATATATCCCAGAAATATGGGGCTATGAAATTAAGGACCCCATATTGCCCCGCATTCCCCTACAATGTTCGTAGAGATTTTTTTCTCACTTAAAATGGTAAAGTTCACCTTTCGGCTAACAAGGTAAAAATTAATTAATATTGAATTAAAAGTTTTGTCGAATAGAAACTTTAAAAAATTGCGAGAGTCGTTATAACCTCAAATGGGTGTCTTAAAAAACGTAAAACTGTAACATTGGGAATAGTGGAATTCTACCACTGGGACAATTCTTACATTACTAGTGAACAGACAAAAACATAAGACAAAATTTTATGTGCCGAATGCTATGGAGTTAACAGGTGCTTTTGGGCACGTTTTGCCAATTTCAACGCAAACGGTAGTACGCTTTTGTTGCAAAATGAAAAGATCCACCAAAATGATGGAGTGTAACATATACAGTGTGTCCCATTTAAGGACTGACCACCCCTGTAAAATTTTTATTTATAACTCGATTTTCATAAACTTTTTTTTGTTGGATAGAGCTTCAAAACTTGGATCAAACACATAATCCAGGTGCCTCGTGCGTTAAAGTCATGGCCTACTGAGACGGTGTTTTAGTGCTGAAATTTCGAGAAGTACTATTAGGGATTTTTTTAGAGGAATTAATGCCAGATTCTTATTCAGCATTGGTCGAAACCCAAACGTACCAATTTGCTTTGCCGTAGCTCTACAGGGAGTTTCAAAATTTTTTATTGCCACACTTAAGGGCTGACCACCCTCGTAAATTTTTATTTATAGCTTGATTTTCATAAACTTTTTGTTGGGTAGAGCTTTAAAAATGGCATTAAATGCATAATTCAGGTGCCTCGTATGTTAAATTCATGGCCCACTGAGACGGTGTTTTAGTGCTGAAATTTCGAGAAGTACTATTAGGGATTTTTTTTAGAGGAAAATTAATGCCGGTTTCTTGTTCAGCGTTGTTGGAAACCCAAACGTATCAATTTGCATTACCATAGCTCCACAGGGTGTTCCAAAAAATTAAAAGGAAAAGTAAGGCCGGATTCTTATATGCAGTGAGAGGTTCCAAACAAAATCGTACTAATTTGTAATTAATTTTCTTAATTTCTTGAAAGTTGGTCACTAAAATATTCATAAGGAACTTATATTCTTTCAAAAATTTATTAGCGAACAAATTTTTTATTTAATTTAATATCATCAAATACATGAATAAACAACACAACATAACATTAACTCAAATTTCAGTCATTTCAATTAGTCCTTTATTTTCTAATGCAAATTGGTACGTTTGGGTTTCCAACAACGTTGAATAAAAATCTAGCATTATTTTTTCTCTAAAAAAGTCCCTAATAGTACTTCTCGAAATTTTAGCACTAAAACTTCGTCTCAGTGGGCCATGAATGTAACGCACAAGGCACCGGAATTATGCATTTAATGCCATTATTGAAGCTCTATCCAACAAAAAAAAAGTTTATGAAATCGTGCTAAAAATAAAAATTTTACAGGGGTGGTCACTAATGAAGTGGGACACTAAAAATTTTGAAACACCCTGTAGAGCTATGGTAAGGCAAATTGGTACGTTTGGGTTTCGAACAACGCTGAATAAGAATCCGGCATTGATTTTCCTCTAAGAAAATCCCTAATAGCACTTTTCTAAATTTCGGCACTAAAACACCGTCTCAGTGGGCCATAAATTTAAGGCACGAGGTACCTGAATTATACATTTAATGCCATTTTTGAAGCTCTATCCAACAAAAAAAAGTTTATGGAAATCGAGCCATAAATAAAAATTTTACAGGGGTGGTCAGTCGCAGGTAGAAACTGACATCTTCAGCTTTGTCTCCATCCCCAAAAACATAACAGTGCCAAGTTTCAGTTCAGCAGTTTGATTATTATGGGAGATGTACCCACAATTCAATTTAAAAAAATGAACTTTAACGCCCAGTTTCTCAGAAACCATTGAGATTTGACCAGCAGTTGTTAAGCTCAATCGTAATATTTTGGCACAAAATATATGAAGTTGCTTTATGTACCATTAATAACGGGGCACCGTGTATACAATACCGTTCGAGGCACGTTTGGTACACTCGACATTTTTAACTTTATCGATCCTGTATAATATATGACTCTACCACATAATATATTCTGGGCATCAAATTATAGTAATTTTATTAGTACCATTTTTGACCTAGATGCCTTTGATAAATTTTTATTTTCACATTGATTTTTATCAATATTGCTTCATCTATGTGAGGTTCCTTAGTGTAAAGATTTCAGTGTTTACGTAGGAACGCTAAGAGAGCGAAGCACTCTTGGATATTTTAAACTTTCAACTTTAGTCGAATAAAATTTCTAAAAATCACAACTGAAAAAGTAAATAGAAAATCTGAGGGAATTACTGTCTTAATTATTGAGAAAACGTCCAGTATCCCCAAAGTGGCGAAAAACGTAGATAAACGAATAATTTCACGTTCGTGACTTAAGGCATTCTTGATGAACATTGAGTTACTCCCAATTCTTCTCAGTAGTTCCAGTATAAAAGTGTTGGACAAAGGTTTCAAAAATATTAAAATGTAGTAAACACCTCAAAAAATAATACACCGTCCTAATAAGTTTAGCCATGTTACCAAGAACCGCGTGGAGGGGCCAAGCTGCAAAATTTTATCGTTGACTGAAGAGTGAACCAACGATTTTATATTAGTACACATTTCTTAAAATCTTGACTTGTTTTGAGTTTTTTTTAATTCAGATGTTTTCCTCAATATTTTGACTACTTATAATTCATTTTATTCTCAAAATATTGACCTCTTCTGGCAAATTTTCAAATTTTGACTTATTTTCGGAAGTTTATTTTTTCTAAAAATTCTGACTTTTCTCTAAATTTTTATATATTCTCAAAATTATAGAGAATTTCTAATCTAGATGTCTTGGGGGAAAGTCCGAATTTTGAGAAAAATGTCAGATTCAATTCAATTTTAGTTTTTTTCTTGGATATTCCTTGCGTGAGTTTAATTAAGACATCATTTGAAGGATGGACGTTTTTATTCGTGTCTTATTTGAATCCACAAATCAAATAATGCGCTCAAAAATAAATGTAAAAAAAACAAATGTATTGAGAATGTTTTTCAAATAACTGTGGTCGAAAATAAATCTTTTAATTTTTAACATGCCTTTAAATTTATTGGACTTTTTTCACTTTTGTTTTTTATGTCATAGTTTCTTTATTTTTGAGCGCATTGTTTTGATTTGTGGATTCAATTGTCTTCGTGTTTGTTATGTACAAGTTTTAGCTAAATATCTAAATAAAGATCACGCATTTATCTCATTTATTTATTACGATTATAGCCAAAATAAGCTGAAGAGTCTAAAATCACTGAAAAAACACAAAAAACATAACTCCTAAACTAAAAGAAGATAATATAAATGAGTGATTCGGATTCCTCAATGGGTGCTCTACCTCTGTGTCACTTCTTAACACTGTTTTTTTGGGACATCCTGTATATCAATAAAGTTCAATTTACAAATTCTGAAATCATTTTACAAGTAACGCTTCAACTTCAGAGTTATTTTTTCCAATCCGAAATATGGAAGAGTTTATTAGAGAAAGTTATTAGGAATTATACATTACACCCTGTTATAAAATTACATAATATAAGTAGTAGTCAATTCTTTGATAGGTATTTTCCTATTTTAAGCGTTTTCGATCTTTCTGGTAGATAAGTAAAAGATAGGATTCAATATTAAATTGAAAATCAACATCTTCATATTAAGCAATGTTTTAATTAATCATATGTACAGTTTGTCCACAGATGGACTTAACTATACTTGTAAAAAATTTTATTTTCAATTTTTTGACAAAAAGTCATTTTTGACAAACAAGTCTGCTTCTCCTTAAAATAAGATTGGCATGGAAAAAGTTGAGTTATATTAATTGGGTGACCAGAAAATTGAAGAACCGTTAATTAGCATAAGAGTAAACTACCTCTATTTGTACAGATAGTGAAAAAAGTTGTAAAGAAATATTTTTGTCGTGGTATACTACTTAGGTGTACCTACAAAATTTCAAAGCGTTAGGCCTACTTTGATGTTTTTGATTTTATTTTCTTTTTTTTTAATAAATGGTTTTCTGCAAATAATACGACAAAAAAACTGTATTACAAATACTTTCTCAGAATGGGAAACTGCGCATGATGACAAAATTTATCGATTCTAGGAATACTTTGTATTATGGAAAATATCGGAGAAAACTGAAAGCAGGCCAAGGATTGTTACATTTTTTTTCATCGTACAGAGTTGCCTACTCTGAGTAACTTTTATTTATACAGTTTTGTAGTACTACCTACAGAAAATCATTTATTCAAAGAAGAACGATAAATAAATAAATAAAAATCAAAGTAGGCCTAATGCTTTCAAATTTTGTAAACCTAAGTAACTTACCACACTGAAAAAATTTTCTTTGTAATTTTTTTTCAATATCTCTACAAATAGAAGCAGTTCTTATGCGAATTAACGTTTCTTCAATTTTCTGGTCACCCAGTGTAAGTAATCTTAACTTTTTCCATGCCAATCTTATTTTAAGAAGTCTTTTTTCCAAAAAATTAAAAATAAAAATCTTTACAAGTATAGTTAATTAAGTCCATCCGTGGACTCAAGTAAATACACAGTAGGTAGGTACCTAGTTATTGAATTTAAAATATCATATTTTTGCCATATATTGAATACATCTGGTATATGATCTCTGTATACTTCGTACAAATCTGGTGCAACTCGCTACAGTTAATTTATTATTTATGTTATTTTGCACTACTAATACTTTTTAATTTGTATAAGTGAAATAATTTAGCTTGCTTAGATTTCTGGCATTTGATTGGCCAAGTCTTTTTAAACTTTTTTTTTTAAATATCGCTTAATATTAGAAACTTTAGTTAATAAATTGAGTTGTTCTTGTTGATAACTGTTTTTTTATAACATGAAGTGGTTGATTTTCAATTTAATATTGATATTCTCGATTTGAAATTGTTTATTCTCAATTTGATATTGACTATTCCCAATTCGAAGCTGTCTATTCCCGATTTGAAATTGATTAAACTCAATTTGAAGTTGGCTATTCTCAATTTGAAGTTGTTTATTCCCAATTTAAAATTGATTATTCCCAATATGAGGTTGAAAAGATATAGTCGTCAATAGATTGCGATGGCGCATATATGTACATTCTAACTCTATTCCGGTAAGAATCTTCATCTTCACTAATTATGAGAGGAGTACAATATAATATGAATTCTCTTTCGAGAAACACAATAAAATATTTTTTAAAAAATTTGATACATCAATACAATTTATTTTTCGTGGCCTACTGGGTGAAACCACAGACATATATAGCTTCGCTAAAGCTATATAGGTCTGTGGTGAAACGTACATTTTTAATAATAACCGACTTTTTCTATAAATATTTTTGCAAAATCTATATGATGTAATAAGTTTTACCAAAATTTGATTAACTTAAATGCTTTTCGAGAAAATCTAGGAAAACTTGATTTTTACGTTTACATTATTAATAGTCTGTATTAGCTAACTAACTTTTTCAGGAGGCCTTGGATCTAAAATATTTTCGGTATCACAAAGAATGAAAATTATAAAAATGCAACGAGATTAGTGGCTGGATGTAGTTTTTAATTCCTGACAACTTTCTCTTACAAAATTTCTCGGTGTCTGGTGCAGGAAAAAATAATCACGAAATAATAAAAAAAAAGTAAACCTTACTATATACCTCGATTGTAAACTTAATTGGATAGATATCTATTTTGACACTTAAACAAATCTCAAAAAATTAAAAAAATAAACTGCCTGGAAACGTTTTAGTTGCAAACCACTTTCTGATCAGCTCTATAGGCTAGGAAAATTACGGTAAAAAATAACGAAACCTAGACAAAATTCATAACCGCATTTTTATAATGCCGCAGAATTGTTTTTTTATACAAAATAAACATACGCGTGTGGACGTTTTTTTAGAAAAATACATTTTCTTGTTGTAATGAAGACGGCATAAATATTAACTGCGAATTTTAAGCTGCATTTATTAGTAAGTAAGGTATATAAAGTTGAGATTGATAAATTAAACAGATTACGTTTGCGCAAGTATCCGAATGAGGTAAAAATGACATTTTGCGTAATATTTTGTTGGGCAAAAATATTAACTGCGTTTTTATTATTTATAATTACTTTAAAAATCAAGTATTAACAGTTTGTTCTGAAACTAAACATATTGTTTAGCCGGAAATCGCATGCTAAAGAATTTGAAGCTGTCTTTGAGAGCAAAATTATTAACTGGCTGATTTTTGTTTAACTTTGTAAGTGGATACTAAGTCTTGTTAAATTTTTTGAAATTAAACAAAAACTGGTAACGGAAGTATTTTTTTTTTCTTTAAAAATAAATATTAATCGATTGACCTACATGCGCCCTAAATAATTTCGCTATATGTGATTTAATATAATTATATTGTAAAAAGTGAAACAAAAAAACAGTTAATATTTTTGCTTTTCCTAAAGAAATGACAAGTGACAGTTGACCTATATGCGCCGTAAACAAATGTTTAATTTCGCTATATATGACTCAATATAGTTATATTGTAAAAAGTTAAACAAACAAAAAACAGTTAATATTTTTGCCTGTTCTATACCAATGAGAAGTGACAGCTGACGTACATGCGGCTCAGGTAAATGTTTAATTTTGTATAAGTTACATTCTATTTGTAAAAGGGAATGATCATATGCAATAAAAACGAAGTTAATATTTTTGCTTTTGCCGAAATAGAAAATTATCCGATTTTTATTTCATTTGTCGATCTAAGTTACTTCCATATTCTTAAAATGTTTAATTTCTTAATATATGTTAGCAAGGGAGGTTTTTTTTACCTAAAGAGTCTAAAAAAATCCAGTTAACATTTTTGCTCGAAATTTCTAACGAGAAATAGGTGTTTTTTGAGGTAACTCAAGGTTCCGTTTTTTCAAAATGTTTAATTTTTGGTTTCTATACCAACGTATTTACTTATAACTTTGATACGGTAAAACAAAATTGCAGTTAATATTTTTGTCTAGGTCAAATTCTATTTTCCCTGGCCTACTAGTTATTTTTGGAAACCCGCAAGTCCCAAACATTTTATCTGCCCCCCCTCCCTCCTTGCGCTGCCCTCCGTCCCGCGACTTTACAACCCGTAAAAACGGGGCGGACGCGGTAAACCCCCGTCCAGAATTTTACTGCCCGCAGTCCATCCCGCGCATAATCGGGTCACGACCGGATTTTATTTTCCCGGAAATTTCCGGGGCCCTCCTCGGTCCACCCTTGGAGAGGCGCGATCCTCCCGCGTTGGCGGACGACGCGGTGGGGTTTAGAGGGTCCGAAATAGCCGCGTCAAGGTCGTCAGCAGTACGGGGAAGAGCGTGGTGATGGTGTCCTGAGTTGTTCGCCTCACACCTGGAAAGAGAAGATTAACTTTACTAGGATTTTTTTTCTCAAATGCTCATTTTATGTGTATGTTACTAACAACAACCCCTTGTCCACGCCCACGATACACAAACAACGGTATGCTAATGCGCATCTTGCGTCCTAGGCTCCTCCCACATCTGACGTCACTGCGAAGCATGACGAGGCCAACGATAAAGACAGGCCACGGCGCTAACGCATAATCGCGTAGTCACGTGACCAACTTAGTGCTATATAATGAAAGGCATTTTGGAGATAAGTAGAAAAAACAAATTTCGTAACAATTTGGCAAGTTTTCTTTCATCTATTACATTATTGGTTTTGTGCATCCAAGCTCTCTCTAATTGTTTTTTCAAAATTTTCAACCTGCCTCAGCTGTTTTAGGCTGAGAGTTAAACGGCACTGCACTCACAATATTTTGGCACTTCTCAAAAATTGTTGGGACATCACCTTCCTTTAGCTTAGGTGATATTCTCTATAGGTATTTTCCTCCCACAACACATTTGTCCACTTTAATTGTTTCACTTTCTTGAAAATGTGTTAGCCACACATACTTAAGGGTTTTTTAGAAATTAAATCTCAGTTGGAATTTGACGAATCCATTTTTGGCGGAAATTATCATCCCGAGGCAAAACAAATGTTTGTTATGGCGACACTTTCTTCCTGGCATTTTTAATATGTATAAATATAATATAAACAGACCCAATATTTGGTATTTAGGTTATTTTTTACGAAATAAAAATGAAAACATATTTGCAGTAGGTATACTGCAAATATTGACGAGGTCTCAGTTGTTCGGCAGCGTGAAAGACCGAATAGATAATCAGTATCGGGGCGTGGGTCGACAACGAAAATCAACGGTTACAACACTGATTTATTTCGCACAAGGTGAATGGTGAATACAATAAATACACAAACCCGAACGTGGTCAACGGGAACGGCTTCCAGCCACCCGGACCGTCTGAACTCGCGGATCTCCCGTAAGCAGTTCACCCCTCTGTGAATCAGGCTCCACTGTCAAGTTCAATACGGTCCATATCCATAATAGTCCATTCCTGAAAACTGAATTCCGGGCTCCCTATTCTGTGGTTCGGGGGAGATTCCCCTTTACAGCGCTCACGCGTCGGTGCGAGCGGCACCAATACTCTTGGACGCCACGACTCCCAGAGGCTATAATAATAGAGTGGTACAAATATAGGAAAGGGACAATGGCCACCCCGCCTTCGGGTTGCGCAGTAAATTTGTTTACGGGCGTCGCCTAGCAACCGCTTAGCCAGGCAGTCGATGAGCATAGGCAGTGGCGCATCAAGAGAACAATACTATTAGTATTTATTGCGTCTTGGTGTTCGGTTGGTGTTTCGTGATTATCCATTTAATTTTGCAGTGCTGATAGAAGCTTTTTTACTCTGTAATAATTATTGTTTTTGCGATTGTGATGACTCCGAAAAAAATTGGAATAAAGGGAAAAGTGCTTCATAGTCAAGCAAGGGAAATTATTCACCTGGTTGCGAAATTTATGGAAAAGGAAGCAGAAGAAGGTATACAAATTCCTTTACAGAACTACAGGTAAGCGTTTTTTCTATTGCATTATTCACATGGGTTATTGTAAATGTATTTGTGAAATAATGGGGAAATAAAGCAATAGTTGGAAAAATTGATGAGACAAAAAAACTATAGAATTTTATAGTTTCTATATGGGTATATAATATTTTCCTATTATTATTACAGGGAAAGAATTTTAGCAGCGACTGGAATTACTAAAAACACGTTAATGAGAATTAAAAAGGAAGGAAGGGAAGTAGATACTAATGTGGCCACTACTTCCTTCTCAACTCCCAACAAAAAACGCCAACGAGAAAAGAAATTCAACTGGACACCTGAGCAATGTTGCGAAATCAAAAATATTATATATGATTTTTACAATACTGAAAAAAGGTCCCCTACAGTTAAGGGTGAGTATATGAATTTCAAAGTAATACACTACATAAAAATTAATTATTCACATTAATGGAACATATTTTTTTAGGTATTCTTGAAAAAATGCAGGACAAACAACTTGATTTTACTGGATCGGCCGAAACACTAAGGAAACTGATCATATCAATAGGATTTCAATATAATAATTTATTAGAGCACAGAAAAAATATATCTTATAATACGCCCTATTTTTTAATAAATGCAACTTAAAATGTGCAAATTATTGTGGTATTACAATGGAAATTTTGAAATACATTTTCTGGGGATTTTTCTGCCCCGCAAAGATTCGTATGGAATCATTTTGCAGTGTTAACTATTGCACTAAAGCTATCTTGAAAGGTTGAAAGTTTTATCAGAGATGCCCCTATGGAAATGTATATAAAATTAAACCACAATTTAACTATAACTATCTATAGAGTAAACCACAGAAAATATTTTTATTTGGAATAGGCAGGTACCTACTAAAACGGGTAGGTCAGGTACTAGTTAGGTAAATCATGATAACTTTGCAAATATTTATTTCCAAGAATAAAATCGTAGTTACAATATTAATAAGTAGGTATATAATTGATTAAAAGGGATTTAAATTCTCAGGAAAGATATTTAGGTAGGTAGCTATAGGTAGGTATAGTTTCTGTGCAATACTTGAACGAAATATGTAAATAAATACTAGAAACTAATAAAATACTTAGAAATTATCCGGAAAATGCAAATAGAAGTGTTTTTAATTTATTAACTAATTATTTCTCTCTGCTATATCCTTCTAATATTTATATTACAAATATTATGAATTTTATATAGGTGGCGAAAAACGCAAGACAACAGAGTTGTTTTAATGGAAAAGCCTGATATTCGTTTGAAACGAATTGAATTTTTAAAACAGATGATGAAGTACCGGGCCGAAGGGAAAAATATTATCTATACGGATGAAGCCTATATTCATAGTGGCCATACACAACCATATAGTTGGTCAGATCAAAGTGGAAAGCTGCTGAAGAAACCAATTTCCAGAGGAAAAAGGCTTATTATCGTACATGCCGGAGGAGAAAATGGTTTTATTCCAAATGGGTTGCTGATATTTAAATCCGGCAAGTCGTACTTCAATTCTAGAGAATCTGCCCGTATCGGATACATAGAGGTATTATACGACGTATGACGTATCCTAATACCAATATGTATGGAAAACACTAGGAATTAGGTTTTCGTGCTTGTTGTGTATAATAACAGGAATATTTTAATTACAGGTACCAAGAGTGGAGACTATCATGATGAAATGAATCATGGAAACTTTATGAAATGGGTTGAAACACAACTCTTGCCCAATCTACCAGAGAAATCCATCTTAGTAATCGATAACGCTTGACAAAACCAGAACTTTACAAAATTATTCAGGCAAATAAATTCAGATATCCTCTAATTTATAAATTAGACAAATTATTAGAGGATCATGGTCATAAAGTTCTGCGACTACCACCCTATCACCCGGAACTAAACCCAATTGAGAAAATTTGGGCCCTCGTCAAAAACTGGGTGGCATCCCACAATACCAAGTTTACTCTGAGCGAGGTTGAAAATCTAACCCGCAGGAGATTTTCTGAGTTACCAGCCGAAGAGTGGTCTAAAATATGCAGGCATGTCCAAGCCTATGATAATTGAAAAAGAGCATTTGCTTGATTCAACAATGGATGATTTATTATTCACTGTTAACACAGGATCGTCTGAAGACAGCTGCTGGTCAGATATGGAAGACACCGACGATAGTCTAGGCGTACAGCCTATCCAGTCGTCGGAAGATTCAGATTAATTTGTTTTATATTATTTTATATTATTAGAGTATTTATAAATTAAATAAATATAATGCCTTTACATAGCAACTAGTGAGTGAAATTATTTCGCATACATATATTTCCTACAGGCATAATCCTATTAGCTAATATATAGTTTTTAGCAACTTCTTGAAATATTTGAATTAAAAAAGCGAATGCATTCCAATAATTGCAACTGTAACTGTGGATTTCCGTTCTTTTGGACGCGATATATTCGATACTTTTAAAAGTGGAATTCAATTTTTCCTAAATTCGCTCCACCACTGGCCTGAATAATAGGCCACGCCTTGGGCCGACGTTCGCGCAACGGAGACCACGCCCCTGTCACAAAGCTAAATTTGTTGGCCTCTACCTGGGCGGTTCCGCTCCGCCAGGACGCCCAGGACACACGCGCACTAGACACAAACTTGTTTCTAAAATATAAACTAAGACGTTTAAAAACACTTTAAACATTGAAAACTTCTCAAAACCCAAGCTGCCGCTTTCAGTTATGTGACAAATGACATGTAACGTCTGACTAAGATGGTCACGTGATTTTTGTGCGCCAGGGCCTGTCTTTATAGTAGGCCTTGGAAGCATGACGCATAAAGATAATATAAATACCATATAAATAAAACGCAATTTTAATGCAAAAATGGCGATGTTTATATAGGTTTCACCCAAGGTTATTACGAAGGGGTTTGACCAACATTTTTAATAATCGTAAATATATATTATGAATCGGTCAAATCTATATATTATATATATAATATATAAGCGAAATACCAAATATCACTGACTCACTCACGCACTAGTCACGAAATCTCTGGAACTATAAAGCCTACAAACTTGAAATTTGGCAGGTAGGTTCATTGTACGACGTAGGGATTCGATAAGAAAGGATTTTCCAAAATTCAACCCCCAAGAAGGTACGGGACGGGGGCACAGGAAAGGGTCTTTTCAATCGGAAGAAGTCGTGGGAATCGGCTAGTAATCTTAATTTTTTATTTCTAGATAGAGGTGGGTAGACTTGACTGGCAAATTGAAAACAAACAGTAAACTTGTTAAACAAGTTGCTGGGGTTGCAGTCAGGATAGGTTTGGAGGCCTTAAAGGAACACTCTTGTTTGAAAAGTTTCGGAAAGTTTTATTTCTTTTTTCAATAGATCTTTAATTTTTGTACAACTTTTAGATGTCTTGAAAAAGGAAATAAAACTTTCCAGAAGCTCAACTTTTCAGACAAGGGTGTTCCTTGAAGGCCTCCAAATCTATCCTGAATTCAACCCCATCAATTTGTTTAACAAGTTTACTGTTTGTTTTCTTATTTTCATGTAGGTGTTTGTTGGATTTGAATGTGTAGTTGTTGGCAAAATGCATTAGGGCAGATCCTCGGGCAGATCTAACAGAAGTAATAGGTATATATACTACATTATTTGTATTTATATTTATTATATACATTTATTGATAAGTAGGTGTAAGTCGTGACTGACTTAGTTAAAAAGAAAAAAGTATGTAGTAGGGATGCAGTCCAGCAGGGCAAAACGAAAATACCTACTCTTTGTTATATGGTCAAACTTTCGGAATGAATTCATCAGGACAATAGCTATAATAAATATACATTATAAAAATGTTATAATGTGAATGTTAGGACTACTTACATACTTGAGGTTTAGTTTAAAATTCGCAGAAAGAATACTAAGAAGAAAAAAAATTTTTCATCGAAAGAAGATTATAATAAGATTTCTGCATTTACTGTATAGGATACTTTGTTAGTATTTTTTCCGCGAATTTTAAACTAAACCTCAAGTTTGTAAGTGGTCCTACCATTAACATTATAACATTTTTATAATGTATATTTATTGTAGCTGTTATATGAAGGAATAAATTCATTCCGAAAGCTTGACCATATAACAAAGAGTATTTTTTTTGCCCTGCTGATTGCACCCCAACTACATACTTTTTTCTTTTCTACATTCACATTCCATTGATACCAACCGAAACATCTTGATGGACGCCTAATTTGAACTGAACTCGATACTGAACCGACTTCGCAGTGACGTCATCTGCGCCAACTCGACGTGTTTTTACATCGGGAGTAGCATACCGTTGTTTGTGCCACACCCAACTTTTTCTGTGTATAGTGTCGTCAATTGTACAGGGTGGCTCACCATAAATTGACAGGCCTATTAACTTGTTAGTTTTGAGGTTAGAAAAAAGTTTTTTACAAAAGTTTTAGATAGTAATAGGTACAA
Source organism: Pseudeuparius sepicola (assembly GCA_963920635.1). Taxonomy (NCBI): domain Eukaryota; kingdom Metazoa; phylum Arthropoda; class Insecta; order Coleoptera; family Anthribidae; genus Pseudeuparius; species Pseudeuparius sepicola. The sequence goes on from OY987298.1 coordinate 16,292,299, forward strand.
AGTTTTTTGTGACGCTATTGGACCTTATACAGTGTATTCAAGAAAGCCGTGGCAGACATAACTTATGTTTTTCTAAATGGAACAACTTGTATATTTTTGGATTATTTTACAATGATGAATTTTGTTTAAAATAATTTACATAATATTTGTTAAGCTCATGGCTGTGATGTTAATTTGACATTTTACTGTGTGACATGGGTTTTCCATCGTCTTTTTATACCTGTATTAAACTCAGTTGCTCAAATTTTCTGTACCTACACACCTGACATGTGATACTGATGATGGCTATGTAGCCGAAAGCGCTTTACCATGCGAATTTTGTAAATATATTTTGCACGAAAATACACCTCATCCTCTTTATTAACATGTACGTGCTCCAACCGTTCGTTCAGAACTGAGCCTTTTTTTGTCAGGGATTACTCCTTGGATCATAGGTTGCTTTGGAAGACAAAAAATGCCAAATTATGGTAATAATTATTGACAGTTTGCAAGTATATTCACGCTTTGGAAAATAAAATGGGCTATTTTAAGGTTTCAGAGAAAAATGAAGAAGGGAAATTGAGGGAAATGAGAAATTTTAACTAGTGACATAGTTAATAAACTTCGTCAGATTTATCGTTTAAAATTTAATTTTTATTGAAAACGACAATAAAATTTAGAAAAAGGATATATCTTGCTCAATAAGTTTATTGATATTTGCTACTAACTTTCTGTTTATAATAATAATTTTAGTATGTGGATTTCTTCCCGAATTCTACCTTTCAGTGTTTCTACATTTTCCGGTCTGTAATAATAAATTTTGTTTTTTAAATATCCCCACAAAAAATATATAAAGACATATTCTTTTTCTAAATGTTATTGTCGTTTGCAATAAAGATTATAAGATTGCATACCGCTTGCGCATGTCCAAATACACTTTACATCGAATAAATCATTTAAATGATTAAATAACATTAAATTTAAACTGTACATGGACATGCGCAAACGGTATGCCATCCCTTTTCAGCAGTTTCATAACAAGAACTTGATACTTCTCATTGGCAGCCTGTTCAGAAACGTGGAAAAAGTAATTAATAAAATATAAGTTCCCTCGACGATAATAGCCTTTGAGCGTTGACTGACGTATTTATAAAGACTTCTCACGCCTATACCTTTATGTCCTGGGAAACAGATGGCTCTGATGGCTAACAATGTATTCCGCGTTGTATTTTATCTCCGGAAAGCGCATGGTGAGCCAAAAATGTGTCAGACGTGACAGCCGTGAGCAGTCTTTAATAATATATCGGTCAACGCTTTGGGCCTACGCTGCCGGTATGCTTATGGCTTTCCGAGGAATTTTCTATTTTGAACTTCATTGTATAAAACACATGGCAGCCTGACTAAAATCATATCAAAACACATATTTTTCGAATAAATGAAAACTCACTTTTCCATATGAAGAACCCAGGATGACTCTCTGATTCATACCTTATTATTGTGTGAATATACGCAACATCATGCCCTTTGAAAGGCATACTGAGTAAAATCACGTCTAAAAATCTGTCACTATCTCCCGGTCTAAATTCAATAGCGCCTGTATATAGTCAAATTGTTTTAAGAAGTCCTTACTGGGACTGTCAATTGGTAATTTCGCCATCCTAAGTTGGCATCAATGCGGCAAAAAATGCAACCGGGTCATAAGTCCAGGTCAGTAACGAGCCCATTTGCACAAAGAATAACTACTAATAACACGAACAAGAACAACACAGATAACGGTAAAACGCACGAAACGTACAATACCCGCGAATATTTTCACTGCCCAAAGTTTGAACCCTTTTGAACGATCCGGAAAACCTTCACTGTCACTTTCACAACACCGAAATAAAATTTGCCTGAGTACGCACCATAGACGCAGCCGCAAGTAGCTGATTATACCAAAATACCAAATTGAAAGTGTTTCCATGACGTTTAAAATTATTATTAAAATGAGTTGTAGTCACAGCACAGAAAATATACTATACTAAAATCGAGCAACTCTTACGCCTGGCGTAAACAAGAGCACGTGACTTGAAATATTCGCCAGGGCCGCACTGAGGCAGAACCTGTATTTAATGTTAGTTTTACAATTGTTTACATCAAAATATTTCGGAAAAGAATTATTGGCTTAATTAAAATGGTTCAAAACATCGATAAAATTATTTGTGGCAGTGTCCAAATAGCTGAAAACAACAAGATAAAACCGCATAACTACACTTTTGCGATCGAGTACGTCCCTGGTGCCGAGTCGGGTGAAATTCAATAGCCTACCGACCAATCGCGGAACGTCATTGCACACGTGGTTTTATTTACGCCAGGCGTACGGATTGCTCGATTTTAGTATAGTATACTTTCTTGGTCATAGTTATTTTTATTTGTAGCGGTATAATCGTGATTGCAATAGGGTTTTTACTTTATTGTGTTGTTTTTTCGTATTAGTTGGGTAACTTTTCACATCATAAATCAACGAGTGACGTCATTAACTGGTTGAGACACATATACCAATCTCATACCCATGGTTAACAGAAAATTCCTAGGGATTTTGTGGAGAATGTCATCTGACAAAATCGAGACTTCTTACAGTAATCGGGGTATATCATCGCGCCTGTTTTCCATGGCCTCCTACTGCTTCTCTCAAATTTAAATAGAAGACCCGTGCACAATGATATTCCCGCACCGGTTGTAAAAAAACCCTGTACAATATCGTACACTTCCCAATTAAAAACGAACATTCAACAAGGCCATACAATAAAGTTTGTGTATTTTTTAAATTAATATTTTACATCTCCAACTTTGCACTTCTGGGTAAGTTCCTCGTTATAAATTGATAACATTTGAAAACTTTTTCTCCGACATTTTCACGGCATTTCGTTAAAACTTCTTACACACTTAGCACAACTTCCATTTATCGTTATCGATGCCTAACATTCCATATTGTATACACGCCCGTAAAAACATAGTTGCGCCGGGCGAATCGCAACGGCGCCCGTCACGATTTCCTGCAAGCCATGCACATAAAACTTCGCAGAACTCAGAAACGGCCGCATGCCATTCCGAAATATCCCCCCAGCTTAAAACTGCCAAGGTTTGGCTCGCTCGCTTTCGAAATGAATAATTTATTTTAACCGGTTGTGTTTGCGACGTTTTTGTCCCTCCATTTCTTAATAAACGTAAGACAACCGGGGGTCGTAAAAGCAGTAGTAAAGTGGATACTAAAGAGAAGTTCTACAATTATTTACTTCGGAAGTTTTGGGCGAGGGGACACGAAATAAAATAAATTAGGGTATACACAGGAAAAGCAATAAAGAAATAGTAATGACATGCAAATCGGAAGATCTAAATATCTTCTTCAAAATATAGATGGTACCGTCATTCGGGGTTACTTGGAACGATTTTCAACTTCTTTTGATTGTAACTTCCTAACTGATTAAGATAAAATATTGAAAAAAATACTGTATCAAGCGAAATAACGAGGAGAATTGATTATGCCTAAGTAGTTTTTTCTTAAAAACATATTTCTAGTTAAAAAAAAAATAAAATATGGCTGTTCCAAGTTACCCCATGTTTGGGGTAACTTGGAACAACCTACTAAAACCCATGTAAGTATATTGTTGTACCAGTATATGTGGATCATGGAACAATATGAACATTTAAAAAAAAAAACTGAATGCGCTAGGTTGATTTTCTTGATTATAGGGGGTTCTAAAGGAGTAAATTAGCTACTTAAAAATATATTTATTCATTTAAACAAATAAACAAGGTTTTTAAAATATAAAAAATAAACATTTTCAATTCAAAAACAAAAACAAAACAATTCCACAGATTCTGTAAGAACTAAAATGAAAATCTACTTTGTCAGCGACAAATTAAAAGTTAATAAAAAATATATCTTTGTCTTCTTGACGTCTTTATAAGCATTTTCCTAACAATTTGTTCAACATTTATTTCGGAAATATCTTCAACATTAGGAAAAATATATGTGTTCTCAGTTTTGGCAGATTTTCGCAAAAAGCTACAAATAATATTTTCATTTTCGATCCTCCTAACTTTACCTATAAAATATTGTTCCTTATTTTTAACAGTTAAAAATTTTACTAGGAGAAAATCGTTTTCATTTATATCACATATATTAAAATTCTTGGGATCTACATCAGTCTCTAATACATTTTCAGTCTCTTCTTGTAAATAGGATTGCTCTCTTGAACTTCTACTAATTTCTTCTTCTATTTGTTCTTGTTCAGTATTATCTTCACAATTGTCTTCGTCTTCATTCTGGGAAACTATCGGGGAACGACTTCCGGAAGCAATCGCTTCCACTGTAACACCCTGTCCTGGTGGAATGTTAAGTTTCTTTTTTCGTCCACATTTTGTTTTTTCTGGATTACCAAATCTAGCTTCTTTAAGATAGGCTGCTACTGTGTTCGCAATTTCTGTTGTAGCATTAAGTTGCTCTTCTGGCGGGAATTTACTCAAAATTTTGTTTCGATTAATTGGATGCAAACCACATGCTGAAAATCCGGACATGATGTTATTGGGATTTGTACTCGATATTTTCTCTAAAGTCCCCTTTAAAAGCTTAGGGAAAATATCTTTACGAAGAGGTCCCTTGTTTCTTTTCCTCCAAGCTTTCAGAACTTTCCGCCATGCTCCTTTCATAGGACGAAAGCAACTTACGTCCAATGGTTGCAACATATGTGTACTGTTGGGAGGAAGGAACATGTATTTGATTCCCATTTTTTGGCATGTCTGTATAACTTTTACTGAAAGGTGGCTTGCCAAATTGTCCCCAATTATAGCTTTATTGCCATCGCGTCTTCTATAATAGGGAACAATCACCTTCAGAAACCAATCCTCGAACACAGCTTGGTCGAACCAACCAGATAAGGTCCGGTTATAAAAGCAACCATCGGGACCACCTTGCATCCATGTCGACCAAATATTTTCAGACTTATAAACCACATACGGGGGAAGCATGGTTCCGTCTGCGGCTACTGCAAACATTACCGATGTTGCCGTTTTTGAAGAGTCTATAATTCTATCAGGGTGCTTTGATGACCTTCGTATTAATACTCTTGTTTTTCCTGGATCATCTACGAAGCAAGTCTCGTCATAATTTATCAAATTACTTGGTGGAACTTCATTAAGCTCAGTTTGGATGTTATCAAAAAATAATTCTATTGTCTCTCGAGATACCGCAGCCCTTGACCTTTTTATATTGTCACACAGCCTTCTTTTAATTTTATTTTTATGCCTTTTCATAAACAAGACCATCCAGTCATCGCCTGGCTTATTGTTATTAAATTGAAGAATCTGTTTCCCACTTCGGTTCAAATATGATTTTACGATTAATTTAATATCTTCAGGTTCAAAGGGGTAACCCCAATTAGAGGCAGCAAGAATGGCAGCTATAATATCATTTTCTTCAGCTTCGGAAAGAAGGGTTGGGTGACCTGGTTTCTTCATGTGTTGGTTGTTTATTTTGCGACTTAAAGTTCCGAGTGGTATACCATATCTGTCTGATGCTTGCCGGTATGTTAACCTGCCCGACTTAATTTTGTTCAAAGCTTCTTGTAGAGAATCTTTTGTATAATTTGCATATGTGCGCCTCCCCGGCTGTCTTTCCCGAGTTCTGGGCATATTTGATGATGTTCCAAGTTACCCCTGAAAATACAGAAATAAATAAATGCGGCCCTGCATATTAGCTGCCAACTGCAAAATTTATTTTGAGGTTAGATATGGTTTCTTAAATGCATATTGTCACTATAAAAAATATAACAAGCGCATTTTTTTTATATCTGAATACCACACCAACTAAAAGTAGGCAGAGTTAAAAAAACTGTATTTCTTACCTTTTTTTTGGATTCTTCTTACGCACTCACGAGCGTTACCAGGCGACAATTTACCACCTAAGATGATACACAGGACATCTAGGAACACGATCCCTAGTTTGGCAAACTTCCACTACCAACCACTAGATGGCGCCACATATCTCGCTTAGCGACTACAAATTGTTCCAAATTACCCCCCTGTTCCAAGTAACCCCGAATGACGGTATCGTTATAGAACATTTTCCTGAAATCTAGTCATAACCAGAGAGGCATTGAACATTTTATGCGTCTCATTTCGGAAAGATTATTTTATTAGCATTATCTTTATACTTACTACAATACAGTGAATACATTTGTTCACTGTTTATTTGATAAACTGTATTGAATATTTTAGAATGTTTAAATTTCCCGACATTTTTTACAATCTCAAATAAAACTAATATAAATATCAAATAGACACATTAGACTATTAGAAATGGAGTGATACACAATTGAACAACCCATTTTAATAATTGTGAAACTTACTTTTATACATATACAGTGTGGTCATTTCGGTGTGCAACATATGGGATTTTTTTTTATTAATTGCACAACGAAAATACAAATTTCCTCAAAAAAATTCTGTTTTAATATTCATCCTAAATAAATTTCGCAAAAATTCTTCTGAACAAGGTAAAACATTAGTAATGATAATGTGTATATTAAAAGTCTTTCATTTAAGATGCAAATTTTTTATTTTAAATGTTTATTAAAAAACTGTGCAAATTTTTGTTTGTGTAGTTGTACTGGCCGTAAAAGCAATTTTAACGTAGTTTCCTGGGTATTCGACCAAAATAAATAGAAAACAAAATTCTTTGTTGTGTTTATTTTTTTACGTACGTTTCGGCAACTCAGATGCCATCTTCAGAATACAGTTTAAAAATAATTAAAAACAAATTTTAAAAAACGTCACATAGGAAGAGATTGGGCTGGATGTAATTATAAGTTTTGTAATGTTGAGTATTTTTTTGATTTTTACATTTTCCAAAAACGCAATAATTTTAACGTTATCAGCATGGTGGGTAGAAGAGGAATGAGAAACAAAGGTATATCGATACAAGTGTACAACTTGTATCCATATACCTTTGTTTAAAAAAATACTCAAAAAAAATACTCAACATTACAAGGAATCAAAAAAATCCCATAGGTATGTTGCACACTTAAATGACCACACTGTACAATATAGGGCATTTTTTTTCGGCAGGCAATAAAAAATATTTTATTTGGAAAATTTCCGTGAAGTCTCAAAAGCTCTTAACATTTTAGAATTTTAATATGATATTCCCCTGGTTAATGCAAACATTTTTTGTAATTTCATCGAAAATTAAAACGGTAAAGTATAATGTTTTACATCATTTCAATCTCAGTAACGAATAGATTTCAAAAATGCAAGAAACCAAGTTAATATTTCTTTTCAACTTTACGATTTCTTTTATTGCATCTGGTGACAAATTTTGGCGGTTCAAAAGAACTCCTACAACTTAAAAAATAAAGTATAAATAACTTTACTGGAACACCCTGTACTTACAAGTATAAATAAAAATTTTACCATTTGAGAAACATAGTATTTTCTTAAATAATGAAATTTTGTATTCTTGTGGGACCACCCTTTACTAATGCCGTTCTGAGTGAGCTTTTATTACACTCCAGAAATGTAGATGTTCCGCTCGAGCTAATAAATTTGTAATTCCCTGCGATGCGCCCCACGCAAAAACTGTCACGGCTGCACAGCATCAATATTAATCTAACAATTTATATTCCCCAAAAATAACAGAAGCCATTCAGACAGGGAGGCGATATTTTAAAACCGGAATTCCAAAGAATTTATTATCCATCGGTGATTTATGTGTACGCATCCATCTTGGAAAATTCCCCCAGAAATTCTTTTTTATATATCGGAAATAAAGAGGGAAAGCGGGGTCCTTAGGATATTAAATTTCTTAGATTAGGGGTGAAGACAGGAAAAATATTTAAGTCTAGTCAAGTGTGAAGTGTTCAGCGACATACGCGCAATATCAAGGGCCCACTAACATTTGTTTCGAAAGTCTGAAATTGTACCTCAATGTGTCTAGAATGCGATTACATTATAGAAAATTCGTCAAAATTGTTATGTATATTTTTTGACATTGTTCATTGTGTGGGGGAACAAAAAACATGTTTTTTGGGAAAAGTTGTCCAAAAAGGTCAATTTTCAAACCAAAATAGGAAAATTAAAATTTAATTTTTTGTAATGTAATGCAATGGAATGTACTGTAATGCAATGAAATGCAATGTAGTGTAGTGCAGTGCAGTGTAATGTAATGTATTGTAATGTAAGTAATGTATAACCGAAAAAGTAAGTTGGAAATTGCTAAATGGGTATAGCTGGTTTTTCGTTTTTACTTGGGTGGGTTCGGATCCTTTGTGACCTGAATTCGTTGCCCCGACAAATTATTCTACCCTCCTAAATCAAACACCTTAAAAAATCATACAATATTTATTACCTATAAGGTGAGTAACTGTTTATGACAATTCAAAATTTACATTAGTTGCAGAATTAAAGTTCAATTAAAGTTCAAAGTTAAATTTTTATAACAAACAAAAGAAGTTAAATTTTAGTGAATTTTTAAACGATAGAATTTCGAACGTCCTGTGTTTTTGAAAGTCTCTTGGAACTACTAGCACTTGAGGTTTGAGTGAAAGTTTATACGAGTACTTGCGACTGAGACACTTGACTGAAGAATATTCGATGGTTCGGTGGAACGACTTTCCTGCTACGAACTGGCCTTAACGGGTGGCTTGCAGTAGGCGCATGTGATGACTAGCCAGAGCAGAGCCAATCTCAGGTTTTGGTGCAGATGTTGCCGTACCGTTTCAGTGCCTAGCTCAACAGCGTACTAGTCGAAGGTGGGTGTCCTTTGCTGTCACAGTGTCCACGTCTCCGAGTCGATGGTGTACATAGATAGCAAACACAACAAGAGCAGCAATTAGTCCAAGAATGCTAATATTTGTGATATTAAATGTGTAGAATACACAGTGATTTATAAAATAGGTATACAAAAGTCAACCTAAACTAGAACTACTCATATTGTGACTTAATTATTAGAAATATAAAATCAAATTCAGCCGAATTTAGAACCTGCAACAAATTGCTAGTCGTTTAACTTTAGTTAAACTATGAAATTTGATTCGAAATTATTTATTGAAACTTGGAAATCATTAATAAAATTATGCCTTGAATATATGTATTTTTGCTAAGTAAAGTTTTCTGAAATTAATTTGAATTTATTAAGAATCGTTGAAAAATTATTGAGAAGGGATTAATGATTTATGGGTGAATTTATTCTCGAATTTATTTAGAAATTATTGGCGAATTTGATCTGGTAATATTTTGGCTAGGGGTAAAAATGACGTTCAAAATAAATATAATAATAAAGAAAGGAAATCCACTGGTCAGGAGAACGAAGGCTTTAGGTAGCTGCTTTTTTTTATAGGCACCAAAAAAGGTTATAACTGACAAGTTATAAAAAAACAGCAACCTCAAGAGAAGATGGCCGCAGGTGAGGTGGTGCTCAGAAAAATTTGTAATTTACGAAAATGTGAAATATTATAAAGAAACCACACTCACCTAGGCGATTTTCCTCCTCTAGTAGGCTTCTCTCGATTCCTGGCCACCAAAACTCCGATCTGAGACCGTAGTCAGCTTGTGGCGACGTCAGTTTGCAATCGTGGCGTCCACTCCGCCGTGAAACAAAAAGAAAACCAATATAATCACCCCAACCAGGCACTACATCAAAAATACTTCACCAAAAAAACAATTAACCCGTATTACCGATCAAATTCGCGAATATTATCCACCAAAATGCTAAAGGCAAAACGAGAAAGAAATTCAGATAAGGCGACTGCCACTAGAGAGGACCGATCAATTCGAGAGTGAGAATAAAAAGGGGATTCATTCTATACAACCGCGGTACATAAAAAAGTGCAGCCAATAAGAATCGAGCTGCCGGAGTCAATTGACGGTCTATTTCAAATGATTCTCTTTACTTGTATAGTAAATAATAACAAAACAAATGCTATTATATTTAAAGCAATTTAACATACTTACTTCTATTTCAATCTGTTCGCAAATATCTACATAATAAATTCCACTGTCTGTGTTAACAAATAACGAAAACATATCGATAGTTTCCGCGCGTTGCGCTACCTACCACAGGAGGTCGCTAGCGGTACGCTCGCGAAATTAAATTCATTTATAATTTGAAATATCAATAATTTAACAAGAAAATGTAAGCTGTACCATCCTATAATAGGTGTGCATTCTTAGTTTATGCCTGTCTGGATTAAAATAAAAACGTTGTAACGGGTTTCTTGGAATTTACAAAAAAAAATCCGTTACAAATTTAGTGTAGTGTAGTGTAATGTAATGTAATGTAATGTAATGTAATGTAATGTAATGTAATGTAATGTAATGTAATGTAATGTAATGTAATGTAATGTAATGTAATGTAATGTAATGTAATGTAATGTAATGTAATGTAATGTAATGTAATGTAATGTAAGGTAAGGTAAGGTAAGGTAAGGTAAGGTAAGGTAAGGTAAGGTAAGGTAAGGTAAGGTAAGGTAAGGTAAGGTAAGGTAAGGTAAGGTAAGGTAAGGTAAGGTAAGGTAAGGTAAGGTAAGGTAAGGTAAGGTAAGGTAAGGTAAGGTAAGGTAAGGTAAGGTAAGGTAAGGTAAGGTAAGGTAAGGTAAGGTAAGGTAAGGTAAGGTAAGGTAAGGTAAGGTAAGGTAAGGTAAGGTAAGGTAAGGTAAGGTAAGGTAAGGTAAGGTAAGGTAAGGTAAGGTAAGGTAAGGTAAGGTAAGGTAAGGTAAGGTAAGGTAAGGTAAGGTAAGGTAAGGTAAGGTAAGGTAAGGTAAGGTAAGGTAAGGTAAGGTAAGGTAAGGTAAGGTAAGGTAAGGTAAGGTAAGGTAAGGTAAGGTAAGGTAAGGTAAGGTAAGGTAAGGTAAGGTAAGGTAAGGTAAGGTAAGGTAAGGTAAGGTAAGGTAAGGTAAGGTAAGGTAAGGTAAGGTAAGGTAAGGTAAGGTAAGGTAAGGTAAGGTAAGGTAAGGTAAGGTAAGGTAAGGTAAGGTAAGGTAAGGTAAGGTAAGGTAAGGTAAGGTAAGGTAAGGTAAGGTAAGGTAAGGTAAGGTAAGGTAAGGTAATGTAATGCCATCAAGGTGTATCGCAGTGTATTGTAATGTATCCTAGGTACCTACCAGTGGCCGGTGCGCCCGCCGTGGGCCCCATCAGCAGCACCGAGGCGGGCTGGGGCGCGTCCGGTCGCACGCCCACCTCGGCGCTGGCGGCGCGGTACAGCCGGAACAGCGACGCCTCGCAGCGTAGCCGCAGCTCGCCCCAGCTGCCTCCGACGCCGCTCAGCTCGAGGCGCGCCGTCTTGCGCTCGAGGCCGTGGGGCGTCGAGGGGTCCGTCGACGCCGCCGCCGCGGCGGCTACCACGTGGGGCGACGGCGTCGACGAGGACGGCGACGAGGTCGACGAGGTCGGCGACGAGGTCGACGACAACGGCGGCGGCGACGTCTCCGCGGGGGAAGGGGAGCCGACCGGCGTCGTCCAGTCCGACGTGTAGCCGGGCACCTGGAATATGACAGGTTTTTACTTTTTGCAGATCTTAAGGTTTTGGACGCACAGGCGCAGATATTAATTCGATATAGGTACAGGGGGTTCCCGTATATTTTGACCAACCCCTAGAGCCTTTATTTTTCGAGTTAGAAAAAAATTCCTTGAATGAAAGTTGTAGGGTACCAAGGTGTATTGTCCCAAAAATAATGGATTGACAGGAATGCTCTTGCCTAAAATGTTTTTCCATGGCAACCTTGATTAAATATAAAGATCGTATTTATCTGCAATTTGGAATATCATGCGGGTGCTTAGGGCAAACATATAACATATTTATATTGTTGGAATCGGAAAAATGGGTGCAATGCAAAAATCCACAAATATATAGGGTGTTCCATTAAAAAAGTTTATATTTTTTCAAAAATTTGCGACGCTCATTTGTTTTATCTAGTAACAGATTCTATAGCGGTTCAGAAAAAAGAAAAAACCCTACAACTTTCATTTAGGTAACTTTTTTCTACCTCGAAAAACAAAGGCTCTAGGGGTGGGTCAAAATATATGGGAACACCCTGTACAAAGGGCGATGGGAAGTTAATAGATCTCGTAAAAAATGGCAAGGATTCATATAAAATTCCTCCCTAGAGGGATCTACCGTCAATCTATTCCCCTAAAAGGGAGTTAAATCATATTTCTTTATTTAAGTTTTTTATGATATAAGAGACGATGTGTATTTCCGTGCAAATTATTTAATTATAATTGCATGGTAAAGTGCTTCCGATTAAAGAGCCATCATCAGTACCACTACAGAATATATATTGCCTACGGCATAGCGCTATTTATTCTGTGGTACCACATGTCAGGTGTGTACCGGGTGTTCACGTATAAACTATAACTGCCCTATATATAGTATATACAGCGTGTCCCGCTCTGATGCCCGCAAGAGAGAAAAGTTTTTTATTCGTGGATTTACAACAAAAAGTCACTGTTTATAAAAACTCCTGCTTGTTCCAAAAGGACCAAAACTGTTGAAATATTTTTGATTTTTTATACAGGGTGTTCATTATTTCGAAAAATTTAGAAAAATTCTGTTAGTCACCAAAAGTAAAGGACCATTGTTTTTGACAATATCGAAAGCTATTATCAAGGATGTCATTTAGAATCCACAGGGGTTACTAATTTGAGGTTTCAAGAATTTTTGTTGAATTGTTTTAACAAGGCGGGCACCTGATTCGTGCGTGTATAATAGAGCATTTTAAAATGACGGGTGGCTGTGGCTATGACAACCAAATAATGTTTACCATTTTTGCAAATATTCCTCTACACGAAATACAAAATGTGTATAGAGAATTTATTAGAAGAGTTGAAATTTGTGCAGAAGTTGGAGGCAATAAATTTGAGTGAAATTTATTTTTGCAAATTTTAATAACATTATTCCTTGTTTAAGTAAGTTTTCCATATTGCTAGGAATAAATTGACGTAATAGCATTGAAGAAATTGATTATTGTATAAATTCTGCAAATATCAAATAAAGCGGAACAAACAAATTGCCTGCCCGCCTTGTTAAAAAAAATTCAACATAAATTGCTGATACCTCAAATTTGTAACCCCTGTGGATTCTAACTGACATCCTTGATAATATTTTTCGATAGTGTCAAAAACAACGGTCCTTTACTCTTGTCGACTAACAAAATTTTGATAAATTTTTCAAAATACTAAACACCTTGTATAAAAAATCAAAAATATTTTAACAGTTTTGGGCGTTATGGAACAAACAGGAGTTTTTATAAAGAGTGACTTTTGTCGTATACCCACGAATAAAAAACTTTTCCCTCTTCCGGACATCAGAGCGGGGCAAGCTGTATATTTTTATTTTGTGTGATATAGAAAATAGTTTTAAATAAAAGTTGTAGGAAATTTTATGCAGTTTTGTGGGAAAGTAGGAAATTTTATACAGGGTGTTTCACAAATGCCTGGCAAACCAAGATTTATGTTTTTTAAAAATGGAACACATATATTTTCGGACTTTTCAAATCTGCCCGTAAAGGCAATTAAAGCGATATAAAAATTGGTATCATTATCTTTTTCCGTTTCCAAATTAAATTTTTGGATCTCATGCGATAAATATAGACGAGCAATGCAAGCAATAGCAAAAAATAGTTGTTTTAACTAACAATCATACCGGCGCCATTTTGTAGCCCAATTAATTAATAATTGCGAACAAATTACACACCGAATATTTTTGCTCATCATCCTGATGAGTTATTTAAGAAAATTCTGAAAACGGCTCTTTTATCTTAAATTGTCAATAACCTTTTTAGCGACGAACGGATTTAGTATACGCCTTCGCAAACTAATGTGGCAGTTCCAAATGTGTCGACTGGCGAATAGTGTGTAAGAATATCCATGATGAGAAATCAAATAAGTAGAAAAGGGATAGGTATAAATGCGACGTTGCTACTACTTTTAGAGCAATAAAATATTACAACCAGGGTAGGGAGAGGCACGAGCGAATAGCAAATGGGATGTGATTAAAATAAAATCTTATAATCAGGGAATGAAGTAGTGGGAGGTGGTGGGGTGAAGCAGGGGCAAATCTGATAGTAGAATCTATTAGTAGTGAGAACTTGGGTTGAACCGCTTCCATTGCGTAAGGAAGTAGTGCAACGTTACCTTCGTTACCTCGTATGCTCATTCGATTTCTTATTATAGATAAGTATATTCTTATACACTGTTTGCCAGACTACACCACATGCACAAAACTGCTACATTTGGCTTCCGCCGACTGACCTAGATAGCTATACAGTGTGTCCGAAATTGGTGATGCATGTATTGCGATCTCGGAAACTGTTAGAAGAGAAACGGTTAAATGGGGAAAGTTTTAGATAATTCTGTTTGTAATTGAATGCCGTTTAGTTTGCCACTTTATCTCTTTTGGTTTTGAAGATATTTTGAAAAACTAAAATGATGCATTTTCGAAAATTCCCTGTAATTTCTTTATTTATGAAAATTTTAAAATTCTGTAAAAACTTTCTTAGGGCAACTTTTTACACCTAAAACGCCTGTGTAGTCAGATGTTATTTGAAACGTTTCGGTTTATTGGAACCATCATCAACTTTGTTTTTCATATGGGCGCCATATTGGATTTTTACGGTTTTGAAAATATTCTTTTTTTAGCTTTCTAATGATGTATCACACCTAGTAAAAAAAAGTTCGTTTATGGGTAAAAAATAGTATATAGAATTTTTTTACTACTAGCATTGAAATATTGCCATATTTTAGTAATTTCTCGCTTTTTTCAAATACTTCAAAATATCAAGTAGCCTGGGAGTTCAGTTGTCAAGCTGATAAAATGAAACTAATTTTTAAATGTCACATAGAAAATTTTTCATTATTTACCAAGGTATTTTTTTATTATCATTATTTACCTAGGTAGAGAAATATTACTTCTCATTAGAGGAATGAGCTAAATAATGGTGATTTCTCAGGTTAGTACTAAAAAAACAAAATTCCGATTTTGTTATAAATTTGGCAACATCGCACAATAAGGAGCTCATAGTGGATTTATTCTCTAAATTACAATTAATAAGAAAATATCCCTATAATAGTTTCTCCTATATGAAAATGTTTTGAAATCATAGAAATAACCCTTTTTGAAATCTTAATGCAATTCAGGATGGAATTAAATGTATAAACTGTAAAGAATATTAATAATATAAATAAAATTATCTAATCTAGTGCTTAAATGCCGCCCATTTGCTTCAATACATTTCCGACATTTTTTTACCACGTACCTATCTGGTAACACGATGAATTGTGTTACGGTTCATATTGGTAAAAAAACAAAAATTACGATTTTGTTGTAAATTTGGCAACGTCGCCCAATAAAACACTAATTATTATTTTTCAGAATACCCAATTTGGTCCAAAAATCATTTAAATGTTATGTACAATAAACAAAAATTCAGTAGATAATTTGACGTGATACATTTTTTTATAATATCAGTAGGCTATGGATTTTAAACAAATCTCAAGTTTAAATCTGTCACAAATGTGAAAGTTTTTCATTTAAACGTGGTTTTGGTTTCGACTCGGGCCTAATGTGTAGACTGGCGCAAAATTTCTCAAATGAAGAAAAGCTTTATATATGTTAGTATCCTATATTAAAAATCAAAGAAATCGAATAGGGCCGCAATTATTGGGAAGATTATCCGGATAGACGACAACTCAACAAAATGTATTCCCCGGAAAGCAGACAAGTCCTCGAACAGCGTACGCGGGATGTTCTGTCCAATATTAACCGTATCACAATTCATCGTGTTACCAGACCGGTGGTAAAAAAATGTCAGAAATGTATGGAAGCAAATGGGCGGCATTTTGAATACTAGCTTAGACAATTTTATTTCAGTTATTATTTAATCTTAACAGTTTATACATTTAATTCCATGTTAAATTGCATTCAGATTTGAAAAAGGGTTATCATCATCAATTTCGGACACACTGTATAGGGCGCCTACGGTAGATGCAGCCATTACTTAAAAATTCTAATATGGTCGGCGTGTCCGAGCAGCCGACACTTCTCCCGTCCGGAAGAAAGTTTCCTAATCCTCCGGGTAGGATCAAAGTGTCGTCGCTTTTAACGTTTTAACCTAATTCGGTTGGCGGCGACCTCAGAGAAATATCCAAGGATAGAGGGAGCAACAGCTTCAAAATACATACGTTTGTAGTCAACCAACATCTTATGCAAATTTACCGAAGTAAACAAACATTTGGCCCGTGTGTACAACGTTTACCTGAGATAGGTTATATCCTGAGAAATATCAATTTAGCCACATACCACCCACTCTCTGCGTCTCATTGTATACAAAATCAGTCACTATATCCTAAATCCTAATAAATAGCCTATAAATTAACAGAAAAACAATTAAAAACGGGAAAAATGCATACGTAAACAATCGGAAAACTTGACATGCTGGGCATACACAAAACAAATACCGCTGAGTTAACGGACGCGGCGCCCGCGGCAGGCGCGGCATCAACAGCAGCGTTGCCATGTCGGGCGGTTTGAGGTATCTGTGACGATTTTATTAAATTGATAATTAGATACTATAATTACAGAGCAATTTAGTTTTAGTTTAAAATTGTTACATACAAGAAATTAATAACTACCTTTGTTAATTTAGCATTATGGGAGGTGTGCCTTCATTGAATCCCATTATTAAACCCTCCTATTTTGAAATGAAATGCTGTAAACAATGGAGTACGTGGCATCACTCAAAAAGATGTTGGCTTTGTTTACTTTTTGTTCTTACTCCCTCTATCCTTGGTTATTTCTCTGAGGCGGCGACCAACCGGGCGCAAACTTCCAGAGCTAATAAAGAGGCTCCCGCCAGTTAGGTCAAAAGTTTAAAGTTTCAACCGTCCGCTCGACTCTGTGTGTGCGGTATCGTAGTTCTTGTTCCCCTTTTTCGAGGAGTTCTAATAATGCGAGCGGTTTCGACTGCTTTCAACAACCGGAAACTTGTGATTGGGACGTGAGTGCTCTTAATTTGTGGAGTTATTTTTAAACTTTGGAAGTTTTTTAATACAGACATTCCATTTCTCGATTCAGTAAATACAACGTATGGAAAGAAAGTTTTAGGAAAATTGTAATGGCCAATATTAAAAAGAACAAAAATAAATACATATTAATTTTGTTGTTTTCGCATTATCTGGTGGTATTATTCTCGAAAATTTCTTTGTGGGCCAACAGATCCGCTTAACTTTTAATTGCGGGTTTTGCGATACGGCACCTGAACCAAACTAGATAAAAGACGACTTTTTCAAGTTGCCAGGACAATTATTCATAAATGCCTAACAGTAAATGAACGAAACATTGAAAGTTTAACTCAAAAAAATAATTTGAATACATTTGTTTTCTGAGCTCTCGGATTTCGGAGAATAAATCTTCCTCCTTTCTCAAAAGTGTCACGTCAAGGTGCAATTACAGAAAAATAAATGTCAAGTTAAAGTGTCCTAATAACAGAAACAATAGCCTATCTGATATTGTACCTACCCTGTGTTCTATCTAATTATTATACTAACTTCTCTTTGAATAACTGGCAATAATATACTGAATGTCAGTGAACATTCAGCAACAAAGTTGTCCGTATTTCCTAGAATAAATGGTGATTCCTTAATTTTTCGCTCATGTTTGATTTCGCAGCTCTTCAGTTTTAATATTTAATTATTATTATTGTCTTTTTTTTATTAAAACTCAACAGCTGAATTTCATCTCAATATTGTTTATTTTTTCCAATGTTTTTATTTCTCGCAACAACACATATCAGAGATATATAAAGTTAAATATATTTAAGATATTATAACATAAAACGATTTCAACACTCTCAAAAAAACATTTCAACAGCCTATATCCTTCTTCTTCTTTGAGAATTGGTTGGGACCTCTCTATTCTATGATTATTATTAAAAGAGTGTTCACATATTTATGACTTTGAAATTAGTTTTTGCTTCTTTTATTTTCTTGTTCTTTTAAACGAATGTTAAATGACCCACAAGTCTCCCCAACATAGAACTTTCCACATTCACAAGGAATTTTATAAATGCAATTTTTTGAACTTTTGGGCCTCATTAAATGGGTTCGTTATAACTAGCACCGATCTTAACGTATTTTTTGTTCTTGCATTAAAAAGGTTATCTATGCGTGTTAGCTTGCCTGATAGTCCAGGAATATAAAGAATAATTAAATTAACTGGTCGGTTCACCGGATCTATTTCTCTAATTCTGTTCGCATTGTTATTTTGTTGACACCTAATTTTTAATGGATATATGTAGATAATATATTTATTATAATATGGGAACATGGAGTACATGAATTAAGTTCCTTATTAAATTTTATAAACTCACAAGAATCTTCTATTAATTCTAGAAATAGAAAATAAGAATCACGTGAACTTGTACTTTAATAATTAATTTTTCCACGTTTCTGAACAGGCTGCCAATGAGAAGTATGCAAGTTCTTGTTATGAAACTGCTTAAAAAATGACGGAATATCCAAGTACAATTTAAATTGAATGTTATTTACGATTTATTCGATGTAAAGTGTACTTGGACATGCGCAAACGGTATGCCATATTTTCTTCAGCAGTTTTATGACAAGAAATTACATACTTAGGTATCATTGGCAGCCTGTTCAGAAACGTGGAAAAATTAAGTATTAAAATATAAGTTCACGTGACAATAGTACAGCATAGCCCTTTGGGTCCACGTTAACGGTATGCCTATGGTTTTCAGAGGAATTTTCAGCACTACTCAATTTCAAAATGCGGTAAATATAAAAAATAGAAACCATTGTAGATTGAGACTGAATATGTGGGTGTAGAGGTGACGAGAAATGGAGTGAGTGGAATAAAAATATACATATACAGGGTGAGTCACATCTAAAGGCAGAGCCGAGAACACAAGGTAGAATTCGCTAAAATAAGCACATATGCTTAATAAACATTAGCTCAAAAACGCTTGGTTCTCCATATACAGAGTGTTGAAATTTTTCCAAATATTTTTTAATTTTTTTCTAGCCCGTTTAGGAATTATTTTATACATATTATGGGTTGTCATTTTGTGCAATAATTTTGCCCTGTTCAGATGAGCAGCGGCGTAGATACAAATAATTTTATTTTAAATGCCAGCATAATCACCTTGACACTAGTTTAAAAAATCCCAAATTACGAAGAAACTGTACCAGAAATAAAAAAATACCAAGAGGCACTTTTTGTTCCAAATTAAATGGGCTATCCAAAAAAGGCGCAATTTTTGGTTTTGCACAGGGCCGTACTACTTTTTTTCTACAATTATTTACAGTAACTATTTGTACCTACGCCGATGGTGATCGGAACGGGGTCAAATTATTCCACAAAATGGCAACCGTCCAGTGTATAATGTGTACCAAATTTGGTTGGAATTCCTAAATGGGATCGAAAGAAATTAAAAAAATATGTTATTTTTGAAAAAACTTCAACACACTGTATATGGAGAACCAAGCTTTTTTGGGCAAATGTTTATTAAACATATGTGCTTATTTTAGCGAGTTCTACCTTGTGTTGTGATGTGACTCACCCTGTATAACGCTGCTCTTGAGCTTAATATACAGGGTGTTCCTTAATGACATGCTAATACTTAAGGGGGTTATTCTTGGGCCCATTCTAAGAAAAAAACTTCATATGAACGTATGTCGTAAACGTCCTAACTTTTGAGATACAGGGCGTTAAAGTTCATTTTTTTAAATTGAATTTTGGCTACATCTCCCTAAATAATCAAGCTGCTGAACTGAAATTTGGCACTGCTATGTTTTTGGGGATGGAAAATAAGCTGAAAATGTCAATTTCACCGTATCTCACAGAGGGCGCCACTTGCGCTGTTTTTTTATCACTCTTTTACGCGTAACTTTTTTGAGGTTATCTTTTTGGTCCTGCAGGTCCATCATTTTAGTGCATATTTTCATTCTGCAAGAAAAAGGTACTCTTGTTTAATAACGATTAAATCAACCGTTTGCTTTGAAATTGCGAAAACGTTCTCCAAAACACCTGTTGACTTCAATATTCGAAACATACAATTTTCACCTACCACCTTCAAGTGTTACAGATCAACTGTACCATTTAAACTGAGAAAAAAATCCCTATGAACAATGTACCAAAAATTATTCGCTTTCAAAATGGAAAGGATTGAATTTGACAAAATTTTGACACTCTATTTTAAGAAAACCAATGGTGTTTTGACCAATGCCCATTTGGCATTTTTTTCATCATTTTGAATGTACAGTTGATCTGTAACATTTGAAAACAATAGGTGAAAATTTTATGTTTCGAATATTGGAATCAACAGGTGTTTTGGGGCACGTTTTGGTAATTTCAAAGCAAACGGTTGATTTAATCGTTATGAAGCAAGAGTACCTTTTTCTTACAGAATGAAAAGATGCACTAAAATGATGGACCTGCAGGACCAAAAAGATAACCTCAAAAAAGTTACGCGTAAAAGCGTGATCAAAAAACAGCGCAAGTGGCGCCCTCTGTGAGATACGGTGAAATTGACATTTTCAGCTTATTCTCCATCCCCAAAAACATAGCAGTGCCAAATTTCAGTTCAGCAGCTTGATTATTTCGGGAGATGTAGCCAAAATTCAATTTAAAAAAATGAACTTAAACACCCTGTATCTCAAAAGTTAGGACGTTTACGACATACGTTCATATAAAGTTTTTTTCTTAAAATGGGCCCAAGAATAACCCCCTTAAGTATTAGCATGTCATTAAGGAACACCCTGTATAAAACTAATCTACACTAAGTCTGTATGCTACTAAATAGTAATCAGAATGTCAAAAAATCAATAGGTTTTGTACATAGATAGAAACTTCATTATTATTACCTCGCAGTGTTATTTAGATAATGGCAATTTTTATAATAATAGATCTTCTTTAATAACGGCTGTACTTGGCCAAAATCATGTGTTATTTATTCTTTACAACAAAAACCAAGCTTTCGGCCATATTGTTGGCCTTCGACAGGGCTATAATAGTGTTAGATAAAATATATTATTAAGTAAGATTTATAAAAATATATACTTGAAATGAATATTGAAAAGTTATGATCCTAATAGATATATAAACTTCAAAAAATGGAATAAATTGTTTTCTAAATATTTGTTATTGTCTACTGAAAATATTGTAATAAATATTTATGGTTGTCATAGAAATTTTAGATAAAAATTTTTTTATATTATGAAGTAAGTTATAAAAAACAAACGATAGCAGACAGTAATCTTGTTTAGGGTTATAAAAATTTTTAGGTTACCAAATATTTTGAGAATAAACCAAAAAAAAATGTAAATTTTTAGTTATTAGTCAAAAGGGTTAGAAAATATTAAACAATAAAAATGTCAATTTAAAAACCGAAAACTTGGTAAAAATACAGGGTAGTGTACAATAAATTTACAGACTTTTTTAATAATAAGGGTTATAGTGAGTTATTTTGATTGTTTTTCATCTAAAAGTAAAATGTAAGAACAAATGCAACTTAGATCTTCTATATCAGTTCTATTGTTCATTGGATAATTTTCTTTATTAATTTCAAACATCTCAAGGAATAACCTCTTAGTTAGATTCTTTTCTCCGTGTAAAATTTTTAAATTAATAAAATTTGCATGGCCTGTGATATTTATATGTTCAGAAAAAGCAGAGGATATTTTATTTAATTTAACATCACTTTTGTGTCCTGATATTCTATTATACTATAAATTTTGGGAGGTTTGGCCCATGTATTTCTTATTACAATAATTATAACAAGGGATCGAATAAACAACATTAGATTCACACATTAGTGGGGTTTTATTTTTTTAACTTAGTGTTTAATTTTCCAATTTGTTTAACATTTTTAATGGCTATTCTAATATTATTTTCATCTTTAAAAGTTTTAATAATTTTTGGTGTCAATTCTTCAATATAAGGTAAGGAACCGTAGAAAAAATTATTGATTAGTTCCTTATTTTGTTGATTTAGTCCAGAATTTCTGTTTATGGTAGGAATATTTGTTGTATCCTTGTATTAAAAATGATCTTGTTTATAAATTTTATAGGATATGAATTATCAATTAATATACTCTTCAATTTGATCAAGTGTTGGATGTACCTACCAATTTTTCAATTATATTTTTTAGTGTTAAAACTAAGTTTGTTTTTATTCCAATACTTTGATATGAGTGAAAATTTAAATATCTTTCAGTATTGGTGGGTTTAATGTAGATACCTACCAATCAGTGATTAAAGTATTATTACCTATATTTATGACTTTAGTATCTAAAAATGGAATAGAATTATTATTTTCTTTTTCAATAGTAAAAGATAAATAATGTTGGTTGTAATTGTTAAAAACTGTTAAAATTTCTTCAAATTTTTCATTTAGGATACAACAGATAATAAGTATTATCATCTAAATTTTTTTTTTAGAAAAAACATTTGAGATGACAATTTAGAAATGTAAGTAGGTATCTATTACCATCCATTATGTATTGAGATATTATTGGAGGTATTGAACTACCAATTGGTGTACCAAAAATTTGTTTATAGTATGTGTTATTATAACAAAAATAATTAGAGTTAAAAATAACTTTTACTGTTTCAAAAAATTTTTCTTTGGTAAAATTGCAGTTATTACTAATAGAATTCCATCTTTTGTTTATGTGACTAATTCAATCGGAATGTTTGCAAAAAGAGATTTTACGTCAAGACTATTATAAGAATATGATTATCAGGTATAACTTTGTTGTTAATAAAATTTGAGAAATCAGAAGAGTTTTTAATATAATATAGTCGTTATCAATGTTATATGACTTTGTTAAAATTTCACAAATAAAATTAGTAACTTTACTGTTCTATATATGATATAATAGGTCTTATATTGTTTAACAGGATTTCCTTATTTTCTTACAATTTCAGAAATCGTTATCTATCTTCCACATTGGAGCGATCTCAAATACGTTCAAAAGCTAAAACATTTTCAGTGTAAACCGTCTAAACCGTGAAATCCTTCAACTGACAGAGCCGTCCGCCACGATGAGCGGGTTAGCTCCATTTTTCACAGCTGGCGGCGCATCTTTATTGACTGCGCGCCTCTCCGCACATTTTAATCCAGTCGGAATCGAGGACATTTGCGAGCGGGATGCGATTCGAATGTCCCGGGTGGCATTTTTCCGTTTCCTATACGGTTAGCGCAACCGAGTGCGCTAATCGTATAGGAAACGTGGCGAAATATACAAATAGTTTTCTTTGAAATAAACCAATGAAAAACAAAAAAATCACTAAAAATTGCGATAGTGGGTACTTACCTATAAATAAGAAGAAAAGAGCATTGAGTGCAGATATTTTTCTCAACACAATAACAAATGCAAAAAGTCATGATAGTACTCAGTCGTGTACTGTCATCTGTCAAACCACATCATACTAAATTTCAGATTGATTCAGAGTTTTTATATGACAGTCCATACGTGTTTCGTGTCTCTCAATAAAATTTGACCACGTTAATATGGTGACGGTGAACTTCGCTTTTATTTCTTCGCATGTTTTCCGTCCAAAAATAAAAAGCGAATTACTGATCGATATTGCTCTTTTTCCATTTTATCGAAAGACACGAAACAGGTAAGATAGAATAACTGTCAAATAAAAACTAACCTATAAATGAGTCTGAAATTTAGTATGGTGTGGTTTAACAGATGACAGTACAGGACGGTAATGTCAAATTCCCTTAGCAACACCACCTGTCGTTAAACGTATACTTATTGATCGACCCTCGTATACTAGCCTTATGGGACTGCCAGTGGCGTACTTACGAAGGATCGACATTACTTAATTTGCAACAAACTAGTCCGGCTCTGTGTAATACAACATTTTATTACATTTTTGGAGAGACCATAAAATTCTCTACAAAAGTCATCTTTCGACATGTTTCCATATCTGTCAGGGTTTCAAGGCAAACACGAGTTTTTTGATGGAATTATCAAAGTTATTTTACTAATGCTAAATAACACAGTTGCAACCAGCTGTAGGATAACTTAAATAAATAACACATATTGCAACAAACTAGGGCAACTTATTGTTGTCTTTTAAGTTTGGCTTCGATTTATTCATGATTTACAGGAAAGCTATTCAAAATATTCGATATTTTTCTGGAAATTTCAACATCCTGTATCTCAAAAAGGAAACTCTTAAAAAGCTGTGTTGTTCATATCAAGTTTTTTCTTGAAATCGACCCAAGAATCTTCCTTTTAAATTTTGTGACTTAGGTACTTTATTAACACTCTGTATGTACCTACAAATTAGGGACTTTATCTAATTACCACATTGTTCCCATGCAGATCTAGCTGCTACATGCTTTATTGACAAAATCAATAATTATACAGTGTGGTCAATGAAGTGCGCGCAACATATGGGATTTTTTTTTATTTTGTTCGTTTCCTGTTGTGGCACACCAGCCACCTTAACTCATATGGATTACCTACGGGTAGACTTCTGTAGGTATTTTTTAGATTTAGTTCGTTTATAATTTGTCTGAGGTGGTTTTGATATACTCGATTTTTGACTCGTATAAAGTTCCAAAAATTCAGTACTTTGAGATGGCATAGATAAGAACACCCAGTATTTTGTATTGGACTTTTGGACACCAATACTTATTCAGTAGCACACTTGGCTTGACAGATGACTTTAAAATTCCTATTTTTCCCAACTTTCTCACCTTCGAAAACCCAAATGTGCCAATTTTGAATAAGATACCTTCAACGGTTTTAGAATCATTGCAATTTTTCGAAAATCAAGTTTCATTTTCAGCACCCTGTGTCTTTTAAACGAGCAACATTTTACTAAGGCATTTTTTACCAATCAGTGATTAAAGTATTATTACCTACATTTATGATTTTAGTATCTAAAAACGGAATAAAATTATTATTTTCTTTTTCAATAGTAAAATATAGTGTTGGTTGTAACTGTTAAAAACTGTTTAAATTTCTTCAAATTTTTCATTTGGGATACAATAGATAATATTATCATCTAATTTTTTTTTGAAATGATAATAATTTAGAAATGCAAGTATCTATTACCATCCATTATGTATTGAGATATTATTGGGGGTATTGAACTACCAATTGGTGTACCAAAAATTTGTTTATAGTACCTATGTGTTATTATAACAAAAATAATTAGAGCTAAAAATAAATTTTACCGTTTCAAAAAATTTTTCTTTGGTAAAAATTACAGTTATTACTAATGGAATTCCATCTTTTAAAAGCTTTTATTTAACTTGCAATGTATGTATGTATGTATGTATGTATGTATGTAATTTGTTCGGGTGGAATCTTGCAACTCAATTTTGAAGCAGATATCTTCAACCGATCGAGCTGAAATTTTGTACACACGTTTAATTTGGATGACAATGCATGATTATATGTGTGACGTCATTCTAAATCCAACATGGCGGATCACCCAAGATGGCGGACTAGTTAAATTTCAACCGATCGAGCTGAAATTTTGTACACACGTTTAATTTGGATGACAATGCATGATTATATGTGTGACGTCATTCTAAATCCAACATGGCGGATCACCCAAGATGGCGGACTAGTTAAATTTCAACCGATCGAGCTGAAATTTTGTACACACGTTTAATTTGGATGACAATGCATGATTATATGTGTGACGTCATTCTAAATCCAACATGGCGGAACACTCAAGATGGCGGACTAGTTAAATTTCAACCGATCGAGCTGAAATTTTGTACACACGTTTAATTTGGATGACAATGCATGATTATATGTGTGACGTCATTCTAAATCCAACATGGTGGAACACCCAAGATGGCGGACTAGTTAACTTTGACTTGTATAGTTTGGTGAGATAGGCGTCAACAGCATTGGTCTGCAACCTGTCTCGTTGTATATTTAGGCTCCAAGCTCTTCGCGCCTGGTCAAGCATACGTGGCCTTAAGTAAGGTTAGATCATTAGAAGGTCTCCTCATTGAAGAGCTAGACTGTTCTAAACTAACCGGCAAACGACCTTGCAACAATGATGCGTTAACTGAGATGAATAGACTCAGACACCTGGCCAAACTAAAAATTACAAAATAAATTAAAAGTAAAAAAATATTTTTAAAAAAAGCTTTTATTTTTTTTATGTGACTAATTCAATCGGAATGTTTACAAAAAGAGATTTTACGTCAAGACTAATAAGAATATGATTATCAGGTATAACTTTGTTGTTAATAAAATTTGAGAAATCAAAAGAGTCTTTAATATAATAGTCATTATCAATGTTATATGACTTTGTTAAAATTTCACAAATAAAATTAGTAACTTTACTGTTTGGAGCTTCTATATATGATATAATAGGTCTTATATTGTTTAACAGGATTTCCTTATTTTCTTACAATTTCAGAAACCGTTATCTATCTTCCATTGGAGCGATCTCAAATACGTTCAAAAGCTAAAACATTTTCAGTGTAAACCGTCTAAACCGTGAAATCCTTCAAATGACAGAGCCGTCCGCCACGATGAGCGGGTTAGCTCCATTTTTCACAGCTGGCGGCGCATCTTTATTGACTGCGCGCCTCTCCGCACATTTTAATCCAGTCGGAATAGGGGACATTGCGAGCGGGATGCGATTCGAATGTCCCCGGTGATGGGGCCTTTTGTGGAGGAGAAATGGGGAGGCAGGTTGGTGGGGAAGTCGACTGTGTACGGGGAAGAGGGGTGAGATGATAGTGGGCTTACGAGTGGTAGACGGGCATTTCTCGCTCGATTTTGTCGACGTATATTATGAAAAATGTTTAAAACGGATCTCGATAGGATTTTAGGGACTTTATCTAATTACCACATTGTTCCCATGCAGATCTAGTTGCTACATGCTTTATTGACAAAATCAATAAATATACAGTGTGGTCATTTAAGTGTGCAACATATGGGATTTTATATATATATACATATATTATTAATTGCACAACGAAAATACAAATATTCTCTAAAGTTGGTGCTTGTTCGATAATCATATTAGGCGCACTTAGAATGGTTGCAAGTCAAAGAGTATACAGGGTAGGTCAAAAAATATAAAAATTGTACAAGAGTAAAGTACTCTTATTTTAGAAAATTAAGCAAAATGTTTAAAGTTTCGACTCATAAAGTCGAAATTTTAGGAGCGAATCTATAGAAAAAAAAGGCGAGTGTCCCTTCCAGGCCTTCGTAGGGGTCTCATTGTTTATCCTTCTACAAGCACAACTGCTTGTCACTTCTGATGCAGAACCTATATACATACGTATAATATACAATGTGTCCCGGATAAGAATGAAGAGCATGGGGATCTTGCAAACGGTAAGAAATAGAACAACGGTTAAATGGGGAAAAAGTTGCGCAATTTTGGGGTCAATAAAATGGTACAAACAGATTTCTAATATCTTTTTTCGTTTTTGAGTTATTTTGAAAAAAGTTAAATTTGTCGTTTTCGATTTTATTTTTTCTTGAGTTGTTATCACAGATAGGAAAAAAGAAAAACACTTTCTTATACCACTTTTTAACGGGCTTTAAGATTGCGTTTTTAGATTTGTTCTACAACATTTCGTTTTTGAGAAGCCATCTTCAACTTTATTTTTTAAATACGGACCGGGATTTTTTTTGCAGATTTTGAAAACACTTTTCATTGCAAATACCATGATGTATGACAACAAATATTTTTAAAATGTTTTGAGACAATTATACTGAAAATTCTTTTTTTCCATTCATTTTTTTTCTATTGCGCCCTGTATTTAATAATAAGAAGTCTAAATATTAATCAATCATGAAACAATCATTTTTCTACTCCTATGCTAGTAACATACCTATTAAGTGACGGTTTAGGTTATAAGTAAGTTCATTGTTACGAACACTGATACGTAATGACTGACACGTAATGACTGACACGTAATGACTGACACGTAATGACTGATACGTAATAAAAAAAATTACGTATCTGTTCTTAATTAAAACGCAATTATCAGGGGTGCCTTGTTAGCGCGGCATCCGCGTCACCATAGCAACTAACCAACATACTAATTGTTGCCTGACAGATAATCAGAAGTATAGTTTATCTATTATAATAGTTATTCTTTCGTCGAAGAAAAATTATAATACAACACTCGAGTTGTAAGCTTATTACATACTCGTGAAATTACAGCACTCGCCGCTGCGCGGCTCGTGCGCAACTTTTCCACTCATACGTAATAAGCTGTTTAGAACTCTCGCTATGTAATATACTATTATTGTGTTTGGTATGATCTATTTTTTAACGCATTAACATAATATTTTGTTTTTTGCAAATGGGTTATTAAATACTTTGTATACTACTCGTATTATCAAAAAATCACTTTCTAACGAGTTATACAACGATTATAGTAAGCAAGACCTATCCTCGTTAACTAAAGTTTATCGCGCGCAAACTTGGAACCACAATCCGAGCAGCGCTTGCTTGACACTCGTCTCTGTGTGATACCTAATTGATCAAGGCATAAATGTTGTCGCTGACGTAACAGAGATGTCGCAGTGCAGGCCTCGCAGGGGACTCCTTCCAAAACCGGCAGAGAAGGACGCTATCGGTCCCCTGACCATATGTATAAATGTAACGAGCGCTGTTCTGTTGTACCAACAACAAGACATGTTTGTTTGCAATTGTAAATTTCAGTTTACAAACTGGGTTGGTTAAGTTCAAGATGGAACAAACAATTTTCATGGAGAACAGGATATTATTGATCATTTTTTAAGAGCAGTCTGAAGGGTCAGAGAATTGGAAATGGGGTACCTACATTTGGAAACTTGGTCATACTAATTTTTTGTATATGATCTCCAACACCTTTGCAGCTCATAAATTTCGATCAAAGTTACCTTTCAATGACAAAGATGACAGTAACATAACCCAAAATTAGACAAATTTGGCAGATAGTCCATCAGTGTTGTGAGTGATTTTGTTGAAATGCTAAATGTACAAATTTCATTAAATTACTGTTTAAAATGCCTTGCTTTTGTTTTGTTGTTCATTGGGGGAATAGAGGAAGTCGGGGTAACGTTCGTTTTACCCGAATTTCAAATGTTTTGAGCTTTAAACATAAAGAAACGTCGACGCGAATTTTCTCTATCAGAAGGCATAAATGGATAATTGCTAACAAAATCATTACAAAAAGCAAATAAAGTTTCTCACTTATGTTCAAAGCATTTTATTACAGATGAATCATTTCATGAACTTTCGAAATTGGAAGATGGCTTGCACACTAATTGGGTCTCTTCCACATCTGACGATGGAAGAGACCCAATGAGATTATTTTAACTGCTAAATTTTGGTAGAAACCATTGTAAATTATATTCTTCAGAATTAGCTTATCTTTTCAACTACAATGTTCCTTGTTCCTTCAATGTTTTCTTCGATTTTTAACAAAAATCCAAATATTTGAAGACATTTAGGTAAGCCTTAGCCTGAAATACTTATCTTAATATTTCAATGATTTAAGATTTGAAGGTTTTTTTGCTTCGTATTACAGCTTATTGTAAGCACTAACTTGGTTAACAATTTCCATATTTGATACTGCGGACTTCCCTTTCTGTTAAAGTTATTGATGTATGGGGCTTTCGATATGTGTGGACAAAAACCGCGAAACCCACTCGCCCAAAATGACCCGATCATTTGTTTCATAGCCACCTTTAGTTTATTATTACAAATCCAAATAACTTAAAGAAAAGCTACTTTGTGTCAGTTGTGATGATTTCAGTAAATCGAGGAGAATCCGAAACTTAAATAATATTCAATGTGTCACATTTAGAAAACAAAAGTGAATGTCACTTCCAGTTAAATCGGAAGCGGAATAAAATGCATTTTTACGTCAAATTTATAACGTAACATAGACTGCTAAATTTCAAAATTGTATCACAAAAAGTGGGGTGTACCATGTTTCAGTTCCACCCTGTATATATAGAGTAATTATTTTTAAATAACCGTATACACACATTTATGCCCATTGTTTAAAAATCAACATTATCGTCACCTACATTAATTCTCTTACTAAAGTTTTACAGAAATTATAATTACAAAAAATATCCAAGGATTTTTAAAAGATTTCTTGCTTTTACCAAAATTGCAAGTCTTGCAGAATGATTTCTTGTCTTCTCTTGTAAGGCAAGTCAAGAAATTTAAAAGAGTCTTGCCTTGCTCTTGCAGCAAGAACAAGACAAGAACACAAAATTTGGAAGTGTCTTGTGAAATACTAAAATGGCCATTGTTATATATTTAATTTACAATAAGCTACACGAAGCAACAAAAAGCTTCTAAAAACCTGAATCATTGAGTGAAATATGAAGATAAGTATTTAAATGCCTTCAAATATTTTTTTGTCAGTGAACATGTAGAGTATTAAAAATCGAAATTGTGTTGTTGGAAAGATAAGCTAATCCCGAAGAAAATAATTTACAGCGGTCTCTAAAAAAATGTAGCGCTCCGAACATTCCCATAGAATGAATTTGCCACCGTCAGATGTGCGGATTCAATTATTTATAGAGAGGGAGGAAGTATTTAATGAAGGAACCCAATAATTTGTGTGAAAGTCGTTTTCCACCAATTTTTAAAGTTTTCCTTTAAGCAGTGTAAAACCTCTATTTAAAATAAAACACCATGTGTAAAAACTGATTCACCCTCAGGCAAATAATAAAAATATACTAACCTAAAGGCTGCATTGTATAATCAGCCAACAGTAGCGGACATAAGCTTCAGTGCCCCCCCCCCTGCAAGATTTGAGCTCGCCCCCCCTACAATTTTTTTCAACATTTTTTTAAAACTAATATAGCGAAATAAAGAAAAACTTTTCAGAAATACACTTTTATTTCATTTCAATGAGTAATTCGCCTTCGTTTATGTTTAAAAAATATATCGACTAACTCTGACGTCTCTGACAAATCAATCTTATTAGCTATATCATGTTCTATACTTATTACAGCCAATGAACTTAATCGTTCTGGTGACATTGTTGAGCGTAAATACAGGGTGTTATTTAAGTACATAGCCAAACCTTAATTGATTTTAAGACGAAAAGTTATATAAACATAGGTCCGGTATCGCTTCGTTTTCAAGATACAGGGTGACAAATTTTTTAAAAAATATTTTTTCAGCAACATCTTAATAATCCTTTAGCCGATTTTGTTTAAATCTGGCAGTGTTATTTACGGTAGAGAGGGGTTAATTTAGCCCTAAGTAGATTCAAATTATTAAGTCCAGTGCGCCACTCACTTTTTTAAGACTTTTATATTTTTCTCGCATTAAGGAACTATGAGTAAAACTTTTTGATCTTTTGATTTTTTTTCGTATCTGGCTTCGTTTTCGAGAGAAAAAAATAAAAACCACTTTATTGCATGTCATTGCTTTGTTGTTGCATTGCTGCTTTCTCGAAAACGAAGCAAGATACGAACAAGATTCAAGAGACCAAAAAGTTGTATTCTTAGTTGCTTAATACGAAAAAAATATAAAAGTTTTAAAAAAGTCAGTGGCGCACATTTCCTTTTTCTCAAAAATATTGGTTAAGGGACGCCACTGGACTTGACAATAATTGTAATCTGCTTTTATATTTTTTTCGCATTAAGCAACTAAGAATACATCTTTTGTTCTCTTTTCGTATTTGCGGCAATTTGAATCTGCTCAAATTTTTACTATATGTAGAACGTATAGATATCAACTATATCAAAACTGATGTTTCTGTTGTTGTTTCGTAATTCGTAAGTACAAGATAAATTAAATAAATGATGCTATCATTGCATTGTTTTATTTTCGATTTCTATTACTAACTCAGACAAATAATGTTAGATACTAAACATTTTTAATCTTGGCAGGGTCTGTTTTGTATTGAATTATTAATCTGTGTTTATTATTTGTCTGAGGAATCACCTGTTATAAAATGTTTACGTGGGAAAACTTTAATTTGTTTTTTGTTATGTGCATTTTTTTTACCCATTATCCATTTATGCCTTCTGAGGCCTCTTGTTCCTGTTGTTCACTAAATTAATTAATAGCTCGCTTGAATTAATTTTATTTATTAATTTCATAACAAATTAACTCTAAATGTTGAAAAACTAAGTACTTACCCGTTACATCCTATATGCAACAAATAATTTGACCAACGAAGACAAAATAATAGGAATTGATAATGTAAAATACTTGATGTACCTAATCGTTAATAGGAACTTGCGCTGGGACAAGTAAAGTACCTAGGGGAAAATTTTATGTTTCGAATATTGGAGTTTACAGGTTTTTTTGGGCACGTTTTGCCAATTTCAACGCTACGGTTGATTTTATCGTTATGAAACAAGAGCGCACTTTTGTTGCAAAATGAAAAGATGTGTTGGACCCTCAAGATCAAAAATATAACCTCAAAAAAGTTACGAGTAAAAGTACGGTCCATAAATAGCGCAAGGGCCGCCCTCTGTGACATACGTAGAAATTAACATTTTCAGCTTATTCTCAATTCCCCAAAACACAGCAGTGCTAAACTTCTGTCCTGCAAATTGATTATTTTGGGAGATATTGCCTTAATTCCATTTTCGAAAAAAGGTACTACAACGCCCAGAACGCCCTGTTATATGTCAGTAACTATTGAGATTTGACCTGCAGTTGTTAAGCTTAATAATTTGGCCCGTGGATTAAGCTCCGGCATTTTCTACACGTACTTAGGGAACAAACCCGTATATTCACCGCATCAAAGACCTATATAAATAGGTCTGTGACCGCATCTTGAAATTGAATTAATTTGCTTTAACCTTTTTTAATTGTATATTATTCCATTTAAAAAACTACTTAAAGAATTATCAGCGCGTCAATCCATGACACTGTAGAATATCTATAATAATAGCTATATTGTGAATAGACAAACGTCTTTGCAATGACTGTATTGAACAACTTCCAAAGTTTAAGAATAACGCGACAAATTAAGAGCACTCGCGTCCAAATCATAAGTTTCTAGACGGTCCGGTCGTTGAAAGTGGTGGAAACCGCTCGCATTATTAGAACTGCTCGAAAAAGGGGAACGAGAACTCCGATACCGCACACACAGTCGAGCGGGATTGAAACTTTAAACTTTCGACCTAACCAGCGAGAGCCTCTTTATTAGCTCTGGTAGTTTGCGCCCGGTTGGTCGCCGCCAACCGAATTAGGTTGAAACGTTAAAAGCGGCGACATCTTGAGCCTCCCGGAGGATTAGGAAACTTTCTTCCGGTCTGGAGGAATCCCGGTTGGGCTTGTCGGTCGTGCGTCGGCCATATTGGACTTTATGAAAATACTCGGAGCATCGCGCCGCGAAGAGTTGGCGGGACACCGAAAGAGGCGCACTTTTTAAAATTGTCAGAGCACATCGAATTTACATTTTAAACGGAGGAAATAGTCAATGTCTAGAAGTGAAGTAGGAGAATATGACGAAAGGGGTAAAACTTACAGTCTCGGATCCACAAACATAGTTTATTTAATTATATGTTTAAATCCACCTAGGGGGGTCATCGGGTCATCTTCAGCAGTGTAATATTGTAACAATTATCAAAGTTGGCATAGTCAAGTTTCAGTATGTGA
Organism: Pseudeuparius sepicola; assembly: GCA_963920635.1. NCBI lineage: Eukaryota > Metazoa > Arthropoda > Insecta > Coleoptera > Anthribidae > Pseudeuparius > Pseudeuparius sepicola. Next base: position 16,325,917 of record OY987298.1, read on the forward strand.
ATGTGGAAAATTAGACGTATGTAAAAGGTTCAAATTCTTGGTCGAAAAGTAAAAAAAAAATCACAAAATAGTGGTATTAACAACTTCTTCTCATTCTTAATACGACGCAAACACATCCTTTGTCCTGTATAGTCCAAGAAAATTGACATTTTTTTATAGAGGTAGAAAGAAAATAATTCTTATCAGGTAGATATTTTCAGGGTTGGTTGTGGGTAGCGTCCTGAGTATAACCCCAAAAAATCACCATCGAAGTCGTGTTACGAACCCCGCAATAGGGGTGGTTTTGCAAATTTTTTTTTGCAATTTTTTTCTTATGTGTGCATTATTACATTCTCTACAACTTTCCCTAATGAAGTTTTTTTTAACTTCAATAGGTACTTCACGAGATATAGGTAAAAGATCACCACTAGCTAAAGTGCTTTATAAGGGGGAAAAAATTCTTTAAAACAAGCTGATTTTGCAGGGGTTAACTGGGGGTACTTAGGAGTGCACAGGACGCTACCCACAACTAACCCTGAAAATATCTACCTGATAAGAATTTTTTTCTTTTCTTGCACTAGTAGCTATATTTTATAAATGGCATAATAACATAAGGATAATTTAACTTACTTCCACCAGAAGGTACCGGAGAGGGGGTCAACCATAATATTGTTTTAATAAAAAAATGGTACGCCACTCTAGAAGTAATCTTTTTTACCTTGACGAAATTTCACAATCAATTCTAGACAGGAATATATTCTTGAAAAATTCAATTCTGTGCGTTTTAAAATTTTGAAGAGAAGAAACTCAAAGTAAATCAAGGCTTTTCAAATTTGAATACCTTCTGAACAACTTTCCTTAATTACATGTTGTCCTAAAACCTACAAAAAGGGTTTCTAGATTCGAAAAAATCACGTGTCTTGGAAATAAAAAAATAATTTTTTGCACCAATAAATTGCCCTTTATGTACATTTTACGACAAAATATTGTTAAAGAAAGTTGCTCAAAACTAAAAACTGAGTAGGTGTGCAAAATTTCAAATGCCTAGACCTACTTTGATTTTCTTCTGCAAAAAAATAACTCACAAAAATGAATTTTTAAAAAACGGTAGATACATTTTTAGAAAAGAAGTCGAGCATAATTTTTGTCTTAGAATTGATCGGTACATTTAGTGAAGGCAAAAAAATATAACTTTTCCAGTGGCGTACCAATTTTGTATTAAAATATTATGGTTGAACCCCACCTCTCCAGCACTGGTAGAAACAGACAGGCCGAATTATTTTTAATTTATAGTAGGTATTTAATGTGTGTCTAAACTGTACCAAATAGGTTTGCCTTAACTGTCATCCTTTATTTAGGAGAAATTAAAGAAAACTTGAAAATTGAATTTTAACGCCCTGTATAACGAACCGTTAGTATTTCAATACATGTTTATATGAAAAAACTCCACTTATTTTGACGTTTTATATAGATTCTTAAAGTTTTATCCATAAAAGTTGGACCACCCTGTATAGGTAAAAACCTCGGTAAAAACTTAGTCCAAGAGCCGGCCGCATGATTTCAACTCTCATAAGATTATAGAATAAGATGTTATGTAAAATGTAGAGAGTATATTTCTTTACTTGAAGCGAGTAGGTTGCCTCAGATAATATGGGCCCGATCATTGTTATTTAAAGAAGTTGTGGATAATTTTTATTTTTTTAATAGGTACAACCCGTCCCACGAACATATTTACTATTTTTTTCGCAAAAGTCTTTTGATAAATTCGAAAAGTGCCGTTCTATAAATCGAAGGAGGTGGTAAATTTCTTAATTGGGTCTTGTACTTCCCTCCAGTACCGAAAGAAACCTCGAAAATCCGATATTTAACCAAATTTCCCTCCTCCCGATTTTCAAGTTTCGAGAAACGGGACGGTTGTAGAATTCGCGAAATTGACGGGAAATCCTGAGGAACCGCTCTTAGAAATTGGGTGTTTGGTCTCATTTTTTGATTTTTCGGGGGCACCGGAAGCATCTGCACCTCACCTGAAAACTTGAGGGAAGCTTTAGAAATCCTGACTCCCGAGCCCCAAGCCGAAATAACTTAGCTGTAGCTCGGCGAAAAAGGGCAATTTCTGACAGTTTACGGACTTTGGCTTTTAGGTGACGGGAAATGCCGGCCAATCACGTAAAAAAGATGCGTTCCATCATGCACCTGTGTTGGTCGTTTTTTTCGCCGGAAATCCTTAATAACTCGAACACGAGAAATAATGTACCTGAAAGTTTCTTTAAATATGTTGACCCGTTTTTCGGCCACCTCGCCGTACCGTCAAATCTTCCGAAAAACGCGTTTGAAAAATTTTTTTCCTGTGCATCAAGCGGTATATGGCACTGGCTGTATAGCGGGACTTATCGCACACAACTCGCGTCCCCGAGGTCCAGACTTGCCGCCGTCTTTCGCGCCTTATTTAACAGCGGAGGATTTTCGGGGCCCCGAAAATACGCCTATCGGATTTCTAAAGGACCAAGGGACCCTTTTTTATTGTTGCTCCATGGGCCTTCTTTCCTATTTTGTTATATAATCATATGAGAGTAGATTTGCCTAAAAATTGACCTCAACTTCTTTAAATAACAATGATCGGGCCCATATTATCTGAGGCAACCTCTCGCTTTAAGTACAGAAATATACTCTCTACATTTTACATAACATCTTATTCTATAAGCTTATGAGAGTTGAAATCATGGAGCCGGCTCTCGTACTATCACCTTTGTTTTGAATTAGTTAATTCAGGTGGAGAATGATTGTTTTTATTTTAGTTTTTCATATTTGTTACTGGCACTGTCTAACACTAACCATTCATGGGCAGAACAGAAAGTTCGTGTTTTATTATTTTTCAGTATAATGTTTTAAATTGTTCAATCTTATTCTAGCCTATGACTTCTTTATAAAATATTAAGCAGGGAAAACAAAACAGTGCATTTAATTTGTCGCATCCAATTTGTTCTTGTCGTACATATTTCTAGAAAAATGCCGCGTGCGTAAAATTGCAACTTTATCCGATTGACGAAATTGCAAATCTGGAGTTGGTCTCCCAATAGGTTTCTTTTCAACTTTTTCTGTCAATGAAAGTCTTAAATAGTTACCTCTCAAAATGTCCTGCACACTATTTTTCATTTCGTTTACTTCTTAAAACACGCGAGGTGCGACAGAGACCTGTTGACGGGATGGCTGGGACTGGGGCTCGAGAACCGAGAGTCCTCTCGTACGCTACAATCGCGTGTAGCGGAAGCAGCCGACTCGGCCCGATCGCGCCCGGCTCAAATATTCCCCAAATATTTGCCGCAATTTAAATAGCGAGGAACAAGGAGGTAAAATATAGAATCTAGCAATCGCGGAACTAAATTATTTTATCCCGTTTTCTACTGGGAGGCTCTAGTCCCAGAGCCTCTATGGGCGAGCCGCCATAGTTAACAGTAGATTCCACGAGTCGCGGGCTTAATAGGGTGTAACTGTCAGAACACACACGCGAAACAACGGTAGTTATGCTGCGAACGCTTCCCAATTTCCCCCCAAAACCGAATGAATTTTCAAGTGTTGATATAAACAGCAAAAGCAAAGAGCACTCTACAACCCTGGCACAATAATTATGTCCGCGCCTTTGTTGTATTTGTGTAGTGTCCTGTGCGTTAGCGAATATCCCTTTTTGTTGAATAATTATTGCGGATCACGTAGATACCACCAACCTGCTCTATGTATTCAACTCCACATCTATTGTTAATGTTTGTTTTGTACCTATATGCAATGTGTTTCACTTTGATTCCAGACAATTTCTTATTTTTCGAAAGATGGACCGATTTAGTGTTTCACAAGACAAGATTTCTTGTCTTGTTAGGCCCATTCTGAAATTAAATTCATTCTTGTCTTGTCTTGCACGACTCTTGCTGGAAAAAATCTTGTCTTGCAAGCAAGATTTCTTGCAATTTGTTGGTCTTGCATTTTTTGTTTAGTGACGTCATCGCAAGACTCTTGTTTGCAAGAGTCTTGCTACCAAGACTCTTGTTAGTAAGACTCTTGCATTATTTATTAAATGTAAAGCTTGTCGAGACAAGTTGATGCAGCACTGTAGAGCCGCGGCGCGGCACGGCGCGGGGTCCACCGTGCCAGAGAACAAGGAAGGGGAGAATATAAACTCGACGGCGGCGCCTTTGATGTTTGGCAGCCAGTGGTCGCCATGTTCTCTGTTTAGAAGACAGGGCCGTATTTAGAATTTAGTGAACGAATAGTGTAGGTCTGTACTCAGATATTTTAAATCATTCATTGATAAACACAAAACAAATCATACATACTGAAATGATGATTGGAACAGGCAAAAATGTTAATTGGATTTTGAAGGAATATTCTTAATTTAAGGTAGTTAGATAACTGAAATATTTAGTGGGTATGGAAAGGCGATTTTTCTTATCTTATTCCAAAAATTTAATATTTTATTGATCTTAAAATTTGATGACTGCCTGTGCAATATTTTTAAGCCATCATTTTGTAGAATACAAATGAAAAACAAGACATAGATATATGTATTAGAATATTGTCTTCATCGGATTAATTACAAGTTCTAGAACAGTTTCGTTCTTTTGATTATCATAAAAACTTAAAAAGGTGCTATTACGCACTATATTACGCGTGTTTGTCGCTATTACTTTAGAAGGGTGCCTAACTTCTTGATAAAAAAACTAAGCAATTAGTACCCATAATAGGTACATAGCTATGACCACAGATAAACGGAGTAAACCCACACAGGTAACAATAACTTATGGCCTGTAATGCCTCTAAGTCTAAGACTTTCCTTTCTGTTAAAGTTATTTTAATGTCTGTGGATTTTGATATTTGTGTGGAAGTGGACAAAAACCTCGAAACCCAGCCTGCTAAAATAATCCGATATACATTATGCTACAATATTACGAAGCGAAACAATGCATTAGGAAATTAGGAAGTCCAATAGACTCCTTTGGTTGTTTAAGTATTTTAGCAAAAATATAGTTAAATCAAACTTATAAAAAAATAAATTAATCCACCGCAGTTAACTGCAGTAGTTCAAAAAATAAAAAATAAATTAATTTCCAGGAATATTGTACATAAAATATATATTTACTAGATACTAGTATATAGAGACAGTTATTCTTGAATACCTAACCGTTTATATTTATGCTCATTTTGTAAAAATCAGCATTATTCAATATCGTCGTCACTTAAATTTTATTATTTATCCTATTAAAGTTTTGCAGAAATTATAATTATAGATAATGATTTTTGCAAGATTTCTTGCTTTTAGCAAGTTTTTTTTGCAAACTTGCAAGACTCTTGCAGAATAATTTCTTGTCTTGTCTTGCAACGCAACAAAAACTTTTTTTCAACCTATACCTAGTACTCGAAGAACTCTACATTTTGAATTATAATTTTTTGGAATGGTCCTATTCCATAGCCTACTTTTATTAAAAGAAGACCCCTAAAAGTAACAAAACCATTAAAAAAAAAAGACAACTTGTTTTGTTTAATGATTTTAATAGAATGTTATTGTTGGCACATTCAAGGTTTACAGTTTAGAGTGGCTTTCTAAAGTCACTTGAAACAGCGTAACAAAAAAGGATATAGGACATAAGCGTCACGCAGTTTTCAAAAATATACATATTCTACAAGTCAAACACAAAGTAAATGTTAATGCACCATATAATATTGTCAAAAGGTCTCTAAAAAGCCATATCGATTACAACTATTTTCGCAAGTATATCCTAAAATATGTGAAATTATCACACGCCTATTCACTGCATTTCGCTGTACAAGTGGCCGGCCGGCGAACAGTGTAGCCCATGCAAGCATTGGTGATATATTAATTAGGCGAACATGCAGTCACTTGTTTTTACTACAATATCTATCGTCTCTGTCTCCTTCACCTCCTTTTACTTCTAATACCAGGTGCGGTTTAATATAGTTAATATAGTTAAAAGTGTTTTGTCTCGTATTTTATTGCCGGAAGCGCCTTTTCTCGAGCTACCTTGGTAAAATTATAAAAAAAACTCATTTGGAACACGGTGATATACGAGCGCGATCTATTTCATAGCAATTACCAGGCTCTGCTACTGGTAAAAATATCAGACTTATCAGGAGAAATCACCCGTATAAAATTTAAAGGTTTTTATGGTGTTCCAAGTGACTTTAGAAATACTACATAGTCCAAAGCACAAAAGAAAACGTTTCCAAAGAATGCGGGCAGCTTTGCGAGATTTCCTATATGAGTAGTCGTTATTTATTGGTGAATACAAGTTTTATCATATTGAAGCCGAATTTCTGTATAACTCTGTTATACCGAAAAAATAAAGCTCGCATCACGGGACCACTTACCCATTTTTGTTTATCATTTATTTTTAACGCGGTGTGATAAAACACCTATTATATTTTTTCAACATCGTCGCGTCTACCATCGCCTTTGAAATACGGCAACACCTCAGTTCTGCCAAGGAGCCGGCTGACAAAATCAGTTAGCCAACGCGTTTTTTGCCTGTTTATATAGTACGTAAAGTTAACTGCGTATTTGGGCTACCACACAGACCTCATTTTTTAGGCCGCTGGCAAGTTTTTTCCGCCGGCTCAGAGAGCTCAGTGGCGTTTCGTATGTTCGGGAGTTAACGTGTGCAAAATGAGTAAACAGGGAAGAACGTTGCATTCTCAAGCACGAGAAATAATTGCCAATGGTATAAGGGTTTGCCTTCCTCCATAGTCTAAGGCATCACCGTTAAGAATAATATTAACAATAAATTAAATAACAATTATACGAAAATTAAGTCAGTGAGTTACACAAAATTGAGCTACGCCCTTGAACTGTGACTAATTCTATAATATTTGCGAGTTCTTCCCCCTTACGTCGCACGCATTCTGCCGTAAGGAGGACTATACCTACTTTCTCTGAGCGGAAGCCCCGATCCGGGAACTTTTGAATTATGTACTTGCGGATGGCGGCCCGCGAGCGGTTCACGCTTACATAAATTAATTCTAACGAGCAAATGGGGCGCCGCAATATTTGTTATTCGGATCTACGATAGGTGTTCGGGCGCTGCAATTTCGGCGCTAATTTGTTTGCTGTCGCTGCGAACCGCATGTTTTGAATTACGCCGACTATACAACACGTGTACTGATATAAATATATTGCGCGCGCGCCAGCGGGTTCGGGGAGCCGATGACGCCTGAAATTCACATATAGGAGTGGGGAGAGAAGCTCCGAAGGATGCCTTGGTGGCGACAACTGGGTCCAGCGAATTGGCAACAAAGGTCGGCCATTATTTCGGGTTGGGAAGGGTATGATCAGGTTGGATTGGAGCTGGAGACGATAACTTGCGCAGGTCACTGATGGTCAATGACCCACCTAATTTATTTCGATGTTTAATAATAAACTACCTATATATAAAAAAATCAATTATATTTTCATGCACAAACTCCCCAATTATTACTAATGAAGTCAAGATTACTAATGTCTAATAATAATTCATTCCTATCGGCAGCCGCCTGGCCGTATTTTAAATTGACCTCACGGGTTATTATGGCAATCCACAAGGATAAATGCATTGCAAGTGAGACACAGACCAGTGGCGTAGCTTCAAATTTTGCCCCCCCCCCGCCAAAATTAAATTTGGGGCCCTCAAATTGGAAAATAAAAAAACATACATGAAGGTGAAACTATCACAAACTTCTGTTTCTTAGTAAATGAAAGCAAAAAAGTTTTTAAAACAAAAATATATCTACAAGGTGCCCAACTTTAAAAGTGAAGATAATCGCCTGAACTTTTTTTGTTTGAAAGGCTTTTAAAAGACGCTTTCTTGACCTCTTTCCCTCTTTACCATTTTTAAAATGCAAATCTAGGGCGGGCTGTGTTTTTTTTATAAACTCGATTTTCACGAACACCATTTAGCGATTTTTTTTATTTAAAATCTGATCACACATCGTTAATCGAAACACCCCAAAACCCCCATTATGCAAAGTTTGAACACAAAATATACAGGCAGTTCCATTCTGCAGGGTGTAAAATTTTTGGAAAAATAAGAATTTTAAAGGCATCTGCCAAGTAAAGTGTACCATGCCTCAAAACAGTCGAATTGTTAACAGGACCACTCAAAGAGTTGGTGTGCAAAGTTCCAATACAAAATATACAGGGTGTTATTATCTATGCCATCTGAAAGCACTGAATTTTTGGAACTTTATACGGGACAAAAATCGAGTAGGTACCTATATCAAAACTGCCCCAGACACTACAAAACGAACTAAGTAAAAAAAAATACAGAAGCCTGCCAGTCAGTAATAAGTCGATATCAGTTAAGGTTGCTGGTGAAAAGTTCTAATAATTTAAATTGTTTTTATTTGTTAGTTGGCATATTGTACAGAAATAAATTACTTTTGTCTTTATTAATATTTTTTCAATGATTTCAGAGCATTATTGATCCGTATAATGTTTTTTTAAATTTCAGCCAATTTGAGATGGCCCAGAGAAAAATACCCTGTATATATTTGTATTAAATCTTTGCATACCAACATTATGAATGGACCTGTTGACCATTCAACTATTTTGAAGGGATTTCATATCACACTTGACTCGCCAGATGCCTTTAAAATTCCTATATTGCTCAACTTTGACTCCATGCAGAATAGAACTCGCTGCATATTTATTGTTCAAATTTGGTATGTGGGGGTTTTGTGGTGCTATGATTAACCCTGTAGTCTTAGGTTTTAAATAAAAAAAAACGCTAAAAGGTTTTCGTGAAAATCGGGGGTATAAAAAAATCGTAGCCGGCTGAATTTGCATCCCCAAAGAAGCTGTTTTCGAAGGCTTTTCAAACAAAAATAAGTTTACAAAGAGTGCTTAATATACCTAGATGCTATATCATAGTCTTTAGTGCAGCAGACGTCGATGAACTTTAATTAGTTCGCTTTTATCCATTGCTGCAGCTTCATCAGCTTCTATAGAAAGTAATGCTATATTACTTATTTTGTCTTGGGAACAACAATTATTTCTCAAATAATTTGTTATTGATTTTAATTTAGAGAACTATCGTTCTGAAGAAGCAACGCAGTTACAGTTACAGAAAGGGTCAACAATATAATATCAAAACAGAACAGAACACGGAGTACCTATATACGCCCGGTTGAGGCAGCGTCCAGAGATGTAGGTAGATACTAATTTTTAGACTTTGGTCGCGGGTTCGGGGGGCCCGGCTCCGCGTTAAAAAGTGCCTTTGTACATTCAAAAGTCGGGGATGCAAGGCTGGTTTCTTCCAGCGCAAATTTCATCAATCTCAACTTACAATTGAACTTTAATACTTTAACTAGAAAGGCAATTAACTTCACTATTAAAAAAATTTAAATACACACCTAATTGTTCTATACCATGACATCGAAATTTCATTTTTCGTCTACAAGATCCCATGAACTATGAACAGACCCGCAATCTTTTTGGGTTTATTACCCTTATCTCTGGTCTTCTATTTTCTTAAATTCGAATGTGAGTCATCACAATATAAACTGTACCGCACTGTATATAAACTTAGAATTTGTTATCAGTTTTTTTCATATCAATATCTAATTTGATGACGGGACGCATATTTACGTTTCCTATACGGTCAACGCTACTCGTTGCCGCAGCCAGCTAGAGTACCTACTCGTTTGCGCTAGCCGTATAGGAGACGGAAAGCAGGTCTCGCCTCCGTTTCCTACACGAATTCTTAGATACTAAATATTCTTAGGTAGGGTATACCGGGGCAGGTTGTAACACGGGGTTAATTGTAACACTGTAAAAATCTCCGAAACGAGAAGTCTGGCAACACTGCTAGATGCGTCTGAGCGAACAACGTTTTGTCAAGGTTAGTTTCCCGAGTGCAGTTTCGGAGGACGGATGGTAATATTTGAGAAATCCAGTTGTTCCGTAGTTCCTTATTTAGTTTGAATTTTGAATATTATATTGTCAGGTATAGGCAACCAGGAATTCTCTTTTATGTCAAATGACTGAGATGCGTGCGCAACAAAAATATACACATCATCATGGCTGACTAGACAGGCTGCCTTTTTGCTGTACAAAAATATTTCAACAGAAATATACGAATATAATCTACGCGAGTGACTCAATTCTTTCTGAAATCCAACTGTCCACCATCTGCAAACGAGCAAATCGAAGGAAGCGAGCCCAACACCACCACGGCTCGAAAAATCCAGGATTCAACCTATTGAATTCACTTCACCAGTCAAGGTCGATTTTCATTCACGTAAGTCAATTTTACACATCTTCATTTTTTTTTTGTTTACGCGAAGTTACAGTGTGTTGCAATATATTTCTTCATTTTACGTTAATGGCAACTAACCGCTTTATAACTTTTGGCATTTGTTTTGACTAAAAGTAGTGTAGTGTTTTTGTTATGATATAAAAATAATAAAAATATAAATCGGGGCAAATTGTAACATATTTATTGGGGCAAATTGTAACGTGTTACAACCTGCCCCGTCCGAGAGATGTATATGCTTTATTAATTGTGTGCCATTGTTTTTAGGATGAGAACGTATAAGAAAAAAACTGACAGAGGTAAGACATCTAAAGAAGACATGGAAGAAGCAGTAAATCGTGTGTTAAACAACAACGAGTCTGAGAGAGCAGTAGCAAGGGCTTTAAATATTTGCCATGTTACACTTCATAGATATGTCAAGAAAATTAAGAATTCTGCATTACCTAATGGTAACGTCACATTAACCAGAGTCGGTTATAGTCGGAAACCTGTTTTTAATGAAGAACAAACAAGAAAGTTGGTTGATTACCTTAAATATGCTTCCAAGATTTACTTTGGCCTCACTCCAAAAGAAGTGCGGAAGTTGGCATATGAGTGTGCTCTTACATATAACATCAACATTCCCGCTTCTTGGCATAGAAACGGATGTGCAGGGGAAGATTGGTTGACAACCTTTCTAAGAAGAAATAATGAACTTTCAATTCGCACTCCAGAGGCTACGAGTTTACAAAGAGCAACTAGTTTTAATAGAAACAATGTTTCACTGTTTTTTTGACAAATTGGCAGCCGTAAGATATAAATACCAGTTTAATGCAGTCTCTATATGGAACCTTGATGAGACGGGGGTAACAACCGTTCAGAAAGTTAGTAAAGTTATAGCGATAAAAGGAACCAAACAAGTTGGTGGGATAACATCCAGTGAAAGAGGAACATTGGTTACCATATGCGTTGCAGTCAATGCTATAGGAAATTCGATACCACCACAATTTATATTTCCTAGAAAGAAGTCATCCGGCTGGATGACGGCAGACGAGTTTTATAAATTTATGGATCATTTCATTTCTTACGCGCGACCATCTCAAGAAAATCCAGCACTGTTACTGCTGGATAATTGCGGATCGCACTTGGCAATAAAAACTATTAATTTTGCTAAGGAGAACTACGTAGTCATGTTGTCATTTCCACCACATTGCTCGCATCGGCTGCAGCCATTAGATAGTAGCGTCTATGGGCCGTTTAAGAAGTATTTGTCTAATGCCCAAGATTCGTGGCTTAGAAGTAATCCTGGAAAATCTATGACGACATATGACGTGCCATCTTTAGTTAGAGATGCACTGTCATTGGCACTCACACCTACAAATGTTATGAAGGGGTTCAAGGTTTCTGGAATAGAACCATTTAATAGAAATATTTTTACAGACGACGATTTTTTGCCGGCTAGTGTCACAGATCAACCATTGGGAAATGTTGAACCTTCCCTCTCCGTTCAACCTACTGAGGTATCAGAACAGCCATCTGCATCGCAGTCAGAACAACTATCTAGATCACATTCAAAAGAGGCATCTGCATCACTCTCAGAACAACCATCTACATCGGACTTATCGAACATCGCATTCAGAAGAGCCATCATCAAAATAACATAGCTTTGGAACAGACTCAATTTTCTCCAGAATTTGTAAGACCATTACCAAAATCTAAACGGCTAAAACAATCTACAAGAGGCCGCAAAAAGAGAAAATCTGCAGTTCTAACCGACACTCCTGAAAAGGATGCATTAGAAGCAGAGCAGGCTGCAAAAGTCTCGAAGAAAACCAAAGAGGTCCAAAAGAAGAAAGTTGAAAAAGCGAAAAAAAAAAGTTCTTCAAGAATCTGATAGTTCCTCTGACGAAGAATGCTTTTGTTTAGTTTGTACTGAACCATACAGCCAAAGCAAACCTAGGGATACGTGGACTCAGTGTTCACGTTGCAAGTTATGGTCCCACGAAGAATGCGCAGCAGGAAATTTACCATACATTTGTCAAAATTGCGATTCGGATTATCACTCGTGAAAAGTGTGAATGATTTTTAAAAGTCGAATTGTATGTTTTATTTTGTTAATCTCCCAAAGGAAATGTTGTTTAGTTTTTTCAATAAATATTTTTTGTGACTTGCTGGTGTCTGTTACAATTTACCCCTCATGCTGTTACAACTTACCCCTTAGGCGGGGCAAGTTGTAACAAAATAATCGTCTCACTTATATCGGCTAGAAATCATTACTAATTGTTTTTTCCCTTTTGTTTGCGTTTTTTTATGTACACTAAACTTCTAAGAAATGCAACAATATAAAATAGAAATAAATTTGTATATACTTCGTAAAATGCAGTCAAAAATAAAAAAAAATGTTACAACCTGCCCCGGCCTCCCCTATATTATATACATGACCACAAGATTTCAGTAGCAGAAGCTTACAGCTATCTAATCATTAAAATGTATCTGTTGATACACTTATTTATTTACCATTTATTACCTGTTGCAAATAATATAGGCTTGATGTGTTGATGTGTTTGTTGCTGTTATGACAGTCCAAAAAATACCTTTTTTTCATAAGCCGGCATTTATTAATATAGCGTTGCGCTTACCGTCTAGGAAACGAAGCGATCAGAGCGCGTTACGTTTCCTAGATGTCTGCCGCAACGAGTAGCGTTATAATGAGCGTTGAGCATTTCTTATTTATATATATTCGAATTAATATACAGAGTGTCTCAATTTGATACTAGACACCTCAGAACTATATGAAGGACAAGGAAAACAAATGGTCCCTATTTTTTATTGGTATTTGGATGGGGTAATTGTTTCATGACCTGCTAGGATTTTTTAAAATAGCAGTAGCGTTATAATGAGCGTTAAGCATTTCTTATTTATATATATTCGAATTAATATACAGAGTGTCTCAATTTGATACTAGACACCTCAGAACTATATGAAGGACAAGGAAAACAAATGGTCCCTATTTTTTATTGGTATTTGGATGGGGTAATTGTTTCATGACCTGCTAGGATTTTTTAAAATAGCAGTAGCGTTATAATGAGCGTTAAGCATTTCTTATTTATATATATTCGAATTAATATACAGAGTGTCTCAATTTGATACTAGACACCTCAGAACTATATGAAGGACAAGGAAAACAAATGGTCCCTATTTTTTATTGGTATTTGGATGGGGTAATTGTTTCATGACCTGCTAGGATTTTTTAAAATAGCAGTAGCGTTATAATGAGCGTTAAGCATTTCTTATTTATATATATTCGAATTAATATACAGAGTGTCTCAATTTGATACTAGACACCTCAGAACTATATGAAGGACAAGGAAAACAAATGGTCCCTATTTTTTATTGGTATTTGGATGGGGTAATTGTTTCATGACCTGCTAGGATTTTTTAAAATAGCAGTAGCGTTATAATGAGCGTTAAGCATTTCTTATTTATATATATTCGAATTAATATACAGAGTGTCTCAATTTGATACTAGACACCTCAGAACTATATGAAGGACAAGGAAAACAAATGGTCCCTATTTTTTATTGGTATTTGGATGGGGTAATTGTTTCATGACCTGCTAGGATTTTTTAAAATAGCAGTAGCTTTATAATGAGCGTTAAGCATTTCTTATTTATATATATTCGAATTAATATACAGAGTGTCTCAATTTGATACTAGACACCTCAGAACTATATGAAGGACAAGGAAAACAAATGGTCCCTATTTTTTATTGGTATTTGGATGGGGTAATTGTTTCATGACCTGCTAGGATTTTTTAAAATAACAGTAGCGTTATAATGAGCGTTAAGCATTTCTTATTTATATATATTCGAATTAATATACAGAGTGTCTCAATTTGATACTAGACACCTCAGAACTATATGAAGGACAAGGAAAACAAATGGTCCCTATTTTTTATTGGTATTTGGATGGGGTAATTGTTTCATGACCTGCTAGGATTTTTTAAAATAACAGTAGCGTTATAATGAGCGTTAAGCATTTCTTATTTATATATATTCGAATTAATATACAGAGTGTCTCAATTTGATACTAGACACCTCAGAACTATATGAAGGACAAGGAAAACAAATGGTCCCTATTTTTTATTGGTATTTGGATGGGGTAATTGTTTCATGACCTGCTAGGATTTTTTAAAATAGCAGTAGCGTTATAATGAGCGTTAAGCATTTCTTATTTATATATATTCGAATTAATATACAGAGTGTCTCAATTTGATACTTGACACCTCAGAACTATATGAAGGACAAGGAAAACAAATGGTCCCTATTTTTTATTGGTATTTGGATGGGGTAATTGTTTCATGACCTGCTAGGATTTTTTAAAATAGCTAATTTTCAAGAAACCCTATTAGGGATTTTTTTACCTACAAAATGTTATTGGGAAAACTTGAAAAATAGAGTAGAATTGCAAAGTTTCAAAAGTCTAGGCCTACTTTGATTTTTAGCTTTTTCGTCTTTTCTCCCACAAAATTATTAAGGTAACTTGATCATCGTGAAAAAATAAAATTTTGATGTGAAAGCTCCAGAAAGGACACTTTTCTAATAAAAAAGTGGGAGAAATTTTGCGAATCTACTCAGTTTTTCATTCTGAATAAGTTTTCTAAAATAACATTTTATCGTAAAAAAATCCCTAATGGGGTTTCTTGAAACGTTTTAAAAAAATCATAGCAGGCCATGAAATAATTACCCTATCCAAATACCACCGCCTATGAGATACTCTCCCTTGGTACTACCAATAAAAAAATAGAGACCATTTGTATTCTTTGCCCTTCATATATTTCTGAGATGTCCAGTATCAAATTAGGACACACTGTATAATAAAGGATGTTTTAGTGGCATATCAGGTAAAGGATATCAATTGAAAAAAAAGCACTCCAGCCGGGACTAGAACCCGTTACTCCTACTTATCCAACTAAGCTACCGGATATAAGGGTTCCATCGGCTAGGTGTTATTTTTTATTCCAATTGATATATAGTTAGTAGCGGTGAGATGTAGGAGACTTCGGCTTCTTCTACAGCTACTAGAAGGGGTTAAAGGGTGTAGGGTAACCATTCATGATACAGTAGGAGTCTCGGGTTCGAGTCCCGCCTGGATTGATTTTTTTTTCTTTAGTTGATATCCTTTACCTATAAATATCCTTTATTATTTATAATTATATAGGTATTAAAAAATATTTCTTTGTTCAAATTAATATAATTGTCTGGGGTTTATTGCAAGTTCCTAGTTGCATAGATATTAGATATGCGCCGCCGAATGGCGCTGGTGTTTGTAAATTATAAATTCGAATGGGCAAATGGTGCGATGCATTATATTTGTTATTCGAATCTACAATAGGTGCGGTGTGGCCCGGCAGCAGAATTTGTTTGCTGCCAGTCCGCCCTATGTTTTGAATTATGCATACATGATGTTTAGAAATATACGGCCTATACCGAACAGATACACACATATAGGGCTATTAGGTTTGTATCCTCAGCATCATGTTCAAACTCGGATATTGTGATTTCAAACTGTGACGGCCGCTAGTCTAGACAGTGAAGTGCGCGATCATGTTTGGATTTTATGTAAAAAATTGAAATATAGCATCTGAACCTTAATTTTCGAACTTCTAACACAAGAAGAATAGCCACGTTGCTTGTGCGTTGGTTAATAATTATTAATTCGAACTAGTGAACGGGCCGCAAAATTATTTGTAATAGGTGTTCAGGCTCCCAGTTTACGTGTTAATTTGTTGGCGGTCCGAAGCGGGAAGCGTATTTTGAACTTCTCACCACATACCTACTGGAAGCAAAGGTATTTAACTCAGCAAACGCAACAACTTTCCGGACACCTTGTATACGTAGATAAAATTCTAGAACTTATTTCTGATAGCAGTTACATTACCGAAATCAAGAGCAAGGATTATTAACAATATTTATCAGCATTTTATGAAAGCAACTATCTCGGGCAACTTAAGGGTTCGTTTCAATAAGTCTGTGCTAATAAAACAACAATTTACAACCAAATTATGGCCACAACTCGCAGCGTGAATCGCACAGAGAAAAGGGGTGAACGGGCCTAGGTGAGAGTAGCTTCAAAAGTCGCCGAATGACGTTTATTAAAAGAATTAATGAAAATAATGGTCTCCGTGGTCTCCTGTTGCTGGTCGCTAGTGGAACTTAGAAAATGCGTGAGAATCGTCTATACCCACCCTCAAGGCACGCTCGGAGCACACGTAAGAAAAACAAAAAAGTTAAATTAGCACAGCGAAAGTAAATGCGCTCACTATACAAAGCCACTTAAGCCGACCGTATAGCGGAAAATTAGACTTTGAAGGAGATTTTCACATGGAAATTTTCAAAGCCGAATTTCACCTGACGTGACTTTGCCATGAGTGTTCGATAGGGGAGTGCCCGATTTTTCGCCCGGTCCTATACTTATAGTTTTTTTCGCAATATGGGCCACTTCCGGTTCCAGAACGTTATAGAAGGTTTTTAAAAATTAAACTTATGTATAGAAAACTTTAAATAGATATAGGTAACCGAAAAATCAAAAGTTCAGGCTGGTGTATCAACTGTTAATTCTGACAAACTCCTACCACGGATATAGCTAGACTAGAAAGGAACTGTCGAAAATAAAGACTGAACGTACATGAAGTTAGCAACGTTGCGCTAAGCAATTACAAAGTCTGAATGCAATGAATATTGTGTGTGACTTACGTCCGACAGTGTTTACAACAATGTAATTGTTTTCACAGTACATACCTTCAACTGATGAGTGAAATTTAATAGTATATTAGGTACATAGCAAGAGTTCTAAACAGCTTATTACGTATGAGTGGAAAAGTTGTGCACGAGCCGCGCAGCGGCGAGTGCTGTAATTCCACGAGTATGTAATAAGCTTACACTCGAGTTTTGTATTATAATTTTTCTTCGACGAAAAACTATTATAATAGATAAACTATACTTCTGATTATCTGACAGGCAACAATTAGTATGTTGGTTAGTTGCTATGGTGACGCGGATGCCGCGCTAACAAGGCACCCGTGATAATTGCGTTTTAATTAAGAACAGATACGTATTTTTTTATTACGTGTCAGTCATTATGTGTCAGTGTTCGTAACAATGTACTTACTTATAACCTAAACCGTCACTTAATAGGTATGTTACTAGCATAGGAGTAGAAAAACACTGTTGCAATGGGCAAATACCTTTTTATGCTGTTCAATATTTTGGTTTCGAAATAATAAGTCTTGTACTGAGTGCGCAATATATCATAAATCGGCTTGTATATAGGTGATTGCAGATAGTAGGGCAATCAATATTCTTAATAGCGTTGCGTTTACACGGGTGCGTTTACACGAATGATTCGGAAAGTAATGAGCTTTTAAAAAAATTATAATAACGAGCAGAGTACCTACTTATATTAACAAAGGACACTCCAGACAAATAAGTAGTATTAATATTACTGTGAAAGTTCATGATGTGCATCATGTATTTTTATTTCCAGATTTAGGCTGGCCTTTGAAGCTAACCATACACGTGTTGAATTTATACGCGAGCAGTGCGATTTCTATTTTTTCGACCCCATTCTCAACGTACCGGCTGCAATAAAATGCTCAAAGGCCGCCCCTATTCACCAACTATCCCCGAAAAAAGGGTAAACGGCCCGTTAGGCTCCGCGGGCCTAACGAATAGGGTCGCAATAGAGCGCCGTAACGGGCCCCTAATTCAGAGCAACGGCCCCATCGGCGGGCCGCGCGGCAACGCCCTTTGTATAATCAGATATTTGCGCCGCGGGGGAGGGGGGGGGGCGATTCGGGGGCGGCGGGGAGTGGGAAACGGGGCACGGGGGGAGTGGGAAACGGGGCAGGTGAGGAGAATGGGCCCTCCACGGTGCCGCCGCCCGCCGCCTCTATACGCCCAACTCGCAGACAAAGAGGTTAGTTAGGACCGCTGGGCGACGTGGAGGTTCGCGGACGGTGATTAGAACGCGGTATTTTGAGATTTGATCAATTCCCAAATGTCCAAATCCATATTTAATTAGCGCACATATCTCAATAGATGACATCAAAAGTAAAGTATAGCAAGGTTCCGGAGTAAAAATTTGCTTAAATAATAAAAAAAATCTCACGGTTAAGGAACTTTACAAGAAAGGAGTTGCATGGTACTTGGAGTATACATATTATAGTCCGGCAGCCACGGGGGTAAACCCAAAAATGTGGGACGAATTTTTTTCAAAACGGATTTGACATCTCTAGTACTCCTAGTTTTGATATCCAAGTGATGACAAACTGTCATCCTTGAGCAATTTGAGATACAGGGTACCCTTTTAACACGTACCATGTGATCACGTATATTTTTGCATCCCCTTATTTTATATATTTTGGAGGTTAGGAAAAAAGTTTCAGATACAAGTTGTAGAAGCCAAAGCAAGCTTTTTTCAGCGTTTATTTATTTTTATACAAGGTGTTCAGAAAAGCGGTGCCAAACCAAACTTTTGTTTCTTTAAATCGAATATCCTTTATATTTTTAGATATTTGAAATCTGCCCATTGTCACAATTTCAATGATGATACACATGTAATAATATGTTTGTTTCAAGCGTTTGTAAAGTATTCGACCTTGAAACTTTCAATTTTGCACTTTTGATGTTTATTTTTCGAAAATGAACCTGGCGGGTATCGTTTTTATTTTGTAATTAATTTCTTAAAACAGTTATAAAAAACGAAAGACAACTTTTTCTGCTCTACATGCTTTTTATAGGCATTTTAATATACAGGGTGCGATGACAGATTCCTCTCGAGAAGTGAGAAGTTATGAAGATTTAGTGGAAATACGATCCCTCAAAGGGACTCCACGAAGACACTTTTTCTTAACTTCAGAACCGTTTAACTGATCGCCCTCAAATTTTGTACACACTATACACTCAATAATACCCACTAACCACCTTTAAATACCCTGGTTCACAAAGTGTCTGTTTTTTAGGTGACTCATTAGTATTCATTGTAACAGCAACCCATCCGTAATTGAACATCAGCAGCCAAGGTATCTTTCTGTTCCACACATGTTTGTAAAATGGGTAGCTTCCTTCATTGCTTTTTCGTATTCTTGTCTTCCACGGCTCTGAACTATAGCCATCGTTCAAGATTTTTTTATTTTTTCTAAATCGCACTTTTGTCCACAGTACAAACCTGCTTGATCTCTAAAATTAAAGTTTGTCACTTCTGAACGCCGCGCCGCTGCATTTTTACAGTTGGAGTTCCAGTATTGGTAACAATATTCTCCGGAGATAAGCATCTTTTTAAGTGGCTTTTTGAAATATATGTGGATACGCAACTTCTATGACAAAATTTAAAAAATTTTTACTAACAGTGAGTGTTCGTTTCTTCCAATTCTCTAAACATGTTGTCCTCGTAAACTTTACTACATGTCACGTCATGTCTGTCACTTTACTTTGACGTGACATGATATTTGAGAAAGGAGGAAGATTTATCCTCCGAAAGCTCAGAAAACAAATTTGTTGAAGTTATTTTTTGAGTTACACGTTTAAAGTTTCGTTCGTTCAGTGTTAATAATTTATGAATTTTCGAGGCAACTTGAAAAAGTTGTCTTTCAATCAGTTTGGTGGCGAAAAACCCAATTAAAAATTAAATGGATCTAAATAGTAAGATTTAGAGTCGAAATTCCATAAATTATTTAATATTTACTGTCTAATATTTGAGATACCCTGTATTATCCAATTGCTCAATGACGCCAGCATGTCATCAGTCGGATATGGTTAATAGACATACAAATCTGCAAGAATCCGTTAAAAAAAGAACTTCATCCCAAATTTCGCACTTCAGGCAAAAAAAAACGCTTCCGCTGCCGGACTATTAGAATATTATAAAAAAGACCATGACATTTAAACTCTTCAATTATAAAATAGCCCTTATAAAATGCCATGTAAAACAAAATAATCAAATTTAGCTATATAAATATAAGATATAATATAATATAAGATAAATATTTCAAAAATAATGTCAAGAGAGACACATTATAGTAAAAATAAAACAAAATATCTAAAAATTCATTATGATTAGCAATGCCACGTGTAGTTAAATTGCCGACATTGGCAAGCGTTTGTATAAGACAAACCAAACAAAATATTAAAAATAGGATAAATAAACATCAAGATTCTTACTATAAAACAAAAAGAGAGAAACGGCTTTAGCAATTTTGATTTGCACCATAAATTTTGAAGGCATACAATTACTGGACAGAAATAGTCAATAATCACATCTAAATATCTGGAAATATTAAAATCATCTA
Source organism: Pseudeuparius sepicola (assembly GCA_963920635.1). Classification (NCBI taxonomy): domain Eukaryota; kingdom Metazoa; phylum Arthropoda; class Insecta; order Coleoptera; family Anthribidae; genus Pseudeuparius; species Pseudeuparius sepicola. Next base: position 16,346,515 of record OY987298.1, read on the forward strand.
ACTTACTAAAAACTCTTTTATATAGCTTTATCACTCTATTAATTTTTTATTACTAAATATATAATATAAAAATTATATTATGTTTGATGTAAAATTGGTGTACCGCCCATCATTTAGGATATACAATGTGTCCGCGTTTTTACCAAAAAATCTTAAGTAATAATGATTAATTTGATTAATAATGATTAGGTACTTATTAGTAAAACAACTTGGTGATATTGATATTATTCTTCTTCTTGGTCCTATGCTCATACAGAACAAAATAAAGCAAGAAACTACTACAGTTTTCAAAAATGTATTTCGATTTATTAGAATTTTTCTCCTAAATCATAGTAGGTCTTGGATTTTGTATGAAAGAGGTCATTTTAACAATTAATAAACTTACATAATATGTAACTAAAAGTATGTAACAATAATATTATGTTACATACATATTAATATTACGTTACATACTTTTAGTCCTATTACATATTATGTAATATAGGAATTTTTTCGGAAGAAATTACTTTCATCTTAAGGATTGAATTGTGGCTTAACTAAGATACTGTGAAAAGTGGTGAATTTTAAAGCAAAAGGTAACAGCAAAGCATTAAATTTCAAAATTAGTCACTAATAAAAATATTCACTGCGTAAATATTTAAATATATAAGGTTTGATTCTTTGAAATATTCTGTATACAGGGTGTTTCCTAACCTCTCCGTCAAAGGGAAGGAGGTGAATTTTCCAATAATTTTAATACGAAAATGTGGTCTAAAATTTTTTCGAATGTCGCTTCGTTTTCGAAATAGAGGGTCTTGAAAAATAAAACTTTATCGTTTTATTATTAATTAGTGGCAAAAGATATTCTAGTAATATTTGGTACACATAATAAGAGGTTTGAGTAGTTTATTTTGTGTCCCTTTTTAAACTTTTCAATTAGTTAATTGGCGTAGATACGGGTAACTGTATCTAATACGGGTCTGTTATGCATTGCATATTTTTATCTTATCTAACGTAAAAATTAATTTTAAGCAAATTACATCTCTTGCGTTTTTCCTAACAGATGGGTAAAGCAATAATTATTATTTTGATAAATTCATACTCATATCATTTGAAACTATTTTCAGTTGGCTCAGAGCTTCTCAATAATTTATCAAAATAATAATAATTATTATTGCTATAGGTACCTACCTATTAGGTAGGTACATAAATTAATGCGACATGAACAATTAAAATATTTGTTTACTAGAAACAAAAAAGATAGGAGAAAAACGCAAGAGACGTAATTTGCTTAGAATTAATTTATACGTTAGAGAAGATAAAAATATTCAATGCTTAACAGGCCCGTATTATTCATTTGAAAAGACGCATAATAAAGTACTCAAACGCCTTATTATGTGTATCAAATATCACTGGAATATCGTTTGCCACTAATTAATAATAAAAAGAAAACGCATACAATTTTATTTTTTCAACACCCTCTATTTCGAAAACGAAGCGACATCTTAAAATCAGTCTTAAAATTAGGCGAAAATTCACCTCCTTGCTTTTGTCAGAGAGGTTAGGAAACACCCTATACCTATATGCAGAAGGAAATACACGTGTGATTTCTTTGAAAACTAGTAGGTGCCATTTTTCAAATTTTATCTTAATAATTTGTGGCCCGATTTCGGCTTCCACATTCAGTTTGTTTGTATCTCTCATCGTCTTTTCATTCAATAAACTACCTTAAAAAACGCGCAGATAGTTCCATCAAATTTTGAGGTCTATATAAAAAAGCCAAAAGAAGCCCTCTAGTTGCTCCTTCGCCCCTCTGTGTCCGAACTGGAATGGACCGTACCGGAGCTAAATTTGCGGTTTCCCAGGGCTGACCGGCCCAACCACCGGACCCCAGCCATGGAGGCGAGAGGCTTCCACCCGCACGCCGAATGCGGCCAAATTAAATAAGGAGCAAACCAAGTTTGTTGAGGTGCTCCCCCGGAATTTGCTCCCAAAGCCGCTTTGGCGACGTAATGGCGTTTTTGCCCTTTTTGGGATAAAGGGGAATTTAATCTATTTTTATTATTAGTTGTGTTATAGTTTTGCGAGTATTACGAGTCTGGAAATAAAGATTTTTCCGTGCGCGCGTGACAAATTCCCGTGTGAGGCGCGGCCGATACTTCTTTGAAAACGGAAACTTAAAACATTTTATCGGCATAGTATAATAAATTGAATTTATAAAAAATAAACAATGCGCAGACAATATAGTGTTTGGTACCCAAGTAACAATTTTCTGTTTTATAAAAGCTGTAAGAACGTTTATAGAGCATAACCTTATAAAACATCTGAAGTCCGATAAACGTTTTTACAGCGTTCTTAGAGCCCTTATAGAGCTAAAATGGGCACAAATTTATACAACGTTTTCGCTCTATAACCAGTTCTATAAAAGCTACAAACACATTTATATAACCATTTTATAGACGTTTACAGAGGCTTTACACAGCAGAAATAAATGTTGTACCAAACAACCTGTGTAAATTATCATGAAAGCTCTTTGACTCTTTAAGCGTTTTTGAAAAAACGGTTTTGCTGTGCTTTACTACGTTAAAAAGACTATTAGACTATTCAATACCATACATGCACCTCTTAAGCTGCTTTTTGTAATGTTGATGAAATAAGGACGACGCAATAAGAATGGCGGAGTATTGTGCCAACGAATAATTAATTTTACTTATGGCATAGTAGGGTGACATAATTTTTAGTGCAAATTAAGATTTATTGTGAAATGTATACTATTTACATGGTGAAATTTTTAAGGGCCTCTTCTAAACATCGATTTCGATGATTTTTTTTATTAAAAATTAAAATAAATGTTTTTCTTTTAATTATAAATATCTGTTATTATTGCTTCGGATGTAATTTTAAATACAAAATAAACATCGTCAACTAATACAGTATTATTTTTTTGTTATAAAATGCATTTTTTACATTTTATGAAAAGGAGACGCTGATCCAACGTAAGCTAACCACACCAAACATGGCGTAAATTCTTATAAAACAGTTTAGTCACACACACACAGCACTTATATGATCTTTCAGTTGGTCTTGCGATGCTTATATAAAACAGGCAACTAGACGTATTTTAAACATTTAATTTAACATTGAGCGTGATAATAAGTATTTTTTTTTAAATCGTGCACACAATGAAAAAACTTTTACATGATAAAATTTAATTTTCTATGTATGTACCTATAATTTATCTATGCTATATAGACAACATATTTTTATTTTATTTTAGGATGTATAAGATAGTTCAGATGTTCACGTAACTCAAGGTTGTTGGAGTGGAGAGGTTGCATCGTAACTAGGGAAACGAAAATACCCGATCTTATCCGAATCGGGACGCCATGTTTGTGACGTCCGTCAGTTCCTTTTAGCCGCTTTAGTGCGGTCTGTGCTTTTAGTTTTCGAGTTTTAAGATTCGAATAACCGTTTTTTATAAACGTAAGTAAGAAAATTCACGTAGGTATTTTAAATTCTCAATTCATATTTACATAACTTTGGTAGATGCCTGATGGACACTCCTGTGGGATTGCTAGTTGCTCAAGCAAATACCGTAAGGTTGATGGCAAAGAAAATATTGAGCGGGTTAGCTTTTTCACCTTTCCTAAAGATGATATCATCTCCAAAGAGTGGATACGACTGTGCCGTCAAAAGCCAGCTTTTGCATATAAAGTTAACAAACGTATATGTTCAAAGCACTTCCAACATGATGATTTCGAAGATGGAATTAAATCCAGGCTTATGGGTTGTGCTCCAAAGAAATTGAAGAAAACCGGTAAGTTACAAAAATGTGCATCCAACTTTGATTTAAAATTATACAGTGTTATAGACTTTTTTGAAATCACGGCTTGTCGTATCATGTTAGATCAAAAAGTTATCATGGATATGCAGCCAAATGTAACTTTATTTAACTTCCATTAAAAAGCTAAGCCTTCCTTCGTATACCTTTGGCTGCATACCAGTGATAACTTTTTGATATATACAGTGTGCCCAGGGATTGAGTGCACGTGGGGTGTAAATGACAAAAAAAATTCGAGTTGAAATTTTAGCTTGTGGGGATCAGCCCTTCTTGGTCAATCTGGCATACATTATTTTTAATTATAATTTATATTAATTATTTTTAAGTCTGAACGACTTTTCTAAGTAATAATTTTTGATATTTTTAAAAACAAAGGTAGGTACTTTACTCTCGACAATTTTTGAAAATTTTGAAAAACATCCTGTACCTACATTAATTAATCGGACTATTTTTTTCAACTTTTTAGTTCTAGCTTTGATTGAGATCCACGGTTTTAGACCAAGCAGGGCTGATCCCCAAAAGGTCAAATTTCAACTCGAATTTTTTTTATCATTCACAGACCCTACGTGCACTCAATCTGTGGACACACGGTATATACTTTTGTCCCCGTTTTTATCTAAATATAAGTACCTATTGAAATAGAAGAGTTTTCTAGTTTTTAACAAATATTTTAATATACTCCTGGACAAAATTGACGCACCAGCATACAAAATTTCAAATTATATTTTAAATTATTTTGCGTGTCTACCAAGAATATAAATAGTAGGCTTTGGACATTTACTACTGTTAAACTAATTAAATAATATAATTTGTTGATTTTCACTTAATTTCCATTAATTTATTATTCCATTAATTTATTTAAAAAAAATTCAATTTTTGTGGGGATTTATTATGTTAATTTTGTCCAGGAGTTTATTATTATTGTTACATTTTAGCTATCCCATCTTTGCATTTGCCACCCGAAACCATGCCTTCTGAGACAAGTATACGGACAGAGATGCGCCAAGCCATAACAGAACAAAAAGTCCTGGTGAATAATTTGTTAAAATTTGTTGAGACGCCTTATGAAAATCCTAATATTCCTTCAGTAGTAGTTTGTGAAAATAAAAAAGGTATTCCAATTTTTTTCAAATGACAAAGTTTAAAGTTGTCTTTTATTACAGATTGTGAGGCCTCCTCAGAAAGATTAAATATGAATAATAATGCCGCTATAGAATTTGTAAAAACTGCACAGCCTTCTCGAAATGAAGAATGCGAAGAGTTGAAAAAAATTGTGGAGGAAAAGTCTTTATTAAAGAAGAAAAATCAATTACATTTCGAAACCTTACAACGGAAAATAGAACAACTTACAACGGAAAATGCTTTGATAAAAAAGAAGAAAGGGCAAGAATTCGAAAATTTTACAAATAAAATACGAAGGCTACAAAAAGAAAATGAAGCCCTTAAAAAAAGGCTTGAAATTGCTGAACAAGCTATGAAGCAGAGTGTCCAAAAATTTGAGGATCAGGCTGCTGTTGCGTTCAAAAATTTTTTAAGCGTTAATCAAATCGCCATAGCCTTAAAGAAGAAAACTAAGGCCAAATGGACACCAGATGAATTGTCAATGGCATTTACTATTAGATACTTGAGCAAAAGATGTTATGTTTTTTTAAGAGAAAAATTGAAATATCCACTTCCTGGAATATCAACCTTGCAACGTTGGGCAGCACAAATAAATTTGAAAAACGGAGTATTGAAAGACATTCTTAATGTGATGGAAGTGGCAGGGAGACTAAAAACGGATTTCAATAAAGTTACTGTGCTGTCTTATGATGAAATCAAAGTAATAGGTTCTTTTATCTTCGTTTTCAATAATAGGTATAATTTATGTCCTTTTGCAGATTTCATCCCAATATGAATATGACCAAAAAGAAGATACAGTACTTGGTCCACATAAGAACATGCAGGTAGTGATGGCGCGTGGGCTGTTTGATAATTGGAAGCAACCCATTTACATTGGCTTTGATCAAAAAATGACAAAGGAAATTCTCGATGATTTATTAATACGTCTCCACAACATAAACTACAATGTAGTGGCTTGTGTGTCAGATTGTGGAGGTGGGAATCAGGGCTTGTGGTCATCGTTAAATATTACACCCAATCACTCATTTCATGATCACCCTATGACTACAGAGCCAGTCTTTTTCTTTGCTGATGTTCCTCATCTGCTCAAATTGATACGAAATTGGTTACTGGATACTGGATTTGTTTTAGAAGATGGAACATCCATAAATATTGAGCCCATAAAAGAATTAATACAAATAACCAAAACAGAAATCAGTTCTTGTCATAAATTAACTGACCTCCACATTAAATGTGCTCAAACGCAAAGGCAAAACGTTAAATTAGCCGCCGAGTTGTTGTCTCATTCTACCGCAACAGCTTTAAAGCAGTATGCCCCTGGTCAGAACAAAAAATTATCTAAAGATGTGGGAAATTTCATCGAACTGATCAATAATTGGTTTGACGTTATGAACAGTTATAAACCTTCTGCAGCCTTAGCTCTACAAAAACCATATGGATTATGTTTAGATCAACAAAATTACGTTTTGGAAAACATGAAGAAAACTATATCTCGTATGTTATGCACGGGAAAAAATACCCTACAAGTTTTCCAAAAAGGTATTTTGTTATCCATTGAATCCCTTCAAAGTCTATACACACATTTGCAGACGAAATATGATGGCTTTAAATTTATATTGACACATCGATTGAATCAAGACTTTTTAGAAAACTTTTTTTCTCAGGTATGAACTATTAGGTACATAGGTTTGTATTAAAGTTATCCTAATACTTAATATTTTTTCCAGTTGAGAACAAGAGGTGGCTTACATGATCATCCATCCATCTCCCCTGAATGCGATTTATAGAATCAGGATGATCCTTCTCGGCAAAAATCCGGGTATAGTCCAAATAGGAACGAACGTAACTTTGGCTCCTGATGATTCTCTTCATGAGGGGGCATATTTATTAGTTGAAGCCCTTCAGAAAGCCAAGATAACCACTGAACTTGAAGAAAACCGCCCTGTTATAGAAGAAATTGAGAAAGAAATTTTCGACAATTTAAGTATTGCCAGTACAAGCAGCTTATCATCAGTTTCTTCTGTTAATAAACCTATTTGTGAAAAGGATGGGCTGATATATATAGCTGGTTATCTAGCTAGAAAGCATAAAAAGAATTACCCCACTTTGGGCCAGTATACATATATATCAGAACAGAAACGAGATAAAGATTTACACACATATGAGATGCCCTCTTGGCTGCAAAATTTGTCATTTGGAGGTCTTACTGAGCCTTCCAGTGAATGGATGATTACTGTTAAAAAAATGGAAAAATATTTTTGCAAGTTGCACAAACAAGATTTTAAAGATAAAATCAAAGTTGTCACTAACACTATGCAATATATATATCAGGGAATGTTGACGTACCTACTGATTTATTAAAATCTTTCTGCAAATTAAGGGTGTTTATTAGAATGAGGTTTTTAAATTACAAAAGAAAAGAAGATGATATGAATAAAAAAAGAGGAAATCAAATTAAAAAGCAACAGCAAAAACGATTATATTCATTTTCAGTGCAAGCCACTTCGTCACAAGTAGCAAAAAAAATGAGGAAAATTGTGAATTAGTACTATTATTTTTATTATTAATATATAAATCCAATAACCCAATATTATGTGTATTCTTCTTTTCCTGATTACAACATTATTTCCTTCGTTCTTCCCGCTTTACTGCCAGTTTTTTGAATATGAATTTCACATTTCAAAGGACCACTGTAGAGAAAAATTTATAATTTCATAAAAAAGTAAAAAGTAAGAAATTATATACGACGAAATTATGTATAATCCTTGTATATTCTATATCCAGGCTATAATATTAAATAATTTCTTACTTTTTTACGAAATTGTACATTTTTCTCTGCTGTGCCTCTTCTACGCTGTCGTACAAATGCCATTAAAAATTGTATCTTCACCTTAAATTGGGCGAAAATCATTAATTATTTATACTCGTATTCAAACTTGGGAACTGAGTGACGTATTCGCGCGCTTTTTTAATCTAAATTCCGATTGGCCGACCTCCCGATGTGGTTACGATGCAACCTCTCCACTCCAACAACCTTGCACGTAACTATATTTTCTCTGTTTCATTGAACGTTGAAGACTTTTGGTGAAAATTACAATCATCAGCAGCATATACAATACAGCTGAAAGAGTTGTCGGTATTTGATTTTAAATCTTCTTTGGTGGAAGTGATTTTATCATTAGCATTACTGGCAATGCTATTATAGGTATTTATTATCCGAATGAATATTTTGCTGAATTAAATGATAATTCTTCTTTAATTTTCTACGAAATGCACCCATTTTCCCTTGAAAACGACATCATACACACGCTTTAATGTACCTAACTTTTTAGGTTAGGTGTTGAGAGCACACCTAAACCGTTCTGTAATGATTGCAATGCGCGCTTTTTGGTATTTATGCTTGCTTCAATGCTGTTAATTTAAATACTTGGTAAGTACTTCTACAAAATAGTTTTTTAAAAGCATCTTTGGAAGTAAAAATATATTTTAAGGAACTGAACTGTGATTTGCCAAACTCTTACAAAGCTGATTTATAGAGTGCTTAATTATGTTCTTATAAAACAATTATATACCAAAACTAACCGAACCATTTAGTTGTAACCACTAAACAGACGTGTAGCAGTCGTATACGTAGTACTATAAACGTTTATAGAACAATTAAAAAACTATTTTATAAACGTTCTATAATTTAGCTGAAAGAACGTTCTAAGAACTATATTACAGAACAAATTAGTTGCACACAGCAAAATGGTAATACTCGAGACGATAACACAGCAAATTAACTATTTTTAAGCACTTATAAAACGTTAATAAAACTTTTCCGTTCGGTAAGAAAAAATTAATACAGCTACTTTGCTACTTGGGTATGTATGATGCGTTTCCACGGTTAATCTCAAATTATTTCAAAGGTTCTTTGTTGTAACCCATTATTGCCCGAATTATTTTTTTCTAAATAAAACACATATTTCCGTGTTTAAATAACTTATTTTGTGCCAATAAAGCTATATTTAGGGTTTTCTATGATTTTTTATTTATATTTTACATTTTAGACGTTGTTCCATTTTTGGAACACCGGGCCCACTAAATACCAGAAAGAAAATTCAAATATTTAATGGAAAATAATCTAATTCGCGTAATAACATTGAAGTTACATAGTATCAAAATAATAACAATTACTACTATTTTACATGAAAAGATTTAAAACAAACATCATGCAAGTTGACATTACATTTTTCACATTTCCTGGTTGCGTTCTTCTTGCAAAGCGCGCATCTGTTTTGCTTTTCTGCAACTGCAATCCAGTGATCATAACGGTCATAACGTATGTTGTCTAAAACTCGACTACATAATATATTTCCTTTGATGATTTTGGCCGTCCTCCTCCAATAACAGGGGTAGCATATTTTTTCAAATAAATCTGGACGATGTACCGACGGAAAGCTAGGTAGTCCATCCCTCCAATTTCAACATTTCTTCGATAGACTTGACAGGCATTGTAAACACTCGTATCTATCACAAACGCCAAATTTGCCCACCACCATTTTTTTGACCTAATTGAAACTCTATAACAGTCGATATTTTCATCCATGGGGTCTACACCACCCATGTACTTATTATACTTGGAAATTACCAATGGCTGCGGTGCGGGCAATTTCTTCTTTTCTTTGGATATCCACCTGCTCACTTTTTGGATAGGTGTGACGGTATCGCACGAACTTACTGTTACAACGGCGCTATTATCGTTCCAAGTTGTTATAGTTATCTTTGATTCAGTATCGGTGCAAAAATCGTAAGTTCCCCTTTGTTTTTTTCCCAGAACTTTCGCTGGGGTAATTGGCCATTTCTCAATCCGGTTAGCCATTATCGTTCCCGTGTATCCATATCCAATTTCCTGGAGGGCATTCATTAATTTCAAAGATGAAAAATAGCGGTCGGCGTAAATTTTAAAATAAACGTTTTTTGGTAGCTTTGAAGTTAAAAACATAACGATAGATCCTCCAACACCAAGGTCCATGTTTTTGCATGAGGTATCCTAGGGGCTCACACAAACACCACATTTTATAGCCGTACCTTATTGGCTTACCCATAATAAACTGCTTAGCAGAATGTCTTCCAAAATATGGCACCATTCTTTCAACTATACTCAGATTTTGTTGAAAAGAGGCATATTCTAAATAACGTTCGTTTAGCAAATCGAATAGTGGTCGAAGCTTCGCAAACTTATCATTTTTTGGTACATTTGCATTGTCAGCACAATGAGCATGTCTTTTTATAAGCTCAAACCGATTTCGTCGCATAGCATTTGCTACAAAACTATTATATGATTCGGTGTCACATTCCCATAACATTCGCCACCTTGGCACGTCGATGTATCCCGATAATAAAAGAATGGCCGAAAGGTCAAACGAAAAATCACCCTTAGACCTTGCATAAATTACGAACATTCTCGTAAGAAATGTGCAAACTTCACCATCGAAAAAAAGTTCAAAGTATTCTACGGGATCTGTGCACAAAATATGTTTGCCAACATTCGGAAAATCAATGTTTGGGGGATAATCTCAACAGATTTTGCCCAATTACGTTTTTTCTTAACTTGCCATTTTTTTTTGTAATTCCGACAGCCGTATATTATCCTCTTCTGATTCACTATCACTCAAATGCTCCTTTCCATTAGGGCCATGAACGGTAGCGGTGGCTTGAGCGCGTAGTTGGGGTCCACTGAAGTGATCAGCGTTTGCTTCTGCATCGTCGTCTCCACTATCTTCACCACTGATGTTTTCATCATCACTGGGAGGGGTAATATAAATATCAGCCCTGTCAAAATCCTCCCAAAAAGCCTCATCTTCTCAAGAACTAAAACAAAATTTCTAATAAGTACCCGTAACAGGCGCGGTGTTCCAATTATGGAACATCTATGTTTACTCTCGTATAAAATCAAAATCTACCAAATTTCATTGATGTTAAACATTTTACTATTTAAATAGGTTTATATATTTGCAGTATTTTATATTTAATTCGATAAAATTTGATATTTTAAAATAAATATTGAGTTACCTTCTTGACGCCATATTGGAGACTTAAAAACTCGTTGTTTAGGTATGCACTGTACACAGTTAAACGACTAATAAGCAACTGTCGCTGTCATTTTCATTTGCCAAGACATAATACTATCCGTCCTGAAAACATTTTTGACACTCCTTAACATTGTTGCCAAATTGGACAGCAAATTGAAGAATGTTCCGATTTTGGAACACTGGGCAAAAATGGGGTAAATTAGTTATTGCCAGATAAGGTAAAAAATATTACAGAAATGTATCTAAATATTGAAACACTTACGAATTAAAATACAAAATAGCAGTGGCGTAACTACGGAAGAGTAGGCCCCTGTTCAAAACTTCAGGTGGGGCACTGTGATTTTTTTTATATTTGAAACTGCTGTATAGGGTAGCCCATCCAAGCGGAAAAAGTGTGTTACGAGAAGACAGGTTAACATAAAATCGTCATTAAAAAAATGATATTGTAGTAAAAATTAAGGGGAATTCGATGGTGTACTCGAATTTTGTATACGGGGGTCGATAAAAATGTTATCGCGAAAAACTTTTTTTGCAAAATAAAAAATAATAATTTTTTACCTACACAACCATTAGAGAACCTTCAAGTAGTATTCCTGAATATTTAGATTTTTGAAATAACTTCCGGTTATAGCGGAAATGAAAGTGATTTTCCCTATTTTACAACTTACACATTCAATTTAACCGTTATAGGATTCCTTTTTTAATTATATGATTCCAACGATATATAATTTAACCTATTTGTCTCCAACCATTTCCGAGATATTTATCAGATCCATTAAACTAGATACATAGTCTCATGGTTAGTGTCTGATATTCGATCCGAGTAGTAAACTGACAATCAAGTAGGCTGTTAATTCAATATTTCTACTTATCAGTCAGATTAGACTAAAATTTTGTTGCAGAAGCTGTTACTGGTTACAGTTTAAATAAATCTCTCGCTGCATCTCTCTAATTTTTCGTTATGTCTTCTGAAATAATTCAAAAATTCGTTCTTCCTCGTCCTCACTAATTCTAAACCCAATTTTTCTGTTGCTAATCACCCTTCCTGTAGATCTTAATCTTCGATACAGCTTACATATAAATGAAGCACTCGGAACATTTCTATTTAGATATTTGCGAGAATACTCCCTCAAAGTTTCTACGTGTCTTTTATCATTTTTGATAAACTGTAGCTAGTAACAGCTGCAGTTACAAAATTATAAGACTAATCTGACAGGTAAATAGAAATTGAACTTATTCACTACAGAGTCAGTTTTATTATCATGGCTGACTTGATTGTCATAAATTTGGTTTTATTGTTTGGCCTACCCGGATAGAACATCAGACACTGACTATGAGACCATGTATCTAGTTTAATGGAGCTTCTCTGATAAATATCTCGAAAACGGTTGGAGATAAATAGGTGAAATTATATATCGTTGAAATCAGAATTAAAAAAGGAATCCTATAATGGTTAAATGGAATGTGTAAGTTGTAAAATAGAGAAAATCACTTTCATTTCCGCTATAACCAGAAGTCATTTAGAAAACTAAATATTTAGGAATACTGTCAACCAGAGAAAATAAGATCGGGTCCTAACATATTTTTAGACAAATTCGGAAAGTTCATAAACCTTAAAATTATTGCTAAATAGCTAAATTGCAAATCCAACTTTTCCGTTAATGGCAAATCGAACCATATCGGGCGATTGTCCGCGAAGTGCTGACTCGGTTTCCACTAAAGGTTTAAATACCGGTGCTCCGCATTTCGGGGGATCAGTGATCGACGATTGGTTCCAGGCGCCCCGGTTCGTGCTGCACTACTCAACTTACACCTAAAGTCCTCAACTCTATACTCAACCCTACGGAACGACGACAGAATACTCTCCAGGATGACAACGAGATACTCTGGTTGACAGCCGGTGACTTCCCCCTGGTCGGCGAGCGAGATGTTGGACCCACCAGTAACAAGCAATATCCTATAATGTAAGTGTTTCATATTCTCCCTTGTGGGAAATGATTCTTTGTCCGTACAAGATTAAATAAATATTTTTGGTTTTTTAAATACGTCTCAATTATTTGATTCTACTTCTGATGCTCACCCCCGGTCACGATTCCAGTCGTGACAATACTACGTGAAGATATTTTCTAAAATTTATTTGCGGCGTAAACAGATCCATTGAATTTTAATTGGGTTTTTCGCCACCAAACTGGTTAAAAGACAACTTTTTCAAATTGCCTGGAAAATTAATAAATTCTTAACAGTAAATGAACTAAACTTTGAACTTGTAACTCAAAAAATATTTTCAACAAATTTGTTTCCTGAGCTTTCGGAGAATAAGAAATAAATAATAAATAAATAAGAGAAAGGAGGAAGATTTATTCTCCGAAAGCTCAGGAAACAAATTTGTTGAAGATATTTTTTGAGTTACAAGTTCAAAGTTTAGTTCATTTACTGTTAAGAATTTATTTATTTTCCAGGCAACTTGAAAAAGTTGTGTTTTAACCAGTTTGGTGGCGAAAAACCCAATTAAAATTCAATGGATACTACTTGAAGGTTGTGTAGGTAATTTTTTTTATTTTGCAAAAAACTTTTTTTGCGATAACTTTTTTACCGACCCCCGTATACAAAAATCCGAGTACACCATCGAATTCCCCTTAACTTTTACTACAATCTTATTTTTCACGCACTTTTTCCGCTTGGATGGGCCCCCCCTGAAAAAATGTTTCTGTTTCTGGGGAAAAAATATCGATGATGTCACAGCGGCTATTTTCCCAAATATAAAAAAGCAAATTTTTGGTCATAACATAGTATGTCATATTTAAAAACCCCTGGTCGAAATTTTATTTCCAGTTTTCGTGTTCCCGCGATAGGCCTGGGGCGTCGAGTTTGGATCACCCTGTACTACTGTACTGTACTACCCTTGCATTTTTATTGTTGTTTTTAGTGTTGGTGGCGGTGGGCCCCTAGCAGCTCAGGGCCCGTGTTCACTGAACACTCTGAACACCCTGTAGTTACGCCACTGCAAAATAGGTATATGCTAAATATCAGAGCATATAGAGTTTTTTAAATTTAGTTTACTTTGCTGTATATTTCTATTTTAAAGCCATATATTCCGTATTTTTATTCAGCGAACGGAAAGTTTTTCCATGCGTTTACAAAGAGTTTTTTTTATATCGCACTAAGGAGTTTCAAAACATTCATTAAAGTACTATAAAAAATTTAATGAATATTTCAATAAATAAATGTCTCCTTTACTTTAGACCTCTTGTAGGTGTAAAGGGAGTACCTAATAGTTTGTTTTTAGCAAAATATGCATTAACTTTAGACGACGACAAGCGCAATTAAGAACTTGTGACTTTCAGGAAAATTGCCCTAAGCGGCAATTAACTTTAAATTAATTTACAAAGCAAATGTTTAACTGAGTATAACGGCCCAATTAAAAGATGAAACAAGCATAATTACACATCTCTTGACTATTAACTGAGTCAACATTCATCAACATGTTAATAAAAGGGGTAAATAAATTACAAGACGCATTAATTAGGTACAGTTAGTTACCCAGAATTTTCTTATATTTCACAACAGTGATTGGTGATTTGAAGCTTGTGGAGAAGACTTTTGTGAGGGTCCAGAGTCAAATAACAAAAACACCACTGTCTGGCTCAATTCGGGCAACGGTTTAATGAGCAATAGGAAACTGTCTTGTGCTAGCTAAAAGCCTGTTAAATCCTCAGTATTAGTCGGTCGCTCTTCCCTTCAAATTTTACAGTTATTACGGCACTTAGATAGATTGGAGCCGAGTGCACAATGTACAGGGTGATCCAAACTCGACGCCCCAGGCCTACAGCGGGAACACGAAAACTCAAAATAAAATTTCGAAGAGGGGTTCTTAAATGGGACATACTAAGGTCCAATTGTGACCGAAAATTAGCTTTTTTGATGTTTGGGAAAATGGCCGCCGTGACGTCATCGATATTATTTTCCCAGAAACATACCAGTTTTTCTCTATATATTGAAAGTCCTTATCAGTCTCAACAACTTTTGTAGGGAAAGATTTGAATTTAAATCGAATGAATTCTTGTTTTACCAAGAGGGATGAGGGACACCGAAAAGGGGTAGAACCGGGGTACTAATTCAACTTGCAGCTAGAGCCGCCGTTCTTTTTGGACGTCTGGGTATATTGGACATGCCCGACTCAGAGAGACCACCGTCCGAGACCTGTACGGGGTGCAACAACCCCTAACTGCCCGGATAGCTTCCGGCGGCCGTTTTGGATGCCAGAGTGGTGGGGTCGATCACCTAAGCCGTCACCGCGGCCCCGACCAATCGGCGGCCGGCGCACTCGCCGCTAGGTGGCGCCACCCAACCTAATAAATAGGCTGCGGCTGCAACGGAGGCTGTCTTGGAGCGGTACCCGGGCTCTCTCCTTCTGTTTTCCGACTTGTTTCCTGGTGAGTATTATTAGGTTTAGACTGTTCCGCCCTAGACCTACCTTTCCTTAAGAAAAGAAAAACCTTCAAATACCCTGTTGGTGGTGCGAGTACTATCCCGAACCAACATCCGTATCATTAAACCCCACGATTGAATAGGCCAAAAATGACAGTAGTCAGATATCACCTCAAGTAGAATTGCAAATAAACTGTGCAAAATTTGTCTCACTGCTTTAACTTGTACCCTGTCCTCAACACTCCATAGAACACTGGAAAAATTACTTTCTCTGACTAGAAGTTATCCCGGGCACAGCGGAGTATACCGCTCTAAAAAACTGGCGCCTAAGCAACCGCTCCGCCGGAGGTCCGATTTTCTCTTTCCTAAATAAAAGAGGCTATGAGGAAGTCCACCGAAAATTATTAAAAAGGGAAAATCGGACGCACACAAAACAACCCTATAAAGTTAATATTTTAAGTGATTGACCAAACCGTTGCTTACTATTAAGTTGTAATGAAAATGACCAAATTTCCGCTACAACCTTTGGCAACTCCGCCTTTCATGTTGTTGTTTGCGGGACGACGATTGCAATAACCCGATATTCACCGCGCGGTATCCGGCCCCGAAAACACGTTTAACGACTTGAGCAATGAGGGGCCCAGCAGCTAGCAGCGAATCGCTCCGAGAGACAATTCGGCCGGCGGTTTAATGACTAATAAGAAACTCCGGAACGGCATTGTATGTATCTGTCGCCCGGTAGTTACGAGCTTGTTAAATCCCGGGGCGTCGGCCACCCCGCTCCGCCAGTAACTTCGCAAATTTTACAGTTATTGCGGCACTTAGTAGATTGGCCCGCTGAGTGCAGAGTGTACACGTCTTATTTATGGGGTGCAGTTGTGAGGGAATTAGGGGATGTCCTTGTTGTTGCTATGTCCGCTGGCAAAAGTTACCGATTTAGTGAAACAACAGGGAACAACAAAATGCAAGAATCCTAGAGCTACGTTGATTCAATGTCGAAGTTCAAAACGGGGGGAAAACGAACCTTAGTCCCCGAGTAACATGGCGCTCCCAGTAGAAAGCAAACAGCCAAGGTGAATACCTACTAGAGAGCGCTTTGGTCACATTTCAATTGTTAAATCTTATCGTTGAAGGTTTTGAAGAAGTAAATACGGATCTTTCATCCGCACTATTAAATCTGTTTTTGTCAATCATATTGTATAATATTTTATATAATCAAACAAAATTCGTTTCACTTCTTGGTTTTTCTAAGCGTGAAAAGCGCCTCGCGGTTATGATCACAATTGCTGCTATACAGGGTGCTTCTCAATTATTTCAAAATATGTTACGCGAAAATTAAGGGGTCTTTCATATAAATTTTTACTCAAAACGATTCCCACTAGAAGTTGTCCCCCTTTAAAATCGATGCTAAAAATGGTTTAGGTATATTTATTTGTTCCGCTCTGAAAAAAAAAACAACAAAAAATGTACATTTGGTGGACAACTGGCACTAATAGAACGACAAATTATGACATTTTTTCAACCTGGAAATGTGGCTGTAAGGGGGTGTACAAACCAACCCCTAACCTAGCTTATATCAAAACTACTTTGCCTAGCAACGATGCAACGATTATGCAGCAAGGACCTTAAAACCATTACTAAAATATATGTAGCAACTTGAAACTGGCGTCAAATATAACATATGTTTCACATAGATTGTTTCATATACTGGTTTTGATAAAAAAGAATACGAATTTTGCCAAAGAAAAATTAAGAATATGGATATATTTTTCAGTGTCAAATAATGTGGCAAATAGCTAATCCAAGCAGCTGCAGTAAAAGCTGTGGTAAAAGCACCCGGATAGTAAACGTAGATCACGGGTTCGCGTCCCACACGAAACATATTTTTTTATTATCGCTGCATTGTACTTCTAATATTTATTACCGATTTTAATTTTTAGTAATTGAGCAATGACTAGTTTGAATATTGTTACTCACAATGTACTCCATAATGTATAAATATAATTACCTATACATAATAGGAACTTGTCGGAAGCAGGAAAAATATAATACATTGCACGATGCGTAAGCTCTTTTTGGCCTCGGAGGTTTTTAAGGACCGAGGCAACGCGGGTGTTGCCTCGGTCCTTACTCACCTTGCAATGTAAATAACTATTATTAATGAGAAAGCATGCATTAATGGGGGTTATTAATAAACGATTTTGTATTAGTTAAAATAACTAGTTAATACACGGTCGACGGAAAAATAATTTACCAAAACAACAATTATTTATTTCCAATTATTTATTTCCTAAATAAGAATAGTTAGGTACTTACTACTTACTGCAAAACAAAATTCAGTACCTATCTTAATAACAAATGGCACAAACACATAAGTAACAAAGCAGTAAAAATAAAAATCACAATACTTTTATGTTCAAAATGGAGGAACGCCAAAAATTCCATGAGGATTTTCGTGAGCCCATAAGTGGTTATTATGAAAATTTCGAATGGATTCCCTAGAAAATTAGCCTCGTCAGTAAACATAATGCGTGATATAAACGGCGGTATATGGGTGATTATTTCCCTCATACTGCTTGCATCCAATATGGTAGCTCCTTCCATAAATTTCCAACCAATCATATGCCTCTGCTAGCGATAATTGCACTTGTGCAAAAGCAAAGCTGTAATACCACTTGTGCAATTATCACTTCGTTGCTTAGCAACCGCGAATGTGTTCGATACAAACACGGACTTCTTAAAATTGGTGTGTTTTACACTGTTCTAAATTATACAGCTTATAAATTATGTTGCGGTATTATTACGCATTGTATCAATGAATTTATATAACTTTTACATTGCCAAATTGTTGTTATGAGAACTCCGTCTACGTTTAAATTTATGACACACATTCAGAAAATAAACCAACGCTAACAGAGTGTAGGTATAATCGCATTTGCCCTGGATATCCAAGCGTCATGTTTGTTTACTCGAACGCTACAGTCGAAGCTGTCAATAAGCAATAAACTCGTTCAAAACGAGTCGTTTTGGAAACATAGAAAAAATTAATACAGAAATTACTATTGAATCGTATTCGTGAAATAATCTCGACAAATATCACTCGTGCCGGAAATTTTTCTAAATAATTTTATTCTCAAGCGCTATTTTGCCCATTAGCAAAACCACTCGTACAAATTCGGCTTTTATTTTCAGAGATAAAAGAACAATTTATACTCGTGATCTTTCTAGGCAAAATAGCGCTTTCGAAAAAATTATCACTAGTAATCGCCCTAGTGCTTGAATTATTGCCGGAAATTTAGTTGTATCTAGGCAGGCAAATAAGAAATAATTGGCATTTACGAAAATTTCACCGGTAGATATCTAAATGCACCAAAACCCCTTGAAAATGTGATTATTAGCCGTGTTGTAAAACCATGAGCTATATATGTAAACAATCATTTTAGTCAACATCAAGTGTTTTTTTACCAAATTTACCAAGTTGACACCTTGAAATTTGAATTTGACGCCTTATAGGCTCACCTCCCTTGGATGACTCATCGCTTTCAGCTGGCGGGCCTTGTTATCGCGACGGTGCCGATACAAGTGCAGAATGTGGCAACTGTCAAATGAAAGAAATGTATTGTATAGTTAAAATTTTGATTTCCAGCAATTATTTCCACGAATTTAAGTAATAAGTATGGCAAGTCAGTGCCGATTTTGCTTATTTAAGAATTTGTCGCACCTTGTTACCAGGTTCCTCAATCCATTTGTAATATGTATACTTGAACTTTCTTCCCTTGTTGAATGTATCTACCCAAAGAACATTCACAGATTTCGGGATGGACTAATAAGATTAGGTCTAATAGTTCCAATGATGTAGTTTTTCTCGGTGTTCATTATAAAATTTTTGTAATTTTATTTCTCTCCCAAGGTACCTCACAAACTTAAAATAAACTTGTAAGTAGTCGTAGATAAAAACTCTTTAAAAAAGCCTGACTGAAGCTACCTGCTTAATAATTTAAAATTTTCGAAATACGATTTTTGTTTTGAACTACCTACTTATACGTAATGCCCACGTAATGGGAGTTATAGGATTACTAAAGGTGATACAGGAAAAATCTGGTTGCAATTATTGGGACTACCTACTACAGGCGGCCGCATTACCTTTAATTGACACATCTGAGTATATGGAAGTTAGAAAAGTTAAAAATTGTGAATTATGATGGGAAATATTTTCCCTCCTTTAGAATATATGGCACTGGCATGTCACATAAAACCTGATGGCAGTTGGACACTGACATATAACATAACCTTGTATCAGCAACCTTGTGGTCTCCTTGGAGTCAACAGAAAACAAACTTCCCCTCAAGGCTTCACTTTTCTGTGACATGCTGGGTCCCCTTATTCTGAAGAGTCCCTGGTTCCACATACCTTTATATTAACATATATCACCATATTGCGCACGGCAAGGCGCAGGAAAGGAAAAGAGACAATTTTTTCGTATAAACATTAGTTCTGTCGGGCATCGTAAGGTCACCCAAGAGCACGCATTTAATAGGTATTTAAAGTTAAATAAATCGACAACAATAAGTAATACAGATTTATTCGACACAGTATAAATTCTTTATTACATTTAAGAATATGTAATGCAAAGAAATATTTTTTTATAATTACCGACATGAGAGATATTACATCTTTAATAAAAAAAAACATTTTGCGTACTCTTAGGAACGAGAGATCGAAAGAGTACGCAGTACTGGATTTAAGAGTACGCGGCAAAAAAAATTCAAATAGCATCAATATATTATTCTTGGCATACGGCACATATTATATATAAAGACGCCATGTCCGAGGTAGTTGGTATAGGTACAGTCTTCGTGCCACCGCCACCATGCATGCACCTCATGAATCACAAATGCTCTAGTGTTCCCTGAAGAGAGAACAAAGAATATCGTATTAAGATTTTCTAGTTTTTTCAACATGTGGCGGCCCCTTTTTTAATTCCTTTTTTAATAGACCTGTTTGTGCGCGCGTACTCTTTACATGCGTACTTTTGCGGACATGTCAGCGATGATTGAATAATCTATTTAACTAAAACAGGCAACCATAATTATTACACATCGTATGCTGTGCGAAACATGTCTATCTAAAGCCTTTTTAAGATGCACAGTCGCATAATATATTTAAACATTCACAGGGTAAGATACTCCTTATAGCAAAGATGCCAAAAATTTATAAAATTATGTATAAAATTGGTTAATTGCCTCTGCCCATAATTCGTCGAATCTTTTACGGAGCACCACGCGATTATAATCAAAACTTGTTGTCAATTAAAGGCGTCTACACTGAATAGCGACCTCTATCCGAATAGCATTGGAACTAATAAAAAATGCCAGTGCGTGGTCTTAGGGGCTGCGTACTCTTATGTGCTCTAACCCTACAGGGCGTTGGAAATTTTCTAAAAATTAAAAATTTTTAAAATAACTTCCGGTCAAAGTTGAAAATGACCCACTTACTCTAATTTGTAATTGCGACGCTTCGTCAGAACGTTATACAAACTTAGACGGAGTTGTACATTCACAAAACTCGCGTTATTTACTCCCAAATTGGGCTCATCCAAGCCATTACCATACCAACTGAGTTTCTCGGGCGTCTCAAGCCCAGCGGCGATGCAACGTCGAATCTCGCCGGATAATATGCGGACCTCGTCGGGGTTCGCCATAGAGCCGAACTCCAATTATGAGTCGGAGCAATAATCGAATCAATAATTAGGCGAGTTTGCCAGGCACGGCCCGAGGTGTAATAAACCTGGAATTTATACGAAAGTGAGACGGGAATTATACAGGGTGATTCAGTCACGATGTAAACAATTTTAACCACACGATGAGGGAGGCCCGCACCGAAAAGAGAAATGTGAAAAATTTTTTTGGAGAAGATTGAACTTGACACGCGAATAACTCGAAGCACCTGATTCCAAGGAACATCTGAGATGAGCGATGTTGCCGCATTTCATTGTCAATGTTCAACATTATTATTGAAAGTTAATCTAAAGAAATAAGAAATACTTATAGCAGGAGAGCCGGCTGCATGATTTCAACTCTCATAAGCTATAAGCTTATAGAATAAGATGTATATTTCTTTACTTGAAGCGAGTAGGTTGCTTCAATTTATACGGGCCCGATCTATGTTATTTAAAGAAGTTATGCGGTCAATTTTTAGGCAAATCTACTCTCTCATATGATTATATAACAAAATAGGAAAGAAGGCCCATGGAGCAACAATAAAAAAGGGTCCCTTGGTCCTTAAGAAATCCGATAGGCGTATTTTCGGGGCCCCGAAAATCCTCCGCTGTTAAATACTACAGCCAGTGCCATATACCGCTTGATGCACAGGAAAAAAAATTTCCAAACTCGTTTTTCAGGAGATCTGATGGTACGGCGAGATGGCTGGAGAACGGGTCAACATATTTGAAGAAACTTTTAATTATTTCTCGTTTTCGAGTTATTAAGGATTTTCGGCGAAAAAAACGACCAACACAGGTGGGACGCATCTTTTTTTACGTGATTGGCCGGCATTTCCTGTCACCTAAAAGCCAAAGTCCGTAAACTGTCAGAAATTGCCCTTTTTCGCCGAGCTACAGCTAAGTTATTTCGGCTCGGGGCTCTGGGGTCGGAATTTTTAAAGCTTCCCTCAAGTCTTCATGCGTGCGGTGCAGCTGATGTTTCCGGTGCCCCCGAAAAATTAAAAAATGAGAATAAACAGGTAATTTATAAGAGCGGTTCCTCAGGATTTCCCGTAAATTTCGCTAATTCTACAGCCGTCCCGTTTCTCGAAACTTGGAAATCGGGAGTCGGGAAATTTGGTTGAAAATTTCATGTCGACAAGGTACAACCAATAAAACACAAGCATTTCTTAATGTTGCAATGGCAACTTGTGTATTTTTTCGGAAATCACCCTCCCATAAGCACCTAGCTGTAAGATTAATAAGTGGAAATCTCCCTCCTATACAACAATAACATCAGTCACCATATGTCACCAATTTAATTGTATTTTCAAATAGTTTTGACATGACATTTTTGTACCGAATCTACCGCGAGCATGAATTAAAATTCCGGAAATTTTTTCTCGGTTGCGAATTTTTTAAGAAAATTCGGATCTCGAAAAAATTTCCGGAAATAATTCATGCTCTAGGGAGATTATAAGTGAAAATTCCATACCTACCTTTTAGAACCAATCAGAGGCTCGTTTTTTGCTTCGTTGTCATGGCAATTCAAAAAATTTCCGGAAATATTCTGACTTGCTCTAGGCAGCAGGAGGTGATTGCAGCGGAAATTTTTTTGACAAATGTCATTATTATAATGTGACATTGTAACAATTAGATACCCGACAAAAATTTTGATAATAATTTAGTTTAATTTACGTGTAGGTATGGAATTTTCTTACCGAATCCCCCACGTTCTTGAATTAATAACCGGAAAATTTTCTCTAACACAATTTTTTTAAGAAAATTATGCCTCGTCGCTACGCGACTCGTGATAATTTTCAAAAAATTCGTGTACTCGAAAAATTTCCGGCAATAATTCAAGCACTAGGGAGATTATTACTGAAAATTCCATACTTACCTTTTTTGACCAATCAGAGGCTCGTTTTTTGCTTCGTTGTCATGGCAATTCAAAAAATTTCCGGAAATATTCTGACTTGCTCTAGGCAGCAGGAGGTGATTGCAGCGGAAATTTGTTTGACAAATGTCATTATTATAATGTGACATTGTAACAATTAGATACCCGACAGAAATTTTGATAATAATTTCGTTTAATTTACGTGGAGGTATGGAATTTTCTTACCGAATCCCCCACGTTTTTGAATTAATAACCGGAAATTTTTCTCTAACACAAATTTTTTAAGAAAATTATGCCTCGTCGCTACGCGACTCGTGATAATTTTCAAAAAATTCGTGTACTCGAAAAATTTCCGGCAATAATTCAAGCACTAGGGAGATTATTACTGAAAATTCCATATTTACCTTTTTTGACCAATCAGAGGCTCGTTTTTTGCTTCGTTGTCATGGCAATTCAAAAAATTTCCGGAAATATTCTGACTTGCTCTAGGCAGCAGGAGGTGATTGCAGCGGAAATTTGTTTGACAAATGTCATTACTATAATGTGACATTGTAACAATTAGATACCCGACAAAAATTTTGATAATAATTTCGTTTAATTTACGTGGAGGTATGGAATTTTCTTA
Source organism: Pseudeuparius sepicola (assembly GCA_963920635.1). NCBI lineage: Eukaryota > Metazoa > Arthropoda > Insecta > Coleoptera > Anthribidae > Pseudeuparius > Pseudeuparius sepicola. Next base: position 16,370,182 of record OY987298.1, read on the forward strand.
CCGAATCCCCCACGTTTTTGAATTAATAACCGGAAATTTTTCTCTAACACAAATTTTTTAAGAAAATTATGCCTCGTCGCTACGCGACTCGTGATAATTTTCAAAAAATTCGTGTACTCGAAAAATTTCCGGCAATAATTCAAGCACTAGGGAGATTATTACTGAAAATTCCATACTTACCTTTTTTGACCAATCAGAGGCTCGTTTTTTGCTTCGTTGTCATGGCAATTCAAAAAATTTCCGGAAATATTCTCACTTGCTCTAGGCAGCAGGAGGTGATTACAGCGGAAATTTTTTTGACAAATGTCATTATTATAATGTGACATTGTAACAATTAGATACCCGACAAAAATTTTGATAATAATTTCGTTTAATTTACGTGGAGGTATGGAATTTTCTTACCGAATCCCCCACGTTCTTGAATTAATAACCGGAAATTTTTCTCTAACACAAATTTTTTAAGAAAATTATGCCTCGTCGCTACGCGACTCGTGATAATTTTCAAAAAATTCGTGTACTCGAAAAATTTCCGGCAATAATTCAAGCACTAGGGAGATTATTACTGAAAATTCCATACTTACCTTTTTTGACCAATCAGAGGCTCGTTTTTTGCTTCGTTGTCATGGCAATTCAAAAAATTTCCGGAAATATTCTCACTTGCTCTAGGCAGCAGGAGGTGATTACAGCGGAAATTTTTTTGACAAATGTCATTTTTATAATGTGACATTGTAACAATTAGATACCCGACAAAAATTTTGATAATAATTTCGTTTAATTTACGTGGAGGTATGGAATTTTCTTACCGAATCCCCCACGTTCTTGAATTAATATCTGGTAATTTTTCTCTAACACTATTTTTTTCAGAAAATTATACCTCGTCGCTACGCGACTCGTGATAATTTTGAAAAAATTCGTGTACTCGAAAAATTTCCGGCAATAATTCAAGCACTAGGGCGATTACTAGTGAATATCGGATTTTCGAGGTTTCTTTTAGTACTGGAGGAAAGTACAAGACCCAATTAAGAAATTTACCATCTTCGACCGCCCCCTTTTTTTTCTACAACCATTATTACAACCGGAGCAGACATTATTAGGTAATCTAAAAACGCTCTTTAATTGTACACTAGAAATGACATTTCTTAATTTGGTAGTACAATTTTGGCAGCAATGTTTTGGGCGCCTACAGGGACGTATTTAGCATGTCCGGCAGAAATGTCAGAGCTTGTGACAGATTCCTGATTTTAACTTTGATATTCGATCTCTGTGTCTGTGGCTCTAACCTAACTTTAAACACAGAAACTATAACTATCGCCTTTTTCTATGCGTCAAAGAACAGAGTTTAATTTTAATTTCTATTTATTTAAATTTAGGATTCATGTGCGTCAAATGTAAATTCTGATGATTACGACCCTGTACTCCATCACCTATCACTATGGCCGCCTTTTAGGGAATTCTAGGGACATGAAATATTTACCTGTCACAATCTAGTGTACAATTAAAGAGCGTTTTTAGTATATTTTCCTCAGTTTCTCAATAACACCAGTACGAAGTCGCATCGCGACAACAACAAGAAAATTTTTAAGCATACTTGCCAGTTTCATGATAAGCAATGCATCGGCGGAAATAAATTTTCCTTAGCTTAAAAGAATTAAAACTTGGTTACGTACCATTATGGTCCAAGACAGATTAAGTAATTTAGCCCTATTAAATATACCTACACCGCAATGTAGATACCCATAAATAAAGAAAAGATCAGTTTGCGTGAAAATAGGATTTTATTTTGTGATAAGTACATTATTTTTTAATTCTAAAGAATTATTGTTTCTTTTTGTGATTTTGTTTTGTATTGTTTATTATTTAAGTTTGTTTTTTTTGTTTGGGTCAACATTTTTTTTTGTTTTTTCTAGAGAAATAAATTATTATTTTATTTTTCACAAAAATACATATTATAGGTATTCTAAAAATTTCCCTTACCCCGGCCCCTCAGGAAAAGTTTTTACCACGCCCCCCCGTTTAGATTTGCTTGGATCCGCCTCTGGTATCAGTTTGTTAACCTTTATGTTTTTGTGAATTAAAACTGAAGGAAAACTATAATACATGGACTGTTAACTTAGCGCCATCTACTGATAAAGGCAGTAGCAGTGCACTGTGGCACTTTCTTACACTATAGGTAGGTTACAGATTTCTTATACGATAGAGGGGGCAAATTCTGATGACACCAGGACCCTAGATGGCGATGACACCAACCGAAGAGCGCATGGCACTAATATGACATGTGGGTTTCGTCCGAGCATTGCTTTTAAAAAAATTACTTTAAGTAAAAAGTGTTGTTTCTCGAATTTTTCGACGCTTCTGCACTGTGTAATATTTGCGTGGGTGCAGCATGGTCTACTCAAATGCCGAGTTGTTAGACATTGTACCATTTTATTCAATGATTGTACTAATGTATAGCGAATGTCTGCAAAATGCACATTTGACTGCGGCGGGACATCGAAGGCAGTTTCCGAAGAGGCAAAATATGCCAAGTCCTGCAACTTTTGTTAGGATTGCTCAACGCCTTCGTGACAGGGGTCTTTTGCAGTTCGTCACGATCGTGGAGAACGTCGAGACAACTTAAATGTTGTCGAAAGTATTGCTAGACGACTAAGAATATCGCCTACGGCCACAGTAGGAGTCCCGGGTTCGAGTCCCGACTGAAGTGCATTTTTTTCAATTGATATCCTTTACCTGATATGCCACTAAACATCCTTTACTATTTATAATTGCAGGTACTAAAAATCTTTCTGTGTTTCATTTTCTTGGCTTGACATTGTAGGTTAGAATTTCCACGTTCGATACTTACAATCATGAATGGTTACCCTACACCCTCTAACCCCTCCTAGTAGCTGTAGAAGACGCAGTCTCCTACATCTCACCGCTACTAACTATATATCAATTGGAATAAATAACACCTAGCCGATGGAACCCGTATCTCCCGTAGCTTAGTTGGTTAAAGTGCCTACGGCCACATTAGGAGTCCCGGGTTCGAGTCCCGGCTGGAGAGCATTTTTTTCAATTGATATCCTTTACCTGATATGCCACTAAACATCCTTTAATATTTTATTATTTTTTTACGTTTTACGTTTTACGTTAGTTGATAATTATATCACTTCTTCGAGCTGCCATAGTATAATTTCTATTCTGGTAATATGCACAAAGGACAACAGCTAGAGGGAGGCGCGCTTACTAATTACGGCAGTGACGTCAAGCTAATGAGAGCGTTCCTCGAATTCAAACGAATACATGTACTTCCAACAATTGTTTTTTACAGAAACTGTTTGATTTTGTTGTATTTCGCAGATTTAATTTGGAGGCCTTATAGAAATTTGTCAACAGTGGATTTCTATGTCCATAAGTTTTATTCCAGGGTGTGCCTGTGGCTGCATATAAAACTAAAAGAAAAATAACACTCAACTGGCTTTTTAATGATATACCCTATATAGCTATTTCTATGCTCTTCTGTAATGGATCGAGAGCTTTTGTGTTTAAGATCATATCAAAAATCATTATACATAGACCGAGAACGCGCTGTGGGTTTTCAATGTAAGAGCACGGCTATATTTACCATATAGAATAAACACAGCAGGGCAGTATATTGTATGTCATTAATAGACGACCGGGATAACTCTTTGTACTGAACCACATTGAAACTGTTTATACAATATACTCGTATGTATAAGTGGCAAAACCGTCCGTCTTTTTAACTGAAGGTCCGAACGTATATATGCAAATCGGTTAAGACTAATAAGAGTACATTTTATTATTTAATAATTATTGTGTGTGGCAGTGGTATTTTCAATAATGGCTCTACTTCAATCAGTAAATACTCATAAGAGTCATAAGTAGCAGGATCCATCCTAAGGTAATTCAGCCAATCCCGGGGGCGGAAAGGCAATTCCTCCAATAAATTTATGTGTAAACACTTTTACCGTTTTCTTATCCACTCTTTTGTCCACATTTTCCGTTTTTTAGATTTTGTTTTAAAATAAAGAGCAACTGCAGCAGACCTCCTTGTAAGACACCATAATTTTAACACTTCTAAATTATAGATCGATTGTCTTGCTCATCAGTAGACGTTATTTTCGACTTCTCTTGCGAAAGCCACGTCGGCGGACTTGCTTCAGCGTTTGTAGCAGGCTTAAATCGAAATTCTTCAAATAAAAATGCACGAATTGAATTCAATACTTATCAATGTATATACAAATTGTATTATACAAAATAAGTTGAATTGTACTCATAATTTTTGAAGGTACAAATAAATGTGCCAAATAATCTAAACATACATGAGTTATAATAGAACAGTAGCGGGCACTTGGCGGTGAAATACAAGGTACCAACTTCATGGTTTTCAAGTAGCTTCACTAGCCTAGTCCCACAGCTTCTCTCAGATTTCCGACAATGCGGACCCAGCGTTCGGCCTTAAACAACCGCAGTTTAATCAGAACTGGGAGGCGCTCCTTGGGGCCGTTGTAGATGGTTATGACTGCGTAATTAGGGGAATGTCTGAGCCTGGGTCGCCCGTAATGGGGGAATGGCATTTCTATTAAGAAACTTGGAGGGTGTCATCAATTATTTTTAAGGTGACTTCACACTGAGGGTCTACACAGACAACATACCAATCATAAGGTTATTCTTGAAGTGGTATAAATCCTGTTATCGGGTTCTTTAGAAAACGTGTCATTATAAATTCCTAGACTTTCATAACGATCCGCAGGTCAGTTCGTATCTAATTTTTAATTTTGAAGCATTTTTATTCTTGATTTGTTGGCTTGGTGACAAGTTGTAAAATCAGCCTCCCCAAGTAAACGTTCCCTTAGTACAAGAATATAGCTTGAAGTTAAATAGTCTACACAATTTGAAGAGTTTTGGTAAAAAGAAAAATAAATAAAATAATGGGGCAATAGTGATCAGTTTTTGGAAAATAGTTTTAAAATTACTACAACTTGTCTCAACAATGTATCTTCGCTTATTTGCTACTTCTGGACCTTTCACTCCGCAGTACCAGCGAATAATCGCTGGCGGTACTTTCAGTATGCATGTTTTCAGAGGGACAGGGGTTCAACATGAGTTTGATTAAACTGCCTTGTGATCAGAAGCTAGCTTTCTTTTATAAGGGAGATTATTGTATACCGAGACAATAATTTTCAAATGGCCATAAACAATTGTTTTTAATTTCTTTCTGGTTTTAATTGTTCCACTACTACATTGAAAATATAAAAGTTTAATTAAAAAATATAATTAGTATATATACCAACCCGAGACACGTGCATATCCTGGGACATCCTAAAAGAAATATATTTTTGGTAAAACAAAATGTTGCAGTTAGTAGGTAAAAAACAGTAAAAGAGATACGAAAAACAGCATTACTTTTCAAATTTACTAGATGTAACAGATTTATTGCCAAACTGCAGAAAAATGGTTATTAAACAGGAAAAAAGTAAGAAGGATAATAATACTAAAAAATATATGGAAATTATTTAAATTGCTTGTTACCTAAGTTAACATTATAATAGTACAGGGTGGACCACATATCATGTCCTCTCCCTTTGTCTCGACAATTTGTGGAGCTACGAAAAAAAGTTTCGTACAAAAATTGTGTGTATATAATCAAGGGAAATTCAATTTTTTAAGTTTTGCCCCCCAGGACCAGAGGCCTTAAATTCCCCCTCCGCCCACTTAGTTCGCCACTACAACGCGAGTCTCTACACATCTCGAAATCTGGCATCTACCTCTAATAATCCATTCGACCCAATTCCCGCAAAACAGACGATCACGGGCGATCGTCGCATTAAACCCTTGTCTGGTTTGGGTTATTGTTGGCCCCCTTGCGGTATCCAGAGAGTGGATCTCCACGGGGGGTCGCATATAAGCCCGTAATTGTTAGTGCGAATCGTAAAATCGGGGCTAACTGCCCCCTGTTCGAGGGCTATCTTCCCGATCTGCTATCTCGGGGGGTAATTTTGGGGTGTATTATCGGATGTGATGCGCTCGGGAGTGCGATAGCTCGCTTACATCTTAGATAGAACGTGTGAGTAATCGGGGTAAAGTATTCGACTTCTGTTGAGAGTAAACATTGAACTGGAAAGAGACTCATCGGCTGAAAGTTTACAAGATAATCTAGTTTGAAATGAACAAACTCGTAGATATATTGAAGTCATATTTGGTACACTATGCACTATGCAGTGTCCTCCAAAAAGTTCGCAGCATAGGGGGGAAATTTTTAATTATGAAATGAAATTTAATTTTTTAATTTAATTTTTGGTTACCTTTTGCTTGAAAAAATATGAAAGTAATAAAAAGTTAATAGAAAATAGTGATATAAAAAGTTTTTACGAAGTTACAAGTTTTTAAAATTTTCAGAAATTTCATAGGGTAATTATTAAAAATTGGCAAAAAACTAAATCTTCGATTAGGGCGTTCAAATTTGGTACACTCTCGTAAAATTGGAAAAGAAACAACTTTTTGAAGTAAAACTTTTTGATATTTTAACAAATAAACCCATTTTTGGCGATATATTTTTTTAAATGTCATTTTTGAAATATAACCAAAGTCACATGACCACGTATGAATGGGTCATTATTCATCTTTTTCCAAGCAAAAGGTAACCCCAATATTAAATTTTAAAATAAAACATTAATTAAAAATGTTTCCACCTGTGCTGCGAACTTTTTGGAGGACACTGTATATGGGCATGGTTTGCCAAAAGACGCGTTAATATGAAACACCTTGAATAAGCAAACCATTGGCGGAGTGGATAATTTGTACATTTACGGGTAGGTACATTTATTAAGTATAGAAAAAAAATACATTGCATCGTAAGACAACTTATAGGGCTTTAAGGAATATTTTAATTAGGTAATAATAATAATTACACGTGAAATTTTCTCATTTTTTAAATAATTTATTCGGCTATAAGATGCAAGTTTAACAAGGATAAGGCTCCCGGACAGATCTTTGTTGATTTCCATAAATTTAGTAGATATATCTAAAGTGTTGAATCCCCAATGCACAGATAAAGAACAATTCCCACTCGCATATTACTACCGATTTACTGATTGTCCCGAGGATAAGTGAAACAAGAGATGTGGAAAACAAACACTAAGATCGATGCTAGTTAAAACGAAACCATTTAGTGAGGTACAAAGTTAAAAAAATTGCATTTATAAAATTCCTTGTGAATGTAGAAAGTTCTATGTTGGGGAGACTTGTAGGCCATTTAACGTTCGTTTAAAAGAACAAAAAAATTACATCAGGCAAAATCAAATTTCTAAGTCAAAAATATGTGAACATTATTTTAATAACAATCATAGGATATTGTGGGATAGGTCCAAACCAATTCTCAAAGAAGAAGTAGGAAATAGACGAAAAATTAAAGAATCTGCATTTATTCTAGGAAACACGGACAACTGTGTTGCTGGATGTTCAGTAGAATTCAGTAAAATATTATTTCCACTTATTCAAAGAGAAATTAGTATAGATAATTAGATAGAACACAGGGTACAATATCAGGCAGGTGGCTAGGCTATTGTTTCTGTTGTCATGACATTTTAACCTGAAATTTATTAATCTGTCACTTCACTTTGACGTGGCATGATCTTTGAGAAAGGAGGAAGATTTATTCTCCGAAAGCTCAGAAAACAAATTTGTTGAAGTTATTTTTTGAGTTACACGTTTAAAGTTTCGTTCATTCACTGTTAAGAATTTATGAATTTTCCAGGCAACTTGAAAAAGTTGTCTTTCGATCAGTTTGGTGGCGAAAAACCGCATTAAAAATTAAAAAATTAAGTGAAAACAAACATTTTTTCCTTTTTGGCAATTTTCATTTCTTATATGTATAGGCAGAAAATTTTTATTCTGAACAACTTCCTTTAATGAAATGTAGGCGCATTTTGCACAGGAAAGGTAGGGTAAATGCTACAGTTATTGGCCTCTTAAGAGTAGTTTCCTGTATAAAGCGAAAAACCTTAGAAAGGCATTGACTTTTTAGAATTATCTTTTTGTACTTTTACGCAACTAACTTTTTTGTAAAGTATAGATTTATTGTTTTTTGGTTTATATATATTTTAAATAATGTTATAATCTAATAATTAGTGATGTGCCATTGCCTGTGTTATTGGCCACTAAGTTGTAGTTATTGGCCAATGATGTCACAGATATTGGCCTGCAATGTATGAAATAAATAAATAATTTCTAAAGTGATAGTAAGGCTTTATTCAGTTAGGCAGCTGGGTACGTAGGTATTACAAAACTAACGGATCATTTTTAAATATTTTGGTTCTTAGTACCTAGGCACGTACATGTGTCACAAATAAACGATTGATCAACATCGGGATGAAATAAACGCACACACCCGGGATGATAGGTTCTAAGACATCTTTTACACCGGATTCCCTCTCTCGATGTAGTGATGTTCGTGACACAAATGTAACAAATTCCCTTGTAAACTTGTTGATTTACGAAAGAAGAAGGGACATTTGGTAGTCGAATATTCGAGATTATCTTCACTTTTTTTGTATCTCTTAATAATTGTGGTTCTTCAAATAGTTGTCGCTTAGGAGGTTCTTTTTTTAATGGGCTTGGTGATTTTGCAAGAGACATATGGATTTTAGGGGACAATCTTGGAAGTGTTATTTGTGCACTTGCTTTAACGTCTTCCACGCAGCTTTTTTTATTCTCATTTGTAGCAGTTAACACTGCAAATGTTTCAGTCGTCTTGACTACAGGCGTTGTACTGACATAAACGTTTTTATTCCCAGTAGTCATTGTAGCGACTTCTATCTTTTCAGTGTCACATCTATCGCTGCGTTGTAAAGGAGTTAACACTCTGATTTTATTAGTTTTGGTAGAAGGTAAGTGAATTTTTACTCCTTTATCTAACTTTACAGATTCTTTTTCTATGCGCTCTATATTCACGACCTGAGGATCTGCATCTTTATCTTTGGTGGTCGTTGTGGTTTTAAATAATGCTGTCTTCTTTTTAGTTTCTCTTTTTGTTTTTGCTCTGTTTTCCTTTATGCTTTGCCTGGTCTCCCTTTCTAACTTTCTCATCGCTTTTAGCCGATCTTCTTCTTGTTTCTTTTCAATTTTCTGCTTCTCGATATTTCTTCGATCCGAAGATGTCAATACAAAAGGAAGCTTCTGGGTTTGTTTTTTGCCTTTCCTCACTGGAGTTTCAGGCCAGACTAAGTAAGTTTCTAATGAGCGCGAATTTCCTTCTGTTTCCGTAGTGCTTAAATTTTCATCTTTGGCAGCATCTATACTTATTCTCGATTCTACATAATTTACTACACTTTCTTCAGGTACTATATTTTCATTTTCAGTCTCACAAAATATCACTGGAATATCACTTATATTAAAAGTACAAGTAGTATCTGAGCCTTCATGGCACTCGATATTTTGAACGTCCTCAATTATTACATCTTTTCTTTCTCCTTGCACCTCAGCTGAAGTACCTACAGAATTTTGTAAAAATTGTGAATACAGTTGTTTCAATATATTAAAATCATCTTTTGTATTGTCTTGAAGGTTAAGAGCTAACTGTTCTATTCTCGTGTTTCCAACTATTTGCTTAAATTGTCTATAAGATATTGTCGTCTCTATATTGATTGGTTCGTTGATATTCTCATTATTAATCGTTACTTTTTGTTTATCTTTTCCCATGCACTTAGAATAGTCAAGAGCTGATGAATCCCACGGGAAGATGCCACACGCTTTAAAACCATTCTTAATAACATCTTGACTCAACATGGCCACCGCACTTCTTAAAACTGGGGCAAATTCCACTTTCGACAATATTTTGTTGGGGTTTTCTCTTCTAAAATCTAAAACCGCTTTAGCCCAATGACTTTTCAATGGGCGAAATGCAGCTACATCAGCAGGTTGCATAAGTCTAGTCGCATTTGGGTAGAGGGCCACTAATATAATATTCAATTCTATGCAAAGTTGGCTGGTCTGGTATGTGAGATGAGTCTTATGTCCATCGACAAAAAGTATCACTGGCAGTTTTATATTATTTCGGGATAGATATGGTCTAAAAATATTGCCTATGTATTCATAGAAATTTTTGTTATCCATCCATCCATTGTCTGTTAAGCCAATACCCCATGAGCTAGGAACTGAATTGAGAATATCATTGGGAAGTCGCTTATAGGGATAAATTATCATAGGTGGTACAATGTCTCCAGAGGCCGCAAACGTGAACATGACAGTTAAATTTATTTTCGGATTATGTTCCACTTCATAAACATTCTTGGACCCTTTCATCGCTAAAACCTTTTTATTCTTGGGACAGAGATAAAAGCATGTCTCGTCCCCGTTGAATATTCTGGAAGGATCTTTCAAAATGTCTTCAAACCCCTTTTTGTTCAAATAAGATTTCACATTATCGAACCATTTTATAATATCTCTTTCGGAAATATTTGCGCTGGCCGATGTAACTCCTTCCGGTGTTCTCAAAGAAATATCATCGTTACGCTTCAGAAACCTCTTCATCCATCCCCTGCCAGGTTTGTTTTCCCTAAAAGGATTTACCCTTGGGTTTTTGTCCAAAAATGCTTTCACAGATTCGAGGACATCATCAGCACGGATTGGAAATCCTTTTTCCTGGCAATGAAAAATCCACTTCTTCAGTAAACATTCTTCATTCGTAGAGAGAACAGGATCTGGCCCATGAGTTGTTTTGTTGTTAAATTTTGAGCTTCTTCTGAAATGTAACGTTGCACGCGGAATCTGATACATTCGGGACGCTTCTCGCTCACTGATACCATTTTTAATGGCATTTAAAGCTTTTTGGAGGTCTTCTTCGGAATACTTTTTATTATAATTTTCTTCATTGGCAGAGTGTTTTGGCATAGCGTCTGAAAAAGAAAGAGGCATTTTGTCAGTTTCCGGTGTTGTTTTATTTACTCGTATTTATGTATTCATTCATTCATTCATTCATTCATTCATTCATTCATTCATTAATTTATTTATTTATTGATAAATAATATGAGTTTATAATAGTTATCAATTACGCAAATCAGATATTGGCCACATATGCAGTACCGGTTATTGAAAGAGGCCAATCACTAATATATTTTGATTCAGTTGTTGGCCACTATGGCCAATAATAGTAAAATCGTATAATTTGTGAATCAGTGCTTGGCCACCATTAAATATAAAAAAAAATAATAGAAAATACTGTTAGTTCTTCGATAATATTAAATAACAAACATTATACAAAGTAACTTGCATATGAACAACATCACATGCAAAAAATAATAACCTATAATGCTTACCTTTTTTGGTTCCTCTTTTGTAGGAAAATAGGAGAAAACTACTTGTAACTTCAGACTATCGCGCACTGTGTTTTCTAAGATGGTAGCCACATTGCTTCATGTGTCAAATCGTAAAACTAACCTTGACAGATGACAGACCAGATGTTGCCAAATGGAATGAAAATCAGGGAAGTAAATCATTTATCATCAGTTTCTTATTATATTTAAAAAAATGGAAATGGCCAATAACTATCACATGGCCAACAACAGTAGCATCTACCCTACCTGGTAAGGTAGGTAAATTGGCAAGATATGGAAAAATCATTTTTCTCAAGCTGTAAGTTTCATACTGAACATTTCTTAATTAATTTTTCCTTTATTACACAGAAAAGGCACTTTGCCTAGATAGAAAGTGAATTTTTTCCTCATGCGACGATCTACTTAAATTTTTCGTAACTGAAAATATGCCAGAAATTACTTTCAAATCAAGCGGGGCGGAATCCCAAATGGTCAAATTTCAACTCATTTATTCGGGGACTCCCTGTATGTATAAGGAATACCTATATATGGCATATTCTATTTACGCTATGAGTGGAGAATTAGGGAAAGAAAATATAAATCATTATGTAAATCTCCCACAGAGGCGGATCCAGACAAATTTAAAGAGGGGGGGGGCGTGGTAAAAATTTTTCCTGAGGGGCCGGGGTAAGGGAAATTTTTAGAATATACCTAATATGTATTTTTGTAAAATATAAAATAATTTATTTCTATAGAAAAAACAAAACCAAAAAAATGTTTATTTGAATGAGAAACTGAGAAAAATACCTAATAATACTCCCGTTGTAATAATGGATGTAGAAAAAGAGGGGGGGCGCAAATTCATATACAGGGTGTTTCTAAATTATGGTGCCACATAATTTGACAGGTAGAAAATGTCATTTTGAACAAAATGTTTCCTATAAACATGGGACCGAAAATGTATAATAAGAAAGTTACAGGGTGATAAAGGTACAGTTTGAAAAACTTCTACAGAAGTTATGCAATTTAAATGAAACTTATTCCCATCGCCCAGAGGCGGAGGGGCGGGGTAGCGCAATGGGTTTTATACTCATAACATTTTTGAGGTTATCTTTTTGGTCTCGACGTTTCATCATTTTAGTGCATCTTTTCATTTTGCAACAAAAGGGTACTCTTGTTAAATCACGATAAAATCAATAGTTTGCGTTGAAATCGGCAAAATGTGCCCCAAAGCACTTTTTGACTCCAAAGTTAGAAAAATAAAATTTTCAAGTACCGCTTTAAAATTTTACAGAATAATTTTGTACCATTTAAAGTGAGAAAAAATTCACTATGGGAAAACAAAAATTGTTCGCTTTCAAAATGGAACGGGTTGATCTCGACAAAATTTGGACACCCTATTTCAAGAAAAGTAGTGATGTTTTACTCAATGCCTATTAGGCATTTTTTTCTTAATTTTGAACTTACAATTCATCGGTAACATTTAAATGCGGTAGGCGATAATTTTATTTTCCGAATTTTGGAGTTAACAGGTGTTTTGGGGCACATTTTGCCGGTTTAAACGCAAACGGTTGATTTTATCCTTATGGAACAAGAGTAACCCTTTAGATTTTTTTAACCACAGGTGGAAAAGAAATAGCCGAATACAAATCTTAAATAAAAAAAATTAAAGTCAACAAAAAACTTATTCAGAAGTGTATTAAAATCCCTTATTAACGGCGCTTCCCTATTCAGCTGGCAAGCTCGCGCGTCAAGGCTGGTACGCAGTTGCCAATTCCACAACATATCGTAAATTTATTATTTTTTTAAGTTTTCACAGAAATTTCAAAACATGTAGAAATATTGAGAAAATCCTAAAAGATCGATAATTTTTTTTAAGTTTTTTAGTTAAAAGTTTTTCTGTTGTGACGATAAAAACATCATGGTCTAAACTCTAAGTTAATGTTATACCTTTTCGACTAGCTTTTGGATTTTCCAATGTCAATCCTTTTCGACTTTTGTAAATATCAATGAAATGTCCAAACATGAACAAACGCACCAAAGCGCACTACCTGCCACTACTGTTTGGAGGAGTTGTTCAAACATGCCAGCAGTAACACGACTACACACAAAACTTAGCTTAGCACCCCCGCCCCAGCGTGTACAAGAAATCTGTTATGATAATAAGCCTACTGGCGTATAATAAAACTGCGAATCCGTGATGAGATATTTCCACCAAATTGCACCGGTAGCAATTTTCTCGTGTAGCAGACCGTTTCTACCTGGGCTGTCGTACACCAAGGTATGTGAAAGCACGAACACGAGTATGGCGTGTATTAATAGAAGAATCCATCGGTAGCAGCGGCCATACGGCCCACAGCGCGCACCGGTGAGCGGAGACGTGTATGTGTCCTTCCATCTATCCCAGTGGGCTGATTATAAGTTCGCCGTAAAACTGCGCTGCGCGCACAAGCGACAACATACCGGAGCGCCGTGTTACTTGGCTACTAAAGTTGATTTACCCCATGTTTTAGATAAGAATATCCTTTTTAGTAGGCCTCCCCACTGCGGGTTTAAAATTATTTACATCATGGCTGAATCATCCTGTATAGACCCAATACATTTTTCGATTTTTTTGGCCTTGCCTACCTACCTGTTTCAGGATTTTAGGTAACCTATAGAGTTACTGAGTTTATTCCTCTTTGATAGTTCACGCTGCACCTATAGCAAGCAACACTTATTTATTGACAAAGTTTCGTCGCTGTTGTTTTTGTAGCCGCTAGGTATGGGCACTTAAAATAAACTTATCATAAACTGTTAACATTTGGAAGTTTTCCTCTGGAAACTTGGCTTGTTGTAGCGGCCATAAATTCGCTTTTTTAACGGGCGTTTCGAGGGCGCCCGTCGCATCTCCAATAAATGCATTATTTATGTGGCGTAACGAGAGTTTTATTTCGCCGCGCCAACCGTGCGCGATGCTCGATATCTATTAAGGGACGCTCGCGAAAGCGTGAGCTCATTTATCAGCAGTATTTATAAAAAAGGAAAAAAACATCATTCGGTCCTGCAGAATTAGGTTGAAAGCTGATAATTTTTCAGAATTACCATAATGCGTAGAAAGAAAGACCATTCTGTATATATTTTTTAAATTAATTTCGACTTTTGTCTGAAAACAAGTAGGTAAATAGCCGTGGCATATCTTATACCAAAAATACAATAAAAGACTATTTTTAGAAATGGTTGAGATATTATAAGGAACAAAATTCAACGAATCAAAGGACAGGTATTAGTGATTTAAGTTTCATAATATATTCACGTGTTTGGCTTTTAGATAAAAAAGACTACTTAGTTTTTTTTCAGTTGCACATTGCAACTTTTATTGTTATAGAAAACTGAAGCATTGTGTAGGTATTACACATTGTATGCAATGCCATGTTTTCATTCAAAAATCTCACTTTTATATGCATGTCAAGATTTTCCTATGTCAACTCATTGAATTTTAATTGGGTTTTTGGCCACCAAACTTGACAACTTTTTCAAGTTGCCTGGAAAATTAATAAATTCTTAACAGTAAATGAACTAAACTTTGAACTTGTAACTCAAAAAATATCTTCAACAAATTTGTTTTCTGAGCTTTCGGAAAATAAATCTTCCTTCTTTCTCAAAGATCATGTCACGTCAAAGTGAAATGACAGATTAATAAATTTCAGGTTAAAATGTTATAACAGAAACAACTTCTCTTTGAATAAGTGGCAATAATATTTTACTGAATTCCACTGAATATTCAGCAACACAGTTGTCTGTATTTCCTAGAATAAATGCTGATTCATTAATTTTTCGTCTATTTCCTACTTCTTTTTTGAGAATTGGTTTGGACCTATCCCACAAAATTCTATGATTGTTATTAAAAGAGTGTTCACATAATTTTCGACTTCGAAATTATTTGATTTTGCTTGATGTAATTTTTATGTTCTTTTAAAAGATCGTTAAATGGCCTACAAGTCTCCCCAATATAGATTTTTCCACATTCGCAAGGAATTTTATAAATGCAATTTTTTGAACTTTGTACCTCATTAAATGGTTTCGTTTTAACTAGCATCGATCTTAATGTATTTTTGGTTTTAAATACTGTTCTGACATTAAAACGATTACCTATGCGTTTTAGCTTATCTGCTAGTCCAGGAATATAAGGAATAATCACTCAAAGTTAGAAAACAAAAAAAAAACTAGTAACCGCATACACGTGTTTCATGCTATTTGGCAATCATCAGTACGGTGTAACATCAAACAAATCAAAAATATAGGAATGATTTGGAAAGCAACAAATGAAGTCCAGGCAGGAGCCAACAACACATTTGCAGCTTCAGTCAGCACATCCCCAATTCGGAGCTTGTACTAACATCGCCATGGAGGCTGCTAAAGCGACCTGCGTGGAAATCTTCATAGCCCAAGATACAATTACAACAAAGATGTAAGATTGTGAGTGTAAATGTAAATACAAGAAAAAGTGATAATGGGAATAATCACTCAGAGTTAGAAAACAAAAAAAAAACTAGTAACCGCATGCATGCTATTTGGCAATCATCAGTATCCAATAAGGAATAATTAAATTCACTGGTCGGTCCACCAGATTCTAATTCTATTAGCATTGTTATTTTGTTGGCAATCCTGAAAAACTTGCTCAATAAATTCAATAGGATAACTATTATTCTCAAGAACATGTTTTATATGTTTAAATTCCTCCTAAAATTTTGTGTTATTAGAACAAATCTCTTTAGCCCTATCATTCAAACGTTTAATTACTCATTTTTTAACATTAATATGATGATTGGAGTTAAAATTGAGATATCTATTAGTATGTGTTGGTTTTCTATAGACACTAGTTTCTATACTATATGATTTCAGTAGGTATAGAAACATTTAAGAAAGGTAATTGATTATTATTTTCATTTTCTAAGATAAAAAATAGAAGGTTCTTGCGAGTTTATAAAATTTAATAATAAATTTAAATCATGTACTTCATGCACCCATATAACAAATATGTGATCTACATATCTCCACCAAACGTTAGGTTTGTGAACATATCTAGTCAACTCCTTTTGTTCAAAATCTTCCATAAATAAATTGCTTATGAATAGTGATAAAGGAGACCCCATAGCCATTCCAAATTCCTGCTGGTAAAATTCATTTCCTAGTTGAAAATAAGTGGTTTTAACACAGTGTTGTTAGTTCTAATATTGCATCTATATTTAGATTAGTCTCTTCTACTAAAGACTGATCATTTTCTAACTTTTTGCGTAAAATATTCAATGATTTATCGACAGAGACATTAGTAAAATGACTAACCACATCAAAGCTAGCTAATATATAATGATCCGGAAATTGATGTTCCCTAATTTTTCCTAAAAAATGATTACTGTTTCTGATAAATGAATTTGAGTTTCCTACTAACGGATTACCAATTTTAAGTAAATATTTTGCTAACGAATGACATGACGAATTTATTGAACTTAGAATGGGGCGGAGAGGAATGTTAGTTTGTGTATTTTTCGGTAACTCTTGAAACATAAAAGTTACTAGCCGAAGAAGTTTCGGCAGTTTTAAGGTTTTTCAAAAATATCTCTGATATATCTCTGAATATATTTTTTACCAAAAATTTCCTAAAAAAAGGAGGACCATTATTTACCCAACACCGTATGTATGTTGTTTTTGTTTTCTGTCTAAATTCTAAATTCCCCCCACTCTGTTGGCCTATTAGGTGCATTCGTTGTTCCGCGTTGTGTTCCGGAACGAGACGGTTCGCGCCGCGTCGCGATAAATCCGGAGCGCGCCTCCGGATCCGGACGGGCGTTTTTATCAGCGCCAACTAGATCCCGCGTCTCCTATTTCCGGCGCCAACAATTTAAATAACCGTAAATCTCCGACGGGGCGAGAGCTGCTGCCGCCGGCAGCGATTCCGCCGCCGCCGCGACTGACAGAATCTACCTGGGTTTTTAGTTTTTAAATCAATCGCCGAACAACGGTCGATTGTATCAAATGCTATGTAATGTTAATTAACTCGATAACTCCTTTCTTTTTTTTATTGGAGATATTTGGCATAATTTAAGAGATCGCAGTTAGGCCATGAATTTAAGTCGGATTTTTGATAGTTATGCTAGATTACCTCTTACTTACTAGTAAATCAAAATAATAACAAAATGACAATAAATATTCAATATCTTTTTACTTTTTTGTCTATCCAGGATGTACAGGGTGGGCCAAATTGGACACTTTTAAAGGGAAACTTCTATTTTTGACGGAGATAGACGAAAACTGATATCGGTGTCTGAGGCTTATTTTTTATGATAAACTTAATGGCGAAAACCGCAAATCGAAAATGTGCGTTTTCTAAAAGTGGCCGTAATTTTTTCGGGTTGAAAATTTTGTGTTTCTGAACAAACATTCTTAAAGCACTTTTTTACGTAGAATCTAATGCTGCTACTACATTTTTTTTTCTAGTCAATGGTTTAAGAGTTACCGATAAAAAATATTATTTTTTAAATGGAACACCCTGTATATTTTTGCATTTTTTAATAGAGCGAAAAATTACCATTTCAAAAATATATAATACTTAATAATTTACTTTAGTAGTTATCAATTACTAATAGCAATAGCTTTTATGATTGTGTGTAGTGTGTAAAGATTTTTCTGTTCTTGTGTAATTTAAAAACTTTATAACATACCTACAATCTACAATGAAGTTTGAAAGTTATGAAAAAAGGGGGAAGGAGCAATTTATACTACGAGCGGTATCCAGAGAGAAGACATCCTTTCAATTCAAGGACATTTTTGTAAGATTGACACACAATTTGATTAGTAGTGGGCATTTTGAAAAGGATAGGCCGAAAAGGTAGGTACGAGTTAAACAGAGATATGCATTTTCCCCGGATTGTATAAAACAGACTATCATATCCCATTTTTCATAACTTTCAAATTTCATTGTAGGTATTTTATAAAGTTTATAAATTACACAAAAATAGAAAAATCTTTACCCTGCCAAAACAGCTTAACTGAAAATTTGACAGGTAACAGTAAACATTGTTCCACGGGTGTTTCATTGTCTCACCGTTCAAAGCCTACTTATTGAAAAAGCGCGCGCTTATATATTTTTGGAATGGTAATTTT
Organism: Pseudeuparius sepicola; assembly: GCA_963920635.1. Taxonomy (NCBI): domain Eukaryota; kingdom Metazoa; phylum Arthropoda; class Insecta; order Coleoptera; family Anthribidae; genus Pseudeuparius; species Pseudeuparius sepicola. The sequence goes on from OY987298.1 coordinate 16,388,637, forward strand.
TCGCTCTATTAAAAAATGCAAAAATTGATAGTATTCCATTTAAAAATAATATTTTTTAGACTAAAGCATAAAATCTTGATTTGATACTTGGATTTTGTAAAGTCTCTTGATGAATAGAAAACGCCCGTTATTCGATTTTTTTCGGTCCTAATTAAGCCAAAAATGGAAATACAAATTTAAATTTCGGGAATAGTGACGTCACTATTCCGATTTTACGAGGGTATGTGGGAATATACCTGTAATAATTAGGTAGGCTTCTTACTTCTAGGATGCAATTAAAAAACTACTTGAATATATAATAAATACGGCAATAAAACTTATTAAATGGAACATTAAACTTGAATATTTAATTTTTTCCGTGATTGAATTAAAGTTTTGGAACTATTCCGGTCCCCTGTTCCCTGTTACTATCGTGGTATCCCTGTACCTGGCTGAGTTTCGGCGCGTTTGGCAACGTCGCCCTCGTCCGTCCGGCCGTCATTTTGGTTATATGTTGTCACGTAGCCACAACAAAGTGAATATTGAATTTTACATTTTATTTGTATTTCGACTCGACTTTGTTTGCTGGCTTATTGTGAAAATGGAAGACGGTTTTGTGAAGGTATACTCGGATAACTTGCCATATATTGACTTTGACACAGTGGCGTGCCCAGAAATTATGTCTGGAGGGGGGGGGTTCGGGGGTTAAGCGAATGGAGGTTTAGGGGAGGGAGAATGGGAGGGGGGGAGAAAAATCTAAGACTGGTAGTTAAAAATATACTAAAAATTAAAAAAAAAACTAGGAATTCTTAAAAAGGAACAAAACTGATTTTAATAAACCTACAATCCAAAATCAAGTTTTCGTTTTTTTGGATTTGGACTTGGACTAAGAGTTCCGACTACTATCCGACCTGAAAACATCCCATATAGCATCTAATATTTTTTGAATATACAAAATAAGTTCCTAATGTGCAAAAAATGTTCCCCCATATTTATAAAACATTGTTACAATATTTTACGAAATATGTTCAGTAAGTGCATAATATAACCAAGATATTTGTTAAGCGCAGATACAAATATATTAGATGAATGTCCAAATGATGTACATTTCCACAATATCTTGTGTAACATATTCCTAACTTAGTGGTTCTTATAAATATTTACAAATTGAACATTTAACTTAATTACATTACAGGCACGTTCACCTTAGGAATGTGCAATTTTGGAATATTGCTGGAACATGTTAAATAGTATATTTGTGGCGACCGATCACGAGCGGGAATATATGTGGCGACCGATCACAGGCGTCGTGAGGGGTCGTTGCCACGGCGTTGAAAATATTATTATTATAATGACGTGTAATTTTGTCAGTCAATAAAAGAATCGTTAAAAGTTGATATATATTTAGTTTATGGTTGAGAATCCAAATATTCATACAGCAAATATCTTATGAATGTTCACAAATGGTTGTATATAAGACATTCACGATATACTTATCTTATCAATGTTCACGAGTGGCGATAATTGGAATATCATGACGTCACCGAGATTCTAGCTTACACTATTTTTAGCTAATATTTCCAAGTACGTCGATGGCTCAGTTGGTCAGAGCGTTGAACTTGTAAATCGATGGTCGTAGGTTCGAACCCTGCACCCGGCGTTAGCGTTTTTTTTTTATTTTATAATTTACACATGAATATTAAACGGATATACATAGAACATACAAAAATGCTTCTGAAGTTTCAAATTAATCTTCAATGAATATTTGTGGATATTTATAATACGTGAAATAGTACCTTCAAAAGGCAAACACCTGAATGTTGCCTGAATGTTCAGATAATGTTTCTACAGTTTTTATGAATATTCCTACAATATGCATGTTCTCTGAAAAAATATTATCAGAATATTCCGCCAATGTAATTTTGCTATATGGCATTAGCCTCGCGACACCGCGACGAGTTATTTTCCCGAAAACTTGTTTGCCCCGAGTCCCGAGTGACCCCAGCGCAGCGTCCCGATTCGTCCCATTTGACGGTACAGATGTATTTGATCATCTGTATTCTGTACCCCTACCCCTGTAGCTACGCCACAGGAGAACTGTACAGTGCAATTATTATCATTATCCGAATATCCGTTTTTAGACTACAAAGTGTGCATTTGTTTTAACTCATAAAAGATAACATTTTTGTTTAATAGAGTAGTTTAGTAGAGTAGTTCTTCGGTTTTTCTTTTGTTTTCCATTTTTTTCTTCACTTTTCGTTTGAAATTTTAACCTGCTTGGGGGGGTTTAAACCCCCGAAACCCCCCCCCCCCATGGGCACGCCACTGCTTTGACATGGGTATTTGCGTTTACCAACAAAAACCAGAATTATGTGAATGCGGAGGTAAAGCATGGAAAAACGAAAAGGTATGTTTAGTATTGCAAAAACAAATAAATTATAGCAGTAGAATTTACCACAAATAAACATGGTAAACTGTTATTTTTTCATTTTTTAGATCAACATCAGAGTCGTACGGTGACAATGCTGTTGGATATGTTCAAGTAGATAAAGAGAGAAAATAGTTTGTGTACAGTGAAAGCCCCCCCCCCCCCTTGGCCTAATACCGTAAGGTAGGCACTTAAAAAATATGTCTGGCAATTAGAGATGGTGTGGAACTGCGTTTTCTTGGAACAGGTACAACCTGTTCCAGTTCCAGGCAATACCTGTTCTTAAAAAACCTGTTCCAGTTCCAATATTATTAACTTCTAGTCTTCTAAGGCCGTGGTCCGAATCGCGCTGTCAGTGCTTACAGCGCTCAGATCGTTTACAACAAGTACGATTTGATTCACTCTCTGACAACTCATTTCGGACCGGTTGTAAATGCGCTGACAGGAACATGCCATTTTGGGGTTATGTGGGCGTGAAGGTCGCAAAGTAACTATTATTATTGAATATTGAATCATTGATAAATATTGCTTCCGTTTCTAAAGAGGATACGCTAAATAGTTTTTATAGTACAAATTTAAAAATTTGGTGAACGCAATGGGATTGGGACAGGGCCCGGCACAGAACACGGGTCCAGTCACCGCCTTCACCGATCGACAGTTCACGTTCACAGTTGTTCTATTCTATTACTACGAGTAGAGCGGAACTGGAACAGCGGAACGGAACTGAACGAAACTAGTATTGTATTTTAATGAATAAAATGAATAAAAAATGTGTTTTCTATTTTATTACAAAATTTCGGAAATAGAGGCCCCTCCCTTGACTCCAGCCTAGATCCGCCACTGCACCAGAACATAAAATATATAACAAAAATTATAATGTCTTGGCTGTTGTCAATGAAGAAGATCACAAGGTGTTAGAATGTAAATGTTACGATTGTTCTGCATCCGAAGGTTAGTATATAATGTTGTACATCTTAACTTATAGACCGGTATTAGTGATTTTCATAATTTTGATTTGACTGACATCGAGAGAAAAATATAGGTACAAAAAAATGTCGGAACACATACCTAGCACAATAATATTATGTGATGTCGAAGTGAAAATCATTTGATATTAGGTCATATTTATAGTAGTGCTGTAATTAGTAGAAACCTATATGTTTTTATGACTATATCTACTAACCATGTTTTAATTGTAGGAGGTTGTAAACATGGTACCGCCTTCCTGTTTTGGCTGCACAGAAGGAGCGAGGAACCAGCATCGACTTCAAAAGAGTGTTATTGGAAAAAGTCTCGGTTAACTAGTGCAGTGAAAGACAACAAGAGTGCAAGTTTTTAAATATTTAGTTAATAAGGAAATACCAGATTTTTCAAAATAATTAGAAAACCAAAAATGATAGAAGAGATTTCTTAGCGACATTTTAATGTCCCCTAGAAGGGCCAACTTTTCCCCCATTTAAACTTCTCTGTATGCCTTACCGTTTCTGAGATCCCCATGCTGTTTATCCTTATCTTGGACACAGTGTATTGAAAATAAAAAATATAAATTATAATAATAGACTAATGTTTTTTAAACGTGCATTTTCCATAATACCATAGAACCCTCCTAAAAACCAGAAATATTAAATTTTATATTCTTTTCATTACAATTAAAAATTCAAATTGGGTAGGTAAATACAAAATGTACTTTACTTAATCCCATCTCAGAATTATTATATTGTTAGGTAAAAAATATTGTCTATTTATAATTATTACCATAAGGTATTGAGTTTATGATAGTAATTTGCATAAATATATCTTAATAAAATAATTATACTATTACAATTTTCTTTTATTATTTTATGATTAAATTAAATATTAGTTCAACACGGCACAAAACACTTTTTACTTCCACTGGCAAACAGTCCTCGCAATCGCAATGTAAATTTAATAATGAACTGCCAACTGCCGCCAGTAGGCTTTTGACGTTTGCCAGAGATGGGAAGGCAAAAGTATAGCGGGAACCGTGCGGTGTTGCCACCAAAGGCGTAGATAGCTTTTTCTTCCGGGGGGGTAATGGTAATACCTACTATTTATAGTTCGTCTGTTCCCCAATTATTAGGTTTTATTGCGATTTTATGGGTGGGTAGGTATGCATAAGTAAAGACTATTATAAAGCCAAATAAAACCAACACTATTTAGTATATTGAATAACAATATAGGTACTATATATTTAAAACAAAGAACACTGAAACAAACTCAAAATAAAAAATGATAAAAAATATAAAAATAAAATATATACTTTTCTTTGATGAAAACAGAAACAAAAACAAAAAAAATAACAAGAAAAAAATCAGTCTTTAAAAACCCTAATCTTAAAAAAACATTTATAGACTAAAAAAAATAGTCAAAATATAAAAAAATAAAAATATATGCACATATAAACCAGTTTTTATAGAACTAAATCTAAAATCCTTTTGTTACTATTATTGGCAAATCTGTTTAGCACCGCTTCAGGGCAAGGTTTTATATCCCTGTGAATATGTAAAAGCGCCATCCCTACAAGCCTCTCCTGTCCCATAGTGGACCTCAACCAAGATTTGAGTCTTTTTAAAGATGAAAAACTTCTTTCAGCCGAGGCTACACTTACAGGCAGTGTACAGAGAATTTTCAAAAGTTCATATATTTTTGGATATACAATTAGGATCACAAAGGTAATGTTTCAAAAGCCGAATTTGGCAGACTTTCTTTGCTAAAATTTTTAAATTTAATTTTCCAAAGTTCTAATTCGCTTACTAAACTAGCAGCTATCAGATCCTTACTTTCATTGGTAAATTTGGATAAGGTTTTGGTTTCTTGGGAGGGGTAATTACCCCCTCTACCCCCCCCCCCCGTATCTACGCCCTTGGTTGCCACACCTGTTTACCGGTATTAACGGAAATTTTTAAATTTCAATAATTTTTTTCTTATATACAGTGTGTCCCAAATTCGATGCTCACCATTGGGATCTCGGTAACTACAAGAGATAGCGAGTCGGTTAAATGGGGAAAGTTTTAGACAATTTTATGGTCAATCTGATGCCGCTGAGAAATCAAGGCTAACTGGGATCGTTTTCGAGTTATTACCAAAAAACCGAATTTTATCATTTTCGTTTTTCTTAAATATCTTAGAAACCGATGGTTTCTCAAAGACAGGACTTTGACATTATTAAGGCACTTTTGTCCAGCCTTTTAAGCGGTAATGTCAGTTTCTTTAAGAAAGTTTTCATTTTCGAGATATGACTCACAACTTTTGATTTTCTTATGGATGCTATCTTGGATTTTTACAAATTCGAAATTTACATGAAATTCTCTTTCCAATGATGTGTCACACTAATAATTTTTTCGTTAGTTGTAACACTTAAAAGCGTTTTTTTGCCTAATACTAAGTAGACCATGACAAGTCTGTCAAAACAAATGCAACAAACCAAACATTGAATCCAAATTTTTGTTGAGATCTGGATTCCTTAATACCATATGGGTTATTAACAGCCCAGTAATGGTGCTTATGTTTATTAAAAATGCCATTGTTTTGTTATGAAATCTTGTTTCATCGGTCCAGCAAATGTTTAATGGAAAGTTATCAATAACTTCACACTGATTGTTAAACCAATGACAGAAATCAAGTCGGCGTTCAGTATTTCCTGGCCTTAACTTTTGCACTATCACGGGTTTATAGGGGTAATATTTTTTGTCAAGTATCTATGAATAGTCGTTTTCGGCAAAAGAGTTCTGCGACTTATCTCTCGAAATGAAATCGTCGGTGCTTCATTAAACTTTGTTCAATGTTTTCAACATCTATTGGCGCAATCGATTGGAACCATATTTCGGTCTGGGCACAACAAAACTCTCATGTTGTTCTAAATTCCTATTCAATCTAAGAAAAATTTAACGGTGAGGCTGCTGCCTTTCAGGGAATAATGTATGATAAACTCTTGTTGCCACTGTACTATTTCTATAGTTTTTTGTGTAACAATAATTGTACATATCCACCTTTTCGCTAGTACTAAACGGCATTTTTACCCATATCTCAAAACACTGACGGCTTCATAAGAATAACAACAACTGAGAGTTTCATTTGTTAACGAAAAAATCATTAGTGTGACATATCATTGCAAAGAGAATTTAATGTAGATTTCGAATTTGTAAAAATCCAAGATGGCGTCCATAAGAAAATCAAAAGTTGTGAGTCATATCTCGAAAATGAAAACTTTCTTAAAGAAACTGACATTACCGCTTAAAAGGTGGGACAAAAGTGCCTTAATAATGTCAAAGTCCTGTCTTTGAGAAACCCTCGGTTTCTAAGATATTTAAGAAAAACGAAAATGATAAAAGTCGGTTTTTTGGTAATAACTCGAAAACGATCCCAGTTAGCCTTGATTTCTCAGCGGCATCAGATTGACCATAAAATTGTCTAAAACTTTCCTCATTTAACCGACTCTCTATCGCTTGTAGTTACCGAGATCCCAATGGTGAGCATCGAATTTGGGACACACTGTATACGGATCGACAAAAACATTTAAAAAAACCTGTGAAGTCCTCTCACGCTAGATAATCGGAAAAGCAAATAAAAAAAATTTGGTGTATTAGCCCATTTCGCCAACACAGTGCTGATGGCCACCCCGATTTGACCCACCTGTACAATAACTCACGAGCCGCGCTTGATACTGTGTATTAAGTTTGACGCCACATTTGAATTCCTCGACAAATTCTACAAAACGTTGGTTGTTGAACCATCAATTTATCTTTAAAATTAGCGAGAAAATCGGGATTATCACGTCACCTGGGACACCCTGTACACAGGGTGTAAATGAATAAGTGCGAAAAAATTCAAGTGGTAAATCTTTGTATGATTCTAAGACGAAAAGTTTATATAAACATAGGCCCGGTAGTGCTTCCTTTTCAAGAAACAGGGTGACAAACTCTTTTTAAAAAAATCGCTTTTTCATAAATATCTTAATAATCCTTTAGCCGATTTTGTTGAAATTTGGCAGTGTTATTTATGGTAGAAAGAGGCTAATTTAGTCCCTACTAGATTAAAATTATTAAGTACAGTGACGTCCCGAAGGCACCTTAACCAATAATTTTGTAAAAAAAAAGTGCGCCACTGACTTTTTTAAAACTTTTAATTTTTTTTAGCATTCAGAAACTAAAAATACAACTTTTTTTTCTCTTGTATTATTCTCGTATCTCGCTTCGTGTTTGAGAAAAAAAAAATATAAATCACTTTATTGCATGTTTCCGGGACAACATAATAAAAAAATAAAACTACCTATTAACAAAAACTAGGGTATACTCGATATTTTTTCCATATTAATACTTTATTATAGTCTTAAAAATTGCTATAAACGGTAATGCTAGCTATAATTTTTTTTATTTTATTATAATAGTTATTAAAAAATGTTTGACACCCTTTATTTTGAAAACGAAGCATTAGAGGACCTATGTTTATATAGACTTTTGGTCTTAAAATCAATCAAAGATTCACCCCTTGAATTTTTTCGCACTTATTCATTTACACCCCGCATGTATATAAAGCGAAACGATTTCTAGGAACGTGAACGTTACTCCTGTAACGCCCGCTTAAAAATTCCTAGACATATTCTGCCGTGCTTATTAGAAACGCAGTATCTACGTACCGCGCTAAAATGAGAAATCGGACGTTAAAGTTTTTGGTTAATATCTTGGAAACTAATACTTTTTCGCTAACAAAAACTGTGTTTGTGTGAACTAACTAATATCAGAATTATACTGTAGACGTCGTAAAAAACGTATATTTAATTTTTTTGCTAAAAAGTCAGATACCGCGGATTTACTTCGTAAACATACCAATTGAGTTGCGACCCTTTTTAAGCAAAATGCAGTATCTACATACCTACTCATAACAATATATAATAATGGAAACGTTCATGGCATTTCAGGCACAAGGTAGGTGTAATACGAGTAGGTAATACCATAGAAGAATTTACTATGACGTAATACTTAGGCCTACTTGTCACGAACGTTTCCATTATTACAAGTAGTAGAGGCGTGATTTATCCTCTATATTTATAACAATAATATATCTTATATTAAATCAATTTTTTCAAGAATGGCATCTAGGCAAATAATAGGAACAAGGTATTCTTTGCAATCTTTATTTATACATCAAAAGTACGGGGCGGGTTTTCCCAAAATATTTGCTGATTTTGTGGTAGCACACCATTTTATTCTTTCTATTGAGGCATTCTTAAGTAGGTCACTTTTCTTCATTGCTTTTTTCATAAGAAAATCCAATGTTTTTGTTTTATCTTCGAGAAAAGAAGTTCTGTACTCATTCTTTTTACTATCGCTGAACATAACGAGATGCGTTACATTTTTGATAATTACTATTGTTCTTAGTAGGATACATTTATATCATTGTATATGTACAGGGTGTGGTTGTAAATGCGGGGTATCTCGGTTATTTTTAGAGCCTAATATAGATAATAACTACATAGTGTTATTATTTTTGTAAAGCTTTCGACAATCTGAATATAACTAGTAGAAAATATACAGGGTGTTATATGTAAAAAATCTAAGTTTGGTCCATATATCGAACACTATCAATTTTAGTAAAAAACTGAAGACGGCACTGAATTCTACATGAAAATGTCTATAAGATACAGTTTTTTCCATTTCAATATCATTAACCGTTCCCAAGATACGAGGTATGCCCCAAAAGCGCAAATTTTCAATTTCGCCCTGTATCTTAAAAACGAAGGTGCCTATGAAAAATTTGTTTACGGTATCTTTGGTTTCACAAAAAAGTAGCAACAATTCGCGAAAACCGCAACTCCCTATCTCTATAAATAACCGAGATACCCCGCATTTGCAACCAAATCTGGACACCCTGTACATGCGCGGCCCAAATCGGTCCACTAGGCATGAGAAATGAGCAAAAAATCAAGAATTTCGAGTAAGTGCGGCAACGTTGCGCCAAATTTTACTCTGTGGTACGGCTTCTCAAATCAACAGCTTCCTCTACATACCCTCGCACCACCCCGCTCTTCCCCGTACCGTTTAGTTGAACTCCTTTTCTACCTCACCCAACGAATCATTTACGACTAATGAGTGTACAATATAGGGCGGGAATTAACAGGCAAAGCTAAGACAAAAAGCGGCACGTGCAGTATGCTTAGACAAAATGCGGTAATTGCAAGTGTCTCATATGCAGGTACCGCTTTTTTGCTAAGCAAAATGAATATACGGCATTTTCATTAAGTAAACCTTTGCATTTAGCACATACGGCATATAAAACATTTATTATTTCACTGTTAATATTGCAGATACCGCTTTTATAAGTAGCATGGAAAGAGATAAGTCCAATGTGAACCCAATGATACAGAAAAGACGATTTCAGATATTTTTGCAGATACCGCGTTTCTAATAAGCAGGGCAGTATTGCCCTTCTCGCCCTTTCCGCGGCGAGAACGCGTAATAACACGAGCCGAGTCCCCCATTTCCTGGGAACAATTTGAATAAGCGGTAAATCTTCCCGTGGAAGGCGCAGGGCGTCGCGACGCTTGGGACGAGATTGCCGCCCCGCACGGGCGTAGCCAAGGGGGGGGTTTCGGGGGTTCAAACCCCCCCCCCGAAATAAGCAAAATATTACCTAATATTATACCGAAAAAATACGAAGAGTGAAGAGTTAAATTATTATTACGTTTGAATATATGTAGTAATAGTAGCGCCTAGCGCCATCTTTTGACGAGAGGCAGACGCAGTTGCAGCCGAACTATTTTGTATTGTAGGGACACTTTGCGTTGTTTCTCGATTATTCGCCACGCCCCTAGGTCGAAATGAGCGGAACTTTGTGGAAGTTCGTGGAAGTTTCTGGACGGCTACTGGGCTGCTATATAAGCGGCGCCGCGGCGCGTGACCGCGCTAACGGCAGTATTGTTCCATGCGAACTCGAAGCGAATAAAAGTGAAAAGTGGTGAACGAATAGTGAAGAGAATTAAGTGTACCGTGTAAGTGAGTAATTTTAGAGCGCTGTTATTCGATGACCTTGTTAAGGATAGATACGTGAATCATTATTACTGTCGAAAAATGGAGGGGAAAAAAAGGAAGGGTGATAAACTTAAAGGTATGGACTACTGGAAAAAGTGGTGTAGTCAAGGTCAAGGGGTTTCTAATAAAGAAACAAATTTGGATTTAGCTATCAAAGCTTCAGCTACCTTGCATGCTGATAAGAAGACTGCCTACCAGGAAATCTAGTTTGGAATGCCTAGATATGTGCGATAAAAACCTTTATCCTAATATTTACACATTACTACAAATCTTGGCTACCATTCCTGTATCCACTGCTACCCCAGAAAGGTCTTTCTCGAGCCTAAGGAGACTGAAAAACTATTTACCAAACACTACAAGTGAAAACAGACTTAATGGTTTGGCTCTAATGAACATTCACTATGGAACAGAAATTCATGCAGATGAAGTAGTGGATATATTTAAAAGAAAAAGCCGAAGATTTCTTCTTTAATGGTTTTAGATTTAGCGCAGAGGAACGAAATTAATTTATCCATTTCATTTAAAGTTAAGAACTTTATAAATATGTCGTAGTTTTTCGGATGAATATATAGATATTAAATTTCATGTAAGTATATTTTTGTTGTTTTATTTACTTCTCAAACTAAACCCCCCCCCCAAAACTAAATCCTGGCTACGCCCGTGCCGCCCCGATTCACTTCTGGAAGTGATTCTGTATGCCGGGGTATTTTCTGGGCAAGCCGAGTAGGTAGGTATAACTTTTTTTAAATCCGGTTGCGAGAACAAATGAAAAACCAGCGACTGCGTTTGTTTCTTAAGAATCTGTTGCATTGGAAATAAAGGCAAGCAAATTTGACTATTGCTATTATATTAGATATTTTAATGAACAGGTTGGAATAAAGCAATGATTAAAAATATGAGTTTTATTTAACATTTTTTTATTGTGGACCAATCCTGGGATTTCTTATAATTGTCACCGGCTGACTGTTGACAGGTTTGTGGTTCAAATACTAAATTTGTGTAGTGTGTCTTAAGGAATTGAATTCCGCCAAGAAAGAACAAATGAATTTGAAACAAAAAAATGTCCCAAAACAACCGATTTTTTTAAGGAAATCAAGTTGGCGATTTTGTTGCATATTTTTATTAGGTTGGTAAAGTGGGTACAAAATCTGCACCGCACACTTGAATATCACTTGACGTTTTCTTATTCCTCTAAGACGTTAGGAACGATTACCCATTGGTCTAACAGGGGCGGAAATACGAGCAGCGTTGCCATATATTTATTGTTTTGTGAACATCCCTATTAAGGTAAAAGCAGCAGTAATTGACACCTTAAGGCGAGATATATTAAAGATTTGTTTTTGTAAGATATGTATTGTTTAAAATTAAAAGAAACATAGTTCACAAAATTTATTTTAACTACGGTGAACATAAATGGTCGCAAATTTTTAACAAAATAAAAGTGGTTTTATTTTTAAGGCCTTATTTTTTTCCTGGACTGTGCATTAGTCTTCGACACACTAAAACTTTGTCTTCGTCAGTTATTGACGCCCCAGTAATTGACATGTTTGATAATTGACACTCCATCAACCCAATAATTGTCAATGAAAAGGCCCTTGAAACTCAAAATAAAAAATTAAAATTGAATTAGGTTAGGATTTAGGGGATTAAGTAGATATATTGATAAAATTAATATGTTTTCAAAAAATACAGCTTTATTAAAATAAAACAAACAATCAAAATGTGGGTGTTAATAATCGACACCTTATGATCAGATGATTGACACCAGTGTCAAAGACTAAATAAATCAATTGAAACATTCTGTTTGATAACTAGAAAGAAACTGGGTCAGAAAAATATTGTTGGAAATAAGAAAATAAAAAAAAAGTAAAAAATCAGCTATACCTATCAGTTATTGGCACCTCTGTGCCAATTACTGAAAATTTACTCTTTAGGTAAGTTAGTCATTGACACCCCCTTTACAAAAACATACAGAGTGTCTCACTTAAGAGTGAAACAACCTTATAACTTCTTTAATTTTTAACCGACCAGAACGAAATTTTTACCAAAGGTCGATGGCATTTTCTTGCCTACTTATTTCCAAAAAATTAGTTGTCTACATCAAAGTCAAAGCCACCTGCTATGCCACAATCAGGGATCCTTTAAAGTAAGGGGACCCAGCATTATACTTTCCAAAGTGAGGCCGTTTCTTTCCCCATTCTAATGGTCTCAATGATGCCAAGTATGCCATTTTATTGGAGAATCTATGAATATAACAAGTACTTTGATTGTTAGTAAAAATTAATAATGGTTTCTAAAAATTAGACTTGACAATATTCTGTCAACAAACACAGAATATGGCAAATGTCAAATGAATCAAATTTATTTTATATTTGAATTTGGTTTCCTGCAATTATTTCCAGGAATTTAAGTAATATAAGTATGGTAAGTCAGTGCCGATTTTGCTTATTTGAGAATTTGTCGCTATTACACCTTGTTACCAGGTTCCTCAAACCATTTGTAATATTATGTAGGTATAATAGGTACGTACTTGAACTTTCTTCTCTTGTTGAATGTATCTACCCAAAGAACTATCACAGATTTCGGGATGGACTAATAAGATTAGGTCTTGTACTTAGTTCTAATCATGTAGTTTTTCTCGGTGCTCATTTTTGTAATTTTATTTCTCTCCCAAGGTACCTCACAAATAAACTTATAAGTTATAAGTAGTGGTAGATAAAAACTGTTTAAAAAAAGACTTGACTGAAGCTACCTGCTTAATAATTTAAAATTTAGGAAATACCATTTTTGTTTTGAACTACTTACATATATACGTAATGCCCACGTAATGGGAATTGTAGCATTACTAAAGGTGAACAAGAAAAATCTGGTTGCAGTTATTGGGACTACTACAGGCGGCCGCATTACCTTTAATTGACTATCTGGAAGTTAGAAAACTTAAAAATTGTGAACTATGATTGGAAATATTTTGCCTCCTTTGGAATCTATGGCACTGGCATGTCACATAAAACCTGATGGCAGTTGGACACTGACATATAACATAACCTTGTACCAGCCCACTTATGTGGTCTCCTTGGAGATATACAGAAAACAAGGCTTCACTTCTCCTATGTGATAGACTGTGACATGCTGGGTCCCCTTATTTTAAAGAGTCCCTGGCCACAATCGAAGCTAAATATCCGAAAGTCATATTAGGCTTTTTTTTTTAAAAAAATGTACTAGAAAACCTTGTTCAGAATCGATCCAGAACCCTAAATCCAAAATTTTGTCAAAATAAAAAAATATTAAATAAAAAAAATGAAGTAAAAATTAAAACAAAAATTAAAATTTGTATTGTAGCTTTTAATTTTATTTTGAAATGATTACTTTTTGAAAACAACTAGCCTTCAAAACTTCCATGGCACACTTTTCTAAACTCAGAAAATTCTTAAATTGCTATTTTTGGACTTGTGACATTGGAGTAGGCAACTAATTTTTTGGAAATAAGTAGGCCACAATGCCATCTACCTTTGGTAAAAATTTCGTTATGGTCGGTTAAAAATTTAGTTATAAGTTATAAGGTTGTTTCACTCTTAAGTGAGACACTCTGTATGTATAATTTGGGTTAATTTTGCACCTATTATAATAAGTTATAGAATATTGTAAACTACCTGACAATATTTGGAAACACTTACCTTAAGAAAATACTTATGGGAACCACTACAATTTTAGGTCCTTTTACTAATTTTTGTTACACATTACAAGGACGGACGAAAAATGACCGGTTCAAGGTGAATGCAGGATGACAATATATCAAACTAAATATCCCTAAAAGCGCATTTGCCAAACTTCTCTCATTTTCGTTTTATTAGCAAAAATATGAAAATATGAAAAACACCGACACACTGTCAAAGACTATACTAAAATCAAATAACTCTTATACCTGATGTAAACAAGAACGTGTGCGTTGAGATTTTTGACAGAGCCGCGCTGAGGCACGACCTTTATTTAATTTTACTTTTACAGTTGTTTATGTCAAAATATTTCAGAAAAAATTACCGACTAATTAAAATGAGTCAAAATATCGATAAAATTAATTTTTGTGGCAGTGTCTAAATAGCTGAACACAACAATATAAAACCAGATAAATACGCTTTTGCGATCGAGTACATTCCTGTTGCCAGACGCGCTGATATTTTATGGCCTACTGACCAATCGCTTTATTTCGCGGAACGTCATCGATCACGTGCTTTTATTTACGCCAGGCGTAAGAGCTACTTGATTTTAGTATAGACATTTACCTTATTGTTCAAAAAGAAGTCCAATCGTATACCTAAACTGGCACGTTAGATATAGGATTGCTATTAAGGCCAAAATAGAGCAATGGACCTTTTTCGCACTGTTATTTTATAATATAATTATAATATAAATATTTTATAATTATATTTTATAATTATAATAACCTTATAACCCTGAAGAGCAACTATGTAGTGACAGGGTTGAGTTGATATTTAGTTCAAGCGCATACTCTGGTGTCTTAGCTATCTGACCCAACTCACATTTTGATTCACAGTTATTGGTATAGGTAATTTATTTTTATTTGTACAAAAATCACGATTCAAAGCGAAATTTTCCAAAGTTGGTTGTCCTGTTCACCTCCAAACGAAACACATACAAAACAAAACAACTTGTTTGTTCTTCCGCCAACCAATTATTTTTAAGTAGACGCACTTTTGTTGAATATACGTGATCGCCTTTTTTGTCCTGCCGTTTGATTTTTCTCTATAATTAAATCGGGTAACGGCCTGCCCAACTCTTTAATTTGCAGTTTTTGCTCAAATTCCATTGACAAAAATGAATTTGTTAAAAAGTAAAAGTAAAAAAGTTTTAAAGAAAGTAGTTAAGTAGCACAATCAACTACGCAAAATAAGCAGCGCATTTCTTCAACAAAACATATGATCACAGCCTGGCCTGGGAGAATCGCTGTTTATGCCAATTTAACTCAATGGCCATTCCCAATAATTATTATTGTCGATCTCACTTCCACATTCGCCGGACCGCTTTCGGTCTCTACAATGCTGTCCAAATAGAAGGTGGCTTGGGTTCTATTTCAGACCTCTCGGCCGGCTCTTCTCTTGCCTACGCGCCGCCGGCGTAGTCGCGAGTAGTCGCGCGGCGTTGCCGCTGCCGCCGTTGCTAGTAAAAGTTTATTTTAGGAGTGCAAAATTGTTAATATGAATTTGTGTGAACTAGGGTCGATGACGGGGCATGGTCGGTGGTAGGGCCATGGCAATGTGGCCCCACTGCACGAGGCGCCCCTACTTACGACACCAAAGTAGGTTAAGTATGCTTGGACCCTAGACCAAATTTCAACTCCATCCTTTTACTAGTTTTAACAGAATAGTGAAGTTTCGCGAAAAACATAAAATTTCAACAGAAGTTCTAAACCGCCAAAACTTCGGTTAACCCTATACGGGTGTAACTGAACTGATGGTCAAAAATGAAACCACGTATTCTTGGAGTAAAAATAAGGGAACTTCTTCATATACATTTTTCTCCTACGGGCCATAGTTTTTTTTTATACAGAGCCTAGAAGTTTAGAGAAAAATACACATATTTCTTAGTATCTCTAGACGTATACGAGATATTTTCTTCGAACTTGGGGTATCACATGAGCGGATGAGCCGTCAAACTTACGGTTGATATGAAGCTTCTGAGGCCCTCAGTGGCGGAGATACAGGGTGTTATTAAAATTAATTAGTTCAGAAAAATATGAATACCCTGTATAATTGCATTTTTTAAATTTGTTTTGAGTGGTAAGTCCAATGGTTAACAAAAAGTAGCTCTTAGTATTTTTTCATATTCTCAGCCGTTTCTGAATTATTTGCAAGGAACGGCAATGCTGCAATAAACAAGTAAAAAGTCATTATAAGAATAAATTTTAAAATCCATGGATGTCAATTAAACTTGGCATTATTTGAATCATTTGGCTGTCAACTTTGCACTTTAGTATCAATATTTTGAAAAATGATATTTTCATTCGAAGAATTGACTGACATGCACTTTTGCTATGGACTTGCCAATGGCAATAATATACCTACATGCGGAAACGCATAGTTGCGTGCATTGAAAGAGACCGCATTTCAAACACTTAATAATTTTCTAATAGCGTTACGTTTCTTTTATTATCGTTTTTTATTTCGTATTTTGTTAAATAAATTTTAATTGACATCCACAGATTGCTAGATGTATTTTCTTAAACTGATTTGTTTATTGCAGCATTGCCGTTCTTTGAAAATAATTAAGAAACGGCTGCGAATATGAGAAAATACTAAGAGATACTTTTTGTTAACCATTGAATTCACCATTCAAAACCAATTTAAAAATGCGATTATACAGGGCGTTCGTATTTTTCTGAACTAATTAATTTTAATAACACCCTGTATCTCCGCAACTGCGGGCCTCAGAAGCTTCATATCAACCTTAAATTTAACGGCTCATCCGCTCATGTGACACCCCAAGTTTGAAGAAAATATCTAATATACTTCTAGAGATACTAAGGAATATGTGTATTTTTCTCTAAACTTCTAAGCTCTGTAGAAAAAAACTATGGCCCGTAGGAGAAAAAAATATAGGAAGAAGTGCCCTTATTTTGACTCCAAGAATACGTGGTTTCATTTTTGACCATCAGTCAAGTTACACCCTGTATAGTGTCCAAAGTCATCCTGGTGATGTCCCCTATCCACATGCTTCATTTGGATTACTCTGGGATACCCACTAAAACAAAATTGTATTTTGGAACTATGTTGTAATTTTCAATAATATCTGGGTTCATCGTTTATTACGTTCTGATTTGCATATCGGTATTAATTGCCTGATTACACATTCACGGCCCACCCGGTAAAACCCTCAAAACAAACACCATTCAATTTGCCCACCTGAGTTTCATGTTTGGAATTCGCATTGCACAAATTGTTAAAATTGAGGAACGGGAAGTGCGGTGCAAATATTTGGTGGCTCCAGTCTGATGACAGCGGACAGGCACGGTGTATACTATATATATACTATACATATATGATAAATGTTTAATTCTGCGGCAGTGATTATTGTATTTAACCTATAATCATCGTCTGTGGTGAATCCAGACCCTCCAATGTACTGCTTGACTCACGAGCGTAGCTAAGGGGGGGTTTCGGGGGTTCAAACCCCCCCGAAATAAGCAAAATATTACCTAATATTATACCGAAAAAATACGAGGAGTGAAGAGTTAAATTATTATTACGTTTGAATATATGTAGTAATAGTAGCGCCTAGCGCCATCTTTTGACGAGAGGCAGACGCAGTTGCAGCCGAACTATTTTGTATTGTAGGGACACTTTGCGTTGTTTCTCGATTATTCGCCACGCCCCTCGGTCGAAATGAGCGGAAGTTCGTGGAAGTTTCTGGACGGCTACTGGGCTGCTATATAAGCGGCGCCGCGGCGCGTGACCGCGCTTACGGCAGTATTGTTCCATGCGAACTCGAAGCGAATAAAAGTGAAAAGTGGTGAACGAATAGTGAAGAGAATTAAGTGTACCGTGTAAGTGAGTAATTTTAGTGCGCTGTTATTCGATGACCTTGTTAAGGATAGATACGTGAATCATTATTACTGTCGAAAAATGGAGGGGGAAAAAAGGAAGGGTGATAAACTTAAAGGTATGGACTACTGGAAAAAGTGGTGTAGTCAAGGTCAAGGGGCTTCTAATAAAGAAACAAATTTGGATTTAGCTATCAAAGCTTCAGCTACCTTGCATGCTGATAAGAAGACTGCCTACCCCGAAATCTAGTTTGGAATGCCTAGATATGTGCGATAAAAACCTTTATCCTAATATTTACACATTACTACAAATCTTGGCTACCATTCCTGTATCCACTGCTACCCCAGAAAGGTCTTTCTCGAGCCTAAGGAGACTGAAAAACTATTTACGAAACACTACAAGTGAAAACAGACTTAATGGTTAATGAACATTCACTATGGAACAGAAATTCATGCAGATGAAGTAGTGGATATATTTAAAAGAAAAAGCCGAAGATTTCTTCTTTAATGGTTTTAGATTTAGCGCAGAGGAACGAAATTAATTTATCCATTTCATTTAAAGTTAAGAACTTTATAAATATGTCGTAGTTTTTCGGATGAATATATAGATATTAAATTTCATGTAAGTATATTTTTGTTGTTTTATTTACTTCTCAAACTAAACCCCCCCCCCAAAACTAAATCCTGGCTACGCCCGTGGCTTGACTCCTATAACTTGAATACCTACTCGGGTCTGAGAGGCACTATATACTAATGTTTTGCCGAATGGCGGAAATACTAAACAAGCCTTGCGTTTGACATGTTTTGCTTGTGATTCTCGGATCGTTTTATTTATATTTTCTTGTATTGATTCATTATTGATTCATATTTTCCGGGCCTTTTAGTGTTTGTTTTGTTCATTTTAGATATATCGTTATTTTCATATATTATTTGGTTTGGCTTTTTAAAATGGCTTTGGTTTGTTGTGTACCTGGTTGTGAAGAAGGACGAGACGGACGAAGATGGAAATGCATATTTTTCCCAAAGACGAAACGGTAAGTAAACTATCTCGATTTTATTGTGATACAACAAATACCGCTATTTTTACAGCTTTGTAAATTTGGCATGAAAAAAATTGGAACAAAAAAATTAAATGATCGTTCCCGAAGATGCTACCGTGTTTCTGACATGCATTTTACGCCAGATTGAACATGAATGTACATACCCAGGAGGTAAATGGTCAAACTCTAGGATTAAGAGGGATGCTGTGCCATCTTTATTTTTGCCCAGTCTGCATTGGTAAGAAACATTAATGGTGTTTATGTGTACGTTAGCGTACCCCGAGTCATGGCCTTCTTTAAACTCTCCTACCTCGGATTTACGTTCGGGCTCGGGCTTCGTGTTCAAGATTGTTAAAAGATTTCTAAATATTCAATTATATTTGCAATAACTTACTTAATGTGATTTTTTTATACTCCCAAAGGCCTAGAAATAGTATTAGGTAGTATTTTTTTATAGATATTTTATATTTTTTTTACTGTTTTAATAAATTAAAATAGGATTCTGCGAGTATCACACCCAGTGCACCAGTAAAAGACTAATCATAATTAATCATTAGTAATTATTTTCTACAGATTCACCGAGAAGTTCATCCGAGGATTTACCCAATAAAATTCCACTAATACCTTGTAGGTGGGAGTCCCCTGCAGGTGAACCACCAATACTTGGAAACATTTCTTCACCGGAAAAACAAAAAAGTATATCTATATTTAGATTTTATCTATTTAAACAATACATTTCTTTCTTAATTTACTTATAAATAACCTTAAGAAGACTAAAATGTAATATATCTGTGATGTTTAACATTATTGTGGTGAACGTATTTTACAAACTGTTTGTAATATATATGAAATTATTCCCATATAATTTTTGCTATCATTATACCTATTCTAATATTGTCACTTGTCACGTTTTAATTTTATATAGTGTCTTAAAAATTGTAAGTATAATATAAATATAAACAGTTTGCACTTAGCTCTCCAAGAGGCGCATGACATCCAAAAATTATAGGAAGTTGCCTATCTACCCTATGTATACAGGGTGGTTCACTTTTATGTGGTAGGACTTTAACATTAGATAGAAAAAGATAATCTAAAATGAAAATTTTATATCAACATATATCGGGGAAAGCTTAGTTTCCGAGATACAGGGCGTTGAAGTGTTGGAAAAAATATGAAGTATTTTTTACACTGTCCGAACCAGTGGAGATATTTAAACCAAATTTGATGTGTAGTACCACCTTTTTGACTACGATATTTAGTGATAATATGAAGGTCCTGAAATAACCAGTGGTGGAGTTATGGGTTTTCACTATCACTAAATTTAAAAAGTAATTAGTACGGACCTGTCTCACATCCACGTAATTTTTTTTTCGTAAAGTTCTTTCAATTCTCTACAAAAAGTGTATCTTGACATTTTTTTGTATCTGCCACGGTTGTGTAGTAAATAAATTATTTCGTTTCCATCTCAGCCTTTTTTGCCTAAAAATGTGTTTCTAAGATTATTGATAAATATCGCAAATAACAGAAATTAATTATGGAACACTTATCGGATTCAGCTATTTTATTTTTAATTTTATGGAAACAATTTTAAAAATAAACTGGCACTTGGTTTGAGGTACATTACTTTATTATCATTTTAACATTTTTATCAAATCTAGTATTATTTCTTAATAATTTTTATAATTCTAAATTTGTACAACATTCAACAATTGTTCAAAATGTGATCCATTCTGTTGCACACATAATTCACTTCGACGCCTAACGGATTGAACAGCATCGATTAAATTGCCATTTCTCAATTCATCGCACGCATTTCTGATACGATCAATAAGTTGTTCCCTTGTTTCTACAGGAGTCGCATAGACTTGTTCTTTTAAAAATCCCCATACGAAGAAGTCCAGAGGTGTTATGTCCGGAGAACGTGGTGGCCAAGCGACCGGTCCCCCTCGTCCGATCCACCTATTTGGAAAGTTATTATTTAACCAGTTCCTCACATTTCGGTGAAAATGTGCAGGACAGCCGTCAAGTTGGAACCAAGCCAACAATCTTAAGTTTAAAGGAATGTCTTCCCACATATTATTATGCTCAGCTACTAAAAACTCCAAAAAATTGTCACCATTCACTCGCTGTGGCAAAAAAAAGGGTCCAAACAGATGATGGTTGTACAGTCCAATCCAAACATTGACACTAAATTCGACCTGAAAATTTCTTGGCCGGATTGCATGTGGGTTTTCTTGTGCCCAAATATGCTGATTATGAAAGTTTACTACTCCACGACGAGTAAAACACGACTCGTCCGTCCATAAAATGTTATTTAAAAATTGTCTATTTCCTTCAATTGACTCCAAAATCCATCGGCAAAACACTAATCTTCTTTCTGCATCGCCGGGCCTTAAACCTTGTACGGGTTGTAGATGATACGCATGCCTGTGATCTCTTTTGAAAGCTCGCAAAATTGCAGACTTTGAAACACGTAGGGCCACTGACACTCTTCTGCTACTTGTTGTAGGATTCCTATCGAATTCACGAAGAATCTCACTGTTGCGTCTGACTTGTTGAATATTGTTTTCATTTCCTCGTTCGACGATTCTAGTTCTCAGACCGCGAGTTCTGAATTGCCGGTGCATGTTAACAAACACCGAGGGACGCGGATGGCGCCTATTTGGAAATCGCCTCCGGTATTCTCTGGCTGCTTCCGCAGAGTTCCCATTTGCAACTCCATAGCAGAAATGGATGTCAGCCTGCTCTTCATTTGTAAATTGGAACGGCATTTTAATTATTAACAAAGACAAACTGTGGCGCTGCTACGTTCATCTACTGGATGACAGATTATTGTATTATTAACTGTCAATAAGATTTTCTTTTCCATGACACACTTATCTTCACCAGTACGGCGATGCAGAAAGGACATTAGTATTTTGCCGATGGATTTTGTAGTCAAAGGAAATAAGACAATTTTTAAATAACATTTTAAGGGCGGAAGAATCATGTTTTACTCGTCGTGGTATAATTTAGAATTCTACAAATTTAGAATTATAAAAATTATTAAGAAATAATACAGATTTGATAAAAATGTTAAAATGATAATAAAGTAATGTACCTCAAACCAAGTGCCAGTTTATTTTTAAAATTGTTTCCATAAAATTAAAAATAAAATAGCTGAATCCGATAAGTGTTCCATAATTAATTTCTGTTATTTGCGATATTTATCAATAATCTTAGAAAACATATTTTTAGGCAAAAAAGGCTGAGATGTAAACGAAATAATTTATTTACTACACAACCGTGGCAGATACAAAAAAATGTCAAGATACACTTTTTGTAGAGAATTGAAAGAACTTTACGAAAAAAAAATTTACGTTGATGTGAGACAGGTCTGTACTAATTACTTTTTAAATTTAGTGATAGTGAAAACCCATAACTCCAACACTGGCTATTTCAGGACCTTCATATTATCACTAAATATCGTAGTCAAAAAGGTGGTACTACACATCAAATTTGGTTTAAATATCTCCACTGGTTCGGACAGTGTAAAAAATACTTCATATTTTTTCCAACACTTCAACGCCCTGTATCTCGGAAACTAAGCTTTCCCCGATATATGTTGATATAAAATTTTCATTTTAGATTATCTTTTTCTATCTATTGTTAAAGTCCTACCACATAAAAGTGAACCACCCTGTATAAATCGAGGACCAACACTATGCATAGCGCTGTTTCAAGCGATCGCCACTGGCGCCACACGACGAAACAAATTTACAGGGTAGTTCAATGCTAAAAACACTATTGTTGCAGAATCTTTTAAAAAATAAAAACATGCAAATATGTCTTACAACGAATTTAATATCCAAAATAAAATATTTGTTTGTTATGTCCCTCTAATTTGACAAGTGTACATGGGATATTGCCATACATTTAAGAAAAGCGAGTCTAAAAAGCAAGCATGAGTATTTGGTACCTTTTGGTTTGAAATGAAGTCCATGGCTAGTTGTAGTGTAAGTGAGCATAAAACGCTTTAGATTTTTTGGTTTTCTTTATATAGAAGACTATTGGTCCGCTTTGGAACTATAAACAAAATTTTATATTTGTATTTTTGCACACGTTACAAAATACTCTTCCAAAATAGTATCTAGAATTTTCTATTCTTCGGGTGGTTGATAAGATCATCCCATAATTTCAAAATAGTGTTTATTCATCTGCAATTCATCTAATGGTCTATGCATACCATTCTCTTCATGTGGGTGGAAATTTCATGTTATCACAAACAAATCTACCTATAAAAGCTGTGTTAGTAGGATAAAACTGCCAAATACTGGACGCAAAGACAATTCGTTACCGTAAAAAGAAGGTACATCGTAACAAAGCTGAATATTTAAAATTTGGGACATTTTAAACGTCAGAAACTGACATACCGATAACCACAGAATACCCTCCTATAACATAATAATAAGTCGCCATTTTTTCGTCGAGTAGCGCCACCCCAGTTCGTAAACAACAATGAAATGTGACGTCATGCTCGGAGTGTCGGTACAGATAAGTACTATATCCAGGGCCGTAGCTAGGGGTTTTCCATGGGGGGGGGGGGTTTAGGTTTAAGGTTAACTTTTTGAGCATTATCCTCAAATACACAGGGTGAGTTTTTTCGATGACCACTATGGGGATCTCGGAAACTAGCAGAGCTAGAACAAGGGTTAAATGGGGAAAGAATTGCTGTTTTGAATGCTCACTGTAATGCCCCCTTTGGATTTTTAAAAAAGTTCATGGCTCACTAGATATTTTGAAAAGAGTAATTTTTTGCTATTTCATCAGATCTCTGTAGTTCCGTTATTTCTGACTCTACAGAAAAACTGTAGAGACAAAAATTGTAGATAATTTTGGGCTTAATAAGATAATCTTATCCAATTTTATATGTTGTTTGTGATTTTTGAGATATGACATAAACTTTTGTTTTTTTTTAAATGTAAATCATAGTTGGCTGTGGCCTTATCAAATCGGCCATTTTTTGAACTTTCCAAAGATATAATACTCGGCATAGTTATTATAAAAAATAAAAGAGCTGGCAAATTTTCTGATTTTTTTAAATTTTCACATAGTCAGCCATGGAATATTTTCATAATTACGTTCTATTTTATAATAAGACATACTTCAAACTTTCAAATATTTTATTTTTAGCTGGTAACAAAATGTAACAAAATAAAACAAAAATTAAAAAACTCAAATTCAAATTATTATTATTTTAAAAGGTCACCTTTTAAAATAAAAAAATGTGTTATTTATGCAAATATTGCATATTTTTAAAACTGAATTTGTCGCCTTTTTTACAGAGCGCCTGTCAATACTGGCAATTGCTTCTAAAACAGCTGCTCTTAATTCAACAATTGTCTCACACTTGTTTTGTACTGTTCCCTACAAAAAGAAATCCAACAAATCGGGGGATTGGGGCGGCCAGGAAATAGGTCCATTTCTCCCTATCCAAATTTTGATAGAGCTGATCTAGGTAATTTCTTACGGGCAAATAATAATGTGGTGGACCTCCATCATGATAATTTTTTTTTATTTTGTTACATGTTGTTACCAGCTAAAAATAAAATATTTAAACGTTTGAAGTTCCTATGTCTAATTATAAAATAGAACGTAATTATGAAAATATTCCATGGCTTTCTATATTCTATGTGCTCTTTTATTTTTATAATAACTATGCCGAGTATTATATCTTTGGAAAGCTCAGAAAATGGCCGATTTGATAAGGCCACAGCCAACTATGATTCACATTTAAAAAACACAAGTTTATTAAGCCCAAAATTATCTACAATTTTTGTTTCAACAGTTTTTCTGTATAATCAGAAATAACGGAGCTACAGAGATCTGATGAAATAGCAAAAAATCACTCTTTTCAAAATATCTAGTGAGCCATGAACTTTTTTAAAAATCCAAAATTGGCATTACATTGAGCATACAAAACCGCAATTCTTCTCCCATTTAACCTTTGTTCTAGCTCTGCTAGTTTCCGAGATCCTCATAGTGATCATCGAAAAAAACTCACCCTGTATATTGCCAAATGCAAACGCTTGACCTTGATGGCATGTTACATGTTACAATCATCCAAGCAGTATACAATCGGCCAGCACGATTATTAATTTTTCCATTTTGGCGGGCGCCGGGCGTGTTAATTAATTTTATATATACCATCATGGGGGGGTTTGAACGCCCTAAACCTCTCCCTTATATACGACCCTGTACTAGTACTTCACAACTGTCAAAAAATGACATGCGTATAAGTTTGACTTAATGGAAAACCCCATATAAGCTATTTTCTATGAAAACTGACCTTTTCTTCGTTGACGAAAAAGGTGATGTTGGCAGCTGGATAGGACGCGGGCGCGTGACAGTCCGCTATCAGGGGCCGACCGTGCTCCAGCCCGGTCCTGTCCACCGTCACCACTGGTACGCCGACTGGCACCACTGCAAAGATACATTCTCGTTAATTACAAAAACCTTAGACTTCGAAAACCTTATTTGCAAGTACCCTGTATATTGTAATTAACGTCACGAACAAATAAATTTAACCAAATAGAAAATTGCAAAAGATTTTCTAGAAATTCTGTAGATATACAGAACTAACGAACTAATTTTACATTCGCAACTCTGCAGGTCTGACGCAAAAATAACGTGAAGTACGCAGGAAATTCAAATGGCTTTGGAAAGGAAAAACACTCCAACGTTCGGTGCAATTCATATATTTGCTTTTGAGATTTAAAGTGGCGTACGTAATCCCCGTAATCCGTTCTAACTAATACCATTTAAACACAGTTTAAAAAGGGCGAGCTTCCGCCTGCCGTATTTACTTTTAAATAGGAACAATATTTTATTCAGAACCTTATATTTAGGTATATGCATTTTACTTGCTTCAATTCGCGTGTTCCAGAGATTATTTCGTTGCGTGTATTTATTTTTATTAACCACTGGAATAAAGCAATGGCGTAAAAAGATAATGCGCTTCTGACATTCGAAAATTTGTTCCATAAATTATTATGAAACTCCCCACGCAACCAATAAGGATAATAACCAATATGGATCATCTTCCAAAAAAAATATTGCTGATTGGATAATGTAGCTACTTGGAAGCAAAAAGATATATTTTTAGGAAGTATGTGTATAGTATTTCTAAAGTCACACAGATTATAAAGTTGTGGTGGCTAGGACGATACCTACTACCGGTGACTATAGAATTCTTTCTATAGTCACTGCTACTACCTAAATTATTGGGAGTTTTTTTTTATATTCCTTTTAATTTATGCAATAATAATTATTGTCACCTCGTCATTGACAATTTCTTCATGAATTTCTTCATGAAGTTACTTCACGAATTATAGAGCATGTTCTATTTTCCGTCAAGTTTTGCGTGAACTTCAGGAGTACTAACATTGAAAATTTGAACACAAGGAAGGTTATATTTTGATACTGGTTTTTGTTTGAGGCATTAGACGAGGAAGAGGAGAGTAACTAATTTCAAAGATAATATACTTAGATAAAAAGTGCGTGAAATGTTACAATATGTTTTATTTATGTATTCCGCTGCCAAGGCACAGCTCCATCATTCACGAAATAATCACAAAACTCCTCTCGGGCAGCAATGCAAGCATGTCTTGGTGAGCATGTTTGGTAAGAAAGTCCAAATTGAAATATATACAGGGTGTTCCTTAATGACATGCTAATACTTAAGGGGGTTATTCTTGGGCCCATTTTAAGAAAAAACTTTATATGAACGTATGTCGTAAACGTCCTAACTTTTGATATACAGGGCGTTAAAATTAATTATTTTAAATTGAATTTTTGCTACATCTCCCGAAATAATCAAGCTGCTGAACTGAAATTTGGCGCTGCTATGTTTTTGGGGATGGGGAATAAGCTGAAAATGTCAATTTTACCGTATCTCAGAGAGGACGCCACTTGCGCTGTTTTTTGATCACGCTTTTACGCGTAACTTTTTTGAGGTTATCTTTTTGGTCGTGCAGGTCAATCATTTTAGTGCATCTTTTCATTCTGCAAGAAAAAGGTACTCTTGTTTCATAACGATTAAATCAACCGTTTGCTTTGAAATTGCCAAAACATTTTCCAAAACACATGACTTCAATATTCGAAACATAAAATTTTCACCCACCACCTTCAAGTGTTTCAGATCAACTGTACCATTTAAACTGAGAAAAAAATCCCTATGAACAATGTACCAAAAATTATTCGCTTTCAAAATGTAAAGGATTGAATTTGACAAAATTTGGACACTATTTCAAGAAAACCAATGGTGTTTTGACCAATGCCCATTTGGCATTTTTTTCATAATTTTGAATGTACAGTTGATCTGTAACATTTGAAAGCAGTAGGTGAAAATTTTATGTTTCGAATATTGGTGTTTTGGGGCATGTTTTGGTAATTTCAACGCAAATGGTTGATTTAATCGTTATGAAACAAGAGTACCTTTTTTCTTGTAGAATGAAAAGATGCACTAAAATGATGGACCTGCAGGATCAAAAAGATAACCTCAAGAAAGTTACGCGTAAAAGCGTGATCAAAAAACAGCGCAAGTGGCGCCCTCTGTGAGATACGGTGAAATTGACATTTTCAGCTTATTCTCCATCCCCAAAAACATAGCAATGCCAAATTTCAGTTCAGCAGCTTGATTATTTCGGGAGATGTAGCCAAAATTCAACTTAAAAAGATGAATTTCAACGTCCTCTATCTCAAAAGTTAGGACGTTTACGACATACGTTCATATGAAGTTTTTTTCTTAAAATGAGCCCAAGAATAACCCCCTTAAGTATTAGCATATCATTAAGGAACACCCTGTATAGTCTTTATCAAGCTCTTCTAGGATGGAACTAGGACATTCGGGTCTCAAAAATTATGTAATGTGCAACATGCCAATGTTATGGTTTGCACTTTTCCCATATTCAAATTAATTGTAGTCAAAAAAACTCTAAATCGTTTGGCTAAAATGCCAACTGCATTTTCAACTAGGTACTCTTCTAGCCAGACTTAATCTGTAGTTAAAGATGCTTTGGATGAAGATGGATATGGTTAGAAAATATGTTCTGATAGGGGAAATGCAGCACAACAAAATTATTTTGTTATTTATTCTCGTGTGTTGGTATTAGCTAGAATCTGACATAAGATGACAAAAATATTCATCAATTTCTTCATCAGTGTAAAATAGAACTTGTCGTGAATTAATTCATGAATTTAGTCACAAACTTATTCATGAATTAATTTATGATGAAAACAGGCTTAAGATGTGAAATGAAAGTTTTGTTTGTATATTTTTTGACATTGGCAATCTGATAGGTAGGTATCTGATATGCCAGTTTAGCTATATGTACCTGTTCTCAAAACAATCGATGATAATATTGCGATTTGCAACATCCCGATTCCAAATTGAATGTAAATCCGTAAATCCCCTCCAATATTATGCATCGAAATTGCCTATGGTGTACTCATTGCAGTATTAAACATTTACCTCTTGTTATCCAGGGAGTAGATATGCATGAAGAGCCTGCAAATATTAGCACCGCACTTTGACCCTATATAGACCCTAATTTTCAAAAAATACACGACCTTATTATATATTTTGAAAGTATTACCTACAATATTGAGTATTTCATATTGTATTGTCACCAGAACTAAAGCTGTGTGCAAAAGTTCAGGTCAATCGGATGACTAATTCAGCTTGAAAGATTCGACCCACACATACATAAGGTACATACATATGTACAGGGTGGTTCATTATAAATTGACACCCATCTTAACTTGCTAGTTTTTGAGGTTAGAAAAAAAGTTTTTTTTACAAAAGTTTTAGATACTAATACAAAGTTTTTTGTGACGCTATTGGACCGTGTATACAGTGTGTTCTAGAAAGCCGTGGCAGACATAACTTATGTTTTTTAAATGGAACACCCTATATATTTTTGCATTTTTGAAATCTGCTCATCAAGGCAATTAAAATGATATTAAACTTTCTTGCATTATCTTTTTCCGTTTTTGAAAAATTCCGTTTTCAACTTTTATACTAAATTTATTTAACTCGAATTTGTGGATCTCGTGATAAAGATAGATGATCGATGTAATAACAAAAAATATTTGTTTTAAACAAAAGAGTAATAGAGTGAACCTCCAAAATGTTTAGGAGCCTTTTCAAATTTTACTGATTATATTCTCGAAATAAAGAATTTCAGGAAAATCGTAAAAGCTCCTAAACATTTTGGAGTTTCACTGTGTTACTCTCTTGTTTAAAACAAATATTTTTCGTTATTACATTGATCATCTATTTTTATCGCGAGATCCACAAATTCGAGTTAAATAAATTTAGTATAAAATTTGAATACGGAATTTTTCAAAAACGGAAAAAGATAATGCCACAAAGTTTAATATTATTTTGATTGCCTTGATGAGCAGATTTCAAAAAATTCAAAAATATATAGGGTGTTCCGTTTAAAAAAACATAAGTTATGTCTGCCCCGGCTTTCTAGAACACACTGTATACGGTCCAATAGCGCCACAAAAAACTTTGTATTGGTATCTAAAACTTTTGTTAAAAACTTTTTTTCTAACCTCAAAAACTAACAAATTAAGGGGGTGTCAATTTATAATGAACCACCCTGTGCATACATACATACCTACATACTAACAGGGCAAGTTAAATAAAAGCTTCCATTTTAAAAAACACAACTTTGGTGTTTTCGTTAATTTCGTAACACCCTGAGTGTATACTTAAAAATAGTTATTTCCCTTGATTACAAAGAACTTTAGTACGAAACTTTTTTCCATAGCTACACAAATTCTCGAGATAAGGGGATAGTGCATGATATGTGGGCCGCACCCTGAAGATCCTTCCTACATCATTATAAAAGCTCAATGTTGGTGAAAATCGAATTGCTACGTTTGTTTACAGATATATTCTGGATTTGTTTACAAAGTTACATGCATACATTCCCCAGACTAATGAATAAAGGGGACGAATTTGTTTACAAATTTAAGTGAATTGTTGACAGGCTTAGTTGTTTATTACTATCCCCATGTTTACAAATATTGGTCTTACTGACCTGCCCCAAACATGTTGTCACATTTAAGAGTAACATAATAACTAGTGTTAGATTTAGAATGAAACTCTCACTTATTGTGGCACAACAAGCAAAACAGATATATTGAATTATCAAAATAAATACAAGTATACACGAAATTCAGCGAAGCGGCTGTGTAGCGCGAGCGTATACGATGGAATGGATCCTCGTCCGACCGCAGGCGGCCCGCTGACTCATAAAGTTATTACGCGACGTCCCCAGTCGTTTCTAACACGGCCAATCCTAACGGGAACATCGCTCTCGATGCTCTCAAGTAGACATCCCTTCAGTTGACTCTGCGTCAATGTCTTCTCTTTCCAAAAATGTCTCTAATTCTGGTTGCTCTGTATCTTCAGCACTACAACCAAACAAAATATTCGTACATTTTTATTCTTTTAATCATTCATTTTTTTCGTTAATCGTCAAACACAACAAACGCTCAACACGAGCACAATCAAACAAAAAAAACATAAAACGCCTTTATAATTCAAACAATGAAAAATACAAAGCTCTCAACATTCAGGCAATCACAATGCAAAGCGTAACAATCTTTCAACATTCGAACAATTAAAATTCAAAGCATAGCAAGCTTTCAAATATTCAGATAATTGAAATGCAAAGCGTAACAAGCTTTTAACATTCAAACAATTAAAATGCAAAGCGTAACAAGCTTTCAACATTGAAACAACTAGAATGCAAAGCGTGGCAAGCTTTCAAACATTCAGATAATTGAAATGCAAAGCGTAACAAGCTTTCAACATTGAAACAACTAGAATGCAAAGCGTAACAAGCTTTCAAACATTCAGATAATTGAAATGTAAAGCGTAACAAGCTTTCAACATTGAAACAACTAGAATGCAAAGCGTGGCAAGCTTTCAAACATTCAGATAATTGAAATGCAAAGCGTAACAAGCTTTCAACATTGAAACAACTAGAATGCAAAGCGTAACAAGCTTTCAAACATTCAGACAATTATTAACAACATGTATACAAAGTTGTTGTTTTTTTTTTTTTTTTTTTTTTTTTTTTTTTTTTTTTTTTTTTTTCTAACACGAGCCATAACTGTTACAAAGTTCCTACCTGGATTCAACTTCCATTAGATCAATTAGTTCTGCCATATTCGTTGAAAGCGACCAATCGCTAGGCCAACTCCTTAATTGCTCCTTCGCTGCTTTTGTAATCATTGATTTCCCAATTCTCTTAATTTCATAGCGACCTTCAGGAGTTATATTCACAATTTCGAATGGTCCTTGGAATTCATACTTCAATTTGCCCTGGTGCATCCGGTCATCGCGGTGCATGAGAACAAAATCTCCAACTTTATAGTTTGCAGTATTGCGACGCTTTTCATTTGGTCTGAGGCGGGTTTGAACAGATGTTTTAAGGTTGTCTCTGATTCTGTTGCGGTCTAATTCCAAATTGCGTATAGGTCGTAAGTCGGTGCTAATATTTTTCAGTAAAGATTGGATGAGTGGTGTCGAACCATCTATCCCAATCAAGGCTCTTAGTGGCGTTGTTCCAGTGGATTTTTGGATTGTTGTATTTAACACAAGTTGAATTTTCCATAAACTGCTCGACCATTCTGACCTCACTTTTGTCTCAACTCTAATAAGGTTCATAATGGTTCGCATGTATCGTTCTACCTGTCCGTTCGATCTATGGACATCGGGAGTCGTATAGTGGTATTCAATATTCATAGAATCTAAATATTCTGGTAAGCTTAAGTTCTTAAAGTTTTTACCAGCATCCATTATAATTTTTCCAGGTGTTCCAAAAAGTGAAATAAATGATTGAAAAGCAAGTTTTGTCTCTTCGGCTTTCACTGTCTTTAATGGTAGCAATACACAATATTTTGTGAATGCATCTATGAGTACAAGTACATGCTTGTATCCATCGGTTGTCTCTTCTAATGGTCCCAAACAATCGGCGTGTAGAATTTTCATAGGTTCGGAAGGTTTTGCAACATTGGTCACAAATCCTTGTAAGGGCCCCGATCTTGTTTTCTTTACTGCACACACAAGACAATGCTTGACATAATTTCTTACAAATTGGCGTAAACGGGGAAACCAGAAATGATTTTGAATGGACTCAAGCGTTTTATCGATGCCAACATGACATTGTTCATCGTGGAATATTCTCAGTAGTCCAAGTCGACTCTGACGTGGTACAAATGGTTTTGGGCAAGTACTATTGTTTGGAGTAGTCACAATGTAATGCAGAATTTCATTTTTGACAGTGTAACGAGACTTGTCTAATCGCCCTTCCTTCCAGTCGTCAATCAGTCGCTTAACTTCAGCGTTGCCTCTTTGTTCGATATAGAGCCAACTATGATGTGTTGCCAGGCGTCGGATAACAACGGGGTTGCGACTTAAAAAGTCCACATGTGGTAATGAACTTCCTTTGCGATATACAATACTAAAGTTAAAATCTTGCATGTAGGTCCACCAACGAGCTACACGAGGCAGAATATCTTTTTTTGTCGCAGTCGATTTAATGGCATTGCAATCAGTTACTAGCGTAAACTGAATACCGAGCAAATACACACGGAAGTGTTTTAACGAGTTCACTACCGAAAGAGTTTCTAACTCATATGAATGATATTTCTCTTCAGTCTTTGTAGTTCGTTTACTGAAATATCCGATGACTCTCACATTTCCCTCAAGTTTCTGCAAAAGAACTCCACCATACCCTATGCTGCTTGCATCGGTGTGTAGTTCAGTCGGCAATTCTGGATCAAAAATACAAAGTAGAGGTCTAGATGTCAACTGTTCAATGATATATTTCCTTGCAAGTTCCTGTTCCGTGCCCCACATGAACGGTTCGTTGGCGCGTGTAAGTTTTGTGATACATGCAGTACGGGCAGCAAATTCGGGAATGAACTTGCGGAAATATCCAGCGAGGCCCATAAGCTGACGAATTTGTTTTGTTGTAGTTGGTATAGGTGATTTTTGGAGGGCCTGTACCTTTCGCATACCAGGTCGAATGCCTTCAGCAGATATTTCTCGTCCGAGATATTCAAGTTTATCTTGAAAGAAATGACACTTTTTTAGATTCAAACAGAAACCAGCTTTTCGTAAGGCCTCTAGGACAATTTCGAGCAATCGCAAGTTTTCCTCAAACGTTTCGGACGGAATTAATATGTCGTCTAAATAGACCAGTGCTATCGTATTTCTCAGGTCTCCTAAGGCTTTGTTGACCGCTCTCTGGAAAACAGCTGGCGCATTGGCGAGGCCAAAAGGCATTCGAAGATACTCATAATGCCCGTCCGGTGTAATAAAGGCTGTTTTATGTATGGACTCTGGATCGATGGGTATCTGATGGAAACCCGATGACATATCTAAGGATGTAAAGATTTTCCCTCTTCCGAGCCTGTCCAGCTGGTCATCAATCAGCGGCAGTGGATATTTATCCTTGATAGTATGAGAATTGAGCTCCCTGTAGTCGACACACATTCTAAACGATCCTTCTTTCTTTCTTACCAGTAAAATTGGACTGGCGAACGGCGATTCGCTTTCTCTTATGATATTGTTCATCATAAGGTCGTCAACTATGTCTCTAACAATTTTTCTTTCATTCGCTGGTAATCGGTAAGGGTTTCGGTTAACCACAAAATCATCACGCAACTTAATGTGCATGGTGGCATTATTTACACGAGAAACAGCATTTCCAGAAGCCACCGTGCTGTCGAAACGGGAAAGAAGACTCAATAGACTCTGTTTATAGGCATCTGGGACGTCGAGAGTACAATCAAAGGAGCTTGGCATTGTACATAAAATTCGTACAATCTTATTACGAATAATTTTACTTCCTGTGTGGTCTGTAATACAAGCGATATCGGGATCCTCATATAAGTTTCGTCCAATAAGTAAATCGTATTCAAGAAAATCATCAGGCACGATGACAAATACCAAATTTGTAATAACATCAGCCACCTCGAAAACAGCCTCGAACTCTCGATTAGAAGTGAAACTACCGGGAAGAATTCCGGTGATAGTGAGATGACATAATTGGATTTTATGTTGGAATCGAGGAGTGTGTCTCTGTGCTATTAGTGATATATCAGCACCATTATCAATTATACCTGTGTAAGGTATACCATCAACTTGTACTTTAACGGGGACGGCTTCATTCCCGCTACTACAAAACTTAACACTTTTACGTTTCTCGATGCCTTGTTTGATAAAACAGCGATCAGATTCGTGACCGACTTTTGCGCAAAATGAACAAACTGAATTAGTAGATGTTGAAGTACTGGGTTTATTGATCATTCGTTTGTCGTTATGTACATTCTCACGGCAGTCTTTCTGCATATGACCGGCCATTCCACATTTGTAACATTTAATAGGCCGACGCCTGACTTCTCCAAACTGACTTTCTCGAAGGCGTTTGCGGGGCGGCTCCCATGAGTCTACTAATTTCTTATCAGTGTGTTGTGCGGCACTCCGTTTAGGAACAGTCCCCAAAAATGAAATAAGTTCAGATAGTTTCTTAAAATTTTGATTATTGGCGGTATTCTGTACATCACGCTCTTGAATGCCATGAATAACGAGCTCAACGAGGTCCACTTCGTCCCATTGCACACGGAGATTCCGAAGTAAACTTGCCTTCTCAAAGACGTAAGCATCATACGTGTTACAACAGTCGCTATTATAGTGGGCAGCTTCCGACAGTAATCGACCAAGATTCTTTTTGGGAGGAAATGCCTCCAAAAAATCCCGTTGAAATATCTCCCAATTTTTTATATCCGGCGACCATGTGTTAAACCATGTTTTGGACACTCCAGTCAGGAAACGACCTAACCTTACAATCACTTGCTGATCTGACCATTCAAACTCATTTTTAATACTCGCAACTTCAGTTAACCATTTTTTTGCATCTGTCAAACCCGGACGAAAAACTGGCAAATCAACTTGCTCAGGCGTAGTTCGAGATGATTTGATCGCTTTTACCAACTCCGATATAAGCCCTTCCATTTTGACACTATAAAAAACGTACCTTAACAAATGCAATCAAAAATGTAAATGCTATTTTTAACAGAGATCGTAAAAAAAAAACTACCCAATGACCCATGTTAAAAGGATTAGCGGTTTTATACAATATAATATGTTCAGGTAGCAACGCGAAATATGACCTGTGGTTGAACCCGATAAGTTCAAAATCTAAAAGATGTAGTCTAAAAACGCCTCTATTCGGAGTTTGTTTACTTTTTTTTTTTTTTTTTTTTTTTCTTTGGACAGAGAACAAAGAAACTACTATTTATTGCTTAAGTAGCACAATGGATATTCCGAAAATTCAAATGCTAGATCAAAACAGTTACTAAACTACTCTGCTACGTAAAAAGATACATTATGTAAACCAATCTTACAAAGTATTATCATAAATTTACTCGAACGGCTTAAATTACTTTCTGGAAACAAAAATGCTAGTTCTACTCGCATAAAGTTTTACTTCAACGGAGTAGCAAGGCAAGTACGTACTTTTTCCGAAGGCTTTCATAGTAAACCATTCAAAAAGGTAGTACAATTTTCTTTACTTACTGTGAAATCGTGGACGAGGGCGAATCGCACTTCCGATGTTAGATTTAGAATGAAACTCTCACTTATTGTGGCACAACAAGCAAAACAGATATATTGAATTATCAAAATAAATACAAGTATACACGAAATTCAGCGAAGCGGCTGTGTAGCGCGAGCGTATACGATGGAATGGATCCTCGTCCGACCGCAGGCGGCCCGCTGACTCATAAAGTTATTACGCGACGTCCCCAGTCGTTTCTAACACTAGGAATATCATAAATAAAACCGTCAATTTCTTTAGTAGATGCATTGAACGTAAAATTGCCCACACTTATAAAATTCAGGCGGAACAGTAAAGTAAAACAACCTTTTCGTGTTCAAGAAAGATTATGTAGCTGTTTTATTATTGACAAAATGGATATAGTAGAGAACACCCATTACTTTTCGCTCTAATCGGCAACGTTGCGGCAGTTTGACAGGGACCAAAGTTAGCGCTTGCTCAAATTGTTTGTTTTCCATTTTGTTTGTTTTGGTTTGTGCGTCGGTATTTGCTTAGTTTTACCAGAAAACAAACGCTAAAATCGAGTTTTTCGTGCGGTTCCAAGTTTAAAATATTAAAAAATGGTAAAAAGGTGCCTTTCCTCTAAAGTGAAAAAAGAGAATATTTCGTTCCATAGGTAGTATTTGTAAATACATTTATCTCTTTCTAAAGCGAGAAGGTTCAGCTTACTGTTTACATCTGTATATACACGCTAGGTATAATGCGGTGTCCCCATTATTCATTAGTCTGAGATACATTCAAGTCGAGTTAATAAAATAATGTTAAAGTATAAACTAAAGCTACAATTTGTAAACAAAGATTCGAATAAAGATTTGCCCCCCCAACACGGGCGTAGCCAGGATTTAGTTTTGGGGGGGGGGGGGGTTAGTTTGAGAAGTAAATAAAACAACAAAAATATACTTACATGAAATTTAATATCTATATATTCATCCGAAAAACTACGACATATTTATAAAGTTCTTAACTTTAAATGAAATGGATAAATTAATTTCGTTCCTCTGCGCTAAATCTAAAACCATTAAAGAAGAAATCTTCGGCTTTTTCTTTTAAATATATCCACTACTTCATCTGCATGAATTTCTGTTCCATAGTGAATGTTCATTAGAGCCAAACCATTAAGTCTGTTTTCACTTGTAGTGTTTCGTAAATAGTTTTTCAGTCTCCTTAGGCTCGAGAAAGACCTTTCTGGGGTAGCAGTGGATACAGGAATGGTAGCCAAGATTTGTAGTAATGTGTAAATATTAGGATAAAGGTTTTTATCGCACATATCTAGGCATTCCAAACTAGATTTCGGGGTAGGCAGTCTTCTTATCAGCATGCAAGGTAGCTGAAGCTTTGATAGCTAAATCCAAATTTGTTTCTTTATTAGAAGCCCCTTGACCTTGACTACACCACTTTTTCCAGTAGTCCATACCTTTCAGTTTATCACCCTTCCTTTTTTTCCCCTCCATTTTTCGACAGTAATAATAATTCACGTATCTATCCTTAACAAGGTCATCGAATAACAGCGCACTAAAATTACTCACTTACACGGTACACTTAATTCTCTTCACTATTCGTTCACCACTTTTCACTTTTATTCGCTTCGTGTTCGCATGGAACAATACTGCCGTAAGCGCGGTCACGCGCCGCGGCGCCGCTTATATAGCAGCCCAGTAGCCGTCCAGAAACTTCCACGAACTTCCACAAAGTTCCGCTGATTTCGACCGAGGGGCGTGGCGAATAATCGAGAAACAACGCAAAGTGTCCCTACAATACAAAATAGTTCGGCGGCAACTGCGTCTGCCTCTCGTCAAAAGATGGCGCTAGGTGCTACTATTACTACATATATTCAAACGTAATAATAATTTAACTCTTCACTCCTCGTATTTTTTCGGTATAATATTAGGTAATATTTTGCTTATTTTGGGAGGGGTTTGAACCCCCGAAACCCCCCCCCCCCTTGGCTACGCCCGTGCGCTAGGTATAATGCGGTGTCCCCTTTATTCATTAGTCTGAGATACATTCAAGTCGAGTTAATAAAATAATGTTAAAGTATAAACTAAAGCTACAATTTGAAAACAAAGATTCGATTACAAAGATTTGCCCCCCCAAGTTGTCTGAAACAAAAACTTGCATATATCATAGGCGTCTCCAATTTAACTTTTAATCTCCTTTTCTCGTCTGCTAATCGGCGGGTAAGGCCGAATCGATGGAGGAGCACCAGGCCGGGAATGGACGGGGACACATGTCTCCCTCCCGCGATAAATGGACAAAACTTCGGGGAGCATTTTTTATCTCGACGCAATTAAACTTGGTCCATTTTATTGCCCCCTTTTTACAAGGTGGTTGATCACTGTCACGACACCATATTATCCCTAATTCTTTTCGCACGTTTTTCCCACCGTAGTGTCTCTAAACGGCTGCGCGTATGGCGCAGAAATTAATAACAAAATACAACAAAATTAATTACTTCACTTTTTTTAAATCGGGTGGCCCTGTTGACCGTTCAACTGTTTTGAGGTAATCCCATCGCACACTTGACTTGCTAGGTGCCTTTAAAATATCTATTTTGCTCCAACTTTGGCACCCTGCAGAATGGAACTCCCTGCATATTTTTTGTTCAAATTTGGTATGTGGGGATTTTGGTGTGTTCTGATTAATGCTGTGATGTCCGCTTGAAAGGCTTTTAAAAACTGATTCTTTTGACCTTCTTACCATTTTCAAATTGTAAATCCAGGGCCGTCTACGATTTTTATTATACCCCCGATTTTCTCAAAAACCGTTTAGCGATTTTTTATTTACATAATCTGATTCCGCAGCGTTAATCAAGACATGCCAAACCAAAACTACGGAAGCCAAGATGGGCCACACCATTATTTTATTTTTATTGAAAAAGTTACGACTTTTAAAGTCGAAGTCCGACTTTGAAATCAAAATTCCGACTTTAAAGTCGAAATTACCACTTTATACTCGAAATTTCGAGTTGAAAGTCGGAGTTCGACTTTTAAAGTCGAAATTTCCAGTTCAAAGTCGGAATTTCTAGTTCAATAAAAATAAAATATTGGTGTGACCCTTCTACGCTTCCGCACAAAACACCCATATACCAAGTTTGAACAAAAAATATACAAGTAGTTCCTTTCCGCAGGGTGACAAATTTCATGATTGGCATTTTGTAAAAAAATACTTATTTTTGTGTTTATTTTTTTTCAATAATTCCAGAGCAGTATAAAGTTTTTTTTGAGATGTCCTAGAGAAAAATACCCTGCACATTTTTGTAAACACTAAAAAATAAAATGAAACACTATTGCTACTGCTAGATGCTAAAAGTTTTAATTATTATAATAATAACTTATAAGATAGTAGGTAGTTGTTTTGTTTTGTTTGTCATGAAAGATGTAATAATAGATCCATTTTGTTCAACGGCACAAGGTCTACCTGTCAACTTTTTTAATGTTTCTTATTAGTTCCTACTTTTTTTCGGTCCGTGTACACATAATAAATTGTGTGTTTAATTTTCTTTTTAGATATATGTAAACAACTGATATTATTTAAAATATATGGTAAATATGACTGTAAACTGGCAAACGGTTCGAGTAGATAATATATAATAATATAACACAACATATATAGGGTGTTTCCTAAACATGCGGCAAAAATTAAAGGGAATATTCATTGGGTCAAATAAACAATCAAGGGACAAAATAGTAATACCTTTAGTTGTTCTATTAAAAAAAATCTGAGATTGTAAAAAATCGTTTTTTTTTACTTTATAACACCATTCATTGCAATTCTGTACATGGTTATATTAACTTTTTTTATTTTGACCCAAGGAATATTCCCTTAAAAATTTTCGGCATGTTTTGGAAACACCTTGTATATTTCAATTGTTTTTCTCAGGAACTATTGAAAGTAAGGGGACCCAGCATTATACTTTCCAAAGTGAGGCCTATTCTTTCCTCATTCTAATGGTATCAGTGATGTCAAGAATGTCATTTTATTGGAGAATCTATGAATATAACAGGTACTTTGATTGTTAGTAAAAATTAATAATGATTTCCATGATTTCTAAAAATTAGACTTGACAATTTTGTGTCTGCAAGTGCAGAATATGGCAACTGTCAAATGAAACAAATTTATTTTATAGTTGAAATTGATTTCCAGCAATTATTTCCACGAATTTAAGTAATAAGTATGGTAAGTGGTAAGTTAGTGCCGATTTTGCTTATTTAAGAATTTGTCGCTATTGCACCTTGTTACCAGGTTCCTCAATCCATTTGTAATATGTACTTGAACTTTCTTGACATGTTGAATGTATCTACCCAAGGAACTTTCGGGATGGACTAATAAGATTAGGTCTAGTAGTTCTAATCATGTAGTTTTTCTGGGTATTAATTATAAAATGTTTGTAATTTGATTTCTCTCCCAAGGTACCTCATAAACTTAAAATAAACTTGTAGTCGTAGATAAAAACTCTTTAAAAAACGACCTGACTGAAGCTACCTGTTTAATAATTTAAAATTTACGAAATACGATTTTTCTTTTGAACTACCTACTTATACGTAATGCCCACGTAATGGGAATTGTAAGATTACTAAAGGTGATACAAGAAATTGACACATCGGAGTATCTGGATGTTAGAAAACTTAAAAATTGTGAATTATGATGGGAAATATTTTGCCTGGCATTGGAATGTCACATAAAACCTGATGGCAGTTGGACACTGGCATATAACATAACCTTGTACCAGCCCCTTTGTGGTCTCCTTGGAGTCTACAAAAAACAAACTTCCCCTCAAGGCTTCACTTTTCGTATGTGATTCCCTGGTTTTGCTCATCAGTGCATTGAGATCGTAAGGAAATCTCCTATACACCTTTCATGGCTATCATTTTTTTCTAGGTACAAAATTGAAAAAAGTTAAGGGGGTGAGCAATCTTTAAATAATAATCCTGTTTATACACAAAAAAACTGGGTCCCATATCGGCACTAACTCCCTTTTGTAATCGTCCAATTGGAATACGTACCAAAGTGTGAAAGAGCGAACAGTATGAAGTGAAAAGTTCGAAGTTCGTCCGCGATTTGCTATTCAATGGCCCTTTCCGCAGATAAAAACCCGTAATACTGCAAAAACGGCAGTTCGGTGACGGACGGACGACGGGATGGGGCGCATAACATAATCAGGGCCGAATTTGCAATTGGGCACGTAAAAAAATCGACGGAGGGGGAGAAAATTCGGAATAAGGGACAAAAAGGGAACGTGTCGGGCGGTCTTTTTTGCCGGCGGGGCTCCTTTTTAACAACGTGCTGGGATGATTGATGTTGCCGAGCGTGGGAAAGTCCGAAACAGCGCTCCGACATATTCGCGCCTATCGCGGACAAAGAAATGTCTGCGGTTTTTCTAATAACGCATTTCTCCGAAGTTATGTTGGAAAAAGATATTCAATGGGGTACTTGACAATATTTTTAATTGCTCTAAAATCGCACTCAGTTTACAGTAGATGCGCCAACATAACACGTAATAAATGAAACAACGGCTTTTAACCCTTATTTTTTTATGATAATTAAAGACAAAGTTGCACAATTTTGGTCAGGCTGAGATCTACAGTTTCGTCGTTCTATTGTCCAGAACGCCAAACTTGGCAACTCTGTGCCTCTCAGGAGAAACGGAACTGTAACGGTGCCCGTTTGCAATCATTCGTGGAACAAAGGCAAATTGCAGTTTTCTATTCAAGTATCTCCAGCTTGCCTATGAATATCTGTTACTTAATGTATTGAAACCTTTGAGCTTTAACTAACGCAATTGCACACACAAATTTTGTCACATAAAGACTTTTTATTACGAATTTGTTCCGTATATTGACTCCTCTATATCAAAATGGTGTCTGTTTATGCTGCACACGCTGGAAACTATATCCTTCAACTCTCAAGTAACACTTTAGTTAAAATATCTGTATACGGAACATACTATAAATATTCAGGTACTAATAATGGGGGAAATATTCGCGTATTTGGCAACGTTACCCGCCCACCTAGGCATCTAACCATATTCATATATCCACATGTCATCTAACACGTATGGTTTTCTGATCGGCAGATGACATCTAGTGATGACAACTGTCATTCCGTATCTCGCTACATCAAAATATTAGTAGTTAATATCTGTGCCATTTATTATTGTTTGTTATTGATATTTACTATTATGTATTGTTTGCGGACCTAGTTATCGTGTTGATAGACGTGTAAGGTAAGGTATCATGGACATGGACCCTGAAAGGACAATCCGTAATTTGCCGAAATTGGATGCTGTTAGCGTCCGCCGAAATCCATGGGATAAAACTG
The DNA here is from genome assembly GCA_963920635.1 of Pseudeuparius sepicola. Lineage (NCBI taxonomy): Eukaryota > Metazoa > Arthropoda > Insecta > Coleoptera > Anthribidae > Pseudeuparius > Pseudeuparius sepicola. The sequence continues at coordinate 16,430,693 of OY987298.1, forward strand.
CAAAGGTTTGTACCTACGTTGATGTAAGAATACAGTATTATGAGTTATTAATAAAGAGAGAACCTCGGCCTAGGGACCATCTTGAAGGCGCGTTTATGAAGACGCCATAGTGCTTAGAAGTACTGAGCCCGAATTCTTGACTTTAGGCCCAACCTAGCCAAAAAAATTACAGAAAAACGATTGAATAAGTATTTACGAAAAAAACCCTTCTTGGCTAAAATCGTCGATGGAGGAAGGAATCAATCAACGCTAAAAGTGGTTTCACGGGTCATCATAAGTCTGGGAGTTTGAGGTTAGAATTTTGAAATTTCAACTTTCCTTGCAACTTTCACTGCCGAATAAGGTTATGTCTCAGAATACTTCAGTGGTATCGCTATGTTGCCAAATTGCCGTTATAAAACACTTGTGAGTAAGTGCTTTCCCGCCAAATTCCAAAGAAAGTCTAATAACTTGCTAATTACGTAAATATATATATTTAAATAATCCTAGGGTCTTAGGCAAGTGTCCAGGAATTGTTTTATCAAGTTTGTAAAATTTAGTTAAGTACCTTATTATTAAAGAGAAAGAGGCGGAGGGGCGGGGTAGCACCATCGACCAGAGTCGATGGGAATAAATTATTGTTTTTAACTGTACGTTTATCACTCTGTAACTTTTCTATTATGCATTTTAGGGCCCATGTTTATAGGAAACTTTTTGTTCAAAATGACATTTTCTATCTGTCACATTACGTTGGTACCATAATTTAGAAAAACCTGTATATACAGTGTGACCCATTTGTTTTGGGGTCAGTCTGTAAAAAGTGTATCAATCGTGCGATTTGGCTGATTTTTTTTTTAAATTGTAGAGCTCGATGAACTGCACATTTTGAACAAAAATTGCCTGGTTCGCATAAAATCCAAAGCCTACTATGACCGTTTTTATGAGCAAAATTTTAAGAAACCATATTAGCGTTTTTTTTTTGAAAAAATCTGTGTGCGCCAATGGATTGAGCACCCCTCGAAATGGGTATGTACAAAATTTCATCAAAATATTTCAAGTAATAACGATTTTGTAGAAAAATTAAAAATGCAGCCAAGGTACGTCTTTATTTTCAAAAATTCAAAGTTGGCCATGGAAAATAATTGAATTGTTTACTTTTATTAAGTGTCAAACTGTCTAAATTGAGTTCAGAAATTGTTTGTGCTCAATACAATTAATTATCATAATTATGGAATATTTAAGCATAAGAGACAAAATAGAAATTGTTCGACTCGTGGGCGACAACGAAAATTTTATAATTTTAATTGTTTTTATGTTTTGTGTTTATAAGCATAAGGTTGTATTATTACAATTCAATTATTTTCCATGGCCAACTTTGAATTTTTGAAAATAAAGACGTACCTTGGCTGCATTTTTAATTTTTCTACAAAATCGTTATTACTTGAAATATTTTGATGAAATTTTGTACATACCCATTTCGAGGGGTGCTCAATCCATTGGCGCACACAGATTTTTTCAAAAAAAAAACGCTAATATGGTTTCTTAAAATTTTGCTCATAAAAACGGTCATAGTAGGCTTTGGATTTTATGCGAACCAGGCAATTTTTGTTCAAAATGTGCAGTTCATCGAGCTCTACAATTTAAAAAAAAAATCAGCCAAATCGCACGATTGATACACTTTTTACAGACTGACCCCAAAACAAATGGGTCACACTGTAGATATCATATGATAATAGTTATTTATGTACCAAGGCACTGAAGTTCAATTTTGTATGACTCATGTGGAATTTAGTTGCCGAGGCCTCTGCCCGAGGCAAATAAACCACACGAGTCATAAAAAGAACTTCAGTGCCGAGGTACATATTATATATTTTTTGAAATCGGAAAAAAATTGTTTTATTAGGCAAGAAAATAATCGTATGGGATCACCCGTCCATGAACCAACTACGCGCGGCGTTGCTTGACTTTGACGATCGCTCTCCTATAAGTCAAGTATGACAAGACACGACGCCTTCGAACAGAAAAACCAAACTGCTGCTTGTTGTGCAGCCTTCATAACAAATCTATTGATATTCAAACCTACTGAAAGATTGCGGCGCTATTGGTAACAATTTCGCAATGTGTACGAAAAGTTAAATGGGCCTTTATTGGCCGGGTTTTAAATATTTGGTCACTTTTGACGGGCGATGGCTCCGCGTCTGACGTTTGATGTTTACATCTCGCCAAGGCCTACTTGTTGAAAAAATCGTACGATAATGGACTACTTCAGTGCCGATTTCTGAGCTTTTAATGACGATTTTGGGACACTTCACTGCCGATTTCAAGAAAATAGTTTTATTAACTTATTATATTGTTTGCTTTACGTCTGTATAGAAAACGGGCGAGTCAAGTCAGTTAATTTCTTTACTTTTTTCTATATTGTTCCCTATAAATTATTGTAAACGAAAAACAAACAACAAAACGTTCATGAAAAAAATATTTAAAAGAAAAGGGCTACTTAAATATCTAAAAAAGGTATGTTCGCTACATTAAAATATATACCGGGCGTCGCGACGCAGGGTGTTGTTTCAAAAAATTTAAAATTTAGTTGCGATCTAACATTTATTTGGTCCCATTTATCGCCAAGGAACCAGATTTTTTTCGCTTTTCGTTTGCCCATAATCGGCCTGGGATGCTGGGTTTGAGTGACCCTGTACAAGATAGTGATTGGGGTCGAAATCTCTTGCTTTCTTCTTATTTGTGTAGTTTTTTATAGAGTGTTTCTTCATGTCGTCAGGAATGCACAAGGAAAATATGCTGGAACCGATGACTAATTTGTACAGCAAAAATTTGTTGGATATTGTCACAACTGAGTGCCTTCACACGGGGCCTCTACCATGTGTCGCACTGCTTGTGTTTGCCGGAGGGTTGGACTGACCCTTACGGCTTGCCGGGATCACTGGGTGCGGGAGTCGCGAAGCGCAGATTGAAGAAGACAGCAGGTACAAAGTAGGGTGATGTTTATTCTTCCACTCACAGATATGCCTCTAACAGTATCTGGACCGTGGCGGGGGTAGCGCGGACTGTGGACCGACGCGACCGATAGTACGTGGAAGTGACCGGGGCGCGAGCTGCGCCCTTGACCCGACGCGACGGCGGGGTGCCGCTGCTGACCCACTGACGACTTCAACAGTGCTCGGGGCGCTGTCGTCTGCCTCTCGGAGGCCGACCTGAACACTGAGGCTACTCAATCGGGGTCCATTGCCAGGTGAGACCAGGGCCGTGTTAAGGTAAAAATTTGCCCGGGGCAAGTTCTTTTTTTGGCGCCCTCCCCCAAATCAAAATTAAATAAAATATGTATACGAAAATCTTTCTTTAACTGTACACCAGAAATGATATTTCTTAATTTGGTAATACAAGGTTGGCATAATTTATTGTTTTGGGCGCCTCCAGGGGCGTGTTTAGCATGTCTGGCAGAAATGTCAGTTCCTGTGACAGAGGGCTAACCTTAACCTTGATATTATATGGTTCTATATATACTTAATTCAAACACAGAATCTATAATTATAGCCTTTTTCTGTGCTTCAAAGAACAGAGTTTAATGTTAATTTCTATCTACTGAAAATTAGAATTCGTGCGCGTCAAACGTAAATTCTATTGATGACGGTCCTTTCCTCTGTTACCTATCAATATTATCAATATGGCCGCCGCTTACGGAATTCTAGGGACATTAAGTATTTACCTGTCACAATCTAGTGTACAGTTAAAGAGCGATTTTAGTTTAGTTACATATTTTTCATTTATAGGTATGTACTTCACAAGAGCAAATAACTTTTAATTTTTACATTTTATTTTGCACCAGAAAGCAGAACCTCATACCAGAAAGAACATTTTTACAATTTACAAGATACGAAAATTTGCCACAATAGAAACGACCAGGTTTCTACGTTTTTCTAAACACAGTGTGTGATTGTTTTTTTACGTTTGCCATTTGCCATATCTATTCAAATTCAAGTTCAACAAAAACAGTCAAAAACAAGTCTTCATTAAAACAGGGTTTCCTTAGATGCCACATGCGAAATCATCGTCCTAGAAAAATAAAAGTCGGTAAGTAACTGAAAAATTAAAAAATGTTTAAATGTTTTTTTTAAGCAGTAAATTATTACTACTAGCCCCTTTGTTGATTTTGGCGCCCCCTTGAATAGGGCGCCCGGGGCGAACACCCCCTTCGCCCCCCCCCCCTTAACACGGCCCTGGGTCAGACCACCGAGGGTGGTCAGTGATCAAGTAGCTGCTAATAAGCGATGCCCAGCTTGTGGCTGGTGCCGAATTTATACTAGCAGATTTTGCCAACTTAGCGTTTGGACTTCGATCTGTCTAGTGTTTATCTTATTGAACAATACTTGTATGTTTTGTTATTGATTGTCCCCTGTATTTATAAATTTGTATAATGTTATCTTTACTTGTTATGATTTAGTAGAAATTAGTAGAATGGTTTGGTCATCGGTCCACAGATGTCACTTTGTTGACAATATAAGGAAAAAAATGAATATTTGCAAAGCATGTGGAAAAGAACTTTGTAGGAATCAAAGCTTCCTGCTTCTACTGGAGTTTGCTGTGTTTGGTAAATGTTGGACTTTTAGATACCTAGCGTTCCGAGGGAGATTAAGCGACTTCCGTGTTATTTCCTTGGTCCCTCATTTTTGCGTTAAAAAAGTTCACGCATTTGACCTCGGAATGCTCGCAAGTACAAAACATAAATTTTAAAAAAGAAAAAAAATCTTTTCCCTGGCTTCGGTGACGCATTGCTAGAGGCCCCCTTTATTTTTCTAAAATAAATTGGTCCCTTGCAGGTTTTCGGAAGGGTGGGGTGGGGTGAAACCATCAAGTCTAAAACCTCCCTTGTTATGCCAGCGGCCGTTTCCCTTTACCTGTCAATCGCATGTGAAAGTGGAGGACATAGGAACCCCGCCCACTTCGACCTCAAATTACCGACGACAAATGAAGGTCGCCCTTTGTGCCCAACAAATGAACGTCGTCAGCTTAATGAAGTGGCCGGATACAAAGCCTCGGAGTTTGCAGTTTTTGTCTTTTTTTTCTTTCCTAAGGGGGGCGACTATTATTACCTACTATTTAGAAACTAACAAATAGTTTTCCAATAAGAATGATATAATTTTGAAACGACATGGTAATCATGGTAACAAGGTCGTACCAGTCACTATTTGTCGTTTATGTTCAGTCACAACATTCTCAGGCTTACAAGCCCTGTGAAAACATGTGGCAACGCCGCAGCGGGACGGTTCAACGGCTTTATGCAGTATAGAGCAGTCTGCATTTTGGCTTCGTTTATCTTTTCTAATAAATGTGCAACCCTCTTTTTAATTACAATTAGATACGTTTGTGAACTTTGTTTCAATAATTGGGTACCTAAGTAACTAGGTACGTTTGTTTAACAGACAATAAAAGCAGTAACAAGTAACAAAATATACATAGAAATATAAGTATTTATAATAAGTACGATTCCTGGTGTGGATAGGTACATTTTCGAAATATAATATGGTAAATTTGGGCAAATAGAGGGGACTGCATTTTGTTGAAGGTCGAATTTTTCGCAAAGTGCGCCATCAGGCAAATTATGATTACTTACCTATCTTCCCTTATGGTTAAATTTTCATAAAAATACAAACAACAAGCGAACAGAAGACATCATGTTGTGAAAGAGAGTAATCTCTTCTGATTGAAATGGCAGTTAGGGTCAATTTCATGATACATTCAACTAAATTATCTTTAACATTAGGTAAAGAAACTTTTGCAACAATACTAAACAATGGTTGGATTGTTAGAAAGCTCCTTTCATTTTAAAGGGTACTTTAGTTTGTCTATGCAATTGGCCCTTAATCATTGTATTCTTAAATTTTCGCCCTTTGGAAAGCCCAAAACGAATACAAGTTGACCGCTTGCCGTCAAGCAAAGAAAACCTATCTACTTTAAGTTATTATTACGATTTGACTTATAGCCAAGTATATAACTAAGTTCTAGCTTTCCTCGACGGTTCTAGGCATTTTGAGACTTGAAATTGTAAAGGCACGATTCCCCACTTCGAACTTTTAGAGAAATGTTTCATTTTTTCCACAAACAAAACAAATTTATAAAAAAGATGTCGCCAGCACTTCGGGCTGTCTGTTTCCACCCAGAGACACACTGCCTCGTCGTAGCAATCTGGCGACGATAGCACTTGCCGCACTACACAAATTAATTCTGGTAAATTTCTTGTAAAATCAACTGACAGGGAGTGACAGGCCACGCCGCGCAGACCCGCAAGTCATGTTGCCAGCTTTCTCAACGTCAGGGCTTTCCTAGAGCCGGCTGTGGTTCAGAACACTCACACTGGCCGTTATTAGCATTTGCGCAAAAAGCCTAATAATTGCCATTGTGATAAATATTTCTAAATAATTTTTGCCTCAAAATGTGAGTAATTACTTAGATTAAAATTTGTATTGACCAAAATTTAAAATTATGCGTGTTGCTCGCTACAGATCGAAAAAAGCCATTTTATGGGTCAAAATGTTGAGTCACCACGCTTGCTGCTTGGAGGGATCTTAATTTTGCGAAAAACGTTTTCAGATGAAGCTCATTTTTGGTTAAGTGGATATGTTAACAGGCAAAATTGCCATTTTTGATTTGAAAAAAAAAATCGACAACAGATTTACGAGAAGGCTTTGTATCCGCTAAAGGTAACTGTATGGTGTGGCTTATTGCGCATGTCACACGTCACACTGCTCATGAAACTATCGACGTATTGCAAGAAAAGTTTGACGAAATGATACTTTCTAAGAATGCAACTGTTCACTGGCCGCCAAGAAGCTGTGATTTAACTCCTTTAGATGACTTCTTCTGGGGCTATTTGGAATCTAAGAACTATGCAAACAGATTGAACATTGAAAGCTGCATTCGTCGAATTCGCTTGTGTAGACGAAGTCGAGGTGGACATTCAAACGATGTGTTATTCAAAACATAAAATGTTATCGACTGTACTTTAAGATATAATATAAAAAGCTTAATTGTATCTAAAATATATTTTTTTTTATTTCATTTCAAAATCATATCATCCCTATTGGAAAAATCTTTACCTATAGCAATTTACTTAAACTAATGTGCCTTACTGTTTTCGTAGGGTGCAATTGTTACGAACGAGAACAAGTAATTTGCCGAACATAATATCTTTGGCTAGATTTAATTTCAATAAACGGGTAATTTTACATATTGCAACCCACCGAACATTAAAAACATTGGATTATAATAGTTAGAGAGAGTGTCTGTAACTTAAGAAACGTGTCCTTGTTTGTGGAATACCTAGATGTGACTTATTTTAGTATTATGTGAAATAACGGTACGAGATGGATTTATATACCGCGTTGTTGTTAATTAAGTTTTTGGTGGCATTGAAAAGTTGGCATCTCATGTATGTGTTAGTGGAAAAGGCGATATTGACGGTATTGTATCTCGCCAATACAGTCAACCATCAGGTAAAAAGTGTCATTTTCAAAAATGTATTTTTTTGTTTGTTTGTGAATATTTTGTAAAATTTTAATTTTAATCCAACCAAAAAGTGGAATTTTGAATTAAAATTGTTCACATTAAATTTTCAGGGATAATATAACAAGTGGTGTGCGTATGTAATATCACAAGTGCCGGAAATTGTATAGATAATTTTTTCGAAAGCGCTATTTTGCCTAGAAAGATCACGAGTACATATAAATTGGTCTTTTATTTTCTGATGAAACCCCGAGAGCGAAGCTCGTGGGATTTTATCTCGGAAAATAAAAGCCCAATTTGTACGAGTGATTTTGCTAATAGGCAAAATAGCGCTTGAGAATAAAAGTATTTAGAAAAATTTCCGGCACGAGTGGTGTTTGTCGAGATTACTTCACAAATACGATTTAATAATTTCTGTATTAATTTTTTCTATGTTTACCTTTCCAAAACGACTCATTTTGAACGAGTTTATTGACAGCTTCGACTGTAGTGTTCGAGTAAACAAACATGACGCTTGGATATCCAAGGCAAATGCGATTATACCTACACCCTGTTAGCGTTGATTTATTCTCTGAATGTGTGTCATAAATTTCAACGGAGACGGGGGTCTAATAACAACAATATAGTAATGTAAATGTTATATAAATTCATTGATACAATGCTTAATAATATCGCAACATAATTTATAAGCTGCATAATTTAGAACAGTGTAAAGCACACCAATTTTAAGAAGTACGTGTGTGTATCGAACAGATTCGCGGTTGCTAAGCAACGAAGTGATAATTGCACAAGTGGTATTACCGCTTTGCTTTTGCACAAGTGCAATTATTATCGCTAGCAGAGGCATATGATTGGTTGGAATTTTATGGAAGGAGCTACCTTATTGGATGCAAGCAGTATGAGGGAAATAATCGATAATATACCTTTTGTTAATTTTACGAATTATAATCCTGCTGCGCAGACGTGGTATTTTCTTAGCACTGATATTATAATGAGTAATAAATTAACAAAAGGTATTAGGTATCTATTATTTAGCATACCAAGAGTTGTATTTAAAATAAGAATTTAACAACTGCAAATAGTTTAATAATTATTCAGTGTGTATGTGACCATAATTTATCAACCCAACTTCTTAGGAATAAATTAACTACAAGAATTATAAAGTAAATATTTCCCGTCTTCGAAAATGTAATTTAAGAAATGAAAATAAAAAAGCAGCCACAATCGGGATTTGAACCCAGGACCTCTTCCACGCAAAACGAGAATCATGCCTTAACTCTAGCCCATTGAGGTCAGATGATTGTACTTAGCTAGCCGTATATAACTTTAATTACCATGCTTAAAAGCTTTTGGTTCTGATTATGTTTTTGTGCTAATAGATATTTAGATAACCTTCAATGGGTTAACTGAAAACATATCTTCTAGTCCTATATTAAATTTGGTAATGTGAAGAAGTTATCGGGTTATTAGTCTTAGCTGCCACAATACTGGTTTAGCGTAACTAGGACGTAACTAAGAGAGCAGAATTTCAACCATGATTTCCCTCATACTGCTTGCATCCAATAAGGTAGCTTCTTCCATAAAAATCCAACCAATGATATGCCTCTGCTAGCGATAATTTTCACTAGTGCAATTACCGGTAATTGCACTTGTGCAAATTATCACTTCGTTGCTTAGCAACCGCGAATCTGTTGGATACAAACACGTACCTACTTCTTAAAGTTTGTGTGTTTCACACTGTTCTAAATTATGCAGCTTATAAATTCAATGAATGAACAGAGAAAAAATCCCTCGAGCTTCGCTCTCGGGATTTTATCAGAAAATAAAAGCCCAATTTATACTCGTGATCTTTCTAGGCAAAATAGCGCTTTCGAAAAAAATTATCGATAAAATTTCCGGCACTAGTGATATTACATACGACTATTTCCCTCATCTTAATTTCCACCAATCACAAATCCGCAATTTTAAATGACAAATAATGGTTTCTATAGATGGAAAAACTGTATGACAGCACCTGTCAGCAGTATTTTCGAGTTTACCCGCGGCAAAACTTGACAGCTGTTGTATAACAGGTAGTATGTTTTTAAGCTATGTGTATGCAGAATAATCTGTTACTCATGAAATAGTCTTGTCAAATACCATTCGGGCATCTAATTTTTCCTGTGAAAAAAATCCAAAAAACACAATGATAAGTAATATTTTTTAACAAAATGCATTCGTGCAGGTGCAAAAATCTTCGTCTTCGACTCGGATTTTTGTCGCCACCAGCACTCATGCTTCTTGTTAAAATATTACTTAGCAACGTGTTTTTTTTTCGGAAAAATTAGATGCCCTTATGATATTACTTACGAAAGTACCACTAATGGTATTATAGCTGAAATTATCACCTGATTGGTTAATTTGTCAAAAATTATGTCATTTCATTGATTCATATTGGCAGCCGTTGAATTCTCAAAGTAAGCTAAGCCAGTCATACGTATTTGTATTAGGTACACGCAAAAGTTTTGCTCTACTCTAATAGCGTTTTAAAATATTTCATCTTGGGAAAGAAGACAAAAAAGTTATCAGGTAGGAAGTGCAATTTTTAATAATTAAGTAAAAAATAATATATCTACCAAATTAAGCACTTTAAATTTTTTTTAAATATATTGTTATCAATTATTGTTATTTGTATAAAAGTGGTAGAAGTAAGCTATTTGAAGCATATATCATGGCAACACCAATTGTTTTTAAGTATAACACAATGTTTAGATGTCGACGTTTTAGAACATTTTAAAAAGATTTCGAGAATAGATATTTTTGACTCCATACAATCTTAAATACAAAGTTTCATTTTGAACGAAAATTGTCCCTTGGCTTTTTTTCATTCGTAAGGAAAATGCAAAGATCAACTCAAATTGTTTTTTGCGAAGGAATAATGTAATAAACTGACACTATTTCGAAAAGTACAAGGAATAACAAAACAAAACTGTAATTTGTGCTCGAAAATTTCAATACCCTGTATCTTAAAGCAATTTTCTATCGAACGTTAAAATCCGGCTAGAAACTGTCTCATCCTGAATAATGTTATGAGCCATATTCTCTTCGTGAATATAATCTTACGTTTGATTTGGTTTTGCAAACATTTTTGCGTAACAAACCTTTCTCCGAGTGGCACTGAAATGTCCTAATGCGTCGAGAACTTTTATCGGCGCACTTCTCCAACGCAAACATTGCGCTTCGTTCGCAAAGTCCGCCATAACTCGGAATATTAAAATTTCACTGCATCCACCGGCGCGGAGCACACCCAGACACCTTTGGCGGCCGCATATTCTTGGGAACTTCGCTTCGGAAATTATCTGCAGTCGGCAGCCTTCAAAGTCCGGCAATTTCGCATTTCCAAATGAATATTTTATCAGAAAAGTGTTCTGTCGGGAATGCAATTTAAACTTGAGCCTGTTTTCGGGCGAGATTATATGAGACTGCATGAACTTTTATCGGGGGATGAATTTTTCATGTTCCGGCGCCATATTGCGGATGCACCGGGAGCGTTAGGCGAGCCCGGCATATTTTAGAATTTTTTTAAAACCACCTACATTCTACATAGTTAATAAATTTGAAAGTTGGTGTGTATTATGATGGGAAACAGTGGGGACTCGTGAGTATTTAAACAGGTGGGGCCAAATGCCAGAAAATATTTTATAAATCGATGTGCCTAACTAAACCGGTGTGAAGTTAGCAGCCGATTTTCTGGCAGCAAAAAATTTTCCTCGCCCTTCCATAGATTTATTTTGATTATTTCCCTCATACTGCTTGCATCCAATAAGGTAGCTCCTTCCATAAAAATCCAACCAATCATATGCCTCTGCTAGCGATGATTGCACTTGTGCAAAAGTAAGCGGTAATACCACTTGTGCAATTATCACTTCGTTGCTTAGCAACCGCGAATCTGTTCGATACAAACACGTACTTCTTAAAATTGGTGTGTTTTACACTGTTCTAAATTATGCAGCTTATAAATGATGTATTATTAAGCATTGCGTCAATGAATTTATATAACTTTTACATTGCTAAATTTTTGTTATTAGACCTCCGTCTCCGTTTAAATTTATGACACATTCAGAAAATAAACCAACGCCAACATTTGCCGCCAACATTTGCCGCATTTGCCTTGGACATCCAAGCGCCATGTTTGTTTACTCGAACGCTACAGTCGAAGCTGTCAATAAACTCGTTCAAAATGAGTCGTCTTGGAAATGTAAGCATAGAAAAAATCAATACAGAAATTACTAAATCGTATTCGTGAAATAATCTAGACAAATACCACTCGTGCCGGAAATTTTTCTAAATAATTTTATTCTCAAGTGCTATTTTGCCCATTAGCAAAACCTCTCGTACAAATTGGGCTTTTATTTTCAGAGATAAAATCCCGAGAGCGAAGAAAATAAAAGATCAATTTATATACTCGTGATCTTTCTAGGCTAAATAGCGCTTTCGAAAAAAATATCGATAAAATTTCCGGCACTTGTGATATTACATACGATAAAACCTTCTAAGCAGATTAAACTGGAAAATGAAGACATTATTAATAAAAAATAAACTTTGAAATTATTGGCTGCCAGAAAATTGGTTACTAAGTTCACAACGCTCCTAACTAATGCAGGAAAAAAAGTTACCAAAGTTTTCCAGTGGCATTTATTTCCATGGGCGTCTGGCGTCACACACCATCCCAAAATGTAGACTAAAAGGTAGACTTAAGGCGCTACGATACCCCCCATTTTCAAGGGTTTCGTAGTTTACATCTCCTACCTGCATTTCTTAATATTTTCACTTGATTTTTTTTTGTGGCTTAGATAAAACTATGAAGAATCGTCGTTGTGTATCACGAACTGTGCAGGACTAATGCGACACTGTTAAAAAAAATGCCAAACATACCCGAAATTCGACTATATTCGGTTAAGAATTTCGAGTATTTCCGCCGCTCAAAAATAATTCGAAAGACACAACGACGATTGAGGCATTCGATAACATTATTTTAAGACTACTTTCAAGTCGATTCGTTTGTTCGTTTGGCTATGATTTGAAAACTACGAACCCATTGCCCGGCAATAAAATGATCCGTGAATTGGCCATCCGAGCAGGAACTAGACGTACGGAGATAGACGAGCGGGCGGGCGTTCGCTGGAACTCGTGGTTGCCCTACTCCCCCTACTTCGGCCTACCTCACCGGGCTCGGGAACCACGTCAGGGGAACTTTCAATCGATATCAGATGTTTCATTTTTCATTTTATTACTCTGTCCTCTGTCTCCCTTATTTGTGTTTCGCTTGTTTTGAATGTTAGAATATTAAATTATGTATGTCGACTGGCATATAATAATACTCATTATTATTATTCCTCCAGGAGTAATAAATAAATAATTATTATTCACAAAGTACTTTTTGCTTTTGTGTAAAATGGTTTAATCCCTAGGGCAGAAAATGGCCTGGTTGTGCAAAAAGAGTAAATTTAAATTCTAGACCAAATTGTGCGCTTGATTTTTACTTTAAAAATGTGATAGGTACAAGTAATATTTTTGTCAAATAAATGGGTCATGTGAAGCATTTTTTGAAAACGAATAATATCCTATGTAATACGATTATTGTGTCAAATCGCTGCATGATAAAAGCTAATTTATATACTTTCCAGAGGGAACGATAATAATTATGACATCCAGTCAGTTTTAGAAACTTCTTCGTTAGAAGATTGTTCGAAAGTCATTTGAGTTGAAAATCGGGCAAAATAAAAATAGAGGGTACATTTTATTGTTCCAGTCTGTCGAATTTATGACATTTTAATACATTTTCTAGGATGTTCGATAATTCAGATTTGTCAGAAGGTTCTGAAACTGAACGGCAGTCAGGGCAAGAATACCTATAATGTTTGATAATGATGTCGCAACAGTCACAGTGAAGCCAATAGGAGTAATTTGTGGGCTTGTGTGCTTTTATTCCCGTACCTAATATGGTTCCCAGAATTTGAGAGAGGGGTACTAGGGTACTAACACATATTTTGCATTTTGCACACTTATTATTCGGATTTAGGTATAAGTGCAGGTGCATAGGGTTTGAGAAACAAACTTTCTGGGAAAAACAGGGATTAGAAATTAATAGCTCCTATTATCTCAAAACTATTACTTTATTTGAAAACGGAGACCGGTTTCGCAACTCTATAAATTTACCTACATCCTCAGGGCAGGTAGTAGGTATATGTATAAATAAATAAAGAACCTTTACTTACCTAGCCATTATATATTTGAAATATATACATTCAGCCACAAGTCAAAGTTGAAACAATTAAAAATATTTACATACTTATAATCTTTTTTCAAGTATCTCCTTCAAATTTCCTGCAAGCTCTTGGATTATCCTTTATTTATTTACTTTTTTAAATCTTATATTGTAGTCCTTGATGATGTAATTTTATAGATTAACGAAACCGCTTACTGTTTTTAAATAAACAAATCATAGTTTTGATATAATATTATACCTATGGCCTATTCACTCTAATCCCTCTAAAGTGAACTCTTACCAAAGTCTAGAAAGTATACCTATCTCTGGACGCTGCTCTTACAGTGTAGAAAGTTTTCAGTTAGATTTATTTATTATTACACAAATATTAATATGGAATACTAGGTATATAAAACATTTTATAGAAGTAGAATTTAAACGCACTTTTTTGGTCGTAACAACACTATTATGCAGAACAATAATTATCCAATCAAACATTGATAGATGTTCAACTGACCCTAACGTGGTTCAAGAAGAATTCGGTAATCGAATCGTTAATTTAGATTTTATAATTGAGCAATTACAGAAGTTTTTTATACACGAACTCTTCATAGTACCTATGCACCTTTGCTGATATGAAAAATAATAGTAAAATTGCTTCGACGCCAAAAAGCTATGCAGTGTGTTGTCAACGAAAAGTGAACGCCCTCTATAACTCCCAAAAAAATATCATTTTTGCAATAAAGCAAACAGGCCACCGGCGTTTTTTAAATATTCGCGCTTCTTCGTCGGCATCGGCGAGACTCGTGTGACCCGTCGGCGGCGGCCGGCACCTGACTTATTATTTCATATTATCTACACAGGAAAAAAAGACTGTTGTGATTTTAGTGAGTTCGTGTATATAGTCACTTTTCTAATCTAATCTATACTTTTGACTTAATTGCAGATGAACCAATAAGTTTAAAATAGTTTAAATTTCCGTTAAGAAGACGTATTGTCACTTCGATACTAAAATTGGCATACTACAATGAAAGCATAACCTCGGTTTTAAAATGTCTCATGTTTTATTTAAACAATTAAATTTATTTTATTTAAATAATAATAATTCTCACCCTCAGACTACTCCAAACTATCTACTATAAGAGTACCCCAGAAGCAACTGAAAAAACATTATAATCAGTAAATCATGTTTTTCAATTTTTATGGTATTCAAGAAATTTTCATATTAGAATTCATGTCAAATACAAGTTAGATTGAATCAAGTACTTTTTACTCGACTGAACTAATATCCTATTACAAACACGTTAGTAAAAAAAGCTGTGACCTTGACTGAGTAATTTACCGAAATCAATGATCGCAAATTAATGATCGCAAAGGTTTTGAATCAACCATACATTTTATATCGTTCGTAGTCATAATGAACACTGTGCAAGTGAATGGCTATTGACAAACTGGGGGTTACTAGAACTTGTATCCTTAGTGGATACAAGTTCTAGTTGTTAAATGTTATTAATTTATTGATCTCATCTGCAACATTTCTGTTTTGTCAATTATAAGTTGCTACACTAGCAACTTGATTTGCATTTTACACATCATTTGCTTATTATTTAGGCAATAATATGATATATTACTAATAATTATAATTTATATTAGTACCCACAATTATTACAAATCCAGCAAAAATTCAGTGACAGTAGTTGTAATTTCAGTATAATGAACAGTTAAATGTACCCCTATTCAATTCAACACCATGAAACGTTATGTTATGTTGTTCTGACAAAAGAATGTGCTTAGAAAAGAAGAAGTATTATGGAATCAATTCCAGAACATGCTATTTATTGAAATAAAATATTACATTTAAATTATTCATTAGAATTCAATATCAATTGTCATTGAATTGATTATTGTTAGTTACAAAAAAGCTTCTGCTTGAGTTTGAGGAATAATATCTCATATTAATTAAACCCTGTTTAATTCAATAATTAAACAGGGTTTTTTTTACAAAGTGACAGATTTTTCTCAGTGTAGGTAGCCGGGGTGAATGGCGGCCCCCTAAGCACTTTTGTCGATTGTGGCTGCTACATGCAATAAAATGTATCGGTATAGATAAAAATAAATAGAGCATACATTGGTGGAACAAACAAATATAATTTTTAAGAAAAAAAAAACGAACATAAAGTTTTTGTTACAATTTAAAAAAAAACTCTTGCTTTTCCATAATTTCTTACTTTTGGAGTTTTCTGTTTTTTTAGTTTCTTGCGTTCTCTCTCCTCTAGTTGTTCTTTAAGAGGAGTCGACGTGAATATTTCGGAATGTTGCTTTTTCCTATTTGTAGTGGTCATTTTTGGCAAAACAACCTTACTGGATGAGGACACATTTAGGATATCTTGAAAGGAAACATGTTTTTTTTGAGCTGCATTATCGTCAGTTTCAACTCTCATGAAATCATTTTGGGTAGGTTCTGTAGAGTCGATTTCGAGGTCAATTTGATCAGAGGCTTGGGTAGGTTCTGTAGAGTCATTTTGGTCAGAGGCTCGGGTAGGTCCCATAGAGTCATTTTGATCAGAGGTTCTGGAGTCATTCCGGTTAGGTGTGAAGTCATGCTCATGAGATGTAGTGGCAACCTGTTGTCTAGATGATTCTCGAAGAGCCATTATATTTTCAGCAGGCAAAAAGTCCTCCTCTGAGAAAATATCAGGATTTATCGGAAATATGCCCGTAGCCTCGAATCCTTTGATTGCTTTCTCCAGTGTAGCCACCCTACTGTAGGCCTTGTTGAATAATTCGGCAAGATTTTGCGTAGCGATTTTTTCTCCGGGGTGGGTCTTCAAAAACTTGTCACATTCAAAGTTGTACGCTGTTTTCAATGGTTTATAAAATGTGACATCTAATGGCTGGGTACGGTGAGAACTGTGAGGTGGTATTGTCAGGATTACTATTCCGTTTTGCTTACAGAACTCATATGCTTTCAAGGAGCAATGGCTAATGTGGTTGTCAATTATCAATAGGACAGGGTCATTTTTTCTCGATTTTACAAATCGTTGAAAATGGTTGAGCCAGTCGACAAATAAAACTTCATTTATCCAACCATTAGAAGAACATGCATATGCACCCCCAGGAGGTCCATTCCTCTTCAACTGTGGGTCCATCCTTTGTCGTGCATATATGAACAGCGGAGGGACATAAATTCCCGAGGCACTGAAACAGCACATGACAGTAGTAGTTTTTCCTCTTTCTGCACTTGTGGCAAAGCCCACTCTTCTTTGTCCCTTCTGAGCTAGAATTTTGTGTGATACTTGAACATTAGTAATGCCCGTCTCATCTGCATTGAAAATACGGGCTGGGATAAATTTGTGCTTTTCCATAAGACTGTTTAGTTTAGAAAAAAATATGGTCACTTCTTCTTTGTTGAAAGCTGTCAATCTATTTATACTGGTAGCTTGGGGTTTTCTTATTGAAATTTCGGGATTTCTTCTTAGAAATCGCTCTATTCAATCTCTTCCAGCAGCTTTGTTCGCCTGTACGAAGGGATGCTGTATATTGTTTTTTTCTGCATAGTTGAATGCGCATTGCCTTATCTCATGGGTAGTTATGCCATAAAATATTTTGGACAGCCTAATTATTTCTTCGACAAGCTTTTTCTCCTCGTCTGATGAAAATACTGGTTTCCGTCCTAATACTGCTCCTGAAGTATTTCCGTTCTTCAGGCGATCCTGGAGAGTGGATCGTGGAATTCCAAATCTTACACTAACTCCTCTTACACTTCTCCCTTCCTGAATGGCATTTACGGCTGCAGTCATATTTTCAGAAGACCAGGAGGCTTTCTTCGAAGTTCGGATATATTTTTTCGGCATCTGAAATTGAAAGGTTGATTAAATAGTACGGTTTATATTATATGATGGTAATACCGGCCATGGCCGCCATTGCTCCCGAATGCGTGGCCGGTATTACCCCATTTCAAAGCATTTCAAAAACGACCGTTAGTATTATAAATGCAAAAGGGTTAGGTTGGAATTTGTCTAATTTTTCTAATACACACACTCCTAACTACAGTTTGAATAAATAATATTAATGTAGTTTCATACAAGGGGTCTTGTACATACCTTCAAAATTATTATTCCCTTATAAAAACTAGGATGTTGTCAGATTTTTATAAATAATTTGCGAACCACTTGTCGTACGACTTCGCCAACTCGAACATATATGATGCGAGCGAGCCTAGCGACATCTAGATTCAGGTGGCAGATCCATATGTTTAGCAATGTAGAAATCATTTGATGTCCGGAATTACCCGCATGGCCGGAATTCACCCCGGCTACCCTAACTACGGCCGGCTGCCCCTCAATCGTAGCAGTATGAAGGGGCAGGCTGGAGTGGGGAGTCGTGGGGACTAGAGAAAGGAAAAGGATAGGCATATCTAATCGAGCGATGTTTGTCCTGAATTGAGTCGGGCACTTCAGGCGGATTTCATAAGTATCGTAGCCTCTTAAAAACTTTGTTTCTGAATAAATATTCCGAGAAATAACACAAACTGAGACACATAAACATTTTTCCACGGTTGTTTCATTGTTTCACCGTCCAAAGCCTACTTGTTGAAAGGGCGTGCTTCCAATTATACACGCATGAAATCATAAAAGCTATTAGTAATTGATAACTACTTAAGTAAATCATTAAGTGTTATACATTTTTGGAATGGTAATTTTTTGTTCTATTAAAAAATGCAAAAATGCATTGCAAAAATGCAAAAATATACAGGGCATTGGATTCTACGTAAAAAAGTGCTTTAGGAATGTTTTTACAGAAACACAAAATTTTCAACCCGAAAAAAGTTACGGCCACTTTTTGAAAACGCACATTTTCGAAAAACGCCCTGTAACTCAAGAACGGTGACAAATATCGATTTGCGGTTTTCGCCATTAAGTTTATCATAAAAAATGAGCCTCAGACACCGATATCAGTTTTCTTCTAGCTCCGTCAAAAATAGGAGTTTCCCTTTGAAAGTGTCAAATTTGGCCCACCCTGTACAACTTATTTTCTTATATTATAAGATACCGATCGGCTAGATGAGGAGGGGAGCGGGAGAGGGCAAGAGGGAAACGTTTGTTTACACGAGGCCGAGTGCCCGGACTTATTAGAGACTTTGTTAGTAGTATATCTCTGGACGCTGCTTATGGGTCAACATGTTTACTCTCCTATAGTCGCCTCATCCCTCATGTTTTGCTGTTTACCCCGAAGCGCAGACGCCTGGGCCGGCCGGCACGTCTGGAACGTCAAACAATTGGTGCATCCCCAGGCGCTTCGGCTGCGTCCCGCCAGACCGCGCCGACGACGGCTGTAAACGAGTTATTTATAGTGGCCGATGTGGGATGTGGGGCAGGTCTGGCCGATATCGACAGCCGCCCCGTCGGCGAGGCAAACCGCGCGTCAGCTGTAAGGAACGGGCTGCCTTCTGGTGGGGAATCGGGAATCAGAGGGGAAATGAATGGTGGGGCCGTTGGGGACATGCAGGGGGGATAACTTGGGTTTGTGGATTGAAGGACTTGGTGTGTGCGGAATGTTGGGGCAAAGACGTTTATTTGCACCGGAACGTTTACCTATAGTAGAGAGCTAGGTTTGGATACAAAATGTGCTCGAGCAAAAGTCGGAATACAATATTTCGAATATATAAATATTAAACTTCAAAATATAACTAAGTGTTCGGCCGCGCAGAGTATTACAAAAATTCTTGTATAAGTTTTCATCAATCATTTAGAGGAGTGAAGTACTTACTACACTGTACTAAAATCAAGTAACTCTTACGCCTGATGTAAACAAGAACGTGTGCGTTGAGTTTTTCGCCAGAGCCGCACTGAGGCACGACCTTTATTTAATTTTACTTTTACAATAATAATTGTTTACGTCAAAATATTTCGGAAAAAATTTATTGGCTTAATTAAAATGAGTCGAAGCATTGATAAAATTATTTGTGGCAGTGTCTAAATAGCTGAAAACGACAAGATAAAACCGCATAAATACGCGTTTGCGATCGGGTACATCCCTGTTGCCAGACGCGCTGATATTTTATGGCCTATTGACCAATCACTTTATTTCGCGGAACGTCATCGATCAAGTGGTTTTATTTACGCCAGGCGTAAGAGTTACTTGATTTTAGTATAGTCTTATTCTTTCTATTTGAAAGATTTTGTTGTTGCATGAGGTTTTTTTGCCGAAAACACACTAAAAGGAGAAGCTTGTGGTTTCACTTTAAATTATGCACCAAAAATCTTAATAGTTCACTAACTATGGTTTTAAATGTAAAAAATTATCATAGCATAGCATAGCTATAGCCAAAAAAATAACGTATACCTAAAAAAAATTCAGGGTGTTCCACATATTTGTAGCAGAACTTTATTTTAAGAAGAACATTTCATGTTAACATAGGTCCGTAAACGCTTCGTTTTAAAAATACAAGGTGTTGAAAGTTTCAAAAAGGGTGTAGGTATTCGCATTTGCCTTGGATATCCAAGCGTCATGTTTGTTTACTCGAATGCTACAGTCGAAGCTGTCAATAAACTCGTTCAAAATGGGTCGTTTTGGAAATGTAGGCATAGAAAAAAATCAATACAGAAATTACTAAATCGTATTCGTGAAATAATCTAGACAAATACCACTCGTGCCGGAAATTTTTCTAAATAATTTTATTGTCAAGTGCTATTTTGCCCATTAGCAAAACCTCTCGTACAAATTGGGCTTTTATTTTCAGAAATAAAATCCCGAGAGCTTCGTTTTAAAAATACAAGGTGTTGAAAGTTTCAAAAAATATCGATTTTTTATAGTGTCAACCACAATGGAGTTATTTAAAACAAATTTAGTATGCAGCGGGTAGCAGATTTGGTGATAATATAAAGGCCCACAAGCAACCAGTGGCGGAGTTGTGGGGTTTCCGTTCCACTAATGAAGAAAATAACTAATAAGGTCTTGCCCACAATCAAATTTCAAACTTTATCCCAAAAGAGCGATTAATTCTCGACATAAAGTGTTTCTTGACTTTAACTTTTTATGGGGTAGAACATCAATTAATTAGTGACACTATTTAAATAAGTTGTTGTACCTACTTTATTCCTCGTTAACATAATTTACAATTTAATAACTCGTGTACAATCCATTAGACGTCGGTGTGAATATTATGTATTCAAGAAAACGGTTCATATTTTGAACATCTAGTTTAAATTAGATAATTAATTGTAATTCATAAATTCTTAATTCATAATTAAAATTGTGTAAACAAGGAATAATGTAGAACATTATAGGCATCGAATTTATTTTTGAGTTTTACCAAAAACTTAAAATTTTGTACACAACCGTGGCCAGGGCCGTATCTAGCGAAAATTTGGGGGGGGGTTCAGGATCAGCTCAAGCTTTTGTGGGGCTGGGTGCCGGATGAAAGTGCGGGGCCCCGGTAAGAAATTATTTAATCCATTAAGAACAAATTTTTGAAAATTGATACGCCACTAGAATGGCATATTTTTTGCATGTCACTTTTTAAAAAAGTAGTCCGGGCGATGAGTTTAGATCACTTCAGTGACGTACTTATATAGAAATTAATTTCGGGTGAAGAGGGAAAATTTTTGTGAATTAGTCTTAGAAAATCCCAATAACTTCAAATTTTCAAGCTGCAGTGAACATTTTCAAATTCTGAAATGGTTTCGGCCCCCCCCTTTTAAATACGCTACTGATTGGATAACCCTGTCCACGGGACTCGGAGGCGCGGGGCCAGTCAAAACGCAGGCCGCGTACGCCGCACCGTTCGCACTCGCCTAGAGCCGGCCCTGGAGGGGTTAGACCAGAGGCTGTTGAAATTGAAATAGCTTTAAGGTTTAAAAAACCTACTATTTTTAAATGGTTTTCAATAAAAAAACTGACACAGGTTTAAATTGAACAAGTTTAACATTAAAACTTTAAAAATATTAAAATAATAATAGCTGAATATTCCTTCTCGCATTTATACCTATCCCTTTTCTACTTATTTGATTTTTCAATATTACGGATATATTCATACACATTCTTCGCCTGGCCTGATAACACCTTTAGAATTGCCAGTAGGTATGGTAAAAGATTTCTTCGCGCCACTTGCCTAACCGAACCTTTAATAAAAATAATAAATAAATCTTATGTTATGTTATGTTATGTTATGTTTTATTTTATTTTATTTGAAAGCATATTCTGATGATAAAACTCGGTACTGCATTGATCCAAAACCCCCCTCAGATACGGCGCTGACCGTGGCAGATATATGAAAAAATGGCAAGAGACACGTTTTGTTTAGAATTAATCGCCCTTTTGGATATTGGACAGGGCCGTTACAATTTTTTATGATGTTTAAACATTTTAGGCAGTTTATAGTAGCGTAGCCCAAAGAGTTTGCAACAAATGGGAATTTGTATTTTATTGAATCTTTTCTACATATCCAAGAAACTACGAATCGATTTTTATTCAGGGAGATTCAGTTATGATGTAAAAAAATTTAACCACACAGTAGGGGACGCCTACTAAAAAGGAAAATGCAAAAAACGTTCTTTTTTGAAGAAGTCTAAAACATGGGGCAAATCAACCCTAGTCCCCAGTAACTCGGCGCTCCGGTAGGCTACAACGCGCTGCGTAGCCACTTGTGCGCGCCGCGCGCCGTCCGTTCCAACAGCCCACTAGCTGCGTAGACCGAAGACAGCTGATCCTGATCGGGTCAACGTCCCCTCCGCGGCAGACCGGGCCGCCACCGCCAGTGTCAGTACCGCCACCCGGCCGGCGGCCCGCCACGTCCGCCAGTGTCGAGTGGAAGGCAGAGGGAAGTGCACGTGCCTCTGTACTCTTCCCGTGGATCGACGCTGTGAACCGCTGCTACCGCCAGATTTTTGGATACCATCCTTACCATGCTCGTGCTCCCAAATTCTGTGTTCGACAGGCGACGGCGCAGGTAGAACCCGCCTGCTGCACGAGCAAATTGCTACATTCTTACGGAAGTAGGTATCCCATCACAAATTGGCAGTTTTATTATACGCTAGTGGGCTTATTACTGTATCACAACAGATTTATTATACCTACGGGCTAGGAGGTGCTAAGATCTAACGCTCACGAACAGAATAAACTTGTGCCCTTAATCTGTGTGGTCAAGTTACATTTTGTGCACAGTGTTAATTCTCAATACATTTTTGGACATTATAATGATATTTTTTACAAAAGAAGAAAAGGATTTACACGGGAAAATCAAAAAGCGAAATATAAAAACCACAAAAAATATAGACCTTTTAGGATTTTCCCAGAATTTCTACATTTTTTAAATAATTTCTGTGAACAATTAAAAAAACAAGTAAATTTACGATATGTTGTGCAATTGGCAACTGCGCACAAGCTTTGACGCGCGAGCTTACCAGCTGACTAGGAAAGCGCCATTAAGAAGGGGTTTTAATGCAATTCGGAAAATATTTTTCATGTTTTTGGTTGACTTAATTTTTTTAATTTCGGGTTCATATTAAGCTATTTTTTTTCTACCTGTTTTTAAAATTGTTTACATCATGATTGAATCACCCTGTATATGTCAAATCACCATCAATATGGCGACAATTTCAGAAAAACTACCATTAAGTTAAGTTATTTGTGGACAACCATAAAAACATATTTTTAGCATAAAATACATTAGGAATAGAATCTTGGTTCTATTTAATCTACAAAAATTTAAAATTTTAACTACCTCAAATTTTAAAAACATTATGTCAAAATCGATTCTTATAGGTTATTGGACAATGGACATGCAGAATAGGTTAACCAGAATACCCACTTTTTTTCATAAGTTCGAATTTTCCCAGAAATTTTCTAATATTTAATATATTGAGAAATCTGAAGTTTGTAACATTAAAAATAGGAGACTTGAGGTTGTGTCAATATCTCGATACTCTATACTATACCATAGCCGAACGAGTCTAAACACTGTCTATATATTCGCACTCGTAGCGTTATGATGCATCGAACCAGGGCCGTAGATTCAGAAAAAGGAGAAAAATACTCGATGATTATGTAATTTTGTAATTTTCCAAGGTTATAATATTGGTTCGTAATATTTCTAAATAAGAATTTTTTATTTTTTTCTAATACCCGCTTTAAAGAATACTTATTCGGTGCCAAGGCGCTAAACTTTTTGTAACGAATGAGGAATTTAGTTGTTGAATATTAATGTCCTTGATTATATTCTCACATTTCGAGAGAATTTTTTCTTGCCTCTCAATAATCAACATACCTATATCTATAACGACCTTGTCACTCTATGAAACCATCTTATGTCACTTTATGTCACTTGAATTTTTAAAGGCAGTTTTACATTCACAATTTCTTCATGAATTAATTCATGAATAAGTTTATGAATAAATTCATGAATTAATTCACGACAAGTTCTATTTTACACTGATGAAGAAATTGATGAATTTTTTTGTCACCTTATGTCAGATTCTAGCGAATACCAACAAAAGAAATTAAATAACAAAATAATTTTTTTTGCTGCATTTACCCTATCAGAACATATTTTCTAACCATATCCATCTTCATCCAAAGCATCTTTAACTACAGATTAAGTCTGGCTAGAAGAGTAGTTGAAAACGCATTTGGCATTTTAGCCAAACGATTTAGAGTTTTTTTGACTACCTACAATTAATTTGAATGTGGAAAAAGTGCGAATCATAACATTGGCATGTTGCACGTTGCACATTACATAATTTTTGAGGCCCGATAATTGTCCTAGTTCCATCCTAGAAGAGCTTGATAAAGTCTAGATTTCAATTTGGACTTTCTTACCAAACATGCTCACCAAGAGATGCTTGCGTTGCTGCCCGAGAGGAGTTTTGTGATTATTTCGTGAATGAGGGAGCTGTGCCTTGGCAGCGGAATACATAAATAAAACATATTGTAACATTTCACACACATTTTATCTAAGTATATTATCTTTAAAATTATGTACTCTCCTCTTGCTCGTCTAATGCCTCAAACAAAAGCCAGTATCAAAATATAACCTTCCTTGTGTTCAAATTTTCAATGTTAGTACTCCTGAAGTTCACGCAAAACTTGACGGAAAATAGAACATGCTCTAATTCGTGAAGTAACTTCATGAAGAAATTCATGAATTAATTCATGAAGAAATTGCCAGTGTAATACAGGATTTTTTATATTAATTTGTCCTTGAAATGGCTTCATGAATTAATTCATGAAGAAATTGTCAATGTAAAACAGGCTTAATAACTGAACCCTTGACAACTGCCTACTAGATAAATTGACAATCATTGAAAAATCTACGTCATCTGTGGCAAATAAAAACGTTAAAAAAATTAGGGCTTTCGAGCCCTGCGTATCGGTGGTAAAATATGTTTTGGCGGTGAAATTATATTCCTTTATAAACCCAATTTTATATCTTTGACCATTTTCCACGAATAGAGGTCCGGCGTGTAAAAATGATCACCGTGTACGTCTGAACTTTGTTGATAAGAAGAAATAAGAAAATGCTCTTACTTTGCCAGCAAATTATCTAATTTCGAGAAGATTAAATAAATTTATGTAAATAATCTTTCAGTTGATAAAATATACAATTATTTTTCTTTGTATTATCAAATTATCAATCATGAAAACATGCAAACAAAACATTATTGCATTTTTTATGGCCAACTGTGATTAAAAAGTAAATTTCCAATGAAAATCATAATTACCGACTTTTCTATGAATAGTTTTACATCTAATATATGATTATGAATAAAATAGTACAAGTATAGGCTCTACGCACCTCGGTCGACCTAACGTAGGTATCCCTCGGTGGTGCCGGTCTAGTATGCGGTCTACCGCAATAACTCTGGTCTAGTATGCTGTCTACCGCTACTACTGCGGTCTACCGGATGAACTTACACATTATATTACGGGTAATTGATTGGGTAAGAATTGTAGGATAATATAGCTGATACAAAACAACCATAGGTAGCTAGGTACTTACTGAAAAAAAAAGCAACAAAATATTGATTTTCATTTATTTTCTGTTGTAAATGCCTAATTTATTATGTGTGATACAGTTCTAACATCATTTAAGAATGTGATAAATAAATCGTTTACATTTTTATGCAATATTTTCCAACCTATACAGGGTGATTCAGGAGGAAATGTCAATATTTTAGGTACGTATTCGGGGACCCAAAATAAACATAAAAGTTCCTATAAACATGGGTCCTATTCCCGGCCGTTACCGAAATACAGGGGTAAACAACATTCAATTTAAGGTTTTTATTACATTATTTATAACAGGTAGGCTAGGTTTTATAGTTTTCAAAAATGCCACCGTTTACTTCTAAACATAAGTCAGCTCTCTGGTGAATAGCTCGGGTCGCTCTATGAATGGATACGGGCCTGTTTCTTATAGTTGCTGCTGCATTTATTATTCGATCGAGTAATGCATCTCTAGTGTTTACTTTACTTGAATATACCAATGATTTAAACCACCCCCAAAGACAATAATCCAGAGGATTAAGGTCTACTATTGCTAAGCAACAGGAATTTCCGCCTGAATCACCCAAAACCTAGCCTACCTGTTATAAATAATGTAATAAAAACCTTAAATTGAATGTTGTTTACCCCTGTATTTCGGTAACGGCCGGGAATAGGACCCATGTTTATAGGAACTTTTATGTTTATTTTGGGTCCCCGAATACGTACCTAAAATATTGACATTTCCTCCTGAATCACCCTGTATAATCTAAATGTGATTTTAAATGAGTTAAAGGCACACCCTGCATTTTTTTCAGGATTTTTACTTTGTCGTCTAACCACGATCTTTCAATCGCTTGTGTGTGAGCTCCTGTCACGGGATCGACGTAATTCTGCTGATGGTTAACGGTGTTGTGTACATATCCTAACTGATTAAAGCGCTTGTAAGCCGGCCATTAATCTGAATGAATGACAGATCCTTGTTGAATTTCTCTTTGTGTCAGTGGAATCAATGTGAATCCTTTCAACGACGAAATATCTAGCCTCTGCCTTGTTCCTTATGCCAAACACCCACGGTCCGTCTACGCGTCTTCCATAGTTTCTGTTGTTGTCAACACTTGCGTCGGAATCTTCGGAATTTGCAGCATGGTCTCCCTGAAGCAGTCTTCCTCTTCCATATTTTCGGCGTCCAGCAAAACGAGCTTCGTCTATTTGTATTGAACCAATCAACTACTGTGGAACGTGGAACCAATCAACTACTGTGGAACCTGCCCGACCAGTTATTGTGATTGTTGAGTCTATGGGCATATCCAAAATGAATAAAAACATTAACTCCAATATTTTCTAAAATTTATTTGTGGCGTAAATAGATCCATTTAATTTTTAATTGGGTTTTTCGCCACCAAACTGATCGAAAGACAACTTTTTCAAGTTGCCTGGAAAATTCATAAATTCTTAATAGTGAATGAACGAAACTTTAAACGTGTAACTCAAAAAATAACTTCAACAAATTTGTTTTCTGAGCTTTCACTTCACTTTGACGTGGCAAGATCTTTGAGAAAGGAGGTAGATTTGTTCTCCGATAGCTCAGAAAACAAATTTGTTGAAGTTATTTTTTGAGTTACACGTTTAAAGTTTCGTTCATTCACTGTTAAGAATTTATGAATTTTCCAGGCAACTTGAAAAAGTTGTCTTTCGATCAGTTTGGTGGCGAAAAACCCAATTAAAAATTAAATGGATTAACTCCAATATTTGACACGCAAGGATAACTTCGAGTTAGCTCTTCCATTGAGGTCGGTGTAATGGAAAAATCTATTCCCTTGCCTTGCACTTCTTGTAGTTTGACATCCTTTTCGGGGGCAACGAAAAACTGGTCGAAATTCTCCTCTCCGGTCTCTTTTCCTTCTATTCTGCATTTGCGCACCACATCTATGGCATTCTTCAATGTCAACTTCATTGTCCAGCAAATCGTTTTGTCTTAAGAACGTTACGACTGATTCCTCTGACGAAGCAATTGTTGTATACAAATCACGTAGCAACATCGTCAACTTGTACTAGCAATGCAAACTGAATATTGTTCTAGATTTTATCTTCTTTTTATAACGAACTTACCTCCCTATTATTTATTGCATATCAAATTGCAACAGGTAGCCGCAATAAATAGATAATTAACTTGAATAGAATAGGGGATTGAATTTCTAGGTAGACCGTTTACTAAACCGGAGATTAAATCAGGTAGATCGCAAGGGGTAGGTAGACCACATACTAGACCGCCCCTCGGCTGTAATGAAAGGCTTTTCGCCTCGGTACGTACGTAATATGCTATTTTCCAGGGACCAAAACATTGCGATTTTACTCACGTCTACAAATCGGCCAAGGACCGCGCGGCCCAGTAATGGATGTAATTAATTCGGTGTGCAGCGCCTGTGAAGCTGCCCGAGTGAAAGTTCCCCCCCAAATAACTCCCCAGTGGCTCCGCCGAAGTGCCCCAAATGCCCCCGCACACCCCGTAATTTAGGTCCCCCTTTTAGGGTCAACTTTTTCCAGATAAACCTTTTCCACTTATTCTCTCACTCCCCTGGCGTAATGGCCACAAATATTGAGGAGAGAACTGTATAAGTACGTTGGGATTTTTATACTTTTTAAAAGATGGTTCGCTGTTTAAACACCGTAGAAGGTTATGACGAATTTTAAGATGCCCCTATGTAAAAATAACTTTTTCTTAAAATCGGCAGCGACGTGTCTCAAAATCGTCATTAAAAGCTCAAAAATCGGCACTGAAGTAGCCCATTATTATACGACTTTTTCAATAAGTGGGCCTTGGCGAGATGTAAACATCAAACGTCAGACGCGAAGCCATCGACCAAATACTCAAAACCCGGCCAATAAAGGCCCATTTAACTTTTCGTACACATTGCGAAAGTATTGCTGTACAATGGCAATAGTTTGGAATTTCTGTTGGGAAGCGCCGTGTCTCGTCATACTTGACCAGGTAGAGCGATCGTCAAAGTCAAGCAACGCCGCGCAACGTCTGTTCACGGACGGGTGATGCGTTATGATTATTTTTTACCTAATAAAACATTTTTTTTCCGATTTAAAAAATATAATATGTATACCTCGGCACTGAAGTTCTTTGCATGACTCATGTACCTAGTTCATTTAAATTCCACATGAGTCATAAAAAGTCGAACTTTAGGGCCTTGATACATAAATAACTATTTCTACTTATAATGTTTTTATTTCACTTGTATGAAATGTCCTTTTTTACCACTTCGTTGCTTGGGCAAACGCGTATAATCAACACACACCTACATCAACTTGTCGAAATTGGTCTTTTTTCACTGTACTCAACTATATGCAGCTAAAAATTACGTTGCGGTATTATCAGGAATTGTATAAGTGAATTGATGAACAAGTTGATGAATTGTTTATATTAGACTTCCATTTAAATATATGACGCACATTCAGAAAATAAACCAGTGTTAAAAAGGTGAAAAATCGCGCCTGCTATGGGCATCCAAACACAAAGTTGTTTCTTTTCAAAAAAGTTTTTTTCCGAAAATCAATCAGAAATATTGACATTTTTGATAACATTTTTGAAAGAAAAAGTCAATATTTCCTTGCACTTAGTCGTTGCCAGGCAACGGAAAGTAACTGTTAGGAAATATTTATTTTTGTACTGTAAGGAAATATTATTTCCTTACAGTTATTTATAAACTAAAAAAATTATTGAGAACAAGTTTTTCGAAATTTATGTTCTTTGAGTAATTTTCGATTTTCGGAAAAATAGTATGTATACCTCGTAGGAAAAGCCACATTCCCCGACTCCGTATTGCCAGTCTCGGCTTACGCCTCGACAGGCAATCTTTACGGTCGTCCGGGAATGTTCAGCTTTTCCTACTAGCACAGACATATATAGCTTCGCTAAGCTATATAGGTCTGTGCTACTAGGTACACAATGTACTATTTTTATTATACTTCTTTGAAAACGCCTTATTTTCATCTGTTTTAGCAATAATGAAAGATGGGTTTTTTCGGGCTAGCTCACGGAAACAGCGCGTGGAAAAACTTTCCGTGCGCTGAATAAAAATACCGAATATATGGCTTTAAAATAGAAATATACAGCAAAGTAAACTAAATTTAAGAAACTCTATATGCTCTCTGATATTTAACATATACCTATTTTGTTTTTTAATTCGTATGTGTTTCAATATTTAGATACATTTCTGTAATATTTTTGACGTTTTATTCACCTTATCTGACAATAAATAATTTACAACAAAGCACCTTTGAAAAATAATTTGAGAGCAACCATGGAAACGCATCATACATACCAAACACTATATTGTCTGCATTGTTTATTTTTTGTCAATTAAATTTATTATAATATGCCGATAAAATGTTTTAAGTTTCCGTTTTCAAAGAAGTATAATAAAAAGTATCGTTCATTACACGTCCAAAAATAGAGTTTTCCGTGCTTGCATCTTTATTTCCAGACTCGTAATGAAATATACTATTCTAGACTTTGCTATTAGGTACTTTCGCGATTGTCAAAACAGAAAACTCGTTTAAAATTAATCGTTTTTGAGATATGAATAGACAAAAAATTAATACAGAAATTTCTATTCCTGAAGTATTGTCAACAAAAAATTTTTCTTGATAAATTTATTTTTAAGCGCCATTTTGCCACAAATTGACTTTTATTCCCTTGAGTTAAAGCTCGTGAAATTTTATCAGAAAATAAGATAGCATTTTATATTCCCGATCTTTCTAGGCAAAATTGTTTTCAAAAAATTTATTGATAACATTTCCGTTACTAGTGATTTTACCTCAGATTTTACATACGATAAATTTTTCGAAAGCTCCATTTTGCCTAGAAAGATCACGAGTACTTATAAATTGGTATATTTATTTGCTGGTAAGATATTTGAAGTTTTGCTCAGAAAATAAAAGGCCAAATAAATATTTAAGGAGCGAATCTTTGAACGTTAATTCAAAAAATAACATCAATAAATGTGTTTTCTAGCCTTCGAAGAACAAAAATATCTTCCTCCTTTCTCAAAGAAAATGTCAAGTCAAAGTGTCATGACAACAGAACAGTAACCTAGCTACCTGTCCGATATTATACACTGTGTTCTAGGTATCTATAAGGATCTAAACTAACTTCTCTTTAAATAGCTGGCAATAATTATTTTACTGTAGTTCCACTGAACATTCAGCAACACAGTACCTGGTTGTCGATACTTCCTAAAATAAATGCTAATTCCTTAATTTTTCGCCTATTTCCTTTTTTTTTAGAAATTGTTGGGACTATGATTGTGATTACCTTATCAACATAGAACTTTACACAAAAAAGGAATTTTATAAATCTAATTATTGAACTTCTTATTTCACTAAATGGCTCCGTTTTAACTAGCATTAACCTTAATGTATTTTTGGTTCCAAATACTGGTTTCTCCCCCCCCCCCTATATGGGACGCCTATGATAAAGAATTTTAAACTATCTCTACCTAAATATAAAATCTCATAACAAATTTCAGAATGTTATGTTGGCTCGTTCTAGAAATATTTATAAAAAAACCGTTCCAAAGTGTCCATTACGGAAGCTATATAGCCCCCTTAGGGAGTATTTTTGAGGCCATGGGCCATGTTTATAGGAACTATTCAATTTTTTTTAGGTCGCAGAATCAGCTTGTAAATTATGGCAGGCTAATTTCTAATACACATGTTCAGGACACACTACAATAAATTTTCAAAACGATTTTACTCGAAAACGGTGCATGCTATCGTTTAATAAAAGCAGCTTTTTTTCGTAGACTACCCTGATTTCTGGAGAAAATCACACGCAACAAATTTGGGGCATTTTAACGCCTTAACCCCCCTACTTGGGACGCATACGATGAATAATGTCATATTATCTCTACCTCAGTAAATGTCAAATCTCACAGGAATATCACGTACCAAATTCCAGAATTTTATCTTTGTTCTAGAAATATTTAGAAAGAAAACCGTTTGCAAAGTGTCCAATTCCCCAGTGCATAATAATATGATTCGTTGTTTCTTTAAGGAGAGAGCTGCTTTATTGCATACAGGCACGGGCGTAGCCAAGGGGGGGGTTTCGGGGGTTCAAACCCCCCCCCCCGAAATAAGCAAAATATTACCTAATATTATACCGAAAAAATACGAGGAGTGAAGAGTTAAATTATTATTACGTTTGAATATATTATGTAGTAATAGTAGCGCCTAGCGCCATCTTTTGACGAGAGGCAGACGCAGTTGCAGCCGAACTATTTTGTATTGTAGGGACACTTTGCGTTGTTTCTCGATTATTCGCCACGCCCCTAGGTCGAAATGAGCGGAACTTTATGGAAGTTCGTGGAAGTTTCTGGACGGCTACTGGGCTGCTATATAAGCGGCGCCGCGGCGCGTGACCGCGCTTACGGCAGTATTGTTCCATGCGAACTCGAAGCGAATAAAAGTGAAAAGTGGTGAACGAATAGTGAAGAGAATCAAGTGTACCATGTAAGTGAGTAATTTTAGTGCACTGTTATTCGATGACCTTGTTAAGGATAGATACGTGAATCATTATTACTGTCGAAAAATGGAGGGGAAAAAAAGGAAGGGTGATAAACCTAAAGGTATGGACTACTGGAAAAAGTGGTGTAGTCAAGGTCAAGGGGTTTCTAATAAAGAAACAAATTTGGATTTAGCTATCAAAGCTTCAGCTACCTTGCATGCCGATAAGAAGACTGCCTACCCCGAAATCTAGTTTGGAATGCCTAGATATGTGCGATAAAAACCTTTATCCTAATATTTACACATTACTACAAATCTTGGCTACCATTCCTGTATCCACTGCTACCCCAGAAAGGTCTTTCTCGAGCCTAAGGAGACTGAAAAACTATTTACGAAACACTACAAGTGAAAACAGACTTAATGGTTTGGCTCTAATGAACATTCACTATGGAACAGAAATTCATGCAGATGAAGTAGTGGATATATTTAAAAGAAAAAGCCGAAGATTTCTTCTTTAATGGTTTTAGATTTAGCGCAGAGGAACGAAATTAATTTATCCATTTCATTGAAAGTTAAGAACTTTATAAATATGTCGTAGTTTTTCGGATGAATATATAGATATTAAATTTCATGTAAGTATATTTTTGTTGTTTTATTTACTTCTCAAACTAACCCCCCCCCCCCCCAAAACTAAATCCTGGCTACGCCCGTGCATACAGGTATAGTAGGTATGAGGGAAATAATGAAAGTAACTTTGATTCTATAAGCGAAAAAGGTATACCTACTTGTCGAAAATCTCGAAACCTCGTTTTTGTTATAGAAACGAATTTATGTCAGCATTTAACTCTGAAGCAATGGATATTGCTGGTTCAATAAATACTATTCTGTACACAATAGGTACCTATGTGTCAAAATAATGTACTAATACATTCGACAACAAAAAGATCCCTCTTTCTCCTTCCCCCGTTGAAAGATGGGGACCTTGCCCCCGATACCCCAGATAAAAACATTTTCTCCAATGATGAAACGCTTGTCGGGGCGTCCTGTACAGCGGTTCCGAAGCGCGGGGGACGAGCTGGGGGTTGGAGGGTCACCCGCCCTCCAAGTTTCCCTTCGCAGCCTCCCCGGAGTTGGGGCACCCCGGGGAGCTGCCCCCATGATGTATCCCCGCCTTTATTGAATTTGCGAATTGACGTTCGCGACTGTAAAGTTATGAATTAGTTGGCGGGGATCTGTTAGTGGTTCCCCTCGGATATTACCGCCGTCGATAATAATATTGAGGTCGTTTGGGATTTCTAGGTTGTTATTCACAAAGTTGGCGACTATGTACACATTGCGTACTCGTAGTGGTTTATCGTAGAGCATAGAATAGAAATGTAAATTTATATTTTCTTGTTTACTGAAAATGGGGTGTTTTTAAACCTTTTGCTCCCCATTTACTGGGAAAAAGCCTGAAACGTATTCTCTTCAAAATACGATTTTCGACAATAATAATGCAATATACTATACTGGACATATTGTATGGTGTATACAACTTATACAAATATTTAATAAATTTATTGTATGGCAGGTAAAATATATGTTTCGAAGCTAATATTCCTATTTCACTTCAAAAATAAACGTATATTTCATTTTAAGGTTTATTTAAGGTTGTTGTTAAACACAACCTAAAGGTTAATGAACCATATAATATTGTCAAAAGGTCTCTAAAAAGAAAAAGCCCTATCGATTTTAAAATTATTTACGAAATTATATCCTAAGATCTGTCAACGGCATTTCGCTGATGCACAAGTGGCCAGCCGTCTAACAGTGTAACCCATGCAAGTATTATGGAGATATTATATTAGGGGAGCATGCACTCACTTGTTAACAAACGCCTGAAAGGCGCTTGTTATGGCCCTTGCCTCTAGCTAGTCCGGGCTGTCTTGGCAACACTCTACAGGACGCAGTTTTCGATTTTTCGAGCCCAAATTTCGCGTACGTCCGCGGGAGTACATGAGGAAGAAGACAATTGAAAATCGTCCGGATTAAAAGTAATATTATATTCATCGTGGCCGAGGCGCACGCGCTAGATAATATATCGATTAGTTAAAATTCAGAAACAAAATGGTGGTAATCAGCTGTCGTTTGGTTTTGTTGTGGACAATTTCCAAATTTCCAACATTCGTAGTGGTTTGGGAGTTTGGGAGCTCAGAAACCCATCTGTTATTCCATGGGTAAGTTTTCCAGGTACGGGCGCACTCTAGGTTAGGTATGTATGTATGTAGGTTTTTATGTAAAATTTCGGTTTTAGAAAACGCCACGGGAGAGATCCACTTATTACTTTGCCTTTCTTGGAAAATCAGGCTTGAGAAACTCAGAAACCCGTGTTAGAACGAACTTGTGGCCGTGCCCTTGTCCCTCTAGTGGTGATCTGGCGCTTTCCGGCTTAACAGGAATAATGGAAAACTGAGTTGTACAGAAAGGTATGGAGAGCATTTTTAGATACGATTTGCTTCACCTATTTCAGATTTTTAGGTACTCTGGGGTCTTTGCTGCCGTCTAATAATCCTGCGAAACGAAGCGAGGACAATGCACCGTTAAAAGAATATATATTATGCGGAAGACTGAGGGGTATCAATTTGCCGTTTAAACTTGATCGATGCTTGTGCCGAAGAAAGGGTTTCTTAGACAATGTCCTTTTACATGGGTTTTGGCAAGTCTAACCCGACGGAAAACTTTGTCGTAAGTAGATATTTCTAGATATGTTGCCGTTTAAAAAAGCACATATACATATTTCGAACCTGTTTCTGTCGATATGGGTTATGTTACGTTAAATATCTGCTTAATTGTCGCAGAATTATATCTCAATACATAAATTTTGTTTCAGGTGTGAAGAACGCTCGCACTAGCCCTCTTCTTGCTTTGGAAGTCTTCGCCTATAATACAGTCAATGTGTGCTCAAAAGAACCCCTGGCGGGAAAGTTGTGGGGTAGTTTTGATTAGTTAGTCTTATGGCTACGAAACACCACCGTCAGTTTCTATCTTATTTTAAGGACCTCAAACGTTTAACCGTAAAGTACAGCGGCCCCTGGGTCATGTACATCTCCCGAAGTAGCGACAGAGATTGACGAGACATGGAGACAATTTCTTAGTTTCTGTTTTTCTGTATTAAAAGTGAACGCAAATATTGAATGCCAGAAATGACAGCTGGATGGAACTGCCAGAAATGACAGGCCTCAATCCTTCGGCCAACCAACCATAAACTCAAAGTTTGTTATTGTTGTCTATACGTGTTTAAACGAAAAACTGAAAGCACCTTATCGGCGAGGCGGGTTAATGGAAAGCTACAAGGTTAGTCTCTTGGCTCAGTAGTTGTGAATAATCACCTAAATATAATTTCCTTTTTAGTACACTCAGATATGGACCACAGATGCAGGAGTATTTACCCTATGATTGTCGAGAAGTTATCGAACTGATGCAATGTGTACTTTATTTAAAATAAACTGCAGTGAAGAGGTCCTGGAAGTATTATTTATTTACGAAAAATTTAACACTAATGATGGAATATACAAAATACTCCAAATGAAATTACACAGAAAAGTAAGACTAGATATCGTTCACGTAATTAATTTAATGTTTCTTTTAACTATCCCAGCGCATTCGCCATAGATACAAAAAATAAGTATTCAATTCAATTTTCTATTTGAAATTATGTGTAATTCACATTGCATCAATGGAAATTTAATGGTCACAGAAGAACAAGCACAGACCTCGGAGCGCCACCAACTTGAGGGGCGCCGAGTAGTCGCCTCGCTGAAACCGCGCCATACTTACAAACGCCTACGCGCAATACTCCATTTATCTCCAATTATAAAATATTTATTCAACTCAAAACAAGCACAGACCTCGGAGTGCCATCAACTTGAGGGGCGCCGAGTAGTCGCCTCGCTGAAACCGCGGCAGACTTACAAACCCCTACGCGCAATACTCCATTTACTAAATATACAGGGTGTAAATAAATAGTATAAAATAAATAAAAATTTTCGATTTGGGCTTTCCTTGCCAAGTTATTCGGGTCTACAAGGTGACCCAAAAGTATTGTTTTTATTTATATCTCAAAATAATCAAGTTGCAGAACTGAAATGGAGAATAAGCTGAAGGTGTCAGTTTTTACGTATCTCACAGAGGGCGCCACTGCTGTTCTTTGATCGTGCTTTTACTCGCAACTTTTTTGAGGTTATGTTTTTGGTCTTGGAGATTCGTCATTTTAGTGCACCTTTTCATTTTGCAACTAAATTGTACTCTTGTTTCATAACAATAAAATCAATCCTTTGCGTTGAAATTGGCAAAATGTGCCCCAAAACACCTGTTAACTTCAACATTAAAAACATAAAATTTTTATCTACCGCTTTCAAACGTTACAGATAGACTGTACCATTTAAACTGAGAAAAAAATTCCTATGAACAATGTACCAAAACTTATTAGCCTTCAAAATGGAAAGGATTGAATTTAACAAAATTTGAACACCCTATTTCAAGAAAACCAATGGTGTTTTGCCCAATCTGTAACGTTTGAAAGCGGTAGATAAAAATTTTATGTTTCGAATGATGAAGTTAACGGATGTTTTGGGGCACGTTTTGCCAATTTCAACGCAAACGGTTGATTCTATCGTTATGAAAAAGAGTACATTTTAGTTGCAAAATGAAAAGTTGCACTAAAATGACGAACCTTCAAGACCAAAAACATAACCTCAAAAAAGTTAGGAGTAAAAGCACGATCACAGAACAGCACAAGCGGCGCCCTCTATGAGATACATAAAAACTGACACCTTCAGCTTATTCTCCATCGCCAAAAACATAACAGTGCAAAGTTTCAGCTGTGCAACTTGATTATTTAGAGATATAAATAAAAAAAAATTCTTTTGGGTCACCCTGTAACCCGAATAACTTTGCAGGGAAACGCCAAATCGAAAAATTTTATACGAGAACCCCCCTTATTTTTAAAAAGGCAATCACCTCCTGAATTTTTTCGCACTTATTCATTTACATATATCCCCAATTATAAAAAATTTATTCAACTCAAAACAAGTCTGAAATAAAAACATAGTTTAAAAAACTAAAAAAACACGTTTACGCTTAGCAAACCGAACTAAAAAGTAAAAAATAATAAAAGCAAACCGAATTTTATTGTAAAAAAGAAGCGTGCGGGGTGCTTTTTTTATTATATATATATTTTTTATGATAACTCTACTTTTATCAATAGCTACTAATGAAATATTTATAACAATTGATATCATGCACCCCACGCTTCTTTTTTTTTACAATAAAATTCGGTTTGCTATTATTATTTGTTACTTTTTAGTTCAGTTTGCTAAGCGTAAGCGTGTTTTTTTTTAGTTTTTGATATAAGTACCGCTAATCTCCAATTAAAAGTGTGCGATTTTTAAATGTCGATCAACAAAACATCCCATGACATTACAAAAAAATCTAACTTATTTTTATTGGTGAAGATAGAAATTAAGACAATAACTTGCGTTGTGTTGAGAATGTAAAAAGGGATTGAACCAAATTTTTTTCATGGCCACCAAGGATTTTTTGGAAGTGAATCACTTTTTTATTATTAGAGCAGGTAGACATGGGATTTTTTTTGTTTGACCCCACATATCAAAAGGAAGAAAACGGCCGTAAAAAGAATAGTTCTTGAAAAATATTTTTTATTTCATCGATGGTAAACGCAAAAATTCTGAAGTTAGTGTATTATTATAGACAGAAAGCAATCCGAACGGTCAATATTTCATTTATTTTTCGAAAGAGGCGTAACTTTTTTTATTATTAAAGATAAAAATTTGGAACAACTTGCATTGTCTTTGGAATGTATAAGGGAATTTAACAATTTTTTATTTTCAGAATTGTTTGGAGGTTAACAAGTTTATTATTATTAGCGATATACAAACGACTTGGGTTTTCCATGGCACTCATCTTAGTTCTATCGAAACTGATACAACATTTGAATTAAGATAAGCCCCGTCAAAGTAAAATAAATGATAAAAAATTCCCTCCCAGTAGAAATTCAAAATTTAATATCAAAATTCGTTAAAAAAAACCTCTATACAGTAAAATAGAAAAATCTCGAAATTAGCCACAAGTTGCCGCAAACAGCAGAATGCTTTGTGTTGACAGCTCTGGAATTTTGGAATAATTTAATCTGTAAATCGTCATCTCAATATTTTAATTTCTTCGCCAATTTTGTAATTTATACCTACCATTAAATTGAAAACAAAAAATTCTACGATTTATACCAATAAACTGTACGATTTATTGGGGGATTTGTTGGGGGAAAATTGTTATTTGTGAAACAACTTTAATAAATGGAGTATTGCGCGTAGGCGTTTGTAAGTCTGCCGCGGTTTCAGCGAGGCGACAACTCAGCACCCCTCAAGATGGTGGCGCGAGGTGTATCCAAGCTTGTTTTTACTACATCTCTCTCTTCATCTCTTTTCACTACTAATACCAGGTGCAGTTTAATATGGTTAAAAAAGTGTTTTGTCTCGTATTTTATTGCCGACGCGCCTGTTCTCGAGCTATCCTGGTAAAATATAAATGAACTCACTTGAAACACAGTGATATCTATACGGGGCGCGATCTATTTCATAGCATTTACCACGCTCTGCTACTGGTAAAAATACCAGACTTATCAGCAGAAATAACCCGTATAAATAAAATCCAAATTTTA
The DNA here is from genome assembly GCA_963920635.1 of Pseudeuparius sepicola. NCBI lineage: Eukaryota > Metazoa > Arthropoda > Insecta > Coleoptera > Anthribidae > Pseudeuparius > Pseudeuparius sepicola. The sequence goes on from OY987298.1 coordinate 16,469,647, forward strand.
TTTTTCAAAAAGTAGGTGCTGCAAAATTTATGGCAGTATTACTAACACAGATAGTTTTGATATCAAGCTTAGGTATAGCAGAACTATTAGGTACCTACCAAATATTTAATAAAATGAAAGGTAAACACTACTGCAAATCTGCGATTACTGATGACTTCTAAGTAGAAGAAAATATTTCATTTTATATAATATTTTGATTTTAAAAGAGTATAGGTACAGTCTACACTTTGATACGCCTCTGTTTTTTGAATATTGTAATATAATAGAAGAATAAGTAAAAAGTGGCGAGCGTTACCATTTCAATATGGCGGCAATGGCCAAACTTCCTCCTCTTAATAATAACCTTGGATGGTGCTAAAGTCAAAATTTTAAAATTGATTTTTTGCGATTATTTTCTGAATTTTTTTATTGGTATATAATAATATAATAAATTTATATTGGGAAAAGAACATCAAAAGATTTCCGGTTTACGATTCACCCTTCCCTTTGAACTTGTTCGCACGTATAAACTTACTTAACTTTATATGAATTACTAAATATATTATCATAGATAAATATAATATTGGGATGTGATATACCACAAAAACACCCCTCTTGATTTATATTTACGGGTACATTTCGGGTAATATTTCTGGAGGATCTGTCATAGACGACTATTAATTTTGAAACTTCCTCACGGCTGATTTCTTATAAGTAAATATTGGACATAATGTAAATCTAGAAGGTTATGGAACAGAAATAATTTGGTAAAACAATGGATTTTTTTCCAAATTTTTATATGTCGCCAACTTTCAAAACGATATTCCACATCGTGTTCGTTGCATGCCTCATCGATAACTTTCCGCTATAAGAAAATAGGTTTTTATTGTCAGATTTAAATATTAGTGGGTAGGTAAAAGCTTTAAAATAAATTCTACTATAGTACGTACTCCAAACTCACACACAAATTTACATTTTTATCTTAGATTTTTTAACTTATGGTTCACTTATTCTCTCTAGATTAGTCCCTATCCGGAGTACCTATATGTTCCCATTTTCTCTTTAGTAACCTTACAAAATAATCGTGAACGCAGTTAGCTTTTCCCGTGTCTGCATGGAGGTATTTTCTAGAACAGAAGAAATTTTAGAAACCTTTCAGTCGTCTCAATCCTTGAAGGAAGTGTTTTTTTTTTCGTGCAGCTCTCCACCGATTCTTAAACATGCCGCTCAAGAGTTTACGGCGCCCATTAAGGTTTACTACCGCTGGTGAATTCCTGGGGTTGCATTGTTGTAGCCTGCAGAGTGCAGAAGTGGATACGGAGTCGTATTTCAAATGCGTACAATGTGAACGTTCTCTATGTCAAAGAAAATCACAAACTGTACTTTTGAAACAACACGAAAACTGTAGTCAGACAGGACCAGCGATAAACAAGGAACGAATTCTCTGTCCAGGAGGTTAGGGAACTCTTTGATTTTGGAGGGGATAAGGTTCGTGTCTGTTAGAGACGTCCTTGATATACCAATACGTCGAGTCTCCCTCCAAAGATTTTTTATTCAGATTTTCATGTCTGCGACGCTAACAACCCCCAACTATAACTTTAGAGTTATAGGTACTTTTCTCTTTCCAAGGATTTATTCGACAATTTGGAAGCCCTGTCGCGTTATTCGTTCACCCGTAACGCTGGTCCTACAATTTCCTTTATTCGGGCGCCAAAAGCTCCTTAAAAGTTTCTAAACTACAAGCTAAAATCCCCTCCAGTTCACTGTGCTATACACAAGTTTAAAATGCAGTAAATACGATGTATGTTGTTCAGGACTTTCGTCCTGTTCAAGGCGGTTCAATACTTATTTATACACGATTTCTGTAACTTATGTTTAAAGGCACTGTTATTATAAGAACAAGTTATTCAGCTGCCAGTAGTGGTGTGTGTTCATATAAAAAGAATAATTTTATTTCGTATTGGCCGTACGTTTTGAACTGAATGGAACTAGCTTCAGTTGAGTAACTTGTCCATATAAAAATAACAGTAGATATAGGTAGTCTAGTTGTCAAATCGCGAGACATTTTATTAGTACAGTCATAATCGAACCACGTTCGACTATACTACTAGCATTTACCACGCTCTGCTACTGGTAAAAATACCAGACTTATCATCAGAAATCACCCGTATAAAATTCAAAGGTTTTTATTCGGTCGACGTCGACCTAGTCAAGGAGGCAGCCAATAAAAAAGCGAGCGTGGCGATTTGATTGGTCGGTGTTTCGGACATCCATGGAGCAGGTGTAGACGTAGGCCAGTTAGGCCAGTGTAACCAGTGCCGTGCACGGAAATAAGGATTGCGCATTATTTTACGGATTTGGTTTTGTGTACAGATTTATGTGTGGCATTCTTTTGTGTGTAACAATAGTTATTTACATTGCCAGATGCGTAAGTGCACTTTTTTGGCCGAGGAGGTTGTTTAAAGACCGAGGCAACGCGAGCGTTGCCTTGGTCACATTAAAAGTACCTCCGAGGCCAAAAAAGAGCTTACGCATCGTGCAATGTATTACATTTTCCCTGCTACCGAGAATTTCAGGTTATAGGTACTTTGAATAAGCTCTAAATACATATGGAGTAGTTTGTGATTAATAATGATCTTCAAAATAACCTTTGTTCAATTACTAAAAATGACAATCAGTGATAAATATAAGAGCAGAATGCAGCGATAATAAAAAATAAATAAAAATGTTGAGCTTTGTGTGGGATTTGAACCCTGGATCTACGAATTACTAATCGCGTACTCTCCCCCTATACCGGTAGCGCGGTGCCTGTCAAACGTGTTCTGTTATGCGGCTCTTATTTGACGCCAGAGAAACATTGAAATTATTAATTTTTCTTTGGTATAATTCGTGTTCTTTATAATCAAAACCAGTTTGTAAAACGATTATTGTTTAACCTATTAAAATTGACGCAAGATTCGCGTTGCTATATATATTTTATTAATGGTTTTGAGGTCCTCGATGCGTAAGGGTTGCTAAGCAATACTTTTTGTACCTAGCAACCACTTTCGCAACTAGCAACCAAAATAACAGGGCACCTCGAACATTTGACTTTCGCTTTCGGGCCTGTTATCGAGTATTTAAAGTGTATTTATACGGGGGAGGGAGCAGGAAAAATTATTGGTTTACTTTGGTTTGAATTATTTCAAAGTTTGGCAATTTTTTAAGTTGGTTTTTACATTGTAATCGCAAAAAAGTCAATGATCTAAATAATAATAAAAAAACGTTTACGTCATCTACAGTAAACCTTTCCTTTATGGGATATAAAATTGCGAGTAGACAGAATCTCTAAATTCATCGGAGCGATTTCAATAAATCTTCTTTCCGCTCTATGCTCGGGAACACTCTTATATGTCACATATAACAACCTGCATGAAATTTATTTCCCTACGGCCCTATCAGTATGAAAAATTTTATTGCCGAAAGTCGATTGAATTTCTACAACTTAATTGAAATCTTTGATAGGACATACTTCACACACATGTCCTCCTTGAGTTATTTTATGAGCCACATAGGAGATATTCCAAGAAAGATGTTAATGCAAAATACAAGTATCCAGGGCGTAACTAAGATTAGTACCTACCTACTTTTTAACAGGCGATAGGTACGCATGCCCATGATAGTATTTTTAACGAAAACCTCGTTCAACGGCTATTAATTGCCACTCATTCAAAGAGAAGTTAGTATGAGATAGAACACAGGGTTGTCATGACATTTTAACCAGAAATTTATTAATCTGTCATTTCACTTTGAGGTGATATGATCTTTGAGAAAGGAAGAAGATTTATTCTCCGAAAGCTTACGAGTTCAAAGTTTAGTTCATTTACTGTTAAGAATTTATTAATTTTCCAGGCACCTTGAAAAAGTTGTCTTTACAACCAGTTTGGTGACGAAAAACCCAATTAAAATTCAATACATTATTTTTTATCACTTCACTAATTTGTTTTTACTTTTCAATATACTTTACTTATACAATAAACGTACAACTTCTTAATTATTCGTCTCGTGCACAACTGACAGGCCCGGAGGTAAAACAAACCCTTTTTTGTTGGATTAAGTAGGTACTCTGTCATTTGTGTATTATCTTGGGAAATTCTTTAAGCTGATTTAAAAAAAATTAAAGAGAAACGTCATAGGCGTGCTTTTGAAGTCGAAACCTACCGCCAGTTAAACTTTCTGTACTAATCAAAGTTACACCCTGTATAAAGCTATACCTAAATTATGGGATTTGGGATGGACAGAGACACAACCTTCTCAAGCCCTGTGAAAACATGTGGCAACGCCGCATCGGGACGGTTCAACCTGTCTATGCAGTCTAGGGCAGTCTGCACTTTGGCTTAGTTTATCTTTTCTATTAAATGTTCAACCCACTTTTTAATTATAATTAAATACCTACATTTGTGAACTTTGTTTTGATAACTGGGTACCTAAGTAAGTAGGTAGGTACGTTTGTTTAACAGACAATAAAAGCAGTAACAAGTGACAAAATATACATATAATATAATATAAGTAATAATAAATACGATTCCTGGTGTGGATAGGTACATTTTCGACAAATAATATGGCAAATTTGGGCAAAGTGCGCCGTCAGGCAAATGATGATTATAATTACCTATCTTCTCTTACGGTTAAATTTTCATAAAAATACAAACAACAAGCGAACAGAGAACTGCATGTTGTGAAGGAGAATAATATCTCTTGTGATTGAATCGGCAGTTAGGGTCAATTTCATAATACATTCAACTAAAATATATTCTGACTTTAAAATTAGGTAAAGAAACTTTTGCAACAATATTAAACAATGGTTGGATTGTTAGAAAGCTCCATTAATTTTAAAGGGTACTTTAGTCTGTCTATGCAATTGGCCCGTAATCATTTCATTCTTAAATTTTCGTCCTTTGGAAAGCCCAAAACGAATACAAGTCTACCTACCGCCTGCCGTCAAGCTACTTACTTCCAGTGTTGTAACAGATACATTTTTTTCGGTATCTAGATGCAGATACAGATACTGTCTGGCAGATGTATCTAGATACAGATACCGATACATTTTTTCCAAAGTATCTGGGTACAGATACAGATACGTTAAAAAAGTATCTAGATACTTCCAGATACTTTCAGATACTATCAGTTAATTAATAAAATTTCAGACCTCATAAGGCAATCAATATACTTACCTACTTAGATATTTTTATTATACTTCTTTGAAATAACCTTATTTTCATCTGTTTTAGCAATAATGAAAGATGGGGGTTTTCGGGCTAGCGCATGGAAACAGCGCGTGGAAAAACTTTCCGTGCGCTGAATAAAAATACCGAATATATGGCTTTAAAATGGAAATATACAGCAAAGTAAACTAAATTTAAGAAACTCTATATGCTCTCTGATATTTAACATATACCTATTTTTTATTTTAATTCGTAAGTGTTTCAATATTTAGATACATTTCTGTAATATTTTTGAGGTTTTATTCACCTTATCTGACAACAACTAATTTACAACAAAGCACCTTTGAAATAATTTGAGAGTAACCATGGAAACGCATCATACATACCAAACACTATATTGTGTGCATTGTTTATTTTTTGTCAATTATATTTATTATAATATGCCGATAAAATGTTTTAAGTTTCCGTTTTCCAAGAAATATAATAAAAAATATCGTTCATTACACGTCCAGAAATAGATTTTTCCGTGCTTGCATGACTTCCCGTGTTCGGCTGCGCCTCACACGGGAATTTGTCACGCGCGCACGGAAAAATCTTTATTTCCAAACTCGTAATGAAATATACTATTATGAAACAAGTGTTTGTGTAGGTAAAGTAGAAATGTTCAGACGAATGTGAAGTTTATATTGTCACTAATCAAAACAAGTTGTGGGTTAGTAGTTTATCGTCTACGTCACTCCAAAGTGAGCACTGAGTAGGTATTTTATGAAAAAAATCACTAAATCACACCCCATTCTATTATTTGTATTGTTTATTTTCTAAAATTAAATATAGGCGTAGCACGCCTTGGCATCTTGGCTAAAAAAATGTATCTAGAATCTAAGTACCTAGATACTTTCAAAAAGATCTAGATACTAAAGCAGTTCCTGATTCTTGTAAGTATCTAGATATGTATCTAGGTACATAAAATGTATCTAGGTACAGTATCTAGATACATGTATCTCGATACATTACATCACTGCTTACTTCAAGTTATTATTACGACTTGACTTACAGCCAGGTATATAACTAAGTTCTAGCATCCCTCGAAGGTTCTAGGCATCTTGAGGCTTGGAATTGTAAAGGCACGATTCTTCACTTTTGCACAAACAAAACAAATTTATAAAAAAGCTGTCGCCAGCACTTCGGGCTGTCTGTTTCCACCCAGAGACACACTGCCTCGTCGTAGCAATCTGGCGACGATAGCACTACCCGCACTGCACAAATTAATTCTGGTCAATTTCTTGTAAAATCAACTGACAGGGAGTGACAGGCCACGCCGCGCAGACCCGCAAGCTATGTTGCCAGCTTTCTCAACTTCAGGGCTTTTCTCTCAAAAAATGGACAAGAATAATTTAACTAACCGCCTACTTCCATGAGCTTAGCATGTAGCATCTCCAATAGCAGCGTCTTCGCTTGTGACGAGGTGATCGAGCCACTGTTGATTTCTGCTGACTCTTTAACGCAAATTGAGTTTAAAAGTGATCAAGTGGGTATAACATTGTCCGTGTCGGGCTAAATTGAAATCCAAATATTTTCAATTTAAGCAACGAACGGCTCGGCTTTAATAAACACCAATTTAAAAAATGTCAACAGCCCAATTATAACGGCCCGCGTTCCGGTATAATTCGCAAAGCCGGGCGCAACGGAGGGCGTAAAAATAATTCCGGCGGAATTGCAGAAGAGTTACATAAACCGAAGTGGCTCCCTATCTTGCGGTAAATAAGAATTTGCGATGCAAAATTTTTACTGCAGGTCTCGTCAGGGGAAAATGAATCCGGCGAATTTAAAGGGGAGGGGGGGGGCGTTTCATTTAAATTTCAAATCCGGCCGGGGATAACAGCAGATTTACTTGCCGGATAATCCCGAGGATTTTTCGGGGGCCCGGAAGGCGCTTTACAAAGTTGCGGTGTAAATATACAAGGTTTCTCACTTTTAAATATCGGAAAATAAAGCTCTGTGTTTGCTTTGCTTTTCTGGATACTTCATTGATGCGTCAAAATAACAATTTCTATTAAATAGGTAGGTACACGTACTTTTTTAGAGCAATTTACTAAATGAAAAATGACCTTAAAACAATTTAAAAAAATATAAATAATACATAATAGGTAAAAAACGAAAATAATGGTGACAATTGCAACAAAATCCATACCAACCAATGACGTCAGAACCTATATACGTGCCGCCCCATTTACAAAAAGCCCTTTGTTTTGTTTCCAAGATTAAATATATCCATACTGCTCTAAAAAGGCAAAGTTAGAAAGTCAACCATCAACTTTTCCCGCAACCTTCTTTTAGGTAACTCGCGCGTGGTTAGTCACCAAGGAAGTTCGGCCGCTTCGCGGCCTCAAGTTCCCCTCGCGATGGATACCCCTCGTCTTATTGTCTCGCTCGGCCTTCGGCCCCGTGCGTCAATTTTGGCACCTCGCTTCGCTCGTCGCATTGGATGCCTCACTGGACCTTCGGCGTTTTTTCTTATTTAACGATTTTTTGGGATGCCGGAAGCATCGGAACTTCACCTGAAGACTCGATTTTTACTAGTGCTGTAAATTGTAATGCCAAACTGACAAGTTCAAACAAATTGTCATGGCCTACTCAGAGTTTAAAGAGTCAATTAGCCCCTTTAATTTTCTGGATATTTTTTCCTGTAACTTCTTAAGCGGACAAAAACTAACGTCCTAGATAAAAGTTGTAGAGAGAAAATGTAGGTATCCACGTGTGCAATAAAAAAAGTATGTTCGTTAGAAAAAAATTATACCGGGCGTCGCGACGCCTGGCGCCGTCTGTTATTTTTTTTTTATTTTAATCTTAGTTTGGTCTACAATTGGTCTCATTTAAGATCCCACATGAAGATTTTTCTTACTCTTTTCGGTTGCCCGCTATAGGCCTGAGACGCCGAGTTTGAATGACCCTGTACATACATGCCTACTCACATGTACTCACAGGTACAGAGCGAGCCAAACTCGACGTCCTAGGCCTATAGCGGGAACACGAAAACTCAAAATAAAATTTCGAAAAGGGGTCTTGAATGGGACATACTAAGGTCCAATTATAACTGAAAATTAGCTTTTTTGATGTTTGGGAAAATGGCCGCTGTAACGTCATCGATATTATTTTCCCAGAAACATACCATTTTTTCCCTATATATTAAAAGTCCTTATCATTCTCAACAACTTTTGTACGACCAGATCTTCTATATCTTTTATTGTTCAAAATCTACAGGGTCTGATATGTAAAAAAAGACATGGAATTTTTTTAATCATTTTCCGAAATCTAGCTAGCCATGGACACAATTGATAGTCAGAAATTATTTAAGAGTATGTAAGGGAATCTTGTGCACCCTTAAATTTATTCAACTGGAATATTTTTTAATTTTTTTTCTAACAAACAATAATAGCAAACAATTTACAACCACAATTCAAAAATTTTAAAAATATTCTAGTTGAATAAATTTAAGGGTGCACAAGACACTCTAACATACTCTTAAATCATGATCATGACATATGATCAAAGTTTCTATGTCGAGCATCTTCCAAACGGTTGCGGGTTATTTTAAATTTGTTTTTTTACCCATTCCATGGTTTCTTTGAGAGTGATCCAAAGTAGAGATCTTCCCTAAATAGACATTAAGTACGCTTTTAAATTTATCCAGGCCTAACGCTCACGTCTACACATCAAAAAGAAAATACCAAAGACCCCAGTCTGTCCCTTAGCCGCATCAATGAAGGTGTCCGTTTCTCCTACGTTCTTTTTCCAGCAAACAATTTTTACTTCTCAGTGGCACTCCAGCCGAACGTGGGTCGGCTTCGCCAGACCTCAAGTGCTCTCTCTTCCGGGCCAAAGCGGAAGACAATTAGTGTCTCTTTGTTCGCATAGCGGAGTTTCACGTAAAACAATGTTGGGCCCATCAAATAATAGCCAAGGGATTTCGGAGGAAACTTTATAAATAAGAGAACTGACACATGTCACACATTATTATAGATACCCAATAAATATTTTTCGTTACCACAAGTGATACCTAGTTATATAAATGTTATATAAAGGTTGCGGAGTTTTATATGAAAGGAACCGGTTATCACCTCCAGTAATTATTGGAGTTTATAAGGGTTATAATATAGGTACTAGGGTTATAATTAAGTGGTGTAAATGTTTCCAACACCATTTTATAGCACTTGGAGTGACCGTTACTACAAGATATATAACATGTTTGTATAAGAGTTTCCAATACCTATATTATAAAACTATGATTTCCCGAGTTATATAACAGCATTCCTAATTACTTCTATAAAACCCTGGCGCTAATTGTGTTTTACTGAACACATTATATACCTTTTGGTTGCCAATTTCGTACCAAAATAACCTTTATAGTCTTTTACAACTTTTAGTGATATAAATTACTCTTATACAAATAGGTTTTCATTTTAAAGATGGCTGATTAAGTACTTATTATTGTTGATACCTGCATGATGTAGAGCATTATATAATAAAAAATGTATAACAGGAGGAGAGTAAAAATAAGTGAAGTATGTGTTGTTAATGAGAAGAAATTGTTTGAAACTGTGTAAAAGTGAAACGGGCTAAAATAAATTGAAAATCATTGTCGATCTATCCACCGGTATAAATGAGCCCCCCATGCGCTAGTGACACATACCAATATTAAAAACAAAAACAAACACAAATTTGGTTCAGAACGTGAAAATTGGGGTTAAACGGGTTATCTACCGAGGGTTATGAAATTATTACATCTCCGAGAGGTCTTTAAAATAGCTTTGGTTTTATAGTAACACTACTGGTAGTATTATATTACCTTTGATTTTATAGTAAGGCTACTGGTAGCGTTATATTACCTTTGGTTTTATAGTAACACTATTGGTAGCGTTATATTACCTAAGGATATATAGGAGACTTATAGTTTTATAAAAAAATACTAAAGAAGGTTTATAGTATTGTTTCAATTTATATAACGTTACTCTAAGTGATATTATTGTCGCCAAAGCTTTTAAGGGTAATCTACTAAGAGACGTCATGATGAAAATATAGAACAGAATCGACACGACCCACAGTTACGAAATTTATTAGCTTTTTTATTTTATTCCGCGGAAATTTTAACAAAATATACTTTTATGTGACATGGGCATATTTTTTTTAAAACTTTTTTCTCGTAATTTTTGCAAATAAAAAAAATATTTTTTTTTAATGCAAACAACCTTGCTTATTTAGGAGTATTTCGAGGGCCCGTGAATTTTTTGAAGGTATCTTGTTCATATTTGAGGAAAAATTTTCTTAACGGTACTAAAATAGGTGCTGGTGACCTTTATAAATTGCTCCATTTAAGTGTTTTAATCGGGTAACCGAAATATTTCCGCAACTATATTAAATAACTAACAGTGGTTTAAGTTAGGTAATCTTATAGTTGTGGTTACTCTAATAAAACCAAAAATGTTTATTGCGTAGCTCGGGCTTGGCCGGCAGGAGACAAGGGGAAAATATGAAGATACCAAATCATCGATTCTCATGTGTGTTACTTTGGTGTTTCTGTTATCGACAAGCAACTCGTTAGCATTATATTGATGGATTAAAAAAATTAGTTTTCGAAAAAATATATTTTACAATAGTTGTTTCTTTTGATGAGACAATATTGTGAGCCGAACAGAACGTGATAGGAAACCTCGACGTCATGGCCTATATCCACAGCATAGGCATTGATGCATAAAGCTGAAACGTTCAGTTTCCTGCTCTAATTTTCTCTAACTAAAAAATGAGGCCTTGGCATAATAATTATCCACCCAAGTGAAGGTCGAAAATATTCTAGATAAATGTGCCGATCCGACATTTATTAAAAGGCGATTTTTGCAGCTGGGGACGGGGGTAGATATAAATTTCCGCAGGAGTTTATTAACCGACGTTGCTGCTGCGGCACATAGATCAGACTGCGTGTGATGCGCTAATGCACAGAGCGGTGTAAATTACTTAAAACTTTTTGTATGCGACTTATCTTTCGCACCAGAAGGAAAAACACCGCTGATTGCCGAGAGCGCTGGGCAAAATGTAGATACTGCTCCTTAATAGGTTTATCTGTGTTATTTACTAATCGTTCTACACTCACTATTACTACGGTTTTTTAGGATTTTCCCTTGTAGGTAATAGTAGCAAAGTCTATTCTCTAGACTTTGGTAGTTAGTTAGCAAAAAATGCTACCGGAAAAAAGTCGGCCTTAGAGCCGCAAATGGCAACGAAGCCTAATTAATAGTAATTGCCACCCCCCCCCCCCCGCGCAAGCATGTGGTCGCTTTTGGGGTACTCCTAGTTTGTAGTATTGTGAGGGTGACAATTTCAATATTATTTTTGTTGCATACTATAGTTTCTCTATGCCATATGCCATATATTGTTTTCTTTAATAATTAGGGAGAAATATGGGTGATCGATTCCAAAATCAAAAGGATCTCTTTACTAAAAAATTGTAGTACTATTATAGTTTTAGTTCCCGTTACAAAAAAAAATCAATTGGATCAAATAAATTTTCCAAGTTTCAATGGAAAGATCACTAACAGAGTTCTTCAATGATATACCAAATTGTAATTTATTTTCAAGGAAAATTTACATTCAGATAAGGGTTTCTGCTAGAGTTTCTGACAAATTTAAATTAGGAGTTGCTTAATAGGAGATATATTAGTTATATACCGCGGGACTGAAATAGTTAGGTACTTTTAATCCCGAAGGTAAAGTTTATATTTTTATAATTTACCAATATCTACTACTTCAGTCCCAAGGTATATACAATATTTTTATTACTTTCAGAACCTATATAATATAAAAAGCTTATGCAAATTTGTTAAAAAATAACGGAAATTCTTGGGTTTAAAAAAATGTCGATTTTGCGATTGCGAATTACTAATAGAAAGTCTTGACAAACGTTACCATAGTAACGTTGTAACAAGCTGGCGTCCGTACGTGCAGTCCTATAGTCTATCCAAGTTAGAGAGGCAGTGGATCAAAACATTGGCCACCACGTGGCCTATTCTCTTATTGGTCTGGCCGTCATAAAATGTCAAGTGTTTACGTGGCGAGCAGATTGCAGGGTCGGCTCTTCCCTCAGTCGAGTTTCCTGCATATTTTAGATCGGATCGCGAGCAGTATATTCTGTAAATTTATAAAGATCCACGAAAGGTAGAAACACAAATTTTAGAACTTCTAAAAGAATTAGTTCAGAATTACAAGCCACTTGGAATCTCATATTAGTCCGACCCTGGTAATCGATCGCAAGGCGGTCATGTGACTTTGTTTATATCTACTGCAGCTGTAACTTGGATAGACTTTAGATCTTTATTTGACTCTCATCATGTCTGAAAGTGCATTTTTTGATATTGATAAAAGAGCAGGCGAAGTATACTAAGAATTATTACCAAGAAAATAGAAAAAACTTATGAGCGGCAGTACGAGGCATTTCAGAAGTGGTGTCGTGTATACAATATCGAAAAACCTACCGAAAATGCCCTGCTAGTTTACTTCGATGAAAAATCAAAAGTCGTTTGTGCTTCAACCCTCTGGGCACATGACTCAATGTTGACATCGGGTATTAATATTAGGGAAAATATCGACGTACGTAAATTTCTAACTTATTAGCTTTAGAAAACAATTGAAGGATTTAAAACAAAAAAATCAAATATTCTCACGAATGAGCAGTTAGAACAGTTTTTACGAGAGGCTCCGGATGACAAATACTTAGTTATGAAAGTAAGTAATTGTGAAAATTATATCTCCATAAGGTTTAAATATTAATGTACATTATACCATTCAAAGTAATTTTTTGCAATAAAATATTATTTGTGTGTAATTTCATTCTTGAGGGATTTCCGTCATTATTTTTTAATCCCGGAGGGATTAAATGTGACACTTTAGTCCCTATCAAAATAAAGTGAAATTGTTATTTTAGTCCCGGAAGTACGCAAAGGTTATTGATAAGTTTTTAATTAAATACACTGTAGTAAATTTTCCTAATTGGAAAACTCTCTTCGTGATCTTTTCACTGGGACTTTGAAAGTTGGGTCATATGAAAAGATTTTTTTTAAATAATGTAATTAAGTGCGACAGCTAGCTGCGCTGTGCTACTTATATCTACAGTGTCCTCCAAGAAGAAGTTCGCATCATCCGTGATTTCATACGTGCCCGTAAGTTCAAAGCTTTTTAATTATTATTGGGGACGTTAAATGTTAAATATTCCTCGGGACGCATTTTTCCCGAAACAAGATCATTCATTGTAGGAAATGCACCGATAGTGGACGACAGATGCAGATACCGGTGCCAAATTTCAGAAACAATCCAACAACGGAATATAAGGAACGACACGATCCGGTTGCCAAGATCTTCCACCAGGAACTGGGGGAAAAACTACTGCTTGTGCAGGCACAGAGGGTCCCATGTTACAGCTACACACTGGAGCCTGTTCTTGAAAACAGCAACTACAAGATGTGCTGGGATACGCGATTGAATATAAGAAATACGCCCCCTGTAGGCTCAAAGCTAAACTAAGTCTATGGCCATGCCATTTTGTTGATCCGTATATTATGTTTTCTGTTTTGTTCAAAATCAGTCAAAAAAGCTTTATTTTCTAAAGTTGACTATTATAATAATATGGTAAATAACAACAGTTGAATTCAAATGTTTAAATATTCCCGCCACGCTTGTGCCAAAAAAGAGAGAAGAGTTAAAGAAGAGTTGTTAGAAAATGAAATAAAGCAAGTAAAATGTGATTTTTATTATGATTACCACGCCCAAAAGGCCTCCCACAGTTATCAGAAGTGGAATTTGAACATGCTAAAGTGTTATGCAGTGTAATTACGAAGTTTTAGTGCGAGATTTGGACGAAAAACCGTCTTGATTCGATCGCCGAGGTAATAACCTGAACATTTTTTTTGTTCCTGAAAACATTTTCCAGAACAAGTTTAGAATCAATTTAATTTAACCAACAAAGTTCTCTATTTCGAATTCTGCTTTTAGTTCATTTTTAGTTGCCTGTTGCCTTTGCAATTACATAAATCATAAACAATAAAGTTTAAACTTTATAATAACCGGTAAGTACAGTTTCCCGTGGTGTATGTCTGCCCCGTTTTTTTGAAATTTTGGCTACCTCCCTATTTTTGGGTCCCTGAACACCAATCTGACCTTAATTTTTGGTGCTCGGGCGTAGTTTCCGAGAAAATGAATTTTCAAATTTCCTTTGACACCTCACTTTTCATGGCGATATTTGTGGTTATAATCCGGATGAATTTTTACTATATGCAGCTCAAACTGATCACCACACTATTTTGCACCTTTTGCAACATCGAAACTGAAACCCGCGGAAAATCCGAAATTTGGAAAGATTTGTGCCGTGTTTACGTCCGGCCCGGCCGCTGTTTTCGCCCCTCAATCGGAACTTTTACCTAATAACCAAATAACTTTATGAAGACGACCACAAAATATATAGAAGACGACAAGAACAATGAACAAGAACAAAGAACAACGCAGTGTAAACCCAAAGTGTGCCCAAAGCTAGAGGTGACAATGGCCCATATAGTTAGTTCGCATAGTGCCCGTCGGGGCGTTGGCATCTTAAATTCAGTCGCGTATCGTACAGTTCTGACAGATAACAGACCGGACCTTATAATAGTTGACAAAATTTCTAGGGAGACAACTCTGATTGATGTGGCCATCCCAAACAACAACGACCTGCGTGTAAAGCAGGCCGAGATAGCGAAGTACAGAGACTTATATATAAGAACGAATTATAAGTCAATGGGAAATGGAGAACGTTTAGACGGTTCCAATCATCGGGTCAACAACTGGTGTTATACCAAAAACTTTGCTGACAAACATAAAAGAGCTGGGTCTAACTGATAGTCTCGTCCGAGCCAGATTCACATGGTATCCGGGATACCCCGGATCTGAGTGAACGTTCCCCGTAGAGGGAGTGCAAATGTTTTTTGACTAAGTCGATAATAATAATAATAATATGTTAATTATTAATTTACAATGTATATGTTTTACTTAAATATTAGAGCCAGATTTTTTGTTCATATTAATAATAACTAAAATAATTTTTTTCTGTAAAAGTCTACAAGTAGACGAGACAAGTAGACAAAGCATTGGAGACGTTGAGTATTCAGATAGAAAATGATGAATTAAACATATCTGACTGACAGCGCCAGCTGTCCCTGAACTACGCACACTGACCAGTGCTTGAATAATCTTCGTTAGTAGATATAGACAAGGGTACGATAATGCTACTAGATTCATAGGGCAATATCGAGTAGAAACGAAAAGGGAAACAAACGGAAAGCAAAACCCGGCGGCTGTACATCTGTCGCCACCGTCTCAAAAGAAAATTAATCAGCGCAGCTCTAAAGGGCCAACAAAGCTCGGCCAATGGCGCCCGTAATTGCGATCCGCGGACGCGCCATTGTCCCTTTGTTGGGCCCGTGACGGGTTTCACAACTTTTCGGCCGTGGCCGGCCGAAGAAAGTAAAATAGGACCATTTGTCGTTCATTTTTCTAACCTTGGACATAAAATACGCGAAACTTTGCTTTAAAATGACACCTGCCTGTCATTCACGCACGATTTTAAAATGCTCCGCAACAACAACTAGGCTCGGATAAGTTGGGTTCGTTTATGGTGACTGATGACGAAGCGTTGTCTGACAGATTGCTCACGGATGTCACAATTGACACTTTTTTGGTTCACCATATGCGCTTTCCGGAGGCCAAATACAACGCAAAATGCATTGTTAGCCATCAGTGATCAGTGCCATCTGTTTTACAGAACATTAAGCTATAGCTTAATAGCTATAGCCCTGAGAAGTCTTATGTTAATGAACGATTCCTGTGTGTTTTTATCCAGGACGTACAGGGTTATTCACTGAGAATTGACCCCCACCTAACTTTTTTGTTTTTTAAGATAAAAGGGTGATTCAAAAAACAAAATCAATGGTTCGGCGAATACTTTTTTATGCCATGACCGTTTAGTGTATGGGGTGTTCAAAAAAAGTAGGACCAATGGCAACTCAATTTTTTTTAATGGAACACCCTGTATATTATTGGATTTTTGAAATCTGCTCATCAAGGCAATCAAAATGATATTAAACTTTGTGGCATTATCTTTTTCCGTTCTTGAAAAATTCCGTATTCAAATTTTATACTAAATTTTGTGGATCTCGTGATAAAGATAGACGATCAATGTAATAACGAAAAATATTTGTTTTAAACAAGAGAGTAATATAGTGAAACTCCAAAATGTTTAGGAGCTTTTACGATTTTCCTGAAATTCTTTATTTCGAGAATATAATCAGTAAAATTTTAATTACGATTTTGAATTTGAATTTGAATTACGATTTTCCTGAAATTCTTTATTTCGAGAATATAATCAGTAAAATTTGAAAAGGCTCCTAAACATTTTGGAGTTTCACTATATTACTCTCTTGTTTAAAACAAATATTTTTCGTTTTTACACTGATCGTCTATCGTTATCACGTGATCCACAAATATTCAAGTTAAATAAATTTAGTATAAAATTTGAATACGGAATTTTTTAAAAACGGAAAAAGATAATGCCACAAAGTTTATCATCATTTTGATTGCCTTAATGAGCAGATTTCAAAAATCCAATAATATACAGGATGTTCCATTTAAAAAAATTTAGTTGCCATTGGTCCTACTTTTTTGGAACACCCCGTACACTAAACGGAAATGGCATAAAAAAGTATTCGCCGAACCATTGATTTTGTTTTTTGAATCACCCTTTTATCTTAAAAAACAAAAAAGTTAGGTGGGGGGTCAATTCTCAGTGAATAACCCTGTACCTATTGAATTTTCTTTGCCAGTCAGCGAACGTCGATATGTTTATAAAAAAGTAGGTACCAATTAGTTAATTTTATTGGACAGTGATTGGTTGGAAGAAAGTACCTACTTGCCGAAGTATGTATTTTCCTTACAATTCCCGCGACAAGCTTTTTGATTTTCAAAAACTTGTCGCAATTTGGCATTGAATTATCTGAACGAAAACCTAGACTTATTTTATTTTATTCGTTTTAGTACATGGCTTAAATAAAAGCTTGTTTTTAAAAAGTTTTTACCTTTTATTTTATTTTATGCTTTTTAGTACCTATTCGATTTCCATATCAGGAGGGTGGTAAATGAACTTATTCCGCCATCTTGGGGGCATCCGCGATATTGGATTTAGTACCTATAACGTCACTTACTTTATTATTTTGTATTGGTCAAACCCTTTCATTTGATACCCATGTCAAGTAGGTTGTGCGGCCGCCATATTGAATTAAGTGTAATAATGTCACTAACATTATCGTTTTCTACTCATCGAGCCCTTTCATTTGATACCCATATCAAGGGGGGTGAAAAGAAAATGTAATCCGCCATCTTGGAGCGGCGGCCATATTGAATTTGGTAGTTACTTTATCGTTTTCTATATTCTTCAAGCCATTTTATTTTATGCCTCATATTAAGAGGGTTGACAAAAATACATAATCCGCCATCTTGTAACGACGTCCATTTTGAAAGTGTTACGATATTGAGTATTGCATATTATATTGTCACCAGAACTAAAGGTGTATGCAAAATTTCAGCTCAATCGGATATCAAGAAGTACATACATTCATACATATACATATATAAATACATAAATACATACATACATACATACATACATACATACATACATACATACATACATACATACATACATACATACATACATACATACATACATACATACATACATACATACATACATACATACATACATACATACATACACACATACATACTAACGGGGCAAGTTAAATAAAAGCTTGTAAAAACGACCCTTCTTTAAAACCTGAAAATTCTATTAATTCGTCACCGTCTGAGGGAACATATTGAAGTAGCTTTTCTATCTACTCTACCTGCATGGTCTATTGGTCCATGATGTTTCTTATCTCTCTCCGATTTTCTTATGTTAGGTTAGGTTATGTTGTGTTCATCCCAGCTACACGACAACACATACGAAACGATATCATTTTTGGTATTGCGAGCAACTCAAACTGCGCGTAGAACTTTCTTTCTCTAATAACACTATTTTAGAAAGAACACAATTTTACAACAAAAATGTATATTGGAACGGTTACCTATAAATAATTCCAACACACTATGTTGTAATATTTCCATTCGAACACATTACAGCAATATATATTAAGTATTTTCATTAATAAATAAAATGAAATCAACAAATAAAAAATAAAACAAAATAATAAAAATTATAGTCTCACAAGGCTTTAGTGGTCTCGCATCTTAGCCAGATTGTATTTTAAGCTATTGCTATAATGCAAACTCACCTGTCATCTGACAAATTTTCAGGACTGCTAAAATAAGGGGAATTTATACGACTTGTTAGTGTTAGTAGAAATATTTTCATTAGGCAAAAATAAGTGGAACGCACTTGTATTTTCCATGGTATTTTCTGACTCAACCCACCGGAAAACCTCTACCCAGATAATATACAGAATATGGCAAGCCAAATTCATGTTATATAAATTTAGTATAAAATTTGAAATGGAATAATAGTATAAAGTTTACATGATTTTAATCGCAATGACTAGTATAGATTTTAAAAATAATAAACATATTGAGTGTCCCATTAAAAAAACCTTCATTAACTTTGCGATGTTTTTTTATTTTGTCTGGTGACAGATTTTGGCGTTTCAGAAAAAAACCCTACAACTTTTACTTGAGACGATTTTTTCATAGAATCTGTAGGGGGCACTAAATATATAGGAACACCCTGTACCTAAGTAGTTACACAAGTTGAATCGTTGAATCATAGAATATAATATAGCCAAAGCGCGTAGCGCTATTTATTCTGTGATTCAATTTATCGACTGTTTCCATGCCTACTTACTTTTTTGATGAAAGTTTAGTTCCTAGAATAGCTAAGGCATAGTTTTTCTGTAGTGTACCCCTAAAAATTATTAGCATCATTGAGTAAGGGAATAATTAGATAGTATTTATTTTTCTTTGGAATTCAACTTGCATGAATATGTACTTACTTACTAAAAAAATGCAAATACAGTAAGTTTTACAAACAAATTGTTGCAACTAAACTCTATTCAAACTAAACTCAAGTGAAACATAAATACAAGTTGTTGCATGGCTAGAGCGTGATACGCACGTGAGCGGCTTGCTATTGGCTAGTCGGCAATAAAGTCTGTCCGGCCGGGCGAGTGCACCGAGTTGGTATTTCTTACAGAGGTGTATTGAGTTGCAAGTGGTCCTTTATTTTTTTCCGATATAATTCTTGCGCTGTTTATTAATTGTTGGAGCTACGATTTGTGTTAATAGTAGAAATTTGCAGGTAAGTGAATGACTAGGTGTGCCATAAAAGTTTGTTTTTAAAGTTCTTAACACTATTATATTATTTTATTATTTTATATTATAAAATGCGGCCCTGCCTCGTATTAGCCTTCAGAATTGTTCGCGTGCATCCATCTTGTAAATGTTTACGCGCCACTTGCATTTAGTTTGAATAGAGTGTAACTCTTGATGATTTGTATTTCACAAACTCAATTTATTTGAAACAAAAATAGGTATTAACGACAAAACCACTTGTGTGTATTTTTTTATTATTATGTATAAAACGACCAAATCTCTTCAATCGCTCAATAAAAAATATTGGATTACTTGTTATTGTAACTGCGGAAAGCACTCGAGTCATCCTCAACTCTCTTGAATCTGTTCACTGAAATTTTATCGGTAGTTTTCCATAAAGAGGAACTTTAAAGCTTGCATAAAGGAGTTTTGGTTGGATAGAGAGTGGATGTAGCGGAACCTCCACAAAACGAAAGTATAATATGCAACGAGCAGATTGTTATAAGAAAGGGGAGAGAATATTGTGCGAGGCAGGGGAGGAATTGATTAGAAAAGTTTATGCCTGAGTTGATTTGAACTGAAACAAGATAATTCTATCCTATACCTAAACTATAGGGTAAATTTCGCAAATACAGCCATACCTACATTCAGAGAATTTGTTGTGAGGAACTACGCTCTAAAGAGTAATGTTGTAATGTTGTCTTTCGGTAGAAAAAATACAGTTTATTAATGGTTCAATCTGGAAAGCCACCCCACCGGTAGGGGTGGGCGAAATTAATTAGCGCGCTTCTCCAGGCGAGATAATGGCAGGGGCGAGTTGGGAGGACAAGAAGAAACTCGATGATGACGTGCCGAAATCGACGTTGTTGGTGTTTATTCTTTGCAAATAAGTGTTTAGTTTCTATGGGCAGTTTACAACAGCTGCTAGAAACTTTTATCAAAACAAGCTATTTAGCCCTCAAAATCGAGTTCATTCGATGGACTGTAATGGACTTTACATCCTTTCCTACTGATATTTATTTCGAACAATTAATTTATATAAGAAGGTGACAAGTAGTTAAAGGGGTGGGGGGGGGGGTATTTCATATAAAATTTTTCGATTTAACCTCCCCTGCAAAGTTATTCCAGCCTTAAGCGATCAAGAGTAAAAAAATGTACCTTGTTTTTATTAATATACCCGTTTAATGTTCCTTGAAACAGCATGTTAAAATATTAGAGATAAAGGAAATGAAGGCTTAAGCCAGCAGCATTATTTTTATTTCGAATATGTTTGCAAAAGTATTCGCTAGCGTCAAAGCGGATTTTAAAATAAAAAATAAAATTATTATCAGGCAAGTGGCGAAATATACTTAGTTAAGATAATAACAAAGGGAAAAAACAAAAATTAAACACAACTTAAGGGTTGAAACAGTTTTTTTGCAAAAAACCTTCATATACGGCATTTTTCAACATAACCTCATAACCTCAAATTTTCCGAATTTGCATTAAATTTGGTGAAAGTAGCTTTTTGTGCATTTACTGGAATTGGGGAAACGGGTAGTTTCACATTTTTCGAAAAAAAAAACATGCAAAATCTTCAACGGAAAACTTTATTGGTGTTTTTCGATTAAAAGATTTTGTCCGGGCTCACTTTAACCGTTGAAATGGCTTCTTCTTCTTAAGCTGTTGTCCAGATACATACCTAAATGGTTTATTATATAAACTTGTTAACGATAATTTAAAAGGCAAAGAAACAACCTACCTGTATATCAACAAACTATTTCAAAATTCGTAAAATTCCAATATCACATAATTCGCTCCCTGTGTATGGATGGCTGCATAATGGTGATGGTAATTTGTTGGGGTATATCGCGAGAGCCAAAAGGTTTTTACCGTTTTAACGAAAATTTGCATAAATTCCATTACACAGTTTCTGAGTAGAATTAAGATTGTTTTATACAAGCAAGGAGAACGTGGCAAGCGACCATTTGAACAAAAAAAAACCGGTAATTTCCAAGGTAAGGTAATAGCAGCGTCCAGAGATATATTAATAAGTCCGGGCACTCGGCCTTGTGTAAGCAAACGTTTCCCTCTTGCCCTCTCCCGCTCCCCTCCTCATCGAGCCGATCGATATCTTATAATATAAGAAAATAAGCTGTACACTGTGTAGCTGAGAGCGGTTCGTTCGCATTCTAGATCGCAAAATATTACCGCAAAATATTACCGACCGACCGTGACTGTGTTGTAGCAGTGACTGTAGTCACTGGTTGTAGTGATGCCTAGTAACGGTTTTTACTGCAGTGCGGATGGCTGTAAAACCAGTTCAAAAGACTATATTACCTTTTTTTCATTTCCTAAAGACCCTGAAAGGTAAGATTGAGTTTGAGGTACCTACCTACAAAAATTAAGATCTTTTTATGTGACATTTGAATACTTAGGTATTAATTGAAGAATAATATAGATATAATATTAGAATATTGAAAATTAGAACGTGCCAACAATGGAAGAATGACTTAGGGTTCATCGGAGAACATAAATTTGCGAATATTCCACCTGAAGAGGCATATAAACCTATAAGAATTTGCAAGGCAAATTTTGATGATCAGTCATTCACTTCGTCCGGAAAACGTTTAGTAAAAACTGCTGTCCCCTCGGCTGTCCCATTAAGAAGCCAGAAGCTTATGGTAAGACGCATGCTTGTGTAGGTACGTATGCGTAATATTTTGTTCTGTATTGTTTATGTCAATTTAAATATCAAAATATTTACTACAGGATGAAAAAGTAGATATGATAAGTTTAACTCTTTGTCCTTAAATATTTATTTGTTATTTATGTTTTTGTCTGCTCTGTTTTGTAAGGCTTTATTAAAAATGAACGTAAAACCTAAAAAATTGCATTTTTATTCATGTTCCAATCAAAGTCTGCAGATATACCTATTACTAATTATGTAGATTCTATGGTAATAGCTACCTTGTATTTTAATTTAACTGCACCTACCAAAAACTAACGGTACACTTACCTACACAAATAATGTTGTACCAAAGTCTACAAATAGGTATACTAATATTTGTAGACTTTGGTAAATAATGGAAAGTCAATATGAACCTGCCCCCGTATATAACTAGCTTGACGGCGATTTCGTTTAGTCGCCCTCGTAAATGCGAAGGGTGCGAGATGACGTTGATTTACGACCAGTCGCAAAAAATTGTTGGCCTTTCCGAGAGAACAAAGACGGGAGCCGACTTTAGTATTTCTAGACTTTGGTAACAGGCCGCTTTCTCTAATAAGTATTGGATACGCCCGACTCCTTACTGCTCTAATAATATTCTACTTTCTGAGATATCGTCGGCTGGAAAAAATCCGAAGAAATTCCTCACTGTCGCCCGTTTTTAATGGGCAATAAACCGCCTCTAATTAGGCGACCGGGGGAGAAAAATTTCCGGAAATAATTCGGTGGCGATTAATTCGGAAGCCGCCGTCGGGACGGGCGCGAATAAAACGGGCAAAAAAAAAACAGTGTGTTAATTGTGGCGGAAAAAAGGGAGTTTATTAATGACGCAATCTGGAAAGCTACCCCACCGATGGCGCAGGGGGAAACGGGTAGGAGTTTATTAATTAGTGCCTTTCCTGGCCAGATAAGCTCAACCGCTCAAATAGCAAACAGCAACAACCATCGTCATGATCATAAACAGTGGTGTCGCCAGCGTGTTTTCCCAGGGTGGGCACCTTTAGTTGCAGCTTATTTTCAGGTGGGCACTTGAGGGATTTTGTCACAAAACAAAAGAAAATGTGGTTCAAAATTAGGCAGCAGGAAAGTTGTCAAGGTCGAACAGTTTAAATGGATGAAACCACAGAGATCATATATACAGATAGAGTGCTGAACAAGTCCCTCTTTATGGCAAATTGTGGATTTGCGCATGGGCCTGTGGAACATGCGCATTAGACCTTCAGACCGCGCAATTCAAAACTGGTTGTTTTTCTGAATTACTATCTCTCTTCAAACTTGTATATTGATAATAAATTAAGCTCAGCTCAACGTGGACTGGTCAAGACTTCGTTAACTACAACTAGATTCGTTTATACTTGTAGAACTAGTTTCGTCCAAACTACTAGAATTTGCTTCACTGATGCTAGAATTTGACTTGTTTTCATCTACCTTTATAACTTTAACACTAAAACAAATAAGCTACTAATAGTTTCTTACACCACAATCATATTAATATACCTACTTACTTAAATGATGGTTTAGGTGGTTTTAATAGAAGAAAGGGTTGGTACCGCATTTTCAATTAGCTGCGTTTTGACTCTTCATTTTTAAACACTCTGGTGTAAAATGAGAAGAACATATTTGAGATGATCACTTAATTAGATAAAACACTCAAACAACTAAAACGCGAAGAGACTATTAATAATTAGCTGAAAATCGAAAAAAAAAAATGCCACAAAGCGTCTATGATGCAAACAACGGTGTTAAACTTAATTTGTCGCTGTCAAATGGCTGTCAAACAGTGTCAAGTTTCACAAAACACTACCTCAAATTGCAAATGCGCATGTCCACTGGGCCTATTTATTACTATTTTTTACTATTTTGTGATTTTAAATTTGTCAAAAATTTTCCGCGCATCCTATGTATAAAAAACATCGTCCAGCACTCTACCTATATACAGGGTGTCCGGAAAGTATGGGGCAATCTTACAGGAGCAGGTAGGGGACGTCAAAATATTACGATTGAGCTTTACCACTACGGGTCAGATCTCAATACTTACTGAGATACAGGGCGTTGTAACTCTTTTTTTCAAATTGAATTATGGCAATATCTCCCAAACTAATCAAGCTGTTGAACTGAAATTTGGCACTGCTGTGTTTTTGGCGATGGAGAATAAGCTGAAAATGTCAATTTCGCCGTATCTCACAGAGGGCGACACTTGCGCTGTTTTTGGATCGTGCTTTTACTCGTAACTTTTTTGAGGTTATGTTTTTGGTCCTGCAGGTCTATCATTTTAGTGCATCTTTTCACTCTGCAAGAAAAAGGTACTCTTGTTTCATAACGATAAAGTCAACCGTTTGCGTTGAAATTGCCAAAACGTGCCCCAAAACACCTGTTGAGTTCAATATTCGAAACATAAAATTTTCACCTACCGCTTTCAAGTGTTTCATATCAACGGTACCATTTGAAGTGAAAAAAAATCCCTATGAACAAAGTACCAAAAATTATTCGCTTTCAAAATGGAAAGGATTGAATTTGACAAAATTTTGACACGCTGTTTCAAGAAAACCAATGGTGTTTTGACCACTGCTCATTTGGCATTTTTTTCATCATTTTGAATGTACAGTTGATCTGTAATATTTGAAAGTGGTAGGTGAAAATTTTAAGTGTCGAATATTGAACTCAACAGGTGTTTTGGGGCACATTTTGCCGATTTCAACGCAAACGGTTGATTTAATCGTTATGAAAAAAGAGTACTTTATTCTTGCAGAATAAAAAGATGCACTAAAATAATAGACCTGCAGGACCAAAGAGATAACCTCAAAAAAGTTACGAGTAAAAGCACGAGCCAAAAACAGCGCAAGTGGCGCCCTCTGTGAGATACGGCGAAATTGACATTTTCAGCTTATTCTCCATCGCCAAAAACACAGCAGTGCCAAATTTCAGTTCAACAGCTTGATTAGTTTGGGAGATATTGCCATAATTCAATTTGAAAAAAAGAGTTACAACGCCCTGTATTTCAGTAACTATTGAGATCTGATCCGTAGTTGTTGAGCTCAATCGTAATATTTTGACGTCCCCTACTTGCTCCTGTGAGATAGCCCCATACTTACCGGACACCCTGTATATGATCTCTATGGGTGAAACAAAAATCGAAGTAACCTGCCCTTAATCATTTTTGTGCACTAACAAAAAAATTAGGTCAGAATACCTATAGAAAAGAGTGTTAACAAAGTTATAGTTTACTGTTGATTTTTAATTGACAACAATAATTCTCTTATTACACTCATTAACCTTATTATAGTGATGCGGAAGTAAAAAGTAATATAAGTTAGTGTCTATAAAAGTTTTGCGACACCTTCTCAAAAAAATAAATTGATTCATTTATTTCCATTTTAGTGGCGGCTCGTGGGTTAATGCACAGGGGGCTACGTTTTAAAAACAACACACTCTATTGTCAATTAAAAAATAGATGGGTATACCTAGTATTGCTAAAGTCACTTGAAACAGCATAAATAAAAATCTCTAAGTGGCCTCACAAAGACAATATAGGACATAAGCGTCACGCAGTCTTCAAAAATATACATATTCTACAAGCAACATAATATTTCACTTTTAAGGATTTTTTAAGGTTGTCGTCAAAAGGTCTCTAAAAAGCCATATCGATTATAACTATTCACGCAAGTATATCCTAAGATCTGCGAAATTATGGTACGGCTATCCACCGCACCTGCTATCCACCGAAAGGTGTAACCCATGCTAGTATTGGTGATATTATAGAGGCGAGCATATGCAGTCACTTGTTTTTACAAGCTTTTATTTAACTTGCAATGTATGGTGAACTATGTATGTAGGTATGTATGTTTAGGTCAAATCTTGCAAGCTGAATTAGAACCACTTCCTGACATCCGATTGAGCTGAAATTTTGCATACACCTCTAGTTCCGGTGACAATACAATATGCAATACTCAATATTGTAATACTTTCAAAGTGGCCGCCGCTCCAAGATGGCGGATGATGTATTAATATGGATATCAAATGAAAGGGCTTGGAGAGTAGAAAACGATAAAGTTAGTGACATAACACTGAATTCAATATGGCCGCCGCTCCAAGATGGCGGATTACCTATTTGATATCCAACATGGGTATCAAATGAAAGAGCTCGACGGGTAGAAAACAATAAGGTGAATGACTTTATACGCTCGGCCGCTCCAAGATGGCGGACTAAATTTCTTTACCTCCCTCCTGACATGGTAATAAAATAGGTACTAAAAAGCACAAAATAAAATTGAAAATAAAAAAAACCTTTTTAAAAACAAGCTTTTATTTAAGCCATGTACTAAAACGAATTAAAATAAGTTTAGGTTTTCGTTAAGATAATTCAATTCCAAATTGCGACAAGTTTTTGGAAATTGAAAAGCTTGTCGCGCGAATTGTAAAGAAAAAATGCATACTTTGGCAAATAGGTACTTGTTTATCAACCAATCACTGTCCAAGAAAATTAATTGGTGCCTACTTTCATCAACATTTCGCGCGACAAGTTTTTCAATTTGCAAAAACTTGTCGCAATTTGGAATTGAATTATCTTAACGAAAACCTAAACTTAAATTAATCGTTTTAGTACATGGCTTAAATAAAAGCTTGTTTTTAAAAAGGTTTTCTTTATTTTCAATTTTATTTTACTACAATATCTATCTTATCTGTCTCCTTCATATTATCTTTTTACTACTAATTCCAGGTTCGGTTTAATATATGGACATCTCGTATTTTATTGCTGAGGCGCCTGTTCTCGAGGTGCCCTGGTAAAGTACAAATGAACTCACTTGGAACACAGTGATATACCTTCGGTGCGTGATCTATTTCATAGCATTTACCACTCTCTGCTACTGAATATAAAAATACCAGATTTATCAGCAGAAATCACCCGTATAAAATTCAAAGGTTTTTATGCGGTCGACGTCGATCTAATCAAGGAGGCAGCCAATAAGGAAGCGGGCGTAGCGATTTGATTGGTCGGCGTTTCGGAGATCCACGGAGCAGGTGTCGACGTGGGCCAGTTAGGCCAGTATAACCAGTGCCGTGCACGGAAATAAGGATTGCGCTTTATTTTAAGGATTTTGGTTATGTGTATAGATTGTTGTGGGCGGTGCTGTTTTGTGTGAAACAAAATTATTGGCTTACTTTGGTTTCAATTATTTCAATGTTTATTTTATTATTTTTTAGATAAAGTTTTTATAATATTATTAAGGGCCGCGCGTCGCCTAAGACTCGGTCTCGTTTTACAAAGCAAGGTTAGCTCTGCGGCTTGTGGCACTTCCCTGATCGCCAAAACTAAAATGTTTGAGGACAATAATCCATCGGTGGGTAATTTTGTATTTTAAATTAACTTTTGAGGTCATACCCCAAAGTGGCATAGGCGTTTGTGTAAGTACCAACTTCTTCATAATTGAAAATTTAGAATTGCTATACAGGGTGATTCAGTTCCGGTACATGGGGATCTCGGAAACCGTACCAGATACGAAGTCGGTCAAATCGTTAACTGTAGCCGAAAACGCGGCCCGAAAAGCGTCCGAGATAAAAAAATACATATCCTTCCAGTAAAATAAAAAATATATAAAATTGTAACGTCAGCCCGTTGTAGAGGGATCGGTGTTCTCGAAAACATAAACAACTTGTAAAAATCCGTGGTTGCTAGGCGACTATAGCGAGTGGAGGCAACGGGAGGCTTCAGGGTAAGCACGCGGAACCGGTCACACAATTGTATATGGGCGTTGCGCCTCTTATTATTCTTCACTCAACGCTCAAATGGAGGCAAACTTGCGCTTTTGGGCGATTAATAATATACCGTTGAGAAACTTAAAATATTTTCATGGCTTGCTGAGATATTTAAGAAAAACCGAATAGGTTAAAATTAGATTTTATTTTTTTCTGGAGCCATTTGCGATAATATTGAAAAATAAGTTATACTTTTTCATTGCAACTTTTTCTGGACTACGTCGTGGTATTTTTAGATTTTCGGGGCGACGTTTCGTTTTTAAGATAGAGGCACCTTTATTTTTTTAAATACGGACCTGGATTTTTTATTCCATATTTCGAAATAAATCGTATGACACATAAATATTTTTTCTCGTTTTGGCCGATAAAATGCAAATTTACTACGAAAAAAAAATAATACGGTCCTGGACTATAAATTTTTTTTCTTTTTTTTAAGCTATTACAATTATAACAGGTGATCATTATTTTAATACCTACATACTGAATTAATTAAGCTTCATGTTTGTCATATTTTGAAATTATTTTTTATACTTTAGGTAAAATGTATCCCACTATAGTTAATAATAATTATTGTTGTTATTTACCTAAAGTATTTATAAAAAAGAATTTCAAAATATGACAAACATGGAGCTTAATTAATCCAGTAGGTATTAAAATAATGATCACCTGTTATAATTGGAATAGCTTTGAAAAAAAAAATGCATATTCCAAGACCGTATTAATTTTTTTCTTAGTAAATGTGCGTTCTAGTGACCAACACGAAAAAAAATATGTATGTGTCATACAACGTTGTACTAAAGACAACGGTTCATTTAGAAATCTGCAATAAAAAATCCAAGTTCGTATTTAAAAAATGAAGACGATCCCTCTATCTCAAAAACGAAACGTCGCCCCGAAAATGTAAAAATGCCATGACGTAGTCCAGAAAAAGTTGCAACGAAAAAGTATAATTTATTTTTCAATACTGTGGCAAATGGCACCAGTAAAAAATAAAATCTAATTTTCAAAAATTCGGTTTTTCTTAAATATCTCAGCAACCCATCAAAATATTTTAACTTTCTTAACGGCATATTGTTAGGTGCCCAAAGGCGCAACTTTGTTCCCATTTGACCGACTGTGTTACGGTTTCCGAGATCCCCATGTTGAGCATCGGAACTGAATCACCCTGTATATTATGAAGGATTACTGAACTTAAAGACATAAACGTGCCTTATATTTTTTTGCCTGTGTAAGTAGGTACTGAGTTCATGAAAAATGATGATTTCTGCCTCGATTAGTTTGTCGAAAGAACCCAAAGGTGCGCGCCACTGTAAATACGGAAACTGCATCCCACCATATGCAGAGACTGTCCCGGTCGAGCGCTAAGCCCAAATTTGCTCCCTCCTGGAATTCTTTATTGGTGAAAACAGATAAGTACCTCTTTGCATCTAAGGGTACAATTTTTTGTCGGTGTGCTCCGAACAAACTACACGCCGTTCCCTGTCTCGTCCCGCAGTCCGAATCTCCCCTTTTTAATCCCGTTAAATCACATGGGGATAAACACATCGCGATGGGCTGATAAAGGACCCGTCGCCGTCCCGGCATAATAAATTCCGGGGATCGGCCGATTGTTGTCGGCGGCAGGCGCGCGCGCGCCCCCCTCGGGCTCTCCCGCGCCGCCCGATCTATTTGCATTTTCGGATCTAAGGGGAAAAATTATGGGGCCTGCCCGCGGGGGTCCCCGGCAAGAACAATGGCGCGAATGGTGTACTTGGCAAAGCTGGTTTTAGGCCGAGAGAAATATGATCACTCTGTATGTGAGCGGGGCGGCTCGTGCAGTGGGGCCGCGGTGCCATGACCCTACTACCGACCATGCCCCGTCCGTCTTCGACCGTAGTTCACACAAAATCATATTAACAATTTTGCAATCCTAAAATAAACTTCCTGATATTTACTTACCGTGCGAACCGGCAACAGCGAAAGTGGCAACGCCGCGCCGCGCCCAACTCGCGACGGCGCGGCGCTGGCGGCGCGCAAGCGAGAGCCGGCCGGGAGCTCTGCTAAATATAACCCGAGCCACCTTCCATTTGGACAGCATTGTAGAGAGAGACCGAAAGCGGCCCGGCGTGGAAGTGAGATCGACAATAATTGGGAATGTACAGCGTGTCCCAAATAGTTTGTCCTACCCCCTGGATCTCAGCAACCGTAAGAGATACGAAAAAACTTTAAAACAAAAGTTGTAAGGTTGGCAGTGGACGTAACCTCTCTTTTATTTTCACATATACAGGGCGATTCGTATTTGCGGGACAAAAATAAAATATTTAGATTTTGACAATTGCATCAATCCTTTGGCATATTTGCATTCTCCATGAAATTTGCTATAGAACCGTTTTTTTGTTTTGTATTTTGGATGCAGCGTTGCCAAGATATCGAATTTTTCTTGGAATTTAGGGACTTCGTGGAGGTTATGGAAGCTGAATGCTGTACCTTTATTTTAATAGATATTAAAGATATATTTTAGCGGAAGTATGACAGCACAACTGTGTGTGGTGTGGTATGTCGAAATTGGTTTTTGCATATACAGTGTGTTCATAACGGGCTCTCAAAATCGGATAATTTCAAACAGCAATAACTTATTTTTTTCAAATGGAATGACCCATATTTCTATAGTTTGTTGGATGACGGCGTCCAAGCCCCACATTTTATGTAAATAACATTCTATACCAAAAACTACCCGTTTTCGAGATATTTAGTATTTAAGAAAATTTCTTTGCATTTTTCATTCAGGTGAGAAGGTTTTATCAAGCAAGCCATAACTATTTTTTCAGACAGTGGCAGAAATAATTGTCATTTTAGATAATACGGGAAATAAAATTCCTATACCCGTATACAGTATGTCCACGGATAAACATCCCAAGAGGACAAATGGACCAAAAATTTCATTTTTTGACAAAAAGTCATTCTTGATAAGTTTCTGCTTCTCGAAAAAATATGGTCCACGAAGAAATTTTTTGATTTTTTTATACAGGGTGTCCAAAAAATACAAAAACATGAAATGCGATCAAGAATAAACTGCCTTTATTTTTAAAAATATCAAAAACTTTTACTTAGAAGACAATTAATTTATTATCAAATCGGACGACTTTGACTTAAATGGGTAAAAAAATTACCCTCTGACACGTCTTTTAATTCTAAACAACTTTTCTAAATAAATATTTTTGCTATTTTTAAAAACAAAGGAATTTCACACTTGGAAATCAAAAAATCGGAGTTGGCTGATTTGTTTGAAAAGTGACAATCGGACACATCTTTTAATTCTAAAATCTAAATATTTTATTTTTGTCCTGCAAATACGAATCGCCCTGTATATGTGAAAATAAAAGAGAGGTTACGTCCACTGCCAACCTTACAACTTTTGCATTCAAGTTTTTTTCGTATCTCTTACGGTTCCTGAGATCCAGGGGGTAGCACAAACTATTTGGGACACGCTGTACATTGAGTTGAATGCCCATAAACAGCGACTCTCCGGGCCACGCTCCGATCATATGTTTTGTTGTACATTTGGCTTTCGCGGGCGGACAAAACGTGGTGCTTATTTTGCGTTGTTTATTGTGCTAGTTAAGTAGTTTGTTTATAACGTTTAACGTTTTCAAAATGAACAGTGTTAAGTTTTTATTAAGAAATTCGTTTTGAGCAAAAACTACAAATTAAAGAGTTGGGCAGGCCGTTATCCGATTTAACTATATAGAGAAAAATCAAACGGCAGGACAAAAAACGCGATCGCGTAAATTCAACAAAAGTGTCTAATTGGTTGTGCGGGTGTGAAGTTGTTTTGTTTTGTATGTGTTTTGTTCGGCGGTGAAGAAACTTGGTCAAAAAAAGGAACCAACGATGCTGTGCACATTTGGGATAAAATGAAGACATAGATACGAAAAATCGAATAACATTTTTAATTTTAGCATGCTGGGCAACATAAATATAAAAACGCAGCTAAATTCAACATATTATGCCGATACACTGCGAACAGAATAATCGGTACGTTTTTAATCAAATAATTTACTGGCATTAAGGGCATTTTTCGAGAATTGGTGAACTTTAGTGAGAATATACTTTTTTAATAACATTTACTCAAACATTTATGACAACTGAGTTGAACTTTTAAAATTGTTTCTCAGTTTGTGTCATTTCTCGGGTTTACTTCTTTTGCTTAACTCCACACACCAAAACTGGTGGTTCAATTCAAAAATTCGTTTAAATCTAACTTTAATAGTCTGCATTTTGTGATGGTGTCCGATGTTCATTTTTTCTGAGACGCCAGATGCCCATGGAAATAAATGCCACTGGAAAACTTTGGTAATTTTTTTCCTGCATTAGTTAGGGGCGTTGTGAACTTAGCAGCCAATTTTCTGGCAGCCAAAAATTTCAACGTTTATTTTTTGATTAATATTTCTTCATTTTCAAGTTTAATCTGCTTAGCAGGTTTTATCAAAATAAATCTATAGAAATAAGGAAGGGCGAGGAAAATTTTTTGCTGCCAGAAAATCGGCTGCTAACTTCACACCGGTTTAGTTAGGCACATTGATTTTTAAAATGTCTTCTGATATTTGGCTCCACCTGTTTAAATACTCACGAGCTGCCACCTTACTACACCATATAATATGGCTTAGTAAGGTTTTCTATGCTATAGGTAGGTACTAAACCAAACTTTCAAGATGACCCAATCAAATGACCTTGAGACGATGGTAGACGCTCAAAAACCCGGTTCTATACATCGGATGAAAGTGATCCGGTCCGATGGAAAAATAAAACGACACAGTTATAAGTCGTGGGTGGCTTCTGATACCCATATAATGGCGGAACTTCGAAGGCCAAAACTGAAACAATTACCAGTATTCCAATGTCTCCAACTTTGGGTGCTCCTTCAGTATTAGATCTGCGATTCAAATTCCTACTTGTGAGGTTCGCCAACAATACCAAATGGCGAATTACTAACAACTATCTACTTCCACTTATATGCTACCAACAAACGACTTTTTCATTTCAAACTCTGAGGACCGTGTGAAAGCTACGCCAAGGAGAATCGCTCCTTTTCCGGAAAGGCGCAAAATATTGCCAACACTGTCAACTATGTCGAAATAGTGTCAACGTCAACAGCGTCAAACGGCTAACAACGTCTCAACTTGTCAACCAAACCAAAACAAAACATGGGAAATAATTTTAAACAGCATTCAATTCAAGATATCCATAAAACAGACAAAGAACGGCCAGCGACGGCGAAAAGTGGCATTCCCACTAGTGAAAATGTTTAATTAATGAATAAAAAGGATAGTAACAACTTTGAATACATTGAAAATGGCTCACCCTTTACTTGAACCGTCAATAGACTTTGTCTTTTCTGTCCACTTAACTTATTAGTGAAATAATAGTTTGTACTTACAACAAGAGTGGGTGTTGTCCATATAGAATTATTGAACAGTGTGTTTTATTTCTAAGTGTAATATCTGTCAGATAAACGGTGAAAATGTGTGTACAAAATATTTACACTCACCAAGCTGCATGCATATGGGCTTGCTGTAGACTAGTAACGCTGTTTCATTTTTTCTAATTTATAAAACAAAGACAGACACATCAAGCTGCTCGCTCGCTCGGCAACAGTGATTGCACAATATAATATTTTGTTTGTTTTGGATTAAAATAAATACAAGGAATTAGATTTTCCGCGGACAGGACAAAGTTAGCTGTGATCGTTCGACTTCATATCCTACCTAGGATGGGTATGAAATTACCTATAGGTATCCGTTTAGTTAACTGCATTTGATACTTATACATTCTGTAGATTGTGAAGAATGTAACAAATATTCACGTGGGAGTAGAACAAATACGTAAACGTTTATAATAATAGGGTACTTGGCAATATTTTTAATTGCCCTAAAATGACTTTTTCCAATAAATGTCAAAGTTTGTCTGAAAAAGTCGGTTACACTGTCAGTGTCATAGTTAGCTCCTATTTACCCTTAATTTTTTCTTCAGATACATTTTTTAAACACGCGGGCTTGTTTTGGCAACTAAAATTGGTGGACTTCAGCAAAAATGCGGAAATGAGAAAAACATACTTCTTCCTCAAAATGTGACGTTGAATTAATACAAGCAACATACCAAGATCTAGGAAAATAAATATAGCAGTGACTTTTGCTACGTTAGTGCAATTTATATCTCTGTATGTGCGCCAAATTCCATCCAACACGAGAGTTTCCCGTTTTAAGCCGCTTTGCACCAGCGTCAGAGAATTTTCTTTGACATTCTTCCCGGGCCGACCGTCGCGTAAATTGCACTATTCCCTCATGTGTGGTATAGAGTCTCCCATTTCCTTTGTAACAGCATTTCAATAAAGCCGACGAGGTTTACCCAAAGCCTGGACCTTTTAGTCGCTGGTGGAACGATTTACCAATAAAATGTGGGTTTTGCTTCAATATTAGACTAAGAAATATCACACTCAGACACACTACGAGTAGTGTCTGAAACAGTAGTTCACAAATTCTTCATTGCCATAAAAAAAATACACGCAGAATGCCGCAATTATACTCATCAGAGTGCAGGAAATTAAGCAGTGGCCTTTTACCCTGTAATAATACTTCACAGCTGCGCCCCAGCGGTGATTGATAATTGCTGGCCAATTAATGGACCAGCAATTACAGTGCTGGCTTATCGGGACTGTCGCTACATTTCCGAATGCCCTGCACTGTCCTCTCTATAACATTGCGGGAAAGCCCCCAAAAGCCATCGTATAGCTATAGCTGTTCCAGATCAAATCCCCGACGCGTAAGGAACTATAATTATGTAAGGAATTATAGCTAGAACCTATAGCATTTATTTTTCGAGTTAGAAAAACATTTTATGTGGACAGTTACCTAGGATTTTTCTCAACCTCCACAATCAGCATTTATAACTTAAAAGTTTTTAATTAGAATCAACATTGCCAATATTGCCATGAAAGAACAATTTATTGATATCAAACATACCTATATTGAGTACGATATCCACTTTTTTAAAAGAACGATATGCCGTAACCTAGCAAAAACTTTTTGAAGTAAAACTTTTTAATATATATTTTTAAATAAACCTATTTTTGTCGATATATTTTTTAAATGTCATTTTTGACAGATAGAGAAAGCCACATGAGCACTTTTAAGTGGGTCATTTTTCATCTTTTTTCAAACAAAAGGTAACCACAAAACTAAATTTCAAAATAAAGACTTTAATTAAAAATCCCCCCCTATGGTGCGAACTTTTTGGAGGACACTGCATATAATTTTTGGTCGTTTTTGAGTTTATGTAGTAACCTAATAAATATTATAAAGTTCAAAAAGACTAGTTGTTTAGACTTGGAAAGTAAAAAAGGCCCAAAGAAGGCCAAAATTGATTATAAAAATGACCGCATGAAGTAAAATAATTTTCAAAACAGTTTTTAATGTAGAGTAATCTTTAAAAGTGTTGACATTGGAAACATAACCTGAAAACTAAAAATTTAGATGCGGCTTCTTTCGTTAGGTAGGTATCTATAAGCCGTTATTTGCTATATATTTGGATTTAGCATTATTTTCTATAAAGTAAATACCTAATATTTACATTACAAATGAAACACTGTACATTTTGGAGTCTGATTCTCAAACCAATTGTGTTATCCTATGATAAGTTGCGCTTGCGGTACTTTGTTTTTTTTTAATACACGGGGTGGTCGAAAAAAATACAAAAAAAGTTAAATTTCTTTTTTTGAGTAGGTGGCTGTGACTTTAAATCTGACATCCACCTTTGATTCCAAACAACTTTTGTAAGTAACTTTTTACCGTATTTTAAAAAATAAGGCTACTTTACTCTTGAGTTATTTTGACATTTTTGAATCTACCTCGTATCCAAAAAGAGATATTTAAATTTTGATATATGTTTTGAGTTTAAAATGATGCACTAACTTTTATCAAGAATAAAATTTTCTGACAAATTAATAATAAAAAAGTTTTCCATTTGTGTCCAACTTTCTGGCGGTCACGTATTATATACTAGGGGCAGTCAATCCATTAACCAACACAAAAGTTTAAAATCACTTAATAAAAACATTATTATTACTAAAGAAGCCAACATACAAAAGGTATATACGAACGTTATAAGGTTTTTGATACTATACTACTAAATTTAAAAATCGAGAACTGAAGGTTAGGTATTTGAATGCAGTGTGGATAAGAAACACGTGTGTAAAACGGGGGGGGGGTATAGTAGAGAACAAAAAATCCACCGTTGTTAACTATACGTATAGTTGGGTAGTACACTAGTAAAGTAAAAGTTAGGTAATTTTAACATTAAATGTTTGTTGGGATGACATGAAATAATACAATAATACTCCTTGTGCTCGTGACTTAACATTATTAAATGCTTCTTGTATAATACGTATATTAATATACTATTATCGAGACTATTATCATGTAATATATTATGCATCAAGCATTTAATAAAATTAAGTCTACGAGCACAAAGAGGGTCTTCGCAATGAATATAAGTATCTTAATTTAAATTTAAAATTGTGTTTTTACTGGTATCAGTGCACTTTATTTGGCTGAGGAGTTTGTTTAAGGGCAGAATGCAGCAATCACCAACGTACCGGCGCTGACTTTTTAGACTGCATGTTTTTCTGCCTTCGATCGACCTTGGTTCGAGGCAGGCGCGTGCACATGTCTTTAAAGAAAAACACCGCTATGGCCAAGAGCCCTGGACAAATGTGGGTTCACGGTATTGCTCCTAAATAGGCTTTATCCGTGTGATTTACTAATTGTTCTACATTCACTGAGATTACTACGGTTTTCTAGGGTTTCCCGTAGTACTTGAGCGAATGATATCCTAGTTCTATCGGGAAAAAAGTCGGCCCTAGCCGCAAATGGCAACGAAGACAAAATAATAGTAATTGCCCCCCCCCCCCCGCACAAGCGCATGTACTTGCTTCTGGGGTACCTACTCCTAGTTTGGAGTATTGTAACGTCAGACGCGGAGAAATCGCCCGTCAAAAGTGACCAAATATTCAAAACCCGGCCGATAAAGGCTCATTTAACTTTTCGTACACATTGCGAAATTCTTGCCTATAGAAGCGCAATCCTTCAGTATACATATTTTAGTAAATTTGAATATCAATAGATATGTTGTGTAGGCTGCACAAGAAGCAGCAGTTTGGTTTTTCTGTCAGAAGGTGCCATATGTCATTATACTTGTCCTAGGTAGAGCGATCGGTAAAGTCAAGCAACGGCGCGCGTAGTCGGTTCGTGGACGGGTGATCCCTTATTTATTATTTTCTTGCCTAATAAAACATTTTTTTTCCGATTTCAAAAAAAATATAATATGTACCTCGGCACTGAAGTTCTTTTTGTGACTCATGTGGTTTATTTGCCTCGGCCAGAGGCCTCAGCAACTAAACTCCACATGAGTCATAAAAAGTTGAACTTCAGTGCCTTGGTACATAAATAACTATTTCTTGAAATCGGCATTAAAATGTCCCAAAATCGTCATTAAAAGCACAGAAATCGTACAATAATGCAGCCCAGTATTGTACGATTTTTTCAATAAGTAGGCCTTGGCGAGATGTAAACATCAAACGTCAGACGCGGAGAAATCGCCCGTCAAAAGTGACCAAATATTCAAAACCCGGCCGATAAAGGCTCATTTAACTTTTCGTACACATTGCGAAATTCTTGCCTATAGAAGCGCAATCCTTCAGTATACATATTTTAGTAAATTTGAATATCAATAGATATGTTGTGTAGGCTGCACAAGAAGCAGCAGTTTGGTTTTTCTGTCAGAAGGTGCCGTATGTCATTATACTTGTCCTAGGTAGAGCGATCGGTAAAGTCAAGCAACGGCGCGCGTAGTCGGTTCGTGGACGGGTGATCCCTTATTTATTATTTTCTTGCCTAATAAAACATTTTTTTTCCGATTTCAAAAAAAATATAATATGTACCTCGGCACTGAAGTTCTTTTTGTGACTCATGTGGTTTATTTGCCTCGGCCAGAGGCCTCAGCAACTAAACTCCACATGAGTCATAAAAAGTTGAACTTCAGTGCCTTGGTACATAAATAACTATTTCTTGAAATCGGCATTAAAATGTCCCAAAATCGTCATTAAAAGCACAGAAATCGTACAATAATGCAGCCCAGTATTGTACGATTTTTTCAATAAGTAGGCCTTGGCGAGATGTAAACATCAAACGTCAGACGCGGAGAAATCGCCCGTCAAAAGTGACCAAATATTCAAAACCCGGCCGATAAAGGCTCATTTAACTTTTCGTACACATTCCGAAATTCTTGCCTATAGAAGCGCAATCCTTCAGTATACATATTTTAGTAAATTTGAATATCAATAGATATGTTGTGTAGGCTGCACAAGAAGCAGCAGTTTGGTTTTTCTGTCAGAAGGTGCCGTACTTCATTTACTTGTCCTAGGTAGAGCGATCGGTAAAGTCAAGCAACGGCGCGCGTAGTCGGTTCGTGGACGGGTGATCCCTTATTTATTATTTTCTTGCCTAATAAAACATTTTTTTTCCGATTTCAAAAAAAATATAATATGTACCTCGGCACTGAAGTTCTTTTTATGACTCATGTGGTTTATTTGTCTCGGCCAGAGGCCTCAGCAACTAAACTCCACATGAGTCATAAAAAGTTGAACTTCAGTGCCTTGGTACATAAATAACTATTTCTTGAAATCGGCATTAAAATGTCCCAAAATCGTCATTAAAAGCACAGAAATCGTACAATAATGCAGCCCAGTATTGTACGATTTTTTCAATAAGTAGGCCTTGGCGAGATGTAAACATCAAACGTCAGACGCGGAGAAATCGCCCGTCAAAAGTGACCAAATATTCAAAACCCGGCCGATAAAGGCTCATTTAACTTTTCGTACACATTGCGAAATTCTTGCCTATAGAAGCGCAATCCTTCAGTATACATATTTTAGTAAATTTGAATATCAATAGATATGTTGTGTAGGCTGCACAAGAAGCAGCAGTTTGGTTTTTCTGTCAGAAGGTGCCGTATGTCAGTGCCTTATTTATTATTTTATTTATTATTATTTATTATTTTCTTGCCTAATAAAACACTTTTTTTTTTCGATTTCAAAAAAAATATAATATGTACCTCGGCACTGAAGTTCTTTTTATGACTCATGTGGTTTATTTGCCTCGGCCAGAGGCCTCAGCAACTAAACTCCACATGAGTCATAAAAAGTTGAACTTCAGTGCCTTGGTACATAAATAACTATTCTTATATTAATACAACCTATAAGATAAATTACTAGAGACTACACTATATACTTATTTCACCCAAGTTCTTTCGTCCGGTATCGGCCTCTAATAACCCCACAATCGGAAACTGGGTTGCGTGTTCCGGCACCCTCTATCACGCGGAAAACGGCCAATAACCGCTCCAATCGCGGAAACATCATCGTTTCCAACTTAAGTGTTATACCTCGGGAATAACATGTTATTATGAGTGCGGGAAGCCGCTCAGTCGGCCGTGGCCGACCGATTTTGTTCGTTCAGCTGAAATTTTATCGGCAGTTTTCTATAAAGCGGGAAGTTTAAAGTTTGTATAAAGGAGTTTCGGCTGGATGGATGGCGGGTGTGGCCTAATCGTGACAGCCGGGAGGGTTTTGTATGCAACGAGGAAAATTGTTATGGAAGGGCATGGGGGGTATTGTAAAGGTGAGCGATCGGTTGGATATACAATATATCCCGGATAAGAATGAACAGCATGGGGATCTTGCAAACGGCGAAAGATAGAACAACGGTTAAATAGAGAAAAAGTTGCCCAATTTTAGGGCCAATAGAATGGTACAAACAGATTTATAATATCTTTTTTCGTTTTTCAGTTATTTTGAAGAAAGTAAAATTTTGCGTTTTAGATTTTATTTTATTGTGTGGAGTTATTATGACAGATATAAAAAAAAGAAAAACACTTTTTAC
Source organism: Pseudeuparius sepicola (assembly GCA_963920635.1). NCBI lineage: Eukaryota > Metazoa > Arthropoda > Insecta > Coleoptera > Anthribidae > Pseudeuparius > Pseudeuparius sepicola. Next base: position 16,509,693 of record OY987298.1, read on the forward strand.
GGCACTTTTTAACGAGCTTTAAGATGGCGTTTTTAGATTTGTTCTACAACATTTCGTTTTCGAGAAACCATCTTTAACCTTTTTTTTTAAAGGAACCTGGATTTTTTTGCAGTTTTTGAAAGCGCTTTTCATTGTATGATACTAAATATTTTTAAAACGTTTTAAGACAATTATACTGATTATTTCCCTCATACTGCTTGCATCCAATAAGGTAGCTTCTTCCATAAAAATCCAACCAATCATATGCCTCTGCTAGCGATAATTGCACTTGTGCAAATTATCGTGGTAATTGCACTTGTGCAAATTATCACTTCATTGCTTAGCAACCGCGAATTTGTTGGATACAAACACGTCAGTACTTCTTAAAGTTTGTGTGTTTCACACTGTTCTAAATTATGCAGCTTATAAATTATGTTGCGGTACTATTAAGTATTGTAAAATTTTGCTAAATTTTTGTTATTGGACCTCCGTCTCCGTTTAAATTTATGACACATTCAGAAAATAAACCAACGCTGACAGGGTGTAGGTATAATCGCATTTGCCTTGGATATCCAAGCGTCATGTTTGTTTACTCGAACGCTACAGTCGAAGCTGCCAATAAACTCGTTCAAAATTAATCGTTTTGGAAATGTAAACATAGACAAAATTAATACAGAAATTATTAAATCGTATTCGAGAAATAATCTTGTGCACTCGTGCCGGAAATTTTTCTAGATAATTGTATTCTCAAGCCCTATTTTGTCCATTAGCAAAACCGTTCGTACAACTTGGGCTTTTATTTTCAGAGATAAAATAAAATACCAATTTATACTCGTGATCTTTCGAGGCAAAATAGCGCTTTCGAAAAAATTTTCGATAAAATTTCCGGCACTTCTGATATTACATACGAAAATTTCATGTCGACAAGGTACAACCAATAAAACACAAGCATTTCTTAACGTTGCCATGTGTATTTTTTCGGAAATTACCCCCCCATAAGCACCTAGCTGTAAGATTAATAAGTGGAAATCTCCCTCCTATACAACAATAACACCAGTCACCAACACCATATGTCACCAATTTAATTGTATTTTCAAATAGTTTTGACATGAAATTTTCGTACCGAACCTCCCGCGAGCATGAATTAAAATTCCGGAAATTTTTTCTCGGTTGCCAATTTTTTAAGAAAATCAAAAAATCGCACCTTGAAAAAAATTTCCGGAAATAATTCATGCTCTATGGAGATTATAAGTGAAAATTTCATGTCGACAAGGTACAACCAATAAAACACAAGCATTTCTTAACGTTGCCATGGCAACTTGTGTATTTTTTAAAAGCTTTTATTTAACTTGCAATGTATGTATGTATGTATGTAATTTGTTCGGGTGGAATCTTGCAACTCAATTTTGAAGCAGATATCTTCAACCGATCGAGCTGAAATTTTGTACACACGTTTAATTTGGATGACAATGCATGATTATATGTGTGACGTCATTCTAAATCCAACATGGCGGATCACCCAAGATGGCGGACTAGTTAAATTTCAACCGATCGAGCTGAAATTTTGTACACACGTTTAATTTGGATGACAATGCATGATTATATGTGTGACGTCATTCTAAATCCAACATGGCGGAACACTCAAGATGGCGGACTAGTTAAATTTCAACCGATCGAGCTGAAATTTTGTACACACGTTTAATTTGGATGACAATGCATGATTATATGTGTGACGTCATTCTAAATCCAACATGGCGGAACACTCAAGATGGCGGACTAGTTAAATTTCAACCGATCGAGCTGAAATTTTGTACACACGTTTAATTTGGATGACAATGCATGATTATATGTGTGACGTCATTCTAAATCCAACATGGCGGAACACTCAAGATGGCGGACTAGTTAAATTTCAACCGATCGAGCTGAAATTTTGTACACACGTTTAATTTGGATGACAATGCATGATTATATGTGTGACGTCATTCTAAATCCAACATGGCGGAACACCCAAGATGGTCATTAGAAGGTCTCCTCATTGAAGAGCTAGACTGTTCTAAACTAACCGGCAAACGACCTTGCAACAATGATGCGTTAACTGAGATGAATAGACTCAGACACCTGGCCAAACTAAAAATTACAAAATAAATTAAAAGTAAAAAAATATTTTTAAAAAAAGCTTTTATTTAAATGCGCTAAAAAGAATAAAATAATCTTTTCTTTTAAAACTTTTACTATCAACTTATAACGTCATTCCACAATTTATATGATATAAAAGCTTGTCGCGAGATTTAAGTAGTGGTATTTACTTAGTTTGAAAACTTAAATCTCGCGACAAGCTTTTATATCATATAAATTGTGGAATGACGTTATAAGTTGATAGTAAAAGTTTTAAAAGAAAAGATTATTTTATTCTTTTTAGCGCATTTAAATAAAAGCTTTTTTTAAAAATATTTTTTTACTTTTAATTTATTTTGTAATTTTTAGTTTGGCCAGGTGTCTGAGTCTATTCATCTCAGTTAACGCATCATTGTTGCAAGGTCGTTTGCCGGTTAGTTTAGAACAGTCTAGCTCTTCAATGAGGAGACCTTCTAATGACCATCTTGGGTGTTCCGCCATGTCGACGTCACACATATAATCATGCATTGTCATCCAAATTAAACGTGTGTACAAAATTTCAGCTCGATCGGTTGAAATTTAACTAGTCCGCCATCTTGAGTGTTCCGCCATGTTGGATTTAGAATGACGTCACACATATAATCATGCATTGTCATCCAAATTAAACGTGTGTACAAAATTTCAGCTCGATCGGTTGAAATTTAACTAGTCCGCCATCTTGAGTGTTCCGCCATGTTGGATTTAGAATGACGTCACACATATAATCATGCATTGTCATCCAAATTAAACGTGTGTACAAAATTTCAGCTCGATCGGTTGAAATTTAACTAGTCCGCCATCTTGGGTGATCCGCCATGTTGGATTTAGAATGACGTCACACATATAATCATGCATTGTCATCCAAATTAAACGTGTGTACAAAATTTCAGCTCGATCGGTTGAAATTTAACTAGTCCGCCATCTTGGGTGATCCGCCATGTTGGATTTAGAATGACGTCACACATATAATCATGCATTGTCATCCAAATTAAACGTGTGTACAAAATTTCAGCTCGATCGGTTGAAGATATCTGCTTCAAAATTGAGTTGCAAGATTCCACCCGAACAAATTACATACATACATACATACATACATACATTGCAAGTTAAATAAAAGCTTTTAAAAATCGCACGTCGAAAAAAATTTCCGGAAATAATTCATGCTCTAGGGAGATTATAAGTGACTATTTCCCTCGTCTTAATTTCCACCAATCACAAACACACAATTTTGAATTACAAATGGTTTCTAGATGGAAAAACTGTATGACAGCACCTGTCAGCAGTTTTTTCGAGTTCACTCGCAGCAAAACTTGACAGCTGTTGTATAATAGGTAGTATGTTGTGTAAGCTAGAGGCCCTGTATGACACGAAAAGTGACAGTTATTCGTTTTAACAGAGGTTGGACAACAGATTTTGGCAGATCTAGTAACATTGTTTTTATTATATTCTTATCTTGGCGGGTGCCAGTTTGTCAACAAACTGTCGACAAATTATTGAGCGTGCTCAATTTCTTTTGCAAAAAGGAATGTTAACAGTTAAAAATAACATCTTGTGTAATAAGAAGCTGCAAGAATTCTGAGCAGGATGAAATTTCCAAAAAGCGCAGAAGAACGAGCACGATGGTGCAAATGAAAACATGAGAGTTGGAAATGATACGAAAATTTGCGAGGTAAGTAAATTTAATTACATAAGTATCTCTAGTTCCTTTTTATTTTTTGTTTGATCTGTGATTTTAATCTGCAGAATAATTTTCTTAATTTGCATTAGCAACATAACATAAGATACCTAAATTAATACCTATTAAATATTGGTACCTATTTGTTTTCAATAAAAGTCCATAAGGTTATACAAACCCCTTATTAGAATTCTATGAAAGTTTCCCAATGTTTAGAGATAAAATTAAAATTTTTGCCCTTCAAGAAGGTAAAACCTGTTATAGGTATATTTACTGGACCGGGATAGGCATTTTGCGTTTCATGGAATAATAAAAATGAAAGTATATGTATATGGATATATTAGATAAGTTGGGCGTGACAACTTTGGATTGGTTTATAAGTAATATTTTGTTACTGCGTGAAGGAAATTTTTCTACTACAAAATTCTCATAACGAAGAGACGTATTCCAGAAAACTATACAGGATCTTCCTCATCAAAACTTCCACCCCCATAATTTTTTGACCTATTTTGTTAATTTTTTTTTAAATTTTCGTTGCTTCTCGAAAGGAGAAAACTAAAAAATACGAAAAAAGTTGTTTGCAATTAGAAAATTCTTCCTATCGTGAAATTTGGAAAGAGAGTGTAATATGTACCTAATTCGTAAATATACTTGTTTTAATACATTTTTTCGAAACGTCCTATAGGAAAAAATGCCACGAATAAATAGCAATAAAATACTTACAAAATCTTACTTCAAAGGATATTTTAGAATTTATAATAACTGTTAGAGAGAGGCAGTTTTGAAGGAGCTTTATTTTACACCAAGACCAACAAAATCGGACAAAAAAGAAGTTAACACGGGTGGGAATATAAAGAACCCTTTTTGTGTAGTCAGTTAAATGTGTGAGCTTATATTCCATTACAAATATCTTGCTGATAACAAAATATCATTTGATGGGAGCGTTTTATTATGTTTAGGTAGCTTAAATTTATAGTTCTTTAACTTTCACAGGTTCACTTCTCCGACATGGATTTTGAGTGTCAGGTTGTGCTGAAGAAAGGATCATCTCCTGCAACGTTTGATGGACGTGACTTTAGCAAGAAAGAACCATTATTAAATATGTATAAATTTGTGAGAATTTGTACTAGTTTGATTTGTCCTATTTACTTGCAATATATCTTTGAAAACAAAAATACTGTTGTCTTCTTTATTGAAATGTAGATGATCTTTCTTGCATTAAACTTTTAATTTACAAAAAAAAGAATGAGAGACTAATATATCGATATTAAATACCTAGGTACTCATTTTTTTTATTCAGCCTAATTCCTATTATTAGTGGTTGATTCATATTACCAAAACAAACTTTCCAACTTTTTGTTATGTACAAATTTTAGTATTAAATGTCTTAAAATTATGATGGTAAGTATAAGAAGAGAGTAAAACCATTTAAAAGACCTTTTTTATTTTTAAGTAAAAGTAATAAAAATTATTATTGCAGCTACGATTCCTATTGAAGAAATATTCGAAAGTTTGGTTAGTTGGTATGCTAGAGCCTTGTTTAATTTTATGTACATACCTATCTACATTACCTACCACCCTCCTACAAAAATTTAATAAATGTTTTTATCCTGATATCCTAAAATTGCTGTTTTTTTGGAACAAATTATATGTTTCTTCAAACTTCAATAATTATTATTAGTGAAGCTTTGCAAATAACATACTACTACCTAACCTATTTACCTATTTATTGGTTTTATCTATATTTTTATACATTTTAAACTGTGCCCTCATCTACCTACGCTTATGGCAGTTAACTGTCGTTAGCTTAACCTTAAAATCAAATTTTGATACATCATGCTGCTAGGGGAATGCTAGAAAGAGCGAAAAAATATATGTCTGTTGCACAAAATGAATTTCATAGGGAAAATAAGACCCTCGCCAGAGAGAGAGATCCGATCGTTGTCCAACCTCTGTTAAAACGAATAACTGTCACTTTTTGTGTCATACAGGGCCTCTAGTGTAAGCTATGTGTATGCAGAATAATCTGTTACTCATGAAATAGTCTTGTCAAATACCATTCGGTCATCTAATTTTTCCTGTGAAAAAAAAATCTAAAAAAACACAATGCTAAGTAATATTTTTTTAACAAAATGCATTCGTGGAGGAGCAAAAATCCTCGTCTTCGACTCGGATTTTTGTTGCCACCAGCACTCATTCTTCTTGTTAAAATATTACTTAGCAACGTGTTTTTTCGATTTTCTTTCGGAAAAATTATATAGATGCCCTTATGATATTACTTACGAAAATTCCAAGAAGTCTAAATATTAATCAATATTGTGAGCAATTTATGGTACAGTTTATTTTTACTTCGAAAACTTAATATTTTTAAATACGGACCTGTCTGGTAAGTGTTTTCCTCTGTTGTTGTACAGCAAACAGCGTCGCATTGTGTTTTGGAGTAAATTCTTCGCTTTTTATAATTGTGAGAAGAAAGCTTTAAGCCAATGCAATCAATAACTTTTGCCATTTATTAATTGCAACAATACATTCGTTCGGCCTCTACACTATTTCTGTGACACAAGATATATAACATGCTAACATGTTAAATTTGTCGTCATTTGGAGAAGCTCCCTCCATTTACAAATTATTAACTAAATGATACAGTGGGAGTTATGACAAATGACAAGGGCTTGGTTTCGTTGTTTCAAAGCCTTCTAGGTGGGGGATTTTTATTTATTTTTTATTATCGTATGTGACTCTTATTAGTCTTTGCCTTCTTTTTAAAAGCTTTTATTTAACTTGCAATGTATGTATGTATGTATGTATGTATGTATGTATGTATGTATGTATGTATGTATGTATGTATGTATGTATGTATGTAATTTGTTCGGGTGGAATCTTGCAACTCAATTTTGAAGCAGATATCTTCAACCGATCGAGCTGAAATTTTGTACACACGTTTAATTTGGATGACAATGCATGATTATATGTGTGACGTCATTCTAAATCCAACATGGCGGATCACCCAAGATGGCGGACTAGTTAAATTTCAACCGATCGAGCTGAAATTTTGTACACACGTTTAATTTGGATGACAATGCATGATTATATGTGTGACGTCATTCTAAATCCAACATGGCGGAACACTCAAGATGGCGGACTAGTTAAATTTCAACCGATCGAGCTGAAATTTTGTACACACGTTTAATTTGGATGACAATGCATGATTATATGTGTGACGTCATTCTAAATCCAACATGGCGGAACACTCAAGATGGCGGACTAGTTAAATTTCAACCGATCGAGCTGAAATTTTGTACACACGTTTAATTTGGATGACAATGCATGATTATATGTGTGACGTCATTCTAAATCCAACATGGCGGAACACCCAAGATGGTCATTAGAAGGTCTCCTCATTGAAGAGCTAGACTGTTCTAAACTAACCGGCAAACGACCTTGCAACAATGATGCGTTAACTGAGATGAATAGACTCAGACACCTGGCCAAACTAAAAATTACAAAATAAATTAAAAGTAAAAAAATATTTTTAAAAAAAGCTTTTATTTAAATGCGCTAAAAAGAATAAAATAATCTTTTCTTTTAAAACTTTTACTATCAACTTATAACGTCATTCCACAATTTATATGATATAAAAGCTTGTCGCGAGATTTAAGTTTTCAAACTAAGTAAATACCACTACTTAAATCTCGCGACAAGCTTTTATATCATATAAATTGTGGAATGACGTTATAAGTTGATAGTAAAAGTTTTAAAAGAAAAGATTATTTTATTCTTTTTAGCGCATTTAAATAAAAGCTTTTTTTAAAAATATTTTTTTACTTTTAATTTTTTTAAAAGCTTTTATTTAACTTGCAATGTATGTATGTATGTATGTAATTTGTTCGGGTGGAATCTTGCAACTCAATTTTGAAGCAGATATCTTCAACCGATCGAGCTGAAATTTTGTACACACGTTTAATTTGGATGACAATGCATGATTATATGTGTGACGTCATTCTAAATCCAACATGGCGGATCACCCAAGATGGCGGACTAGTTAAATTTCAACCGATCGAGCTGAAATTTTGTACACACGTTTAATTTGGATGACAATGCATGATTATATGTGTGACGTCATTCTAAATCCAACATGGCGGAACACTCAAGATGGCGGACTAGTTAAATTTCAACCGATCGAGCTGAAATTTTGTACACACGTTTAATTTGGATGACAATGCATGATTATATGTGTGACGTCATTCTAAATCCAACATGGCGGAACACTCAAGATGGCGGACTAGTTAAATTTCAACCGATCGAGCTGAAATTTTGTACACACGTTTAATTTGGATGACAATGCATGATTATATGTGTGACGTCATTCTAAATCCAACATGGCGGAACACCCAAGATGGTCATTAGAAGGTCTCCTCATTGAAGAGCTAGACTGTTCTAAACTAACCGGCAAACGACCTTGCAACAATGATGCGTTAACTGAGATGAATAGACTCAGACACCTGGCCAAACTAAAAATTACAAAATAAATTAAAAGTAAAAAAATATTTTTAAAAAAAGCTTTTATTTAAATGCTCTAAAAAGAATAAAATAATCTTTTCTTTTAAAACTTTTACTATCAACTTATAACGTCATTCCACAATTTATATGATATAAAAGCTTGTCGCGAGATTTAAGTTTTCAAACTAAGTAAATACCACTACTTAAATCTCGCGACAAGCTTTTATATCATATAAATTGTGGAATGACGTTATAAGTTGATAGTAAAAGTTTTAAAAGAAAAGATTATTTTATTCTTTTTAGCGCATTTAAATAAAAGCTTTTTTTAAAAATATTTTTTTACTTTTAATTTATTTGTTCTCCAATTGAAAGATAAGTTGTAAGTTAAATTATTGACAATACTGATTAATATTTAAACTTCTTATGATTAAATACAGGGCCGCATTAGAAAAAAATAAATTAAAAGAAAGGAATTTCCAGTTTAAAAGTGCTTTCAAAATCTGCAAAACAAATCCAGGTGCGTATTGAAAAAAACGAAGTTGAAGATGGTTTCTCAAAAACGAAATGTTGTAGAACAAATCTAAAAACTCCATCTTAAAACCCGTTAAAAAGTGTCATAAGAAAGTGTTTTTCGTTTCTTCTATCTGTGATAACAACTTCAGAAAAACAAAAAATTAAAAACGCAAAATTTTACTTTTTTCAAAATAACTCAAAAACGAAAAAAGATATTAGAAATCTGTTTGTACCATTTTATTGACCTCGAAATTGCGCAACTTTTTCACCATTTAACCGTTGTTCTATTTTTCCCCATTTGCAAGATCCCCATGCTGTTTATTTATTATCAGGGATACATTGTATTCCCCTAAAGAAAGGGTTGGCTTTAGCGTATTGCGGGATTGTTTGTTTTGGGAAGTTGATGACACTTTTCGGACTTGATAAAACGATAATAACGGCAAACGATAAATAACGGCACTTCAAACGTCAAATCGGGCTTATATAAAACAATTAACAAATCTCGCTGTGGTAGCTAAATCTGATAATGAATGATAATCTATCCGTTAATAGCATGACTAGAAAGAAATTCGAATGTAAAACTTAAAAAATATCAAACTCACTTGCTGACGGTTATTATTACCTAAAAAAATGGATAATACTTAATTCGTATACTACTGAACTTATTTACTTATTACAGGGTGAGTTTTTTTCGATGACCACTATGGGGATCTCGGAAACTAGCAGAGCTAGAACAAAGGTTATATGGGGAAAGAATTACAGTTTTGAATGCTCAATCTAATGCTCCTTTTGGATTTTTAAAAAAGTTTATCGCTCACTAGATATTTTGAAAAGAGTGATTTTTTGCTATTTCATCAGATCTCTGTAGCTCCGTTATTTCTGATTATACAGAAAAACCGCAGAGACAAAATTGTAGATACTTTTGGGCTTAATAAGATAATCTACTCCATTTTTTTATATTGTTTGTGATTTTTGAGATATGACATAGACTTGTATTTTTTTAAATGTAAATCATCGTTGGCTGTGGCCTTATCAAATCGGCCATTTTTTGAGCTTCCTAAAGATATTTTAATACTCGGCATAGTTATTATAAAAAATAAAAGAGCTACGACTAATTTTCTGATTTTTGTTTTTAATTATTTTCACATGTCACAATTACGTTCCATTTTATAATAAGATATACTTCAAACTTTCGAATATTTTATTTTTAGCTGGTAACAAAATATAACAAAATAAAACAAAAATTATCATGATGGAGCTCCACCACATAATTATTTGCACGTAAGAAATTACCTAGATCGGCTCTATCCAAATAGTTGGATAGGGAGAAATAGACCTATTTCCTGGCCGCCCCGATCCCCCGATTTGTTTGTGGGGAACAGTACAAAATAAAGTATGAGACAATTGTTGAATTAAGAGCAGCTGTTTTAGAAGCAATTGCCAGTATTGACAGGAGCTCTCTAAGAAAGGCGACAAATTCAGTTTTAAAAATATGTAATATTTGCATAAATAATATTGGTGGATTGTTTGAACACCTTTTAAAATAATAACAATTTGAATTTGTTGTTATCAGCTAAAAACAAAATATTAGAAAGTTTGAAGTATGTCTAATTATAAAATAGAACGTAATTATGAAAATGTTCCAGGGCTGACTATGTGAAAATTAAAAAAAATTTAGAGAATTAGCCATAGCTCTTTTATTTGCTGATGTTGCCAGACCTTACTAAAAGTGCTGATTTTCATTTAACAGTTTTCCGTAGACGTTTTTATTATTTGTAGGCAATCCGAGCTAATTAGCTAAGAATGTGGTATAGGCCCACCACCAACATTAAAAAACATTTATGCAAAACTAGAAACTTTGCTTATCGTGCATCCATCGCAATGTTGGAATGCTACACTAGCCCTATAGCTGAGCAGTACGAATAATGGCGGAAGACCCTTCTCTGCGATCCGAGTTTAGGTAACACCGGACACGGGCGTAGCCAACGGGGGGGTTTCGGGGGTCCAAACCCCTCCCCGAAATAAGCAAAATATTACCTAATATTATACCGAAAAAATACGAGGAGTGAAGAGTTAAATTATTATTACGTTTGAATATATGTAGTAATAGTAGCGCCTAGCGCCATCTTTTGACGAGAGGCAGACGCAGTTGCAGCCGAACTATTTTGTATTGTAGGGACACTTTGCGTTGTTTCTCGATTATTCGCCACGCCCCTCGGTCGAAATGAGAGGAACTTTGTGGAAGTTCGTGGAAGTTTCTGGACGGCTACTGGGCTGCTATATAAGCGGCGCGAGACCGCGCTTACGGCAGTATTGTTCCATGCGAACTCGAAGCGAATAAAAGTGAACAGTGGTGAACGAATAGTGAAGAGAATTAAGTGTACCGTGTAAGTGAGTAATTTTAGTGCGCTGTTATTCGATGACCTTGTTAAGGATAGATACGTGAATCATTATTACTGTCGAAAAATGGAGGGGAAGAAAAGGAAGGGTGATAAACTTAAAGGTATGGACTACTGGAAAAAGTGGTGTAGTCAAGGTCAAGGGGTTTCTAATAAAGAAACAAATTTGGATTTAGCTATCAAAGCTTCAGCTACCTTGCATGCTGATAAGAAGACTGCCTACCCCGAAATCTAGTTTGGAATGCCTAGATATGTGCGATAAAAACCTTTATCCTAATATTTACACATTACTACAAATCTTGGCTACCATTCCTGTATCCACTGCTACCCCAGAAAGGTCTTTCTCGAGCCTAAGGAGACTGAAAAACTATTTACGAAACACTACAAGTGAAAACAGACTTAATGGTTTGGCTCTAATGAACATTCACTATGGAACAGAAATTCATGCAGATGAAGTAGTGGATATACTTAAAAGAAAAAGCCGAAGATTTCTTCTTTAATGGTTTTAGATTTAGCGCAGAGGAACGAAATGAATTTATCCATTTCATTTAAAGTTAAGAACTTTATAAATATGTCGTAGTTTTTCGGATGAATATATAGATATTAAATTTCATGTAAGTATATTTTTGTTGTTTTATTTACTTCTCAAACTAACCCCCCCCCCCAAAACTAAATCCTGGCTACGCCCGTGACACCGGAGAAGGACCCACGTACTCACGCCACTGATTTAATAGCGGTATAGGAAACGGAGAAACTCCTCGAGTTACCGCCAGCCCCCCACCGATTATTTTGGCAATTTGGCGTTTTTTTTTTGGGGGGGGGGGGGGAACTCGATTTGGGATGAAACGGAGATAACTTGTTTTGTATGTACACAGTGACCCATCCAAGAGTAGGTAACACCCCCACCTCCTCCCTCCTCTTTCTTTAACAACAATTTCTTTTACAAACTAAGAGCAGTTATTTTGTACCCGTCAGAAATGTAGTTTTATATAATTTTTCATAAAGTTTCCAAATATGCATTCAGAAAAACAGCTGAATATCAAATAAAAAAGGTGCAGGCCTTAGGTGTGTTTTCAGTATAGTGAGTTTATACCTCATTACAACTACTATATTTACATATGTCATATTTTTTCTCCAGCCATCTGAATGGTGGGAGCGGTCAAATTTTTGAAAATAGGAGTATGGGTAGGTACTCGTATCCATATACAGGGTGATTCAGTTTTAATCTGCAACACTTCAACAGGTGATAGAAAACCAAAAAATAACCGCACTTTCTTCTATAAACTATATCATTTTAAGGCCTTATAAAAAAGTTACAGGGTGTTAAAGTTGCAAGAAATATGTGGAATTTATTGAATAATTTACAGCATATTAATGGGAGAATTTAATTGGCATGTTCCGTAATTCTCTTTATTGTATGATCTGTACTCCGAAATTCGGGGCTTGTTTGTAGGAATGAGAATTTTTCTATATAACCACAATTATGTAAATATTGCACAGAAAAAAGTAGTGAATTGATTAAAAATTACCTACATGGCAATTTTATGTACCTGGAAGTAAATTGAGACAAATAAAATACAAATAAAAAAATAAAAGTTTATTTTAAAATAACAAAACGACAAAATATCTAGGATAAGGTATACATTTTCAACTTTAATTACTTATAATATTTGTTTATTAATTTTTAAATTCAATTTAATAGGAAAAGCATGTAAGACAGGTAGCTTTTACATATTTTTATATATATTTTATATTGTTTAGGCATCTAATAAAAAGAATTACAAATAATTACCTTATTAAAGGGACCAGAACCTCAAGATTAATTCCATCTTTGACTACGAAGAGCTAGGTTCATAAGCACAATATTTTGCCAGTTTTTCCCTTGATAGTTTCTATCATGACTTGGAAAATAAAAAACTGTAGTAATTACATACTTTTAAAGTTTGCGCTGCCCAAAATTCTCTATGAAATTGCTCTGAATAAATTGTTGACTACAAATGCAAGTAAATACTTGTAGACAGTACAAAATTTTTCCTTTTTATTGCTGCAATCCATTTGTCTCTAATATCTTGGAAAACTGCAAAGTTATTAGCAAAGATTTTTAAGACTTACGAATGAAAGAAACCCCACTATTCTTATTATTTCCGTCCCGTTTGGTACATCCAAATACACAACAGGAGTTGACCCTCTTTTTAAAAGCTTTTATTTAACTTGCAATGTATGTATGTATGTATGTATGTATGTAATTTGTTCGGGTGGAATCTTGCAACTCAATTTTGAAGCAGATATCTTCAACCGATCGAGCTGAAATTTTGTACACACGTTTAATTTGGATGACAATGCATGATTATATGTGTGACGTCATTCTAAATCCAACATGGCGGATAACCCAAGATGGCGGACTAGTTAAATTTCAACCGATCGAGCTGAAATTTTGTACACACGTTTAATTTGGATGACAATGCATGATTATATGTGTGACGTCATTCTAAATCCAACATGGCGGAACACTCAAGATGGCGGACTAGTTAAATTTCAACCGATCGAGCTGAAATTTTGTACACACGTTTAATTTGGATGACAATGCATGATTATATGTGTGACGTCATTCTAAATCCAACATGGCGGAACACTCAAGATGGCGGACTAGTTAAATTTCAACCGATCGAGCTGAAATTTTGTACACACGTTTAATTTGGATGACAATGCATGATTATATGTGTGACGTCGACATGGCGGAACACCCAAGATGGTCATTAGAAGGTCTCCTCATTGAAGAGCTAGACTGTTCTAAACTAACCGGCAAACGACCTTGCAACAATGATGCGTTAACTGAGATGAATAGACTCAGACACCTGGCCAAACTAAAAATTACAAAATAAATTAAAAGTAAAAAAATATTTTTAAAAAAAGCTTTTATTTAAATGCGCTAAAAAGAATAAAATAATCTTTTCTTTTAAAACTTTTACTATCAACTTATAACGTCATTCCACAATTTATATGATATAAAAGCTTGTCGCGAGATTTAAGTTTTCAAACTAAGTAAATACCACTACTTAAATCTCGCGACAAGCTTTTATATCATATAAATTGTGGAATGACGTTATAAGTTGATAGTAAAAGTTTTAAAAGAAAAGATTATTTTATTCTTTTTAGCGCATTTAAATAAAAGCTTTTTTTAAAAATATTTTTTTACTTTTAATTTATTTGTAATTTACAACTTAAACAGAAAGAATATAGCCGCATAGCTAAATTAAATTTTCTCTCCGATCTAAAAATATAATATTAAACCAAATACCAACTAAGAAAACTCAACACAGTTTTATACGAAACTGCCACCACGACACGAACTCAAATCAAATATAAATAATACAATAATTACTCCTATTCGTATTGGGACTTGGGACAAAAGGAAAATTAAAATGACGTTTGACAACGGATCTCGTTTGAAGCACAAAATATATAGGTTAGTTTGAAGCACAGGACACAAAAATGGAAAGTTAGGACAAACACCTCTTTTGTGTTATGTGGTTTTTGCCGGAATCAGCTGATTTATTTACTATTTCACTTACTCAAGTTTGGCTGCCAGTTTCTCTCTCTACACTCCTTCCATCTACTTGTCATTTCAATGGTACCAATAGTGAATGCCGAGATTGGCACCAACCACCTACACCAACACGTTATGTTTTTCTTCCGCCGTCAGGAAGTAGGCGATAATCGAAGTTGGCGCAGAGCTTCCAGCGCATTCGGGAGCTGGTGCGCAGGCGCCGATTGGCCGAAAAGAGCGACGGGGACTCGCGATTGGAGAGGATCGTTCGCGAGGTGATGGCGAGGCATGCGGAAGAGGAGGCTATGAGGGTCGCAGGAGGCCGAACTGGTAGGTATCAATGGTCATCAATTCGGGTGAAAATCAAGGTCGCTTTTTCTTATAAAGCGACATTCATTGTCGAGATTCAGAGCTTTAAAATACTTTTGTTTCATACATAGATAAAGGATTTATACAGGATGATTTTTTAGGTCTAGTTGAGATATTTAAGTCGTATTTGGTACACGTTATAACGGCATGGGTTAGCATAAAACCTGTTAATATCAAACATCTTGAACAACCAGTGGCGTAGAAATGGGTAATTAGTATAATTTATTTTATAAAAAAAATAGAACCACCTTGTATAGCAATAAAATGTATTCAAATTCTTATGTAAATTTTTATTGTTAACAAAAACGTTCCCTGAGCATTTTTTCATATGTGTCATGGTTTCATAGCAAATTTGATTTTTCGTAATATTTCGCCACTGGTTGTTCAAGATGTTTGATATTAACAGGTTTTATGCTAACCCATGCCGTTATAACGTGTACCAAATACGACTTAAATATCTCAACTAGACCTAAAAAATCATCCTGTATAAATCCTTTATCTATGTATGAAACAAAAGTATTTTAAAGCTCTGAATCTCGACAATGAATGTCGCTTTATAAGAAAAAGCGACCTTGATTTTCACCCGAATTGATGACCAATTTTATTTATATTTTATTAGTAATGTATTTTATATGCTCCGTCCAGCTCAAGTTTTGATTTATTACCAGTCCAAGATATCTGAATTTAGACACTTTTTCTAGATTAACGTCATTAATTGTTAAATTCAGATTTGTTACAATTTTATTCTTTTATTTAAACACCATGCACTTAGTTTTATCGATGTTAATTTTAAGTTTGTTACACAAAAGCCAATTTACATAACGTGCAAGATCACTATTAACCACCTCACCAAGCTCTATTTCTTTGTCTCCAGTTTACAACAATATTGTATCATCAGCAAAAGTTAAGTGTCTAGCTGACAATTCGGCTTCCTTTAAACTAAGAACATAGAGAGGATAAAGTAAGGTTCCTAGGACCGAGCCCTGCGGAACACCGGAATTGTTAACTTCAATTTCACTATTAATATCGTCTAATTTTACATATTGTTGCCTATCTTTTAAATAAGTTCTAATCAGCTTATAGAAAGAATTTTTAATTCCCATATTTTTAGTTTTTGTAAAATTAACTACATCAAAGGCCTTCCTGAGATCAACAAACACAGCCACGACAATTTTACTGTTATCCAAAGCAGTCGATATGAGATTAAGAAGGTCTAATGTGGCAGTCAATGTACCGCTGTTTTTTATGAATCCGTATTGAAATTCATCTAAGGGTACATTTTTTTCTATGAAAGCAAGTAACCGGTTTTTTATCACAGTTTCTACAATTTTGGATAATACACTAATTACAGAAATGGGTCTGTAATAATTGTTCATTGAATCTTTACTACCTGATTTATATACAGGGGATATCTTACCAATCTTTAGGACTTCTGGGAATTTACCGCTTATAATACAATTATTTATTAATTTGACCAAAATTGACAAGACATCCTCTTTAAGATTATGCAGATCACAGACAGTTATTCCATCATGCCCTGGCGCAGAATTCTTTTTAAGCCCTCCTATTATGTTAATTATTTCTTTATCCGTAGTTAGTTCAACCGGTATATTAGTTACATTTACAATCTCATTAAAATTTAAATTGGGTTTTTTTAGGTTAATTTCGTTTTCTATATCTCTAATAATATTTTCCCCAACATGTGAAAAATACAAATTTAAGTTTTCTGCTATCTCCGCTTGATTACCTGTTACAGTTCCATTTATTTTAAGTGTATCTATAGAAGTATGATTTGTTTTGGTTTTAAACAAACTGTTAATAAATCGCCACTGTTTTTTTGAGTCATTCCCTGCCCTTGACCTTTCTACCTTAAAAAAATGATTTTTTGCTGCTTTGATAAGATTGTTCACCTTATTTTTAAATTTTTTAAATTCACTTTCTATCTGCGAGTCGTTTTTATTTTGTATTTTTTTTTCTTATATAGTTTATTGCGCTGCTCTATAAGTTGTAAAAGATTACTTGTTATCCATGTGTTGTTTACTCTACATTTTATGTTTTTTTTCATACTTACACCTATTTTTACAATCTAACGTTATAGTTATTAAATCTTGAAAATTTTCTATGCTTTTATTTATTATTTTCTGTTTAAACAATTTAATAAATCTAACATAATCTATAGATACTTTTTTATACGTCGTTTTCGGTTTATAAATTTTAGTATATTCCTTCAGGTGAAATGACAAAAGATTATGGTCAGATAGGGGATTTGGGTTTACCTGGATTTGTCCAACAATATTCGTGAATTGATCAGACACCAGGTGATCAATAATAGTTTTTGAATTAGCTGTAACGCGTGTTGCCTCAGATTCAGATATAGTATTTTTGATTGTAAAATTATTTAGTAGTAAAGTGTTTTTGTATTCACTAGTTATACCACTCGAGCCTAAAAGGTTTATATTAAAATCTCCCACATTTCCTTACCTTCAAAAGAGGGTAACAGAAAAAAGAAGCCAAACTTTTGTGCAATTTAGAGAGAAACGGGGGGCTGCATTAAGACCAATTAATTATTTATTCGAATAAATCAACTTCCCCTCTCAATATCTTATCGGAGTCGTCGGACCTTTCGCTAAATTGGCAAAGGCGGAGTTTCCTTTGGAGATATTTTAATTAAAATTTGTGGGGCGGAATTTGCAAGGCTCCTACCTCAATCATGCTGAAATTGGGGATTGGTCTGTGTACCGAAGGCGAAGGTACAAATTTTGAATTCATTGACACGTCGTTATATGTTTCCAAATAAGTATTACTTCAAAAATCAGGTGAGACACATCTTAATTAAAAATGGCCATTGTCTAATGACCTATAAATAATTATCCGAATATGGTTTTATTCTATTTCGCTCCTTGACCTTCACCTATATTGGTATCATCCCAATAATAGATTCGTGACTAAAATATATATCACACCCAAAATGTCTAGGGATCACCTTAATTATTTTAAAATTCATGCCACAACTTCTCTGTTTTGGAGTGGCCCTCTAATTCTCCTGACTTAAATCCTATTGAAAAGGTATGGGATAACATGAAGAGTCGCCTTTTGGATGTTGGGAATGGTTTTATAATCAACAAGAACTGGAAAGGGCAGCCCAACGAGTTTGGAGAGACATGATTGATAGGCTAATTTTAAGTATGCAGGACTGCCATTAATAATAGAGGAGGACATTCTGGGTATTAAATGTTCATAGTTTTTGTTAAGCTATTTTTTTTAACTTACATTTACTTCAATGAATTTTGTGATATTTGTGAAATAAATTGGTGTGATTATATTTTTGGGAAAAGTTTCTATTTTTTATGCTAATGCTATGTATTTTCATTTACTTTGAATAAAAAACATTCAAGAAATGGGCGACTTATTAATTAAAAAAAAAAAATAATAATATAAGAGTGATCCCTAGACAATTTGGGTGAGTATAGTTTAATTCAATTTTTTGAGATATTATGTTGGACTAAGCTGGGATTACGGGATCTATATTTTTATAGATCTAGCTTGATTTTAATCCAATTTTTAACAGGGAAAAATTTATCATCTCTGATCATCTGATGCGATTATATTTTATAAATCATTAATCATTGTATTACAATGTATATTATTTATGATTATAGGGAAATTACTGTGATTTTTCCAACATTTGCGTGTTTTTGTGATGTCGCTTGATTGGCAATCTTGTGCACGGTTAGAAACTATTAGCCGCGAACAATTTAAGTAGCGAACACCATCCAAGAGTAAGATTTTCATATTTTTCACTGGAAGAAATTAATTCCAAATTTGCATTGAGAGAAACAGTTGAACATAAAATAAAAAAGTATAGTTAGGTATATGTTTTGATTATAAAAAAACCTATACATTTTATTTTTCCATTTTTGAAATATACGCTTTGTCCCGAGTAGAACCGTCGATGGAGGAAGGAACAATCAACGGTAGAACTAGGTATATCAATGGGTCATGCTTGCTCCAACCGTTATGAGCGACTAAATTATAGAAATTTTCATGTCGAAAATAGCGCATGGAAAAACAATTTTAAGAAAGTCTTACCTCTAAAATTTGCTACCAGATTAGCTTGTTCTCTGCAGTAATAAGCCATCTTAAAATATTGTTATTTGTCAATAAGACGAAATAAGTAAAAATAACATTATCTAACCGAGTGCCTAACTAACCCCTGGTAAAAAATATTAAGGAATGCCTAAGTATTTATATATTTATGGGGACAAAAATACAACATATTTATTTATTGGTGTTATTAAAATGAATATTTGGTTCTGTTAATCTGCTATAGAGTAACAAATTTACCTACCGGTAGGTACGTTTCAGACAAAAGTCAAGACTAGTATTTTTTTATAATCGATTGGAAAATTTAGTGAAGGAAAAAAATATTAGGTACTTTGCGAGTGGCGTATAATTTATTATATATTATATAATATGATGGTTAACCGCCTTTCCGTCACTAGTGGAAGTACTCAGGCCTAATCAATTTCTTTTATGTAGAACGAAAACCGTTAGAATTTCGATACATCTAGAAAAAAATGTACATCTTAATCTACATCTAGAAAAAATCTACTTGTTTTGACGTTTTCTAAGGATTCTTAAAGTTTTAAAAGTTGGACTACACTGAGTAATGAATTAAAAAAAACATTTTTTTACATACACAGGGTGATTCATTGCAAATGGGAAATCCCGAAACCTGAGACCTACCTCTTTCAAATTTCGCAGGCTATAAATTAATTTTACTATTTAAATTCAGAACAAATAAATAAATGCCTAATATACTTTCGTCATTTTTGGGGTCTTTTTAATCATAGCTGGCCATAGAAAATGTAAATTTCGGATATATTTGGATGTAGGTCTTTTGGAGTACTAGGTATATTAAAGAAAAAAATCAGAATAGAATAACCAGTTAAAACATACAACACTTCAACAGGTGATAGAAAACCAAAAAATAACCGCACTTTCTTCTATAAACTATATCATTTTAAGGCCTTATAAAAAAGTTACAGGGTGTTAAAATTGCAAGAAATATGTGGAATTTATTGAATATTTTACAAAGTAGTTGAGATATTTAAGTCATATTTGGTACACGTTATAACGGCATGGGTTAGCATAAAACCTGTTAATATCAAACATCTTGAACAACCAGTGGCGTAGAAATGGGTAATTAGTATAATTTTGATTTATAAAAAAAATAGAACCACCTTGTATAGCAATAAAATGTATACAAATTCTTATGTAAATTTTTATTGTTAACAAAAACGTTCTCTTTGCATTTTTTCATATGTGTCATGGTTTCATAGCAAATTTGATTTTTTCGTATTATTTCGGGGTACTTCTGAAAAATTAACTAAAAACTTTTCTCCATAAGTAACACTCAAAGTAGAAAAAATGTGTCTTTACTTTAAATACAGTAACTTTTCCCAATAAACTTACCCATTCAAGATTTTACTTTTCAAGATACAGAGCGTAACATTAATTGTATCTTCCTTAAATGTTTTAGACCCTGTATCTTCAAAAGTATAGCCTTAAATAGGTGACTTTATTGGAAAAAGTTACTTTATTTCAGGTAGCAAACTCATTATTTATACTTTAAGTGTTAATTTTTCAGAAGTACACAAAACCAAAATCCGTCAAATAAAGGGCAATCCTTATTTCCGTGCACGGCACTGGTTATACTGGCCTAATTGGCCCACGTCGACACCTGCTTCATGGATCTCCGAAACGCCAACCAATCAAATCGCTACGCCCGCTTTCTTATTGGTCGCCTCCTTGACTAGGTCGACGTCATCAAAACCTTGGAATTTTATACGGGTGATTTCTGCGGATAAGTCTGGTATTTTTACCAGTAGCAGAGCGTGGTAAATTCTATGAAAGTTCGTTTATACTATACCTCTTTATTTTACTTATAAGGTTAAAATATGCGTTAGTACCTAAGCTCTTCGATATCCTGTTTTTTATTTATACTGTTTGTGGTACTTCTTTATGTTAATCATTTCTTTAGTAATCTTTTCTTATAGTTTCTTTCCTCTCCTAAAATTACTGCCGATGAATCAAAGTAATTATTGAAGTGCGTGTTCCGCTAGGGCTGTTTTGTTTGTGGACATAATTTTAGGTTTGTAGGTTTAGTGCTTCGCCTATGCTCAGACATCCTGGTGCGTAAGTACCTCTTAGCAGTGACTATAGAAAGAATCTATAGCCACTGCTCTTAGCTTGTCCGATATAGACACCATTGCAAGCTATTTTATAAACAATGTTACTTTTTTCTTGTCATTAGATGTTTTTCTCTTTAACGTAGAATACAGTTTTTTAATTGTATTATCATTTTTAAAAGTAATATTTATGTTGTCCTTATGTAATGTTCTTCACATTTTTGTCAGAGGTCAACAATAATGTATGTTTAGTATCGTAATTTTTTGTTTTTGTTAGAGTTACTAGAATTTATATTTATGTTGGTATTGTTAATACAGAAAATAATTTTATCAGTTAGTTTCTTAGGATAATTATTTTTAATTAAGTAAGATTTTATAAGTCGTAAATTTTTATTATGAAAGTCAGGATGGGAAAGTTGGAGGGCTCTGGATTTTAAATTTGTTATTATATTAATCTTATGTTTAAAGGAGTGATTTGAATGAAAATTAAGAAATCCTTTAGAAAATGAGAGTTTGCGATACCAAGAAGTTAAAAGGATATTGTTTTCAGATCTGATTAGTTCTGGGACTAAGAAAGATATTTTGTTATTTTTTTCAGTTTATAAAGTAAATTGTAACTTCTTGTGATAGCTATTTTTGAATTGTCCATTCATTTTTACATAAAAATTGTTAATTCTCCCTAAAATACTGGATTTTGAGCAAACAAAGCAAGTCCAAGTTGCTGCACAGCGATAACTTCGGGAATATTTCAATTCGGTATCGAGAAAACGACACATTTTGGGGCCTATGTGTATAAGCACTTTTTTGCTATTTGGGTGTAAAAAATCAATTGTGAAGGTTTGAAAGGAATAGGATTTTTTTAATTAGTTGGGAATTTCTTTTGGAATATTAAAAAATATATTTTTTAAATAAATTTATTAATTTGTCGTAGGCTCCAAAATGTGTCCTTTTCTATATAGGGTGTTCACTTTCAAAATGCCCACCATTGGTATTTTTGAAACGGTAAGAGCTACAAGGTTGGTTAAATTAGACAAAAGTTGCGCATTTTGATGTGTTTCAAGAATTTGTAAAGAAATTTGAGAGAGCTCACGTGGTTACTAAAATAACCTGAAAAAACTGAAAACTTCCACTTTTTTATTTTGTCCGTAACTTTTTTAATATCAAACGGAATTGAATGAAATTTGGTGGAATTACGTAATTAGGTACGGGCTTTCGAATGCACTATTCAGAAAAATTCTCTGCCTACTGGATCTTTAGGTGTTCATAACCAAATTTCGATTTTCTTATGGCGGCTATATTGGATTTTACCACCATTGGATAGAGCAAAAAATTACGAATACAACCATGTATCACAACACCTAATTAAACCCACTTAAATGTCAAATTTATAATATTTTAAATATTTTGAAGCCAGGCAGTAGGCCATGATACCGAAAACAATATCAATAACTGTCACCTAATAAACTGAAACGTCAGTTAGTTCCCATAACCTTTGTTAACTACTTAAAATTGTGTGTTAACCGACTGAAGTGACTAAAGCTTATTGAATCATGCCCCAACAATATCCAATAAATGAAAGATTGAATATGTACAATGTTTATATTCAAAACTACCGTAATTCTAGCCAGTATCAAGAATTATACCCCGAACGAAGGCAGCCTAACAGAACTATTTTTCGAAGGTTGTGTAGGCGTATGGAAGCGGATGCGACGTTACAAAACAAAAGAAGAAATGATTTTGTAAGAGTTAGAGGAGCTGTAAGTGAAATCAATGTTTTGGCTCAAATTCATTTAAGCCAGAGACATCGCAAAGGAAAATTGCTAGCGAATGTGGTTTGTCGTTAGGGGCAGTTAACAAGATTTTAAAAAAGCACACATACCATGACTTTAAAATTCAACCCGTACAAAAGTTACTTATAGTCCAAGTCCCACTGCAAGATTTCTACGTTCATCTGTTTTTTAATCAAAATACAGTTTTTATCAATAATTATGAATAGAGGAATATGTTTCGGCAGGGTTGCCTATCAAAATATGGCCGCAAGTATTTTTAATTAAAATTAAATTAATTAATTTTTTTCGAACAATTTCGTTCACTTGTTTTTAAGAAAAAACATAATTCATTTCAAAGAGAAATATGTAAAGATCTTTAAAAGTTTGGGTTGCCATTGCTCACTTGGCCGTAACCTCTTGGCAGCTAGGTCTAGAAAGGTATATTTTTGTCGAATTTATACGTTCATAACGTATCTTAATGAATCATATATCAAATTAAAGCTTTTTTTTTCTAAACTCGATGGAATACGGTTGCCTATGTAAAAGTGGCCGCAAATAGGGGTTGCCAACTGTTAAAGGTACACTATAGCGAAAGAGAATTAGCGCACTACACCATCCATCAGACAAGGTCGCAGTGTGCCAGTTGTGTATGTCGTTTTACAACTATTGCGCATGCTCAACTAAGAGCGCAAGCAATATTGGGATTGACTTGAAAATACTCAAAAAAATTTTTTTTAGTAGTTTAGTTTTATTTCAACATAAAGTTAACATTGAAAAAAAGGTTTAATAATTAATAAAAACTATATCTATTACGTTTTAGTGCCATTTATTCAACCTCCGAATCATCGTAGCTCTCATTTTCATAGGTACAAATATCAAAACCATCATCTTCATTTTCAGAATATTTGTTTATGGAATCACATAGCACATCCTCAACTTGCATTGGCGTTGATTCTCCAACGAACCATGTCGGTTTTAGACAACCATCTAAAATCCAGCCGTTATTCTCCGCACTAAACTTAATGCAATTCGGTTCAGTGGCATTTTGCCGCATCGAATTAGCAAAGATCGTGCGCAACAATTTTTGTTTTAAAGATTTCCAGCATGGTGGAATATTATTTGACTCGAATCCTTTAATTTAATTTAGAGAAATTTCGTACATAAAGGTTTTTGGAACGAAGTTCCTTTACGCGGCTTACGGGTGGGACCTAGGCAGCAGAAATCGTCAGACAAGGAAAAAAGTAGCTTTCCCCTCCATGCGACGTTCTCCTAAATCAACGTAGAGCGAATCCTATTATTATAATTAATAAAACTGAATAATAAGATTTATTTATAATGAAAATATATAAATAAAATTTTTATTATTAGGTGGTAGGTATTTCGTACTTCATTGCCACTTTTTGAAGTATACATAAGAAAAAACAATAACTTCCATATTTAATATTCCACGAGAAAATAACTAATTATAAACGTATATATTTATAGATTAATAATGTTGTTTTTTACTGTATATAGGTTTCATATCTCTTATTAGCGTTAAAACTAGAGCCTACGCAAAATTAATATATTATTTATGTAATAGCTAATAATAGGAGCAAAATAATTCTCAAGTTCAATGAAAAATTTTACTTACCGTTTGAGTTTTGCAAAAATCTTCAAATTCTTGTTTATATTTTTGTTTTAAACTTGTGACTTTTTTTAAACAGCTTGAATGATATCCGTGATCGTTCGTAGATTCTAGTGTTAATTCAATATCATGGTACTTAATTTTTTTTCCACGAAACAGTAATATTAAAGAATACTTTTTGAATGATGTAACACTATCAGGCACATTTTTCTTCTCACTACATGACAAAAAACATTTCTTCATTTTTTAAAATTTTTATTTTACTTAGTAGATAAAATAACGAGTTTTGCAGCCAGAAAGGTATATATTAACTTCTTTTTATAATACCAAGCTTTCGGTCTACTTCGTGACCTTCATCAGGGCTAGAAAATTATTTAAATTATTAGAAAATATTGAGAAAAGGTTGAAATTTTACTCACAATTATGTTGAAGTTTTTTTACCAATATTAAAACCAGATAGATTTTAGGTTTAAAAGGGCCAGAAAAAGGTTTTTACATAATTTCGTGTGAAAATTTATACCGTCAATTTTGTTTGTAATTGTTTTTTGTTAACTTTAACAAACGTTATTGTTGATTATAAATAAAACAACGTGATACAGTAGGAGCTTCAAAATAACGTATATTAAAATACAAACATCGCTGTCTAGTTGACGGTTGTAAAACGACGTACACTGCGTCCTTGTGAAGGACAGTATGGTGCGCTAATTCTCTTTCGCTATTGTGTACCTTTAAGAGTTGGCAACCCCTATTTGGGGCCACTTTTACATAGGCAACCGTATTCCATCTAGTTTAGGAAAAAAAAATAGCTTTAATTTGATATATGATTCATTAAGATACGTTATGAACGTATAAATTCGACAAAAATATACCTTTTTAGACCTGGCTGCCAAGAGGGTTGCGGCCAAGTGAGCAATGGCAACCTAAACTTTTAAAGATCTTTACATGTTTCTCTTTGAAATGAATTATGTTTTTTCTTAAAAACAAGTGAATGAAATTGTTCGAAAAAAAAAGTAATTAATTTAATTTTAATTAAAAATACTTGCGGCCATATTTTGATAGGCAACCCTGCCGAAACATATTCCTCTATTCATAATTATTGATAAAAACTGTATTTTGATTAAAAAACAGATGAACGTAGAAATCTTGCAGTGGGATCTTGGACTATAAGTAACTTTTGTACGGGTTGAATTTTAAAGTCATGGTATGTGTGCTTTTTTAAAATCTTGTTAACTGCCCCTAACGACAAACCACATTCGCTAGCAATTTTCCTTTGCGATGTCTCTGGCTTAAATGAATTTGAGCCAAAACATTGATTTCACTTACAGCTCCTCTAACTCTTACAAAATCATTTCTTCTTTTGTTTTGTAACGTCGCATCCGCTTCCATACGCCTACACAACCTTCGAAAAATAGTTCTGTTAGGCTGCCTTCGTTCGGGGTATAATTCTTGATACTGGCTAGAATTACGGTAGTTTTGAATATAAACATTGTACATATTCAATCTTTCATTTATTGGATATTGTTGGGGCATGATTCAATAAGCTTTAGTCACTTCAGTCGGTTAACACACAATTTTAAGTAGTTAACAAAGGTTATGGGAACTAACTGACGTTTCAGTTTATTAGGTGACAGTTATTGATATTGTTTTCGGTATCATGGCCTACTGCCTGGCTTCAAAATATTTAAAATATTATAAATTTGACATTTAAGTGGGTTTAATTAGGTGTTGTGATACATGCTTGTATTCGTAATTTTTTGCTCTATCCAATGGTGGTAAAATCCAATATGGCCGCCATAAGAAAATCGAAATTTGGTTATGAACACCTCAAGATCCAGTAGGCAGAGAATTTTTCTGAATAGTGCATTCGAAAGCCCATACCTAATTACGTAATTCCACCAAATTTCATTCAATTCCGTTTGATATTAAAAAAGTTACGGACAAAATAAAAAAGTGGAAGTTTTCAGTTTGTTCAGGTTATTTTAGTAACCACGTGAGCTATGTCAAATTTCTATGCAGATTCTTGAAACACATCAAAATGCGCAACTTTTGTCTAATTTAACCAACCTTGTAGCTCTTACCGTTTCAAAAATACCAATGGTATCTTCAGTTTATTTCATTTTATACTCCAATACTGTGTACCAAATTTTAAGAAAATATCATCTGTCGTTTTTGAGATATTAATAATAAACCGTTTTAAAAAATAAACTTTAACACCCTGTATCTTTTTATTAAGCGTCTCTGGACCCATGTTCACATGAACTTTTTTACTTAAAATTTTCTATCGTTTGTTTCAAAATTGTGGTTTAAAACTGTGAACAACTCAATGACTGTACAGATAGGTTTTAAGTGATCTTAGACAAGAATCTGCAGTCAATTTTTTTGTAAGCAATTCCTAATAGTACTATTGAGCATTTTGAATACCTACCTAACAAAAAAACTGTTTTAAAATTGTTCAACAAATAAAGATTTTACACGGGTTGTAAATCCTTGGACACACTGGCATGTAATAAATTTTGGTTGACAACAAAAATTATAATTAAGAAAAATTTAGTTTGTCTTATTTGATTTAAAAAAATATCATATCCTAGTTAAATTAACGATTTCGAAAAATACGTTTTTAAAACAATTTATTTTGACAGTTACAGCAGGGCAGCGATTCACGCTACAAGACAAGACAAGACTAAATATACATGGAGCAGAGCTCATATTTATAAGTATACAAAAAGCAAGCTTAGCCTACACGTGCCCGCGCACTCAGCATTTTGTCCGCACTTTTACACAAACGGGACCATTGTTCATACGGCCATAACTCCTCCACCCTTAGAGGAAAATATCAACCTGGAGGGTTGTTTTTCCGTTTCTTCTTTCTTCTCCACCATTTCGAACTTAACTTGTCTTTTCTTCTTCATACATCTTCTCTGGTATATCTTCCATATTATATATGCAGTAATTAATAATAAAATAATGATAATACTGGTGGCAAATCCATAGCTTAAGGTGTGAATTTTCTGAATGTCGGGAACTTGCAGAAGTGTAGACTTTTCTTGTAATTTATGAATATCTTCCAAATTAATTGTTTGTAGTTGAAGAGGTTTCGCTCGTAGATAATTAAAGTTGACTTCGTTGACTTGGATTTCGGGTAAATTAAATGGTTTTCCTTTAATTTCCTCTTTTTTATTAATAAATTGGAAATCTTTGACATTGATTTCACAATTTTCTGGTAGATGGATCAAATTTGGTTCGTTAATAATTTTGAATTCTTCTTTGTTCTGACATTTTGTTGAAATTTTTAATGTTTCCTCGGCGGGAATGGCGATGACATATTCGCTGTTGACTGCTTGTATTATTGGGTTAATTAAGTTGATTGATAAACCATGACAAAATTTTCCTTCGGCTTCTTTTATCATGGAGATGATACATTCATTTGAGTGAGGCGTGAGTAAATTTTGACAAATGTAGAATTGTTCTATCTTCGGGCATTCTTCATTCTCGAATTGTTGTTGGTTTGAGCCGAGTACAAGGTAGGGATGACTCGGGATAATAATTGAATTTTTTATAGGAATTGGGAATAATCGATAAGTTTGGAAATTTTCGTGTAAGAAAATTGGAAAGTGGATTGCAAATATAATTTTGTCATTTTTAAAATTTACTTGAATTCCAGCAATTTGGTAGTAAGAGATAACATTTTTTAATTTTAAAATAGAGTCAGTAGGATATAAATTTTCCAATGATTTAATCATAGAACGTAATTGTGAAGAGGGGATAATAGAACTATGTAAGGTATTTAGTTTTGCGAACATTATCGCGTTTTCCAAGTTATCTAGAAAAGTCACCAAATTTTGACAATTAAGGATAGTTTGATCTAAAATATTTTGTGCTTGCAAGTATGCTGAAATGTCGTTAATCGTTTTATTTATATTCAACTCAAAATTTTCTAATCTTTCTTTTATTAAATTTTGGTTTGATTGTAATATAGTTATAGTAGAATTATAGTTATTAATAAGCTGTTTGGTCAACGAAATTTGTAAAGAAACTTCCTTTGTAAAGGATTGTTGATTGTTTTGAAGGGCGTAAATTGCTTTTTCATATTTTTCACCGTCGTCGGAATCTAGCGTTCCAAAAAGCCATTTGGAAGCTTTGCCTATTATGTTTACTAAGCCTCTTTTATTCCTATTATGTGGAGTTATGTTATCTAACTTCCTTTCTACTTCCATTATTAAGTATTCTACATGCTGTAGTAAATTATATAGAACATTAGAGTATGAGTTAGTAGTAATTTCTGATATATTACTCTTATTTAAGGATAACTTTATAATAGTGTAAAATTTTCGAATATTATTAAGCTGTTTAATTATAGGGTTAAATCTAATATAATGAATAAAAGTGTGTTTAGTTTTTACAATCTTCGTATCTCCTAGCTGAAAGGGGAGCAAAGGAGTTTTTATCGGAGTAAATGTCATGTCACTCGTCGTCAGTA
This sequence comes from Pseudeuparius sepicola, assembly GCA_963920635.1. Lineage (NCBI taxonomy): Eukaryota > Metazoa > Arthropoda > Insecta > Coleoptera > Anthribidae > Pseudeuparius > Pseudeuparius sepicola. The sequence goes on from OY987298.1 coordinate 16,538,893, forward strand.
CTGGAGTCAATGTTAATAATATTGTCGTTGTCAGGAATAACATGACTGCACGAAGGTTCATTTTCATTCTCCTGCAAACAAGGAATCAAATTAGGTTTCGGCCTTTTTAGTTGCGATTTATGAATTATTTTATTGTCATAAGTTTTAACTTTTGTTCCTAAATCTTCTTCAATTTGAATTTTCAAATGTTTTGGTTTAGTTTTATCTCTTAGTGATGCCTTATTTTTCTGAAATTGAGTAGTATAAGGTTCGTAATTTTGTGGTTCTTCTCTATCTTTATTGTGTCTTGTATTTTGTTTATATTTTTCACTTAATGATACCTCATGAATTTTGTCAAAAATTATTTTTAATTTATTCTTAAGTTCGTCTATGTACTGATTTAATATTATTTCATCCGTAATATCAAAGGGGTCGAGTGCATTTGTATGACCTGTAACGATATCAAAAGGCTTTTGTTTTGTTACGCTATGAGTGGAATTATTGTATCCTAGTATAGCATACTGCATTAATTGTTTTATATTTGAGTTCGGATGAGTAAGTTTAAGTACGCGTATACTATCAAGTAATGTGTTATGCAATCTTTCTACGGGGCTGTTACTTGTCGAGTTACCGGGTGTAGTGAAATGTAATTTAACGTTATGAAGTTTACAAAAATCAGATAAAAGAGTTGTTTTAAATTCAGTACCATTGTCACATGTTATTGACTTGGGTATGCCAAAATGAGAAACAAAAGTGAAGATTCCTTCAATCACATCAGTAGAATTACAAGATTCTAAGTAATAAGCTTGTGCATATTTTGAAAAAACATCAATTATGGTTAGAAATTTATTTCCTAAGACTTGAAAAGTATCCATATGGACAGATTCAAAAGGTTGCGAAGGAGTAGGGGTAAATGCAAATTTAATTTTAGGTGGATTCCTGTCATATTTAGCGTCACAATATTCGCATTTATTAATATATTCAGTTATATCGATTTTCATGTTTGGCCAATAATATAATCTTTTCAAAGCTAATAAGGTTTCATTTATGCCTCTATGACATGTCTTTGTTTCATGATGGTATTGTAATAATTCTTGTTGTCTATCTCTTTTAGTAATGTCAGTTAAGAAAATATTAGAGAAATTAAGTTTATATGCATGATTTTTGAAAGTTTTTGCTAGTAAATTGCAGATTCTCGGTTTCAAATCAATTTCACTTTTTTGAATATAAATACTGTAAACTGATTTTGGATTTATATACTCTTTGAAAAATTTAATTAATTCATAAGCGTAGTTTTTTAATGTTAGATTGACAGTTAGCCTCATTTTATTGGGAAAAGGGTGTGTTTTGATAACGTGGTATCTTCCTGAATCTTTTAGAATAAATATAATTTGATTTGTGTAAGTATTTAAGCAATTTTCGGTTATTGGAATAGTTAAAATTGGGTCTTCAATAGCAGAGTGAACTGTAGAGACTGGGGTATTGTGATAAACTGTTTCAATTTCACCTGTGGGTTTTATACGTATATCCGAAATAATATTTATTTTTGGCCTAACTCTGTCATTATTTTGATATTCATGATTGTCATTTATATCTGAGTTTTCTTCGGGGAATTCAGTTTCTAAATATTCTCTTATTTCATCATTGGTTATATAGGGTTATTCAAAAATCTATGAATTTCTTCATCAATATCACCGGGATTTCCTAAAATTGACTGATTCTCAATAGCGTTAAGGTCATTATTATTTCGACTTTTCCTAATTTTTTCTTTTTGTTGTCTCAAAAATTCATTCAGCTTTAACTCAAATTCTAAATCTGCATTACTCGCTTGAACATTATTTTCGGGAATATATTTTACTGTTATTTCATTTTCGTTAACTGTACGTTCTCTATAGAATTTTATCGGTTCCTCAAAATTAACTGTGCGTTGATTTTCATCTATAGAAACTTTTACATTTTTTGGTAAACCGTATATAGGTTCAGGTGGGTCTTTGTTTGTAGAGAATATTGGGTAACTTTCTAAAATATCATTGTTTATAGAACAAATAATTATTTCTACTGGTATAAATTCAAAAATAAAATTAATCATTGTTTTAATTATGTTCCAGTCTAGCTGGTCAAGTCCGCATCCGATTTTTGGCATTGCTAAGTATCTGATATTATTTTTAATTATATGATCTCTTAAATTTCTAAGACATTTGAACACATTATAGTATGTAGGTTTCTCGTAAAAGTACTTTTTGGTTATTAAATAATAAACAAATCGTTTTTTGTCATTTAAAATTGCTATTTGACCTATCTTCATATTTTGGTTTCTTAAATATTCAATATTATTATACCTCTCTCTAAACTGTAGGGCTATCCCAGCGCCTAACTTAAAATCTTCTGATACACAGTGAGCTAAAGAATATGTTTCAGGCATTTCAAATAAATCCTTCCTAACTTCTATAATTTTATCGCTATTATTATCGGTATTTTTCCTAAATTCTTGATATTCTGAGTCGATATCATGAAATAGAAAATTATTAATGTTATTATCACTCTTTAATTGAATTCTAGATAGTGAATCAGCGTTAGTGTTTGTTTTTCCTGTTTTGTACTTAATTTCGTAATCGTATTCTTCGAGCTTCAGCCTAGAGTCAACTAAACGTGAATTTAGTTTTTCGAGATTTGGTTTTAATTTTGTTGTTGGAAAACTAGTTCGATGGAGACTGAAATTTTTATTTTTAATTTTTACTCTTTTCTTTATCTTCACCTTCTTTTTATTTTTGTGTAAGATAATTTTCCTATTTCTATAGCTTATAGGAACTTTAAACCTGAAATTTTGATTTTTATTTTCACTTAAATTAGTAGAAAATATTGGAAACATTGCATGTACATAACTATGGGAATTATTATTAATAAAAACTTCTTTATTGTCTATATCATAATTATGAACTTCATTAACTTCATTAATAACTTCATTTGTAAGATTATTATCATCGCTATAAACTTCATTATTATTGCAACTTAAAACTTCGTTATTTTCTCTTATAACATCTTCATTATTTATCTCAACTTTATTTTTATTCTTCTTAACTCTACTTTTATTTTTCCTAACTTTATTTTTATTTCTTTTAACTTTATTAGTTCCTTCTGTAAAAACACCATTTATTTCACAAGTTTTATAAAATATATCGTCATTAACATTATCATTATCATTATTAAAATCTTGAAAATCTAAATATAGCGAATTAATCATATCATCAGAACCATCGTCGTTATTTAAAACAATGTCTGTTGTTTCTGGATAATAAAGATTTCCTATGTTGCACTCGGGAACAATAGCGTTGTTATTAAATGTATTTACCGGGATTCTAGCTGAGAGTGTATTAATCGAAATGGTGTGACAATCTTCTTTTGTGTCACGATAAAAGAATGGGATATTTGTTACATTATTTGTTAAAAATTGTCTGTCGAGGTCAATAATAAATTTTAACTTCCTCATTTCACGTAGTCCTAAAATTCCATCGAAAAATTCATGAAAATCAAAAAGTGTACATATAAATATTTGATCTGTTTTAAAAATATCAGGAGCTGGTATATTCGCTCTAAATTGAACTTCGGTTTGGCCTAAACTAGTTCGAATTCTTGTTGGACAGGTATAAATGAAATTTGGGTAATATTTTTCAACAATAGAAGGTCGTAAAAGGGATTGAAAACAACCAGTGTCAACTAGTAATTTTAAAGGGGGATTTTCTACAATAATATAGGGTAAACTATTGCAGATTTCAGTGTGGATTTCAATAATTTCGGGTTCTATTTCTTCCGTTTCGGGGACAACCTGACTTGCTGAAAATTTCCGGGACTTATATCATTTTTGTTTTGAATTTGAACTTCATTCTGAGAGGGGACCAAGTCATACGCATTGCGCATTGACTGGCTTCCATTATTAGCATTTTCGCTATTAATCTGATACAGCTCTTCGGTTATAGTATTTTGTGGCTGAAAATTATTTCTCGGGAAATTATTTTGTCTAGCAGAGAAACTCCTAGGAACATTAGAGGGTACTCTAGAATTTGTAGACATAGCTTCGTGATTTCTAGGATTAAAAGCATTATTATTTCTACTGGTTTGGGAATTAGTTTGCATAGGCTCGTATTGCCTTTGTATGTTTTGTCCAGTAGGTCTGAAAACATTACGAGGTGGACCAAAAACTTGTCTGTTGGTAGGGAAACGTCTTTGTTGGTTATTATAATTTGGTTGTACATTAATAGGTTGACTTGGGAAAACTGGTCTAGGAGAATAATTTTGGTTTTGGAAATTGTTCCTAGGTTGATGGTTGTATCCTTGATAATTATTCCTTGGGAAGTTATTTTGGAAATTAGGGCGAGAAAAGTTGTTTTGGTAATTATTTTGGTACGAGTTCTGTCTGTTCGTCCGTGGGTTATTTTGTGGTGAGTTAGAAAAATTACTTTGTGGACCATTCCTAAAAATATTCTGAGTGTAATTGAAATTTTCTTCCTGTATAATTAAATTCATAGCATCTTCTAGGGATGCGGGTTCCTTCAAACGAATTATCGTCTGTAAGGGACCTGATAAACCTCTAACAAATGTTCGTAGACATAATTCATCATACTGCCTACCATAAATATCTTTAGCAGCTTGGTTTAAGTAAATATCAGAATTTACCTTTTGTCTTAAGTTACTACGCATGACTTGTAAACGTTTTGCAAAATCTAAAGGTGATTCGTTTTTAAAGGGTCTAGCTGTAAATACGTCTTGCTCTAGGCACTCTAGATTCCTACGATCGCCAAAGCATTGTGTTAACGCGTCTTTTATCTTTTGCCAAGTGTCCAATTCGTTACGACAGCCTATCAATAATTCGGCACGTCCAGTCAATTTCATCTGGACTGCTCTAATTAAATAGTTTTGCAAAAATTCGTCATTAATTCCGCTATATGTTTCGAAAAGATAATCGCAAGAAGAAATAAATTTGGGCAAAGAAGTCGCATTGCCATCGAATTCAGAGATCGTTTCAACATACATGTTATATCCGACCTCAAGCATCACCTTGATCATAACCTTGTTTTTACCCTTGATTCTGTTTACTGTTGGATATTATGTTCTCATTCTCTATTGTTCAAGATGCTTACTACACAGATATCATTTACCATTGTATATTGTTCTAGAATGATTACTAGAACATATCATATTCCTTTTGAGTATTGTTAAAACTTGCTTACTGCAAGAATTGCAGAATTTGATCTTCCCTTTGTCTTTATATTCTTTTCCCATGAGAACCACAACACCTCAGCATAACAGATCTGTATAAATAGGACCTAGTAAAGTAAGAGTGTGAATTCTAGTCTTGTCTGTAGTCTAAGCCGAAACTCTGTAACTCGCGTTACTCAAATAAAAGTTTTTTAAAAAGTCTTCGTCTTCACGTCGCCCGTAACAATTTGGTGTCAGAAGTGGGATCCTCGATAAAAGGGTCTTCAACGAGGGAGATCCGGAGGCACTTAGAAGGACAGTCTCCTCGGGGGTCACCACACCACTACGATTGGAGCCAGCTGAAAAGGGTCTTCGACAGGAAGATCCGGAGGCACTAAGAAGGACAGTCTCCTGAGGCCAGCATCCAGCAACAACAGCAGCATCAACGACATCCAGCGAGCATGAAGTTACTTCTATTGTAAGTGAAAAACTTGAAGTGAATTTTATTTGTGATTTTTTTTGAACTTTCTACGTTGCTATTATTGAACTTTCTACGTTATAACGATATTACCTTTTCATTTCAACATGCCGAATAACGAAGCTATAAACTCTAATGTATACAATGAAGCAAACGCTTCAAATAACGACGAAGTACCATTTAAATTAAGCGAAATATTTTCTATCATCCCTGAATACGATGGGGATCAAATCAATTTAAATACTTTTATCATTGCATGTGATAGGGCCATGCAAATGACTGTTGGCGACCAAGCCATTTTACTTGTTATAAAAATTAAAAATCAATTAAAGGGACGTGCAGCCCAACTCATTAATTCAAGAGATTTGAGTACCTGGCGCGAAATCAAACAATTACTTAACGTTCATTTCGGAGATCCTCGCGATCTAACTTCATTAATTCAAGATTTACAAAGAATGTGTCAATCCCAAAATGAAAATGCTTTGACTTTTGTAGGCAGAGTTCAAACTCACTGCTCAAAAATGTATGCCGCAATAGGAAAACAAAGCCTTCTCACTAGGGAACAAAAAGAATCGCAAGCTACATTAATCGATAGCATGTGTCTAAATACAGTTTTGACAGGTTTAGAACCAAGAATAGGGCAACTAATTCGTGCTAGCAATCCACCAAACATGATGGATGCTATAGCTTTAATTAAGAGAGAATTGCAACTTTCTTATTTTGAAAATCAAAAATTTCAGAGGCAAAATCGTGTACCAGTCTTCAATAATAATATCAAAAGAACCAGTAATAATTTTCCAAAATTTTGTAATTATTGCAAAAGAAATGGACATACTATCAATGAATGTCGAACTAAAAATCAAAATAATTATTACAGAAATGGTCCAAATCCTTCTAGCTACTATAACAATTTCCAAAACAACTCCCAAAGAAATAATTTCTCCCAAAATAGGTTGCATCAAAGACCATCTTTTCCTCAGCAAAATAATTTTCAAACTCCTTCTTTCCAACCTAGGAATCACCCTCAAAACTTCCAACCAAGAAATCAACCTCCTAGAAATTTTTCTAATAATATTCCTAGAAACAATTTCCCAAGAACTTTTAATAATAATTCAGGTTTCCAGCCTTCTAATCAAAATTTTACTCCTAGATTCCCAAAGCGAAAATTTTCAATTAACAGCCTCGGACCAGAATCCTATTCCCAACTTCAAAAATCTTGGTATGACCAATACGGACCAAACGTTTGCATAAATACCGTTGACAATAGTAACTTATATTATATTAAAGATAATACCGATAAGTACAAAATTTTAATTGACACAGGAGCTGGTATTTCAATTTTCAAACCAGAGACGGTTCAGCAATTTTTAAATCGATGTCCAGAAAATTTTCAAATTAAAGGTATTTCTGGCCAATCAATTCCTATTACTGAAGCGGTATTTGTTTCTTTTACGGGTCCTCTTTCTCCCCATAAAGTTTATATTTGCGATCTAGATATAGGATTCGACGGAATTTTAGGCGCTGACTTTTTAGAAAGGTACGGTGCAGTAGTAGATTTTAGGAATAAACAATTAATTACGTACTATAAGGTACACGAATTACTTAAGGACGGAGATGAATTAAACGAGTTAACGAATAATAATGATAATAATAATCGAGTTGTTTATAAAAGACAAGTTAATGTTGACGAAAGATACGATAGCCTTCATATAAACGCTTATGAACGAAATAATAATAATAATAATAATGATTACACGGAAAATATAAATAATTTTGAAAGCGAAAATACGAGTTATAATATAAATCAGGTTACGATAGAACCGCGTTGCGAAAAAATATGCAAGTTTCATACGAATAGATATACGAATAAAGAAATGATTTTATGCGCACAACGAGTAGAAAAGGTATACGTGCCAAATGCTATAGTAAAAATAAACGAAGACGGTAATTTCTATACGACGATATTAAACGCTAATGCCATAACAAAGGATATTTGTTTCGAAGAATTTGAATTTGAGCCTTACATTAAAGAAACGAACGCTAGTGCTAATATTATTTGTAATTTTAATAAAACGAAAAGCAGAGTAGAAGAAATAAAAGAATCATTAAGGCTAGAACATTTAAACGAAGAAGAAAAAGAATTAATTACTAATTTATGTTTGAATTTTGAAGATATATTTTACTTTGACGGAGATTTCCTAAGTTTCACTAATGAAATAAAACATACTATCGATACAGGCGACGCTAAGCCAATTTTTACTAAATCTTATCGATATCCACAAGTTCACAAGGAAGAAGTAAAAACACAAATTAATAAAATGCTTTCTCAAGGAATAATTAGACCTTCTGTTTCACCATGGTCGTCCCCAGTATGGGTCGTTCCAAAAAAATTAGACGCTTCAGGCAAACAAAAATGGAGAATCGTAATTGATTATCGGAAATTAAATGAATTAACAGTTAATGACAGGTATCCACTGCCTAATATTTCAGATATATTAGATCAGTTGGGTAATTGCCATTATTTTACTACTTTAGATTTGGCTTCTGGTTTTCAACAAATTGAAATGAATCCAGAAGACATTTCGAAAACTGCTTTTTCCGTTGAAAATGGACATTTCGAATATTTACGTATGCCCTTTGGCCTTCGTAATGCGCCCTCAACCTTTCAGAGGGTTATGGATAATATACTAATGGGGATACAAAACGAAAAGTGCTTAGTTTACATGGACGACATTATTATTTATTCTTCCACAATTAATGAACATATCTCTCGTATTACTGAAGTTTTTCAAAGATTAAGAAATTCAAATCTAAAAATACAGCCAGATAAGTGTGAATTCTTACGAAAAGAAGTAATTTATTTAGGACATGTTATTACACCTGAAGGGGTCAAACCAAATCCACAAAAAGTACAAGCTGTTATCGATTTTCCTCAACCTGCCAATACTAAACAAATTAAACAATTTTTGGGTCTTACTGGTTACTACAGGAAGTTTATTCCAAACTTCGCAAAAATGACAAAGCCTTTAACTCGACTTTTAAGAAAAGACGTACCATTTATTTTTGATAAAGATTGTCGTGAATCTTTCGAACAACTTAAAAATGCATTAATAACTTCACCAATTCTAATATATCCTAATTTTGAAAAAGAATTTGTTTTAACTACAGATGCAAGCGCTTTTGCTGTAGGCGCGGTACTTTCGCAAGGACCTGTTGGAAATGATCTTCCCATAGCATACTTTTCAAGAACCTTAAGTCCAGCAGAAATGAAATATAGCGTTATAGAGAAAGAACTTTTGGCAATAATTGCTGCCGTAAAAAACTATAGACCTTATCTTTTCGGACGAAAATTCTTATTGGTTACAGATCATAGACCTTTAACCTGGCTTTTCTCAATAAAAGATCCCGGTAGTCGTTTAGCACGTTGGCGACTTAAATTAGAAGAATATAATTATCAAATAATTTATAAACCTGGAAAAATTAATCGAAATGCCGACGCTTTATCTCGAATCAAAATCAATCATATAAAAGAAGCTGTTTCCTTTCATACTTCCCTAGACGAACCATCTACTTCCCATGATAATCCTCAAGACATTGACCCGCCTATTGACAATAATGAGACTGACGAAATTGCTATAATCTGTAATGAATTTGACAGATTTTTTGATCTATACAAGACGACTTCAATGATCGACTATTCTAAAATCCAATATACAAATAATCAACTTTTAGACAAAACACACAAGGACATTGTACTAATTTTTCAACAAGACAAATTAACAGACCTTCACGAAAAAGTTATTGATGATTTACTTGAGCTAAATCCTGATTTTAACTATAATAAAGCAAATGTTCTTTCCAGTCAAACCGTAGCTAAAAGAAAATATTATATAATTCCTGTTCCTTTTAATTTTGAAACCGCAATACAAGTACTCTTCATATCTCTTTATTACAGTAAAGATATATTCGAAGAAAATAAAACTTATTACATTGAAAACAATCCAGATTTTCCAATTTTAGAAATGTTTAATTTTTTGTTCTCAGATAAAAATTTCCAACTAACAATTTGTCAGAACATTGTGACTATACCAGACGAAGACCAAATACCTATAATAATAGATCAATTTCATTCAGGCAAGACAAACTTACATCGAGGAATAAACGAAACAATTAGACGTATTAAACAAAAATATAATTGGACAGGACTAACTAAAGACGTTGAAACCTTTATTCGACAGTGCGAAATCTGCCAAAAGACAAAAATTTGTAGACAAAACTTGGACAGTCCCTTAGTTATTACCGAAACTCCTAAAACTCCTTTCGAAAGAATAAATATCGACATCCTAGAAATCCCAGTAAAAAATAATATCCTTACCATAAGAGACGAACTAACAAAATTTACCCAAGCTTATGCACTTCCTAATAAAACAGCGAGATCTGTAGTAGACGCTCTTTTACTCTATTTTCAACATTTTGGAACTCCTTTACATTGCGATGTAGGTAAAGAATTTAATAATCAATTAATGAAAGATCTTTGTAAATTATACAATATAAAATTAACTTTCTCTAGTGTTAGTCATCCGCAATCAAATGGCTCCTTAGAAAGATTTCATGCCACCTTAACTGAAATGATACGCGCATGTAGTACAGAAAATCCTAACGAACACCCATTTCAAATGCTCCCTTACGCTTGTATAGCATATAACAATTCTATAAATAAAACACACGGCTTTACTCCTTACGAATTGCTATTCGGTCACACCTCGTCTCGACCTCCAGAAGTTTTGTATAATCAGCAAGAATTAATCTCTAAGTACGTTCGCGATTTAAACAATAAAATAAAGCATTATTATGAAGTGGCAAGAATGCGTACGGATATGCGCAAACAAAAGGCGAAACAGCGATTTGATACACACGTTTCGGAGCAGCGACAATTTCGCGTAGGAGAAAAGGTTTATGTCAAGGTGTCCCAAATAAAAAATAAACTAGCTAACAAATTTAATGGACCCTATAAAATTAAAGAAATTTATACGAATTCAGCTTTGCTACATAACCCAATTACTAACCAAACCACAAAAATGAATTTTGATATGCTAAAGAAATGTCACGAATTACAGGAAGAAGAACTAACGGTTAAAGAATTCTTTTATACTCTAGATCGAAAAATCCCTATTGAAAATAATAACGTTTCCATTGAACTGGGCAACTTATTTGATGCCCCTGAAAATATTTCATTAGCTCACTGTGTATCTAAAGATTTAGAAATGAATGCAGGAATTGCAAAAGAATTTAAGAATAAATTTGGACACGTAGATGAACTAAAAAATCAAAATAAGTCAATTGGTGAAATAGCAGTACTTCAACTTCCGACAAGAAATATTTATTATTTAATAACTAAAGAATTTTTCTATTATAAACCAACTTATGCTAATTTATTTAATTGCTTGAAGGAATTACGAACAAATTGTCTCGAGAGCACTGATGAAAAAGATAAAATTATAGCTATACCCAAGCTAGCTTGTGGATTAGACAAATTAGATTGGGACACAGTTCTCCCTATGATCAAATATATTTTCAAAAATACTGATATTAAAATAATTTGTTATATCGAACCAAGTTCCTAATTCTGAAACTTCGTTACAGATTTTCTTTGTTCGCTACCGCTATGGCACAATATACACTGCGACCAATTAATAACACCATAGGCGTGTTCTATCAAGAGCAATCCGGACTCAAAATTTCTAATGACAAGTGGAGTTTATTGGTATATAAAGACATTTCATCTCTAAAAACAACATTCGAAAATAATAATAAAATTTTAGAAAATATGCAATTTATAATTCAACCAAAAGACGTACGAATGGCCGCCTTTCTAAGCGAAGTTAAGTCACATCTCACTTTACTAAATCAACTTTCCGAAAACATTGCGCTCAAATTTGAAGAATTAGCTATTGATGTAAGAAGATATAAAAGAGGTTTAATTAATGGTTTAGGGTCAGTTTGGAAATTTATTACCGGAAATTTAGACGCTTCAGACGGACAGTATTATAACGATTGTATCGACAAAATTAACAGAGACGAACACGAATTAGAAAAATTAATGAAAAAACAAATTTTAGTAACTACTTCAGTTATCAAAAACTTTAACGACTCTATCAACAAATTACAAATTGATGAAATTACTTTTAATAATGACATAAAACAAATCGAAAATTACATTTATAACATTTCTGATAATTTTAATTATTACACTGCAAAATTACAAGTTTTAGAGATGGCCGAAAGACTCCTAGAATCCTATACCTTTATCGAAAGCAATTTAAATGACATTCTAAACTCTATTACTTTTGCAAAACTACATATCATTCACACGTCAGTTATAACTCCTGAAGACCTAGTTCATCATTTGCAAATAATCGCTCAAACTTTAAACAAAAATAATTTGCCCTTAACTCCTCAACTTCTAAATGTTGCAACTTATCTTGATTTTATAGAACTAAAGGTTTTTCAAACAGAAAATAGACTTGTTTTTATATTAGACATTCCTTTAGTAGAACCTCAATGGTATACTCTTTATAGAATTTATCCTATTCCAATTTTCGACAATAAAACTGGATTTTATCACATGGTATCCACTGATACTAAATTTGTAGCAAAAAGCGATGACCCAACTCTCTATGTAATTCTCTATGATATAAAAAATTGTAAAGAACTAGCATTTGATTTAATAATGTGCAAAGATTTATATCCTACTCCTATTGACTCACATTCAAGATGTGAAGCTCAATTATTAGAGGTAAAAACCCATTTACCTAATACTTGTGACATAGTCACAATTTCAATTGAAAGTTACAATGTACAATTGATTCAAGAGAATCAATGGTTAATAATTTTAAGTGAAATATTTCCTATAACTATTAAGTGCAAAAATCAAAATCCTTTGACTATAATGCTAGACAAAACTTCAATTTTAACGTTAAAATCTGAATGCATTGCTTATATTGGAAGTACTAAAATTCAAACGAAAAATTTAAATAAATCTAATCAAACCTATAAATTTCACCCAATTAATATACCATTTGAATGTTGCAAAGAAACTCCAAATAAACTAAAATATCCTGACTTAAAACCTTTACAACTAAATAAATTTAATTATGACGATTTAAATGTCGCAAAGCATAAATTAGACGAATATGCAAAGGATCTTGATAATATTATTAACGAACCAACTGTAAATAAGTATACGCCAATATTGACATATCTATCCATTGCTTTAATCATACTTTTAATTATTGTGTACTTTTATTTTAAATGTAAAAAGTCTAGGAACATTAAAATAGGCATTATTACTACTAATAACGGAGACGATCCTCCACAACCTCCTAGAACACGAAATCGCGTTTTTCAAAATTTAAGAAAATTTGTTACTGTCAAAAGAAGACCTTCGTATAGATTGGACGAACCTCGCGAAGAAGAAGAAATTGAACTAAATTCTAATACTAAAACATATGCCTAATTTAATGTCAAAATTTGTTAACACAAATTTTTAATATAAGGGGGAAGGTGTTATATCCGACCTCAAGCATCACCTTGATCATAACCTTGTTTTTACCCTTGATTCTGTTTACTGTTGGATATTATGTTCTCATTCTCTATTGTTCAAGATGCTTACTACACAGATATCATTTACCATTGTATATTGTTCTAGAATGATTACTAGAACATATCATATTCCTTTTGAGTATTGTTAAAACTTGCTTACTGCAAGAATTGCAGAATTTGATCTTCCCTTTGTCTTTATATTCTTTTCCCATGAGAACCACAACACCTCAGCATAACAGATCTGTATAAATAGGACCTAGTAAAGTAAGAGTGTGAATTCTAGTCTTGTCTGTAGTCTAAGCCGAAACTCTGTAACTCGCGTTACTCAAATAAAAGTTTTTTAAAAAGTCTTCGTCTTCACGTCGCCCGTAACATACATCTTAAGCATTGGCAGGTCAATTTTTTCGTTCGCCATTGCGACTATTATTTGATCACTTTCCTTATTAATAACTTGGGTAACCTCGGTTACGTTACTTTGTTCCTCAAAGCTTAAATTATTTGTGAATAAACTTGAAAGACTCTCTATATCAATAGAAATATCGCTCTCGCTCATCAAAAATATTCAAAACTCAAAAATATGTTATAAAAATCAAAAATATCTCAAAATATCTTAAAAATAAAGGGAAATAGGGTAAAATGGGAACCAAAGGAGTACTCAACTCTTACCAAATCGATGGTCGCAGGCCAAGGTCCTCTGGTGAGCAATGTCTTGTTGTAGCTGCTGGTCGTGCTGTCTGCCGGGAGTTGGGTTGATCCAGGGGCTGCCTCTCTGCTATGCCTCGAAGATCAGGGTTGTTGGACGACGTCTTCAAGATAAAAATCTTTCAGCTTCTCGCGACGCGGTAGAATGCGGTTCCGATACCGTGGGGATTCCAAACTTACGCACGAACGCGGAAACTGGACGCACGTCCTACCGACTGCGCCAGTTAAATTAACGATTTCGAAAAATACGTTTTTAAAACAATTTATTTTGACAGTTACAGCAGGGCAGCGATTCACGCTACAAGACAAGACAAGACTAAATATACATGGAGCAGAGCTCATATTTATAAGTATACAAAAAGCAAGCTTAGCCTACACGTGCCCGCGCACTCAGCATTTTGTCCGCACTTTTACACAAACGGGACCATTGTTCATACGGCCATAACTTCCTGCAATAAAAAATATATCTTTGGAACCATTACGACTTGAAAAAAAATAGATTAGACCTTCACGTGTCCTTGAAAACTGTCGTCTTCTAACACGTGCGTCTGATTCTCTGATAAGCTACAACTTTTATCTCAATCTTTAGCTGAGTGGAAATGGAACATCGGTCAGTATACCGGTATTAGATAAGTATATTATTATATATCACCTTTTTATTAGGTGATTCAAAAACCAGTTTGATGCAGTTTCATTCAAGCAATCATGCCTCTTGAAAAAAAATTGAACATCAAACAAAAAGTTATAACCAAGGAAACATTTTTTTTGGATAAATGAAGATGGTGCAAAATAAAATTTTTATTAACGGAAAAAGACATATGGTGTCCTCCAAACAGTCAAAGCGTCAAAGGGGGACATTTTTATTGGTGATTTATTTTCAAATTTTACTTTGAGGTTATCATTTGCTTAAAAACGTGGTCACATGACTTTTCACTATATGTCAAAAATGACATTTAAAAAATAAAATCGCTAAAAATTATTTGTTACAATTTCAAAAATTTTACTTGAAAAAGTTTTTTCAATTTTATTGTTACATAAGTGTACAAAATTTTAACGCTCTCCTTAATTATTTAGTTTTATTGTAAATATATTTTTTATATCCTAAATGCTTTACAGTACTTAAACTTTTCATCAAATAATAGAATTTTAAAACATAATTTTCTTTTGATAAATACATATTCTTTTGGACAGATAAGTATTGTGATCATACATTTGGTTTTGTGTGGTTTTGAGGGAGAAATATATGTCAGTAGATTTGACAGGAGGTACTCCTTACTAAATATTTCACTCAACGATAGTCTCAACTGTAACATTAATATAAAACAGCGCAAATATTCACAATATTATTTTGTGCTTGACAATTCACCGTTTGCATAGTCTAAAAATACACGAGGTTCAGAACGATGTTTTGTTATTTGTGTAAAAAATCCAGACAATGAAATTAATGATGAAAATGATGAAATTATTGCCAAAAATTTGACAATATGAGTTCGCACAACTTAACTGCAAGGATTTACTGATTAGATTAATTTGAGATATAAAGGGTGAGTCACATCTAAAGGCAGAGCCGAAAACACAAGGTAGAATTCGCTAAAATAAGCACATATGCTTAATAAACATTAGCTCAAAAACGCTTGGTTCTCCATATACAGAGTGTTGAAACTTTTCCAAATATTTTTTAATTTTTTTCTAGCCCGTTTAGGAATTATTTTATACATATTATGGGTTGTCATTTTGTGCAATAATTGGGCCCTGTTCAGATGAGCAGCGGCGTAGATACAAATAATTTTATTTTAAATGCCAGCATAATCACCTTGACACTAGTTAAAAAAATCCGAAATTACGAAGAAACTGTACCAGAAATAAAAAAATACCAAGAGGCACTTTTTGTTCCAAATTAAATGGGCTATCCAAAAAAGGCAAAATTTTTGGTTTTGCACAGGGCCGTACTACTTTTTTTCTACAATTATTTATTTTTCTGAATAGCATTTCCTGGGGTTCGACCAATCAAATTTTGTTTTAACACATTAAAATTTTTTTTTATTTATTAAAAACATGACACTACAGGTGTTTCAGCATTTTTTCCATCATCAGGTATCTAGGATAGTTTTTTATTTTTTTTCCATAATTTAAAATTCACCTTAAATAATAATAAGTATATCTGAAAAAGGAGACGTTCTTTGTTATTTTTATGGGAATACAAGATTTTTTTCCTTTTTAATATTTATGTTTAGAACATTATAGATTTTGAAAAAATAACAGTTATTATTACTTACATTACTAACTTATTATTTTTAAGAGTCCCTCCTCCTTTTGTTCTTTCTTTCTTGTAATAATTTTCTTATTCAACTAGTCTTTTTTTTCCCCATTCTTTCTTTTTTTATTTTATAAATTATATAATAGTACTGGTGTGTGGGGAAAGCATTTGTGGAAAAATACAAATGCTTTCCCCACACACCAGTACTATTATATAATTTATAAAATAAAAAAAGAAAGAATTTTGAACACATACAATGAAACTATGGGGAAAAAAAAGACTAGTTGAATAAGAAAATTATTACAAGAAAGAAAGAACAAAAGGAGGAGGGACTCTTAAAAATAATAAGTTAGTAATGTAAGTAATAATAACTGTTATTTTTTCAAAATCTATAATGTTCTAAACATAAATATTAAAAAGGAAAAAATCTTGTATTCCCATAAAAATAACAAAGAACGTCTCCTTTTTCAGATATACTTATTATTATTTAAGGTGAATTTTAAATTATGGAAAAAAAAATAAAAAACTATCCTAGATACCTGATGATGGCAAAAATGCTGAAACACGTGTAGTGTCATGTTTTTAATAAATAAAAAAATTTTAATGTGTTAAAACAAAATTTGATTGGTCGAACCCCAGGAAATTCTATTCAGAAAAATTAATAAAAACGACCAGGAAGAAAAATTTCTGTTTAAAAAACAATTATTTATAGTAACTATTTGTACCTACGCCGCTGGTGATCGGAACGGGGTCAAATTATTCCACAAAATGGCAACCGTCCAGTGTATAATGTGTACCAAATTTGGTTGGAATTCCTAAATGGGATCGAAAGAAATTAAAAAAATATGTTTTTTGTTTTTTATGCCTACACTTTGGTTCAAAGAAATTGAAATTTAATAAAAAGCAAAGCCTAAGGAAACAACTAGGAATTTTTGGAACACCTAAACTTTTATACAATTCAAAATTCAAACATTCGGTATATCGCTGAGAGAAATAGATAATGTCTGGTCTAGAAATACATATGGCACATTTTAGTGTCAGTTGTAATCGCGTAACTTGGTATAATGAATTATACAAATGAAATACTGTTTGTCCTAATTCCATTTTATTTACATTACAATTAATGTTGTAATTTTAAACAAAAAAAATAATTATTTCCGTTTTGTAGGAAAGTTTTTAACCCACTATCAATAATTAGTTCAAATGATAGACTAAAGATAAGGTAGGTATATTTATTTACACTACAAGTTTCATTTTTTTTAAGCAAGGGCCCTAATGAAGAATACAGTGTGTCCCAATTTGATACTGGACACCTCAGAACTATATATAAAGGTCAAGGAAAACAAAATGGTCTCTATTTTTTTATTGGTAGTCCCAAGGGAGAGTATCTCATAGGCGGTGGTATTTTGATGGAGTAGTTATTTCATGGCCTGCTATGATTTTTTAAAATAGCTAATTTTCAAGAAACCCTATTGGGTTTTTTTTACGACAAAATGTTATTAAGCAAATTTGTTCAGAATGAAAATCTGAGTAGAATTGCAAAATTTCAAAAGTCTAGGCCTACTTTGATTTTTAGCTTTTTCGCCTTTTTCTCCCACTTTTTTCTTAGAAATGTGTTCTTTCTGGAGCTTTCACGTCAAAATATTGTTAAGGAAACTTGACCATTTTGAAGTGAAAGCTTCAGAAAAAACACTTTTCTAAGAAAAAAGTTGGAGATAAATCTAAAAATCAAAGAAGGCCTAGCCTTTTGAAATTTTGCGAATCTACTCAGTTTTTCATTCTAAAAAGTTTTCTTAATAACATTTTGTCGAAAAAAAATCCCTAATGGGGTTTCTTGAAAATTTGCTATTTTAAAAAATCATAGCAGGCCATGAAATAATTACACCATCCAAATACCATCGCCTATGAGATACTCTCCCTTCGTACTACCAATAAAAAAATAGAGACCATTTGTTTTCCTTGCCCTTCATATATTTCTGAGGTGTCCAGTATCAAATTGGGACACACTGTATATTATGTAAAAATTGAAAGAAAATATTTTTTAAGGGTTTTCAATATTTCGGTAAATAAATGGTGTATTTTTGAAGTTTTTTTGTTAAGTGTCAAATTTGACAGCTACCGCAACCGCTTTTTTTATTCTTGTACAAGCATACTCTGCTGGCAAAGTCAAGATTTTAATTCTGCAAAAAATCCTTTAGGATAAGTTTATTTGTCATACTGGATACACAGTGTGTCCGCAATTTTTTTACCTACAAAGTTAAAAGGTTGTTGAAAAACCTTTTTTACGTTTATCCATTGAATTTTAATAGGGTTTTTAGCCACCAAACTGGTTAAAAGACAACTTTTTCAAGTTGCCTGGAAAATTAATAAAAAAAAAAGAAACAATAGCCTAGCCACCTGTCTGATATTGTACCCTGTGTTCTACCTAATTATTTATACTAACTTTTCTTTGAATAGCTAAGTGCAATGGCAATAATATTTTACTGAATTCAACTGAACATTCAGCAACACAGTTGTCTGTATTTCCTAGAATAAATGCTGATTCTTTAATTTTCCGTCTATTTCCTACTTCTTCTTTGAGAATTGGTTTGGAACAATCCCACAAAATCCTATGATTGTTATTAAAAGAGTGTTCACATATTTTCGACTTCGAAATTTGATTTGCCTGATATAATTTTTATGTTCTTTTAAACGAACGTTAAATGGCCTACAAGTCTCTTCGACATAGAACTTTCCACATTCGCAAGGAATTTTATAAATGCAATTTTTTGAACTTCGTACCTCATTAAATGGTTTCGTTTTAACTAGCCTCGATCTTAATGTATTTTTGGTTTTAAATACTGTTCTGACATTAAAACGATTTCCCATGCGTTTTAGCTTATCTGATAGTCCAGGAATATAAGGAATAATTAAATTTATTGGTCGATCCACCCAGATTTATTTCTCTAATTCTATTACCATTGTTATTTTGTTGGCAATCCTGAAAAACTTGCTCAATAAATTCAGTAGGATAACTATTCTTCTCAAGAACATGTTTTATATGTTTAATTTCCTCCTCAAATTTTGTGTTATTAGAACAAATCTCTTTAGCCCTGTCATACAAACTTTTAATTACTCCTTTTATAACACTAATATGATGATTGGAATTAAAATGGAGATATCTATTAGTATGTGTTGGTTTTCTATATAGACACTAGTTTCTATACTATCTGATTTCAGTTTAGAAACATCTAAGAAAGGTAATTGATTATTATTTTCAATTTCTAAGGTAAACTTAATAGAAGGTTCTTGCGAGTTTAAAAAATTTAATAATGAATTTAAATCATCTACTTCATGTTCCCATATAACAAATATGTCATCTACATATCTCCACCAAACATAAGGTTGGTGAACATATCTGGTCAACTCATTTTGTTCAAAATCTTCCATAAATAAATTGCTTATGAATGGTGATAAAGGTGATAAAATTCATTTCCTAGTTGAAAATAAGTGGTTTTAACACAGAGTGTTGTTAGTTCTAATATTGCATCTATATTCAAATTGGTCCTTTCCATTAAAGTCTGATCATTTTCTAACTTTCTGCGTAAAATATTCAATGATTTGTCAACAGGGATATTAGTAAAAAGACTAACCACATCAAAGCAAGCTAATATAATGATCCGGAAATTGGTGTTCCCTAATTTTTTCCAAAAATGATTACTGTTTCTGATAAATGAATTTGAGTTTCCTACTAACGGATTAATAATTTTAAGTAATTATTTTGTCAACGAATGACATGGTGAATTTATTGAACTTTCAATCTGGCGAAGAGGAATGTTAGTTTTGTGTATTTTTGGTAAACCATACAAGTGTGGAGGTTTTGAATGATGCGGAGTTAATAAGAGTGTCCTTTGTCTCAGTGTGATTTGTTCACGGTATTTATATAGGTAGTGTTTTGTATATTTTAGTTTCTATTGAAGTTGTAGGGTCTTTGTTTATCCTCTTGTAAGTTTCTTCATTTAATAAATCATTTAATTTATTATCATACACAGTTTTTCCTAAAATAACAGTTGCGTTGCCCTTATCTGCTGGTAATATTTTAATTATCCTATCTGATTTAATTGATCTAATTGCTGCTTTTTCATCCTTTGAAATATTCGACTTTGGTATAAAATCTAAAAGATTATTTTCGACCTGACTCTAAATTCTTAACCTAACTCCTCAGGTAATGCTTGAGCGGTTTCCTCTACCGATGCCACTATGTCAGGCTTAGAAATCTTGTTGTCAACAACAGAAGAATTTAACCATTTTGCCAAAACTAACTTTTCTGAAATTGTAAGTTCTCTGTTAGATAAATTAATTACTGTTCTGTTGACAAAATCATTGTCTATTTGATTCAATTCCTCACTATGCTTTTCCTCAACTAATCTTCGAAATTTGTTAATCTGCCTAAGTGTGACTCTATCAAAATGCCTATTATAGCTTATGCTGATACAATTTGATATGTAATTAAAATCATAAACAGATACACTTTCCCTAATATTTTCCTTATTTTATCTATATCCTCCCATAATTTGTTTATGTTACTTCTTTGGTTCTGGATTCTTTCTCTTATCAGCATCATACTACAACTGAATAATATTTTACTACATTTCCTACTAGTTATAAAAGGTTCTTATAGGCGTAATCCTGTTGGTATAATATCAGCTTGTCTACATTTACATATTATGTCAATCCATTTTTTGCATTAGATAATTTGAAGAATTTCTTCTCTAATAATCTGAACTCAGTGCAAACATTAAGCCCATACCTTTGTTCTAAATATTTTCTGAAATTTATTTGTGGCGTAAATAGATCCATTGAATTTTAATTGGGTTTTTCGCCACCAAACTGGTTAAAAAACAACTTTTTCAAGTTGCCTGGAAAATTAATAAATTCTTAACAGTAAATGAACTAAACTTTGAACTTGTAACGTTTTTTACGCCTTTTGGCTTTTGTCGGATGAACTCTCATTAGGTATCCATTTTTTTTAATGCTTATTACCTGATTCTCACGATACTATAACAACAGACAACAGGGATAAGCTCACGCCCATGTCTGATAATATTTCGGATATCCTAGGCTAGCGTGCGACAAAAATCGAAATTTAGTTAATTCCATTCACGTCGGTTTTGAGATCAAAACACATTATAGTTTTTAATATAGTTTGTTGAGTATTTATTCAATTACACAATTACAATTACACATCTCATATGGACCATCAGCCGGCCCGGCACGCCAATACAGGGTGGTCCGATTTTTATGGGTAAAACTTCAACGTTTTTTCATATGAACATGTATCGAAAACGTCACGATTTTCGTTATACAGGGTGTCAAAGTTCATTTTTTTTTCAAGTTTTCTTTAATTTCTCCTAAAAGAAGACAATTAAGACAAACAAAATTTACAGTTTAGACACACATCAAATGCTATAAAATAAGAGCAATTTGGCCTGTCTACTTTCATCATATTTTTTAATTTTAAAATGGTAAGCCACTGGAAAGTAATCTTTTTGCCCTCACAAAATTTCGCAATCAATTCTAAGAAAAAACTACTCCTGACTTTTTTTGAAAAATGTTCCGTTTTTTGAAAAATTCATTTATGTACCTACGTTTAAAATTTTTTGGCAAGAGAAAAATCAAAGTAGGTGTCTTGGCACACCTAGTAAGTTTTTAATTCTGAACAACTTTCTTTAATAACATTTTGACGTAAAACCTACAAAAAGGGTTTCTAGATTAAAAATATCATATGTCTTGGAAATTTTGAAAAATAAGTACTAGTAAAGTGCCATTTGTGAAGGGAAGGTTTTAACGCAGAATGATATTAAGAGAAGTTGTTCAGAATTAAAAACTAAATAGGTGTGCAAAATTTCAAAAGCCTAGATATACAGAAATTAAAGGAAATTTTAAAGAAAAATTGTACTTTGACGCCCTGTATAACGAAAACCGTTAGGACTTCAATATACATTTATACAATAAAAAAATTCACTTATTTTGACGTTTTCTATCGATTCTTGAAGTTTTATTTATAAAAGTTGCACCACCCTGTATAGAAGAAGATAGTCTGGATGCTCGGCGATAACAACATGCGCCAATCGGTTCAAACTTCCTTCAATAAGTGATCATATCTTATTTTATAATATCATGTCTGCCACTAAATCTACATAAACTTTTTCGTGTTGTTATTCTCATTGCTTCCTTGATTTTTCCATTTTGTCATTTCTTTCCGTTGTAATTTTTGTTACAATCGATCAAATCTTGTAAAGTGTTATAGTTGATTAAAAAAAAACGAAGTTTATTTAACTTCTGTGTTTCTTAAGATGTTAAGATGTACCTACCTTATAGTTGAAATTTGACACAGATTTGTTTGTTACAGAACACATTTCGTTGTGTAATTTTAGTCAAACAATTTAAAGAAGAAACGGAAGAAAAGGAAGGGCTGCACATTTATACTATACCTACAATCTGAAATTTTTTGTCTATTGTAAAATTTTGATTCAAGATACGGCTTGTAAGATATTGTACCTCATTTCGATATTATCATTTATTGGATTTTTTGTTTATTTTTGTTATTTTTTAGTTTCTCCTTACATAGTCTTGTAATTAGCGAAATTACCAGATTAGGTATGTTTACAGAGAACTGATACTAAATGAACAAACTAGAGCCCGATATTTCAAGAAACACAACTTTTTAAAAGAGGCAACAAAAAATCTGAATAAATAGCTAAATAAGTTGTAAAATCTCGTAAACCAAATTTTAAAAATTAAAATTTTAAAAGAATAAAAAAATTACGCAAAACTAACACTGATTTTCATGGATTATTCATTTAAATCATAGGCTTACGCAGAAAAATTTTGGGGAAGGCAAAAAATCCTTTTTCAACTACCTATATAAATATATTAAAAACACAGAGCTCTATCTATGTAGGTATGATTTTTTTTGTGTTAAATACACTTTATTATTATTTTTGTCCATTACATTATTACAAATTTGCCCTGAATGTTGAATTTTAATGAAATAACAATATAAAACAGCGTAAATATTCACAATATTATTTTGTGTTTGACAATTCACCGTTTGCATAGTCTCAGAACGATGTTCTGTTATTTGTGTAAAAAGGGGGGACCGGTTCGCCCGCCTCCCCCAGACAATGAAATGAATGATGAAAATGATGAAATTATTGGCCAATATGAGTTCGCAAAATTTAACTGCAAGGATTTACTGATTAGATTAATTTGATATATATATATAAGCAAATATATTGAAGTGATGCTGAAACTGCAGGTTTTGTTATTGCTCTGTACCTAAGAAGGTAGGTACCTATGGTGTGCTATTATTTTCACAATTTTCTTGTGTGGAATTCTTCCATCTTTTTGTTTTTTTTTTAGGCCTACACTTTAGTTCAAAGAAATTGAAATTTAATAAAAAGCGAAGCCTAAGGAAACAACTATTTTTGGAACACCTAAACTTTTATACAATTCAAAATTCAAATATCCCGTATATCGCTGAGAGATATATGGCACATTTTAGTGTCGGTTTTAATCGCGTAACTTGGTATAATGAACTATACAAATGAAATACTCTTTGCTCTAATTCCATTTTATTTACATTACAATTAATGTTGTAATTTAAAAAATATATTTCCGCTTTGTAGGAAAGTTTTTAACACACTATCAATAAGTTCAAATGATAGGCTAAAGACAAGGCACATTTATTTATACTATAAGTTTAATTTTTTAAAGCAAAGGCCCTTATGAAAATACGTAAAAATGGAAAGAAAATAATTTTTAAAGGTTTTCAATATTTCGGTAAATAAATGGTGCTTTTGAAGGTTTTCGTTAAGTCTCAAATTTGACAGCTACCGCAACCGCTTTTTTTATTCTTGCACAAGCATACTCTGCTGGCAAAGTGAAGATTTTAATTCTGCAAAAAAAATCCTTTAGAACACGTGTAGTGTCCTTTTAATGGATAATAATTTTTTTTTAATGTGTTAAAATAATTTTTACATGGTCGAATCCCAGGAATTTTATTCGATAAAATAAAAGCAATTTGGTCTGTCTACTTTCACCAGTACCGGAGAGTATCATCATATATTTTAGTTTAAAAATGGTAAGCCACTGGAAAGTAATATTTTTGCCCTCACTAAATAATTTCGCAATCAATTCTAGGAAAAAACTACTCCTGACTTTTTTTTTGAAAAATGTTCCGTTTTTTGAAAAATTCATTTATGTACGTACCTACGTTTTAAATTTTTTGGCGAGAGAAAAATCAAAGTAGGTCTAGGCACACCTAGTAAGTTTTTAATTCTAAACAACTTTCTTTAATAACATTTTGACGTAAAATCTACAAAAAGGGTTTCTAGATTGGGCAAATCATGTGTCTTGGAAATTTTGAAAGAAGTAATTTTTCGCACCAGTAAAGTGAAATTTGTGAAGGCAAGGTTAGGTATAAGGCAAAATGATATTAAGAGAAGTTGTTCAGAATTAAAAACTAAGTAGGTGTGCAAAATTTCAAAAGTCTAGATCTACGTTAATTTGCTTCTACTAAAAAACTTAAACGCTCAAAACGGTAAATTTTTCGAAAAAAAGCCGAGAATAGTTTTTGTTAGAAGAGATTCGGAAAGTTAGTGAAGGCAAAAAAATATTACTTTTCCAGTGGTGTACCATTTTTTTTATTAAAAAATAAGATGTTTGACTATCCTCTCCGGTATATGTATACTGAAGCAAGTAGACAGGCCAAATTATTTTCAATTTATAGCACTTAATGTGGGTTTAACTAGATCTTCCTTTAGGAGAACTTAAAGAAAATTTGAAAGAAAAATAAATTGAACTTTGATGACCTGTATAACGAAAACCGTTAGGACTTCAATATACACTGTGTCCCGGATAAGAATGAACAGCATGGGGATATTGCAAACGGTGGGAGATAGGGCAACGGTTAAATGGGGAAAAAGTTGCGCAATTTTAAGGTCAATAAAATGGCACAAACAGATTTTTAATATCCTTTTTCGTTTTTGAGTTATTTTGAAAAAAGTAAAATTTTGCGTTTTCGATTTTATTTTTTTCTGAAGTTGCTATCACAGATAGAGAAAAAATAAAAACACTTTCTTATGGCACTTTTTAACGGGCCTTAAGATGGCGTTTTTAGATTTGTTCTACAACGTTTCGTTTTTGAGAAACCATCTTCAACTTTATGTTTTTAAATACGGACCTGGATTTTTTTTGTAGATTTTGAAAGAACTTTTCATTGCAAATACCATAATGTATGACACGAAATATTTTTAAAATGTTTTGAGACAATTACAGGGTTAACTATGACTTAGTACAAAAAATTTTACCACGTGCGCAGGATGGCTTAAGAAAACATAGAAAAATATTTTTAGATTTTTTTTACGATCTTTAAAAAAACGGGTAAAGACCCCTATTTTCCCTGTAAATCGCCGCCTTTAATGACGTCATCCAATTTGGCTTCTGAAGGTACTGACAGCTGAAGTGATTTTCCGCGGGGTTGCCGTTGATTTAGGAACGGTGAAAATACCTTTTTACTCAAACAAATTTAAAAAATACATAAATAACAATCGATTTGAATCTGTACAGATGCAGCGCTATTAGATTCCCCTTACCTTAGCTCGTATCCGGACCGGTTCCTACTCTCGCGGAAAGCTCATTACCGCGACACCACAAGCCGTCTCCCTTAATACCCCCGGAGCTCCTCTGATGAATTCTTGTCCACCATCTAACCTCTTCTGAAGCATAAAGGATTTATTGTTCTGAAGCCTCGGCGGTATGAATTAAGCGACGTATCGGCCCGGTCGAGTCTATGAAACGTTTTTTCGACTGCTCCGCGTTGCCCCGTTCGTCATTTCATAACTTCCTAGCTAGGCAACTAACTGTACATACAAGGTTTGTTCCAACAGGGCCAATAACCGTTCTCAAGCACGTTCAGCGCATGCGCACTACCCCACTGGCTGTTCCAACTGAATTATGTACCTACCGACACGGGACGATACACGCACTGTTCCAGCCGATTTATGGATCATTTGTGTATCGTCCTTGTACGATAAAAACGGTGCCTGGTCTAAAGCAATAACCGCGTGTACTGACATGCGCAGTGTATGGTCGTGTGACAGAGATAAACATTAACCTCATATTTTTGTTTTTACGTAGATAGTTTTAAATCGATGGCTGGGATCGTGTTTTTTATTTCTTGTTGGGTAGGGCGGGGAATCGTTGAACAATTTTTTAGAGTGAAGAGTGAGGTTAGCCCACCGAACATTCGGTTAGCCACATATTAAACACGCAGGTTAGGTGCGGTCACAAAACGTGATTTGGTCGATTTGATTCACAATCCGTTCCATCTGAAATTTTCTTTGGGATCATTTGTTCCAACTCGAATTTACGTACGGTCACAGAACTGTACATGAACTAGATGATAACCCTTAAAGAACGCATGCGCTAGTTTTGCACCGTTCATGTGCGATCCCAAAGAAAATTTCAGATGGAACGGATTGTGAATCAAATCGACCAAATCACGTTTTGTGACCGCACCTAACCTGCGTGTTTAATATGTGGCTAACCGAATGTTCGGTGGGCTAACCTCACTCTTTACTCTAAAAAATTATTGTTCAACGATTCCCCGCCCTACCCAACAAGCCAAAAACCAACAAGAAATAAAAAACACGATCCCAGCCATCGATTTAAAACCATCTACGTAAAAACAAAAATATGAGGTTATTGTTTATCTCTGTCACATGACTATACACTGCGCATGTCAGTACACGCGGTTATTACTTTAGACCAGGGACCGTTTTTATCGTACAAGGACGATACACAAATGATCCATAAATCGGCTGGAACAGTGCGTGTATCGTCCCGTGTCGGTAGGTACATAATTCAGTTGGAACAGCCAGTGGGGTAGTGCGCATGCGCTGAACGTGCTTGAGAACGGTTATTGGTCCTGTTGGAACAAACCTTTTCAAGTTTGGCTAGTAGCCGACGGAGGGCATTTGCGAATGTAACATGGCGTTATTTCCCAGTTTGGTCTTGATTTTCGCGGCAAATCGTTCAGCGTCTTTGTGAAAATGCCGGAGTATTCGAACGCCGAGTTAACGGACATGGTTATAATGTACGGGAGATGCGATGAAAGTGCACATCGAGCTGCAGCAGAATACCGTATTCGTTTTCCTAACAGGGCAAATATGCCTAACCCACGTACTTGTGAACATTGTACAACGTATGCGAAACACTGGTGTTTTGCAAGCTCGAAGGGGTGGGCGAGCAACCTTCCATAAGCACTACAGCTATTGCAAGGAGATTGGGAATATCTCAGAACAAGGCAAGTAAAATAAAACCAATAAAACTGACTTCTACCAAAGACTATCCCATGTGATGGGATTGTCTTTGCTTGCACCTAATACCTACATAAAATTTAAAATGTAACAATAAAATTATTTACAGGCATGGAGGATTCTAAGGGAAAACGGCCTTCACCCTTATCACATACAAAAGGTCCAAGCATTAGAAGCAAATGATTTTCCGGTGAGAATGACCTACTGCACTTGGCTACGTGATCGAATCGCCCAAGACCCAAACTTTGTTTTCAACATTCTTTGGACAGACGAATGCTGCTTCACACGTGCTGGGGTTTACACGTATGTAAATTTTTACTTACTTATAGCTTTCTCTCTTCCATATTATCTTTTTTATTTATTATAAAATTGGCTATGTCAATCCTAACGTCTTCGCCAAAATTGTGAATATTTCTAATTTTTGTTGTTTTTTTTTAGACACAACAGCCATATTTGGTCCGATGAGAACCCACATGCTGTTCGGCGGTTTAATTTCCAACGTCGGTTTTCCATCAATGTTTGGGCAGGAGTTTATGGAGATCGATTAATTGGACCATACATTCTACCGGAAAATTTAAACGCTGAACGATACTTGTATTTTCTGACAAATGTTTTGTTTGATAATTTGCCACTACAAGTACTGCATGACATGTGGTTTATGCACGATGGTGCACCAGCCCATTTTGCGAGACCTGTTCGTGCATTTTTAGACGACCAATGCCCCAACCGTTGGATCGGAAGAGGAGGGCCCATTGCATGGCCGCCGCGATCACCAGACTTGAATCCAATGGATTTTTGTATTTGGGGATTCATGAAGGCGATTGTGTACGAGCAGGAAATCGACAACGAGCAGCAGTTACGTGAACGAATTGAAGGTGCAGCTGTTCAAATCCGGAATAATCATGGACTTTTTGCACGTATCCGGACTTCTTTAGTTAACCGAGTGAATTTGTGCATCGAAGTTAACGGCGGCCTCTTTGAACAGCTACTGTAGTGCTTTGCATGTGCAATGTGTGCTAGTGCAGTTGTGATTTTTTGGTTACCCTTCGGGGTTTTCCTGGCGGAGGGGATCTACCTCGTCGTGGTCGTCAGGCTGAGTACCTCGCTTCAAACAAAAGGAATAGCAGAGGGAAACCAAGAGATCCCCAACAGATTTAGAAAATGTGAATGTTGTGTTGTGTGACTTTTAATGTAAAAAAGCAAGAAAACAGAAAATGGTGCAAACAATCCTGGAAATGTCAGTAAGGTAGGTGTTTCATAGGCATTCTACATGTTCCTTAGAAAGTAATCGTTTTTAAAAGGAAATCGAAATTTTGTGGTGAATCCTCGGATAAATTGATAGACGTGGCAACGCCGCGCTATTGACATACGCGAAATTTTTAGACATGTCGCGCGGGCGTCCATAGGCGGCGTTTTTTGAGGGGTTTAATACAATTTGAAAAAAAATTTTTTTAGGCTTAAGACAAATGTTAGAAAATTTTTGAAAATTTATTTTGGCAAGTCTAATTTTTCTTTATCTGCCATAAAAATTTTTGTACTAAGTGATAGTTAACCCTGTATACTGAAAATTTCCTTTTTTCCATTCATTTTTGTCTAATGCGGCTCTGTATTTAATAATAAGGAGTCTAAATATTAATCAGTATTGACAACAATTTAACTTACAGTTTATTTTTACTTCGAAAACTTAATATTTTTAAATTGTATACGGCCCTGCGTCTGGTAAAGTGTTTTCCTCTGTTGTTGTACAGCAAACAGTGTCGCATTGTGTTTTGGAGTAAATTCTTCGCTTTTCCTAATTGCGAGAAGAAAGCTTTAAGCCAACGTAATCAATAACTTTTGCCATTTATTATTTGCAAAAATACATTCGTTCGGCCTCTACACTATTTCTGTGACACAAGATATAACATGCTGACATGTTAAATTTGTCGTCATTTGAAAAAGCACCCTCCATTTGTAATGAAATAAATTGTTAACTAAATGATACAGTGGGAGTTATGACAAATGACAAGGGATTGGTTTCGTTGTTTCAAAGCCTTCTAGGTGGAGGATTTTTATTTATTTTTTATTATCGTATGTGCCGTCCTTTTTTTAGTTCTCCAATTGAAAGATAAGTTGTAAGTTAAATTGTTGACAATACTAATTAATATTTAGACTTCTTATTATTAAATACAGGGCCGCATTAGAAAAAAAAATAATGGAAAAAAGGAATGTTCAGTATAATTGTCTCAAAACATTTTAAAAATATTTCTTGTCATATATCATGGTATTTGCAATGAAAAGTGCTTTCAAAATCTGAAAAACAAAATCCAGGTCTGTATTTCAAAAATTAAGTTGAAGATGGTTTCTCAAAAACGAAACGTTGTAGAACAAATCTAAAAACGCCATCTTAAGGCCCGTTAAAAAGTGCCATAAGAAAGTGCTTTTCTTTTTTCTCTATCTGTGATAGCAACTTCAGAAAAAAATAAAATCGAAAACGCAAAATTTTACTTTTTTCAAAATAACTAAAAAACGAAAAAAGATATTAGAAATCTGTTTATGCCATTTTATTGACCTCAAAATTGCGCAACTTTTTTCCCATTTAACCGTTGCCCTATCTCTCACCGTTTGCAATATCCCCATGCTGTTCATTCTTATCCGGGACACAGTGTATATTTATACAATAAAAAAAATTCACTTATTTTGACGTTTTCTAGAGATTCTTGAAGTTTTATCTATAAAAGTCGCACCACCCTGTATAGAAGAAGACAGTCCGGATGCTCGGCGATCGTTGTCGGTCGAAAAGAGATGGAAAGTTTGATTATCGTCATACATTCTGTCATGCGATAACAACATGCGCCAATCGGTTCAAACTTCCTTCAATAAGTGATCATACCTTATTTATAGTATCACGTCTGAAACTAAATCTACATAAACTTTTTCGTGTTGTTTTTCATGGCTTCCTTGATTTTTCCATTTTGTCATTTCTTTCTTCTGTAATTTTTGTTACAAAAACGGTCTTAAATCGATCAAAACGGAACACATTTTATTGTGTAATTTTAGTCAAACGATTTAAAGAAGAAACAGAAAAAAAGGAAGGGCTGCACATTTATAATATACATTCTGATATTTTTTGCCTCTTTTAAAATTTTGATTCAAGATTCGGCTTGTAAGATATTGTACCTCATTTCGATATTATCATTAATTGGATTTTTTGTTTATTTTTGTTAAACTAAACATAGTCTTGTAATTAGCGAAATTACGAGATTAGGTATGTTTATAGAGAACTGATACTAAATGAACAAATTTGAGCTCGATATTTTAAGAAACACGATTTTTTAAGAGGCAAATTCTAGAATTAACAATAAAATCTCGTAAACCAATTCCTAAATGAAAATTTTACAAGAATAAAAAAATTACGCAAAACTAACACTGATTTAATGGATTATTCAAATAAATCATAGGCTTATGCAGAAAAAATTGCGGGGGAAGGCAAAAAATCCTTTTTCAACTTAATATATATTAAAAACACAGAGCTCTAATCTATCTACGTAGGTATGAATTTTTTTGTGTTAAATACACTTTATCATTATTTGTACATTACATTATTACAAATTTGCACGGGATGTTGAATTTTAATGAAATCTGGAAATTTTCAGAAAATTATCTAATAGGGAAAGTGGAATCAGCGACAAAACCTAAGAATTCTTTGCTGGCAACTCATTCGGGTGCCGTTGCAGGCAGCGGAGGTACGGTCCAAAATTTATGTACAAATCAAAGTTACACCCTGTATAATGCTGAATTTTTCTCATTTCTTCATAGATTTCTGGAGTATTCACGAACAAACGCGGTCACACTTTACTTAAATAATTTTATATTATGTGTGATGTACCGTACGGCACAACTTGCTATAAATATTATAACTATATTAGGAAAAACCGCGATTTATATAATTTGTTCTAGATTTTTTCCATTTTTTCTTTCTTATCTCTGGAATGTGTTAAATGCAAATAATGGAGCTATCCTTCATCTATGAATTAGGCCATTTTCCGGCAAAATTATAGATTTAATTCATGTTTGGTAAAGCGCAACTGAAAACCATTTGACTGTGGTGTCGATGGATAAATTGTAAAATCAAGGATAAAATAGAACTTCCTGTTTTTTGGCCCCAATATAATTATCTACATGTTTAAACCCGTTCTAGCCATTCATATAAAATGCATTCCTACCTCAAGCAGACTCATTTTTAAATTATTATTCAGTTCCTTCTGAAATAAAATTGCATAATAAATTAAAAATCGTTAATGGTCTTTTAGAATTACAATGTACCAAGAGAAAATCAAACAAATGCCATAAATTAGTATTGTACATTATGTACTAATAGTAATGACCTCCATTCCCCAGTTTTTTGCATATCTCTTTTTTCTTGCAAGTAGTTATAAGTTTTATCTCGGTTTTTAACAACAGTTTATAACGTAGCTTCAACCGGATAAGTCGCAATACACTTAATTGCATTTTTTCTGTTAGCTTCTAAGAAATAATGTTTATGTGCCTGCTCATATTATTTGACGGGCTCTCTGGGTAGAGTAGGTAAGTTCAGATCACCAGATCATCATAGTAGATCACACACTCTTGCACTAGTGCACTTCTGTCTTATGTCTTTTGGTATTGTTACAAAATATTGTAGGTAAAATTATATCCCTAATCCAATATAGATTGTGCATTGTTCTTTATAAGGCTTTTAATATACCATAAAAGATTACGTGAGATAATAATTATTACGCTTTCTTTCTTCTTCGTATAAAATATTAAATTGTACCTATAATTATTTTATTAAATGGGGTGAGACCAATAACATATTGCAGATGCTACGGTTAAAACAAATATCAACTTAGCGTTTTATATAGTGTTAGGTAAAGCTATAAGTTATGGTAGCTTTTTTTACACATCGACTCAAGTTAGATAAGTATATCCTAGGAAATTAGCATTTCTTGCAAATATGTATAAATTAGACATTTATTTCAAAAATGAAAGAAACATCACACTTAGTTACCATTTAATTTTTTTTTTCAAACCAGCTGTTAGGGAAAATATTTATATATTTACTACATTTTTGACGAATAAAGTTAACTTGTCTAATCAAAAATACATGGCATGGTCGAAATTTATTCGATTGGTTTGTACACAAATAAGTTGAATCCTGAAATTTTAAGAAATATGTTTTTAGTCATAAACACTAATATACAGGGTGAGTTTTTTTCGATGACCACTATGGGGATCTCGGAAACTATCAGAGCTAGAACAAAGATTAAATGGGGAAAGAATTGCAGTTTTGAATGCTTATTCTAATGCACCTTTTTGATTTTTAAAAAAATTCATGGCTCACTAGATATTTTAAAAAGAGTGATTTTTTGCTATTTCATCAGATCTCTGTAGCTCCGTTATTATTGGTTATACAGAAAAACTGTTGAAATAAAAATTGTAGATAATATTTGGCTTAATAAGATAATCTTATCCAATTTTTTATGTTGTTTGTGATTTTTGAGATATGACATAAACTTTTGTTTTTTTAAATGTAAATCATAGTTGGCTGTGGCCTTATGAAATCGGCCATTTTTTGAGCTTTCCAAAGATATAATACTCGGCATAGTTATTATAAAAAATCAAATAGCTATGGCTAATTTTCTGTTTTTTTTTTTTTAATTTTCACATAGTCAGCCATGGAATATTTTCATAATTACATTCTATTTTATAATAACTTTCAAATATGTTATTTTTAGTTGGTAACAAAATGTAACAAAATAAAACAAAAATTATCATGATGGAGCTCCACAACATAATTACTTGCCAGTAAAAAATTACCTAGATCAGCTCTATCCAAATAGTTGGATAGGGAGAAATAGACCTATTTACTGGCAGTCCCGATCCCCCGATTTGTCTGTTTTGGATTTCTTTTTGTGGGTAACAGTACAAAATAAAGTATGAGACAATAATTATTGTTGAATTAAGAACAGCTGTTTTAGAAGCAATTGCCAGTATTGACAGGCACTCTCTAAGAAAGGCGACAAATTCAGTTTTAAAAAGATGCAATATTTGCATAAAGAATAATGGTGGATTGTTTGAACACCTTTTTATTTTAAAAGGTGACCTTTCAAAATAATAATAATTTGAATTTGAGTTTTTTAATTTTTGTTTTATTTTGTTACCAGCTAAAAACAAAATATTAGAAAGTTTGAAGTACGTTTAATTATAAAATAGAACGTAATTATGAAAATATTCCATGGCTGACTATATGAAAATTTAAAAAATAATTAGAAAATTAGCCATAGCTCTTTTATTTTTTATAATAACTATGCCGAGTATTATATCTTTGGAAAGCTCAAAAAATGGCCGAAAAGTATCTACAATTTTTGTCTCTACAGTTTTTCTGTATAATCAGAAATAACGGAGCTACAGAGATCTGATGAAATAGCAAAAAATCACTCTTTTCAAAATATCTAGTGAGCCATGAACTTTTTTAAAAATCCAAAAGGGGCATTAGATTGAGCATTCAAAACTGCAATTCTTTCCTCATTTAACCTTTGTTCTAGCTCTGCATTTTTCCGAGATCCCCATAGTGGTCATCCAAAACTCACCCTGTATAATTAGTAAGTAGTTGTTGCTAGACTCACCTCCCTTCACATAAATATAAACTACAATTATAAATAATTAGTTTTGACTTAATTAATGTTAAGTAATAATTATTGTCTATCAAGGAAAATCAGTTATTATGCACCTTTATTATATTTCTCAAATTAGCCTTAAAGATGATGCTGAAAGAAAAGTGAAATATTGTGTCAATGACACGTAAAACAAAAGAATTAATAAGTATTTTAATGAGAAAAATACTTATTTAGGAAACATTTTGAACGTTACATTTTGCTCGTTTTAACATCACCGCTAATAACATTAAAAGTTGCCAAGATCTTAACAGGGTAGGTAGCTGTAAACTAAGCACTTACCTATTAATTAGATGAAAGCATTTTTAGTACGCCAACATACTAAAAACCTCGTTAGTGGAAACAGGCTGGATTCTACATATACAAGGTGTCCAGTAAGTATGGGGCAATCTCGTGGAAGCAAGTAGGAGACGTCAAAATAATAAGGTTGAGCTTAACAACTACGGGTCAAATCTCAATAGTTACTGAGATACAGGGCGTTGTAGCTCTTCTTTTGAAATTGAATTATGGCAATATTTCTCAAAATATAATCAAGCTGCTAAATTTAAATTTGGCACTGCTTTGTTTTTGGGGATGGGCAATAAGCTGAAAATGTCAATTTCTATGTATCTCACAGAGGGCACCACTTGAGCTATTTTTGGTTCTTGTGTGTACTCGCGTAACTTTTTAAGGTTATATCCATCATTTCAGTGCAACTTTTCATTTGCCAACCAAAGTGTATACTTGTTTCATAACTATAGAATCAACCGTTTGCGTTGAAATTGGCAAAACGTGCCCCAAAACACCTGTTAACTCCAACATTCGAAACATTAAAATTTTCACCTACCGCTTTCAACTGTTACAAATTAACCGTTCCCATTTAAAGTGACAAAAAAATCCTTATGAACAATGTATCAAAAACTAGTCACTTTCAAAATGGAAAGGATTGAATTTGAAAAAATATGGAGATCCTATTTCAAGAAACCAATGGTGTTTTGACCAATGTCCATTTAGCATTTTTTTTCTTAATTTTCGTTGTTGATATGTAACATTTGAAAGCGCTAGGTGAAAATTTTATGTTTCAAGTGCTGGGTTAACAGGTGGCTTCGGGCACGTTTTACCAATTTCAAGGCAAACGGTTGATTTTATCGTTATAAAACAAGTATATACTTTTGTTGGCAAATGAAAAGGTGCACTAAAACCTGCAAAACTAAAAAGAGAACCTCAAAAAAGTGACGTGTAAAAGCACAATCCAAAAACAGCGCCAGTGGCGCCCTCTGTGAGACACATAGAAATTGACATTTTCAGTTTATTCTCTATCCCAAAGACCTCAGCAGTATCAAATTACAGTTCAGCAGCTTGATTGTTTTGGTATATATTATTGCTATAATTCTGTTTCTGAAAAAGAACTACAACGCCCTGTATGTCAGTAACTATTGAGATTTGACCAGTAGTTGTCAAGCTCAATCGCAATATTATGACGTCCCCAATCTGCTCCTGCGAGATTTCGCCATACTTACCGGACACCCTGTATTATTTATTTGGAACGTAAAATCAAAAATCGACTAAAGTCTATCCAAGTTACAGAGGTAGTGGATCAAAACATTGGCCACCACGTGACTTATTCTCTTATTGGTCTGGCCGTCATAAAATGTCAAGTGTTTACGCGGCGAGCAGAATTCAGGGCCGGCTCTTCCCTCAGTGGAGTTTCCTATTTTAGATCGGATAGCCAGCAGTATATTCTGTAAATTTATTTTGCTACTTAATTTAAGGAAATTTATAAAGATCCACAAAAGGTAAAAACACAATTTTTAGAACTTCTAAAAGAATTAGTTCAGAATTACAAGCCACTGGGAATCTCATATTAGTCAGACCCTGGCAATCGATCGCAATGCGGTCATGTGATTTTGTTTATATCTACTGCCGCTGTAACTTGGATAGACTATAGTTTACATAAGCATGAAAACACATAATATACCTAAATAAATATGTGAACTTCTAAAAACAAAAAAAAATAAATAAAAAAATATCAATCTCACCATCGTACCTTTAAAACAAGCGTCTATAGGTCCGGCAGGGCCGGTAGGCTACTCCACTAATAACTTTATGATAATTAAAAACTATACAGAGTGGTAAAACTTTTATATATAAAACTTCAAGAATCTATAGAAAACGTGAAAATAGTAGACTTTTTCATATAAACATGTATCGAAATCCTAATGGTTCAATTTTTTTCACGTTTTCTTTAATTTATTTTTCAAACATATTTGGTACAGTGTAGACACACATTAAGTGCTATAGAGAGACGCGGGGGAGAACCATAATATTTTTTAATAAAAAATGGTAAGCCATGGAGAAGTAATCTTTTCTTGCCTTCACTAAATTTACTATTTTCGACTTTTTTCAAAAAATGTAGGTACCGTTTTTGAAACATCCATTTTCGTGCGTTTTGAATTTTTTAGCAGAAGAAAATCAAAGTAAGTCTAGACTTTAAATTTTGCACACTTATTCAGTTTTTAATTCTGAACAAAGTGCAAAATTTTTTCGCAATAATTTTGATAAACTATCTTCAAACGAATCAATTTTACCCACACAATATATCAATAAATAACTTTTCAAGTTCTGTTAAAACACCCCTGAAACTATGACCATATGCATTTAAAGTTTTTTTCAAATGCTCAATAATCCATAACAAGAACAAAAAGACATATTTTTTCAAATATACCTACCAACTTTATGTAAATATACAGTATGTCCACAGAAAAGTTGTTGAATAGGAAAAACTTTCCCATTTTTCATTTTATCGAAAAAAATTATTCTTGATAAAAAGTTTTGCTGGTTCTTAAAGTAAGATTGGGATAGAGAAATTTAACATTTCTTTTACGGGGTGTTCAAAAAATTGAAAAAACTTTAAGTGGTATAAGAGTAAAGTGGACTTATTTGTGAAGATGTGAAAATAAGTTACTAGGAAAAGTTGTTCTACTTTTATTTATTTGTAGTCATTAAATTAAGTTATTCCAAATTAACAATTCAATCTTGTTCTAGTAGGCGCTGATAGTGACAAGTTGATTTGACAATTCGCTGTTAAAATTTATTAGCCATAGCCATTGTCAGGTTAAAATGCTTACCTACTTTACAGCAAAAAATTTACTTAGTACAGTGTTATGGGCAAGGCGAATGAATGAATAAATAAAAGTAGGCCGGTTGTTTCGAAAATTGGTATTAGAGACTGCCTTTTACTTTTGAACAACTTTTCCTAGTAACTTATTTTCACATCTTCACAAATAAGTGCACTTTACTCTAGTACCACTTAAAGTTTTTTAAACTTTTTGAACACCCCGTACAAGAAATGTTAAATTTAACTATCCCAATCTTACTTTAAGAGCCAGCAAAACTTTTTATTAAGAATAACTTTTTTCGATAAAATGAAAAATGGGAAAGTTTTTCCTATTCAACAACTTTTCTGTGGACATACTGTAGATTCGAAATACATGCCCTGGTCACAGAGATACATTTTTTTAAACTTGAAAGTGTCAAAACTTCTTCGCCGATATAACAAAAGTTCTTTATTGAAATGTGTGTGCAGTTTTATGGATTCTGCCTTATAATTCGGAGAAATAATAATAATAATATCTAAATTTTCAGTAGGTAAAGTGAGATATTGTAGATTGAGGTTCACTAGAACTTATTTAGTAACTAATATGTAAGTCCTGGGTTTTATTAGAATATAAAACACTAAAACGTAGGTAAACAGTGAATAACTATGAACGAGAAATATATTCAATTCCTAATTAAAACCTGGAGGTCATTTCAATTTTTGAACTTGTACTTTTGATTCACCCTGTAGTTTGCAAGTAATGGTGAAAGGGTAAAAAAGTTTCCTTATACCACTGACAACAACATACTGAAATATCCAACGATATTATATCGTTGGAAATATCTGGCAGTTTCACGGAACACAAAATATGTATAATGTATAACTTGTGCGGTGTCCTTTTTGTTCAAGGATCGATTTAGATTTTATTTCTTTGTCTCGATTTGTAGGTATTTCTTGTTGAAGCTGATAATTATTCCAATATTTAATTTTAGAATGAATGAACACAAAATTGAAATGAATCACCAACAATTCAGTTTCGAGAGTATAGTCGCACAGATAGTAGTAAAAATATGGTCATCCTTTTTCGTTTACTTTAATCCTCGTTTAGACATAATGTTACATAAATGATGGTCAATATTGATAAAGCCTGTTCTAACTAGAGCTAAAAATAATTACATTTTATCAAATCTTTCTTATCTTGGTATAGGTACTTATTTATAATATTAAAGGATGTTTTAGGTGCATATCAAAATTTTAAATGATATATTAGTAGGTACGTAAATAGTAGAAGATAGCGGGATAGTTTATTTAGAGAGAAGTTGTGCATTTTAGCCCTCATTAATTCATTCGTTTCTGAAATATTCTAAAAAAACTGGAAACGGCTGATTCCTAAAATAGCTCATATAGTTTTTATTAGAACACCAAACTTTACGAAATTTGCTATTCTCTGATTTTCAGACATGCGCTCTTTACTGGTTGAATCAAAAATTTTCTAGGACTCTGCTAGACTTTGAGTTGCCGTTTGCGAGATCCCATTGGTGAAAAAGTGTCCACTCTGTATAGTTATAGCAAAATCTTTGTTTTTTGCCCACTTTTATTATAAGTAACACTAAATTAAATTTTTCCTCTTTAAAAATATACGAAAATAGACATAAACCGACAAAGTTGAACTTTCACATTCACCAGCGCCCGTCTATAGTCGCGTTTGTTTTCCATTGCTTCCTACTACTTCACTCAAATTTGTAGAGCGGACCCGTGCACCGCGCCGATTGCATAAAAACGTAGTGTAGCACATTTCCCAATTGAAAACTAACATACAATGAGGTCATTTCTTTACTGTAGTAGAAAATAGCATTTTGTACAGAAAGTACAAACATGTACCTACCAACTATCACAGAAAAACGGCAAGCGATGCCGTTTTGCTGTGCTACTATCTATGGACATTTTTTGTGCCAGCCTTGGCAACACTGCTGAAGAACCGGCAACTTCACCCGCAAGATCAGCTCGTTGCTTCAAGGGTTTTTAAACATAGCGTGTTTAAAATATCAGTTATATTTAGTGTCATGCAGGGACCCTTTAAAGTAAGGGGACCCAGCATTATACTTTCCAAAGTGAGGCCGTTTCTTTCCCCATTCTAATGGTCTCAATGATGCCAAGTATGCCATTTTATTGAAGAATCTATGAATATAACAGGTACTTTGATTGTTAGTAAAAATTAATAATGGTTTCTAAAAATTAGACTTGACAATGTTCTGTCAACAAACACAGAATATGGCAAGTGTCAAATGAATCAAATTTATTTTATATTTGAATTTGGTTTCCTGCAATTATTTCCAGGAATTTAAGTAATATAATGATGGTAAGTCAGTGCCGATTTTGCTTATTTGAGAATTTGTCGCTATTGCACCTTGTTACCAGGTTCCTCATACCATTTGTAATAAATATGTGGATAGGTATAATAGGACGTACTTGAACTTTCTTCCCTTGTTGAATGTATCTACCCAAAGAACTTTCACAGATTTCGGGATGGACTAATAAGATTAGGTCTTGTACTTAGTTCTAATCATGTATTTTTTCTCGGTGCTCATTTTTGTAATTTTATTTCTCTCCCAAAGTACCTCACAAATAAACTTATAAGTAGTTGTAGATAAAAACTGTTCAAAAAAAGACCTGACTGAAGCTACCTGCTTAATAATTTAAAATTTAGGAAATACCATTTTTGTTTTGAACTACTTACTTATACGTAATGCCCACGTAATGGGAATTGTAGGATTACTAAAGGTGAGACAAGAAAAATCTGGTTGCAATTATTGGGACTACTACAGACGCATTACCTTTAATTGACTATCTGGAAGTTAGAAAACTTAAAAATTGTGAACTATGATGGGAAATATTTTGCGTCCTTTGGAATCTATGGCACTGGCATGTCACATAAAACCTGATGGCAGTTGGACACTGACATATAACGTAACCTTGTACCAGCCCACTTATGTGGTCTCCTTGGAGATATACAGAAAACAAGGCTTCACTTCTCCTATGTGATAGACTGTGACATGCTGGGTCCCTTTATTTTAAAGAGTCCCTGGTGTCATGCATCTGAGTAGCCCAAATATTATGATGTTAGGCACACCCGTGGAAAAAACAATTTCAAAAAGCGGTCCTTGTACGGATCCTTGCGGCATACCACGACTTTATAAATAATGTTTTCATCGCAGATGGACGAGTGTGGATGCATAGCCCCCGCCCTTGGGCCACCATTGACAGGCACGTGCGGTGGTGGATCGTTCCTCTTCTTCATGGCTGTTGTGGATGCCCTCCTTAGGGACAAGTGCGAGGTAAGAAAACAATGAGATGTACAGGGTGGGCCAAATTGGACACTTTCAAAGGGAAACTCCTATTTTTGACGGAGATAGACGAAAACTGATATCGGTGTCCGAGGCTCATTTTTTATGATAAACTTAATGGCGATAACCGCAAATCGATATCTGTCACCGTTCTTGAGTTACATGGCGTTTTTCGAAAATGTGCGTTTTCGAAAAGTGTCCGTAACTTTTTTCGGGTAGAAAATTTTACGTTTCTGTAGAAACATTCTTAAAGCACTTTTTTATGTAGAATCCAATGCTGCTACTAAATTTTTTTCTAGTCAATGGTTTAAGAGTTACGGATAAAAAAAAATATTTTTTAAATTAAACAACCTGTATATTTTTGCATTTTTTAATAAAGCAAAAAATTACCATTCAAAAATATACAGGGTGTTATATAGTAAATAAGTGCGACAAACTTTAAGGGGTGATTCTACATGAAAAAATAATGACAGTTTGCTATATAAACGTAGGTCCACAAATGCTTCGTTTCCGATATACAGGGAGTCAAAGTTAAAAAAAAAGAATTTATTTATTGTTATAGCTATGCGCTCCTAACTAAAAATGTTTTATTCGAGATATTTTTATTTTCATTTATTGTTGCTGTATAGGATAGGTTTTTGATATTGTTGTAATAGAAATTAAAAATACGCGTTATGTTGTTTTATTTTTTTGCATAAAAATGGCGGCCCCTGTGAAAAAAAGGTAAGAGAGCTTTTTTGTCACTAATTAAACGAGTATTTTAAAAATGATTTTTATTTTAAATTATCTTAGTGGCGTATCATTTATTTTCTTAAAAATATCGAGGCCATTACCTCTATGCACGCCACTGATTAACATACAATTTTTAATCGGGTGTCAAAAAATGCGGTTTCTAGTCCTCTTAAAACCCACCAAATTTCATTTGAATATCTTAATCCGTTTCAGCGCAATAAATAAATTATCATTTAAAAAAAAAATTGACTCCCTGTATATCGGAAACGAAGCATTTGCGGACCTACGTTTATGCAAACTGTCATTATTTTTTCATGTAGAATCACCCCTTAAAGTTTGTCGCACTTATTTACTAACACCCTGTATAACACTTAATGATTTACTTAAGTAGTTATCAATTACTAATAGCTTTTATGATTTCATGTGTATGATAATTTGAAGCACGCCCTTTCAACAAGTAAGCTTTGGACGGTTAGACAAAGAAACAACCGTGGAAAAATGTTTACTGTTACCTACCTGCCAAATTTCCAATTAGGCTGTTTAGGCAGGTTAAAGATTTTTCTATTTTTGTGTAACTTATAAACTTTGTAACATACCTACAATGAAATTTGAAAGTTATGCAAAATGGGATGATAGTCTGTTTTATACAATCCGGGGAAAAATCAGATGCAACGGGCAATTTATACTACGAGCGGTATCCAGAGAGAAGACATCCTTTCAAGCACATTTTTGCAAGATTGCGACACAATTTGATTAATAGTGTTAGAGTAATAGTTAATAGATTTGATTAATAGTAGGCCGAAAAGGTTAAACAGAGATAGGCATTTTCCCCGGATTGTATAAAACAGATTATCATATTCTATTTTTCATAACTTTCAAATTTCATTGTAGGTATGTTATAAAGTTTACAAATTACACAAAAATAGAAAAATCTTTACACTGCCTAAACAGCCTAACTGCAAATTTGACAGGTAGGTAACAGTAAACATTTTTCCACGATTGTTTCATTGTCTCACCGTCCAAAGCCTACTTGTTGAAAGGGCATGCTTCCAATTAATTAGTCACATTAAATCATAAAATGTATTAGTAATTGATAACTACTTAAGTAAATCATTAAGTGTTATATATTTTTGAAATGGTAATTTTTTGCTCTATTAAAAAATGCAAAAATATACAGGGTGCTTCATTTAAAAAATAATATTTTTATCCGTAACTATTAAACTACTGACTAGAAAAAAATGTAGTAGCAGCAATGAATTCTACGTAAATAGTGCTTTAAGTATGTTTTTACAGAAACACAAAATTTTCAACCCGAAAAAAGTTACGGCCACTTTTCAAAAAAGCACATTTTCGAAAAACGCCCCGTAACTCAAGAACGGTGACAGATATCGATTTGCGGTTTTCACCATTAATTAAGTTTATCATAAAAAATGAGCCTCAGACACCGATATCAGTTTTCGTCTATCTCCGTCAAAAATAGGAGTTTCCCTTTAAATGTGTCCAATTTGGCCCACCCTGTACACTTGATTTTATCAA
This sequence comes from Pseudeuparius sepicola, assembly GCA_963920635.1. NCBI lineage: Eukaryota > Metazoa > Arthropoda > Insecta > Coleoptera > Anthribidae > Pseudeuparius > Pseudeuparius sepicola. The sequence continues at coordinate 16,581,850 of OY987298.1, forward strand.
GAGGATGAAATTTTCGTTTTTTTTATTTGACATTAAACATTCTACCTTTATTGATTTCTATGACTGTGTTTACCTACATATACGCGTTAGGTTTCAGAAATATGTGAACGTAATGATCCTATTCTTCAACCTGACGACGAATATGACTTTATAGTGATAGGAGGAGGAGCTGGTGGGGCAGCGGCAGCAGGACGACTGGCACAGGTTAGAAAATTGACATATAGGTAAATTACATATATATAAGCTAAATATTATTTTTATTTGTAGATTGAAGGGCAGAAAGTGCTGCTGATAGAAGCAGGAATGGATGAGCCGGTAGGAACACAAATACCGTCGATGGCTACCAACTATTTGGGTTCGGAAATAGATTTTAATTTTAAGACTGAACCAGAACCAGTAGCATGCCAAGGTAATTAGGATTCCTTCGTTATTTTATTCATTGATATTTATTTGTAAAGGTAAACTCAATGAAATGAAAATAAATTATTGCTAAGGTGCTGTGCAGAATTCAATGTGTATATAGCCGTGCCATATTTTCACAGATCTTAGGATATAGTTGTGTAAATAATTATAATCAATATGGCTCTTTGGAGACATTCTGGCTATATTAGAGTGTGCATTAACTTTTACATTGTCTTTGGAGACAGTCTTCAGCAGTGGCGGCTCGTGGATTAAAGCACGGTATGGGGGCTACGTTTTGAAAAGAACACACTCTATGGTCAATTAAAAAATATAGGTGGGTATAGTATTTCTAAAGTCACTTGAAACAGCATAAAAACTCTAACTGGCGTCACAAAAAGAATATATAGAACATAAGCGTCACGCAGTGAATGATAATATTATAATATAAAAGTGCTCGGTAAATAATGGCTCACTTCTCAACCTAAGTGTATAATATACTATTTTGCTAAATACAATATAAAATTTTTGACAACGTCAAACAAACAAAAATAGCCTACCTGCTTGATTAGGAATCGAGTCTAGAGAAAAACTCGAGAGACCATTTCTGTCATGCACAAATCATGGAATAATAATAATTATTCACACGAAGATAATGTTAAATTTTTCCAGTACCGTAGTATTTTTCTCAAATCAAATTCCTACCTCAATCTCCTCTGTCTCTGGCGAGAGGTTCAAAGTTTTAAAGCAAACTCACTCTTAGCGTATAATACTGCACGCTAAATCTCAGTGAGATACGCATTTTTGGAAAAATTCAGTGCCTTGTATCATTTTTGTTACACCCTGTATACCCGATATTTCATATCTAGGTTACCCCGAAAAGAGATGCACTTGGCCTAGGGGGAAAGTGCTTGGAGGCAGTGGGGTCATCCACGGAATGATGTATATGAGAGGCTTACCCTCCGACTACAACACTTGGGCTGAACTCGGAAACGAAGGCTGGAGTTTCGAAGAGGTCGACCCCATCTTCATGAGGCAGGTATTTTCCTTTTATTTTTCACCATCCTTTGCTTTAACAGTAGTGATACTTGTTCATTTGATTAGGTTTGAAAACAACTTGGACGTTGGATCAGTCGTGAGTGGAGAATACCATGGAACCGACGGTCCATTAACCACATCAAGATTTGGCCATCAACCACAAGCAGCTTTTGATATCCTCAAGGGGGCCGAAGACATTGGTTACTCAGTAAGGGACGATCTTAATGGCGTTCACAGAGATGGGTTCGTCATTGCCCAAGCTAACGTCAGGTAGGCCATTGAAGATTTGCAATAAACAAATAATCATCTTTAATTAAACAATTGTTACTATCAGAGGTCAGGCGCGTTTAAGTAGTGCCAGAGCCTACGTACGACCTCAAAGAGACAACGAAAACTTTCACCTGATGCTAAACTCCACGGCGACCAAGATCATCCTCGAAGAAGATGAAGACGGGAACAAGAGAGCATCCGCTGTACAACTGGTGTATGGTGACACTACGTACACTGTAAAAGCAACCAAAGAAATTGTCTTAGCTGCCGGTGCTGTCAGTTCTCCCAAGTTGTTGCTTCTCTCTGGAATCGGCCCAGTCGAGGAGTTGGAAAAAGTTGGGATTGAACAAGTGCACGATTTACCAGGTACAGTTTTTGCAATGCGTAATTTTTATAAAAATTTCACAATCTTCTTCACTCGTAGGTGTTGGCAAGAACCTCATGAACCACGTCTCCTTTCACCTGAATTTCTTCAGCAAAAATATCCCCGATTCCGACGAACTCAACTGGCAGTCGGTTTCGGAATTCCTCCAGAACAGCACTGGACCTCTGGCGAGTCCCGGCCTCAGCCAGGTCACCGCTAGATTAAGCACCAAGCACAACAATGTACCCGACAGCCCAGACCTTCAAATGTTCTTCGCAGGTTACAAAGCCAACTGTTCAAACGGTGAAAATCCAAACGCCCACGGAAAGTGGATCCAGATCTCGCCAGTTGCTCTCAGGCCGAAGAGTAGAGGTTACTTGACGTTGAGGTCGAGCGATCCAAGTGATCCACCACTGATATATGCCAACTATTTGACAGAACAACATGATGTGGACGTGCTTGTTGATGGCGTCAGGATTGCCCAAGCTTTGGTGAATTCGAGTACATTGAGGACAAAGTATGATCTGGAACTTGGTGATAGCTATGGAACTTGTGCAGATGATTTCGAGTAAGTGAACTTTTTCAAAGCCTATTTGCCTTTGATCTTGTGAAGGTGAGGTTTTAAACATTGCCGATGTTTCCAGATTCGATTCTGATGACTTTTGGGCTTGCGCAGTTAAGTATTTAACCGAACCGGAGAACCATCAAGCTTCAACTTGCAAGATGGGTCCAGAGTCTGATCCTACGGCGGTGGTGAACAACAATCTGGAGGTCTATGGTATCGAAGATCTCAGGATTATGGATGCGTCGGTGATGCCCTTCATGGTCTCCGGAAACCCACACGCATCTGTGAATTTGGTAGCGGAGATTGGCGTCGACAGGGTTTTGGAGAAGTGGGGTTTGACTGCAAATAAATGAGCGTTATGTGATTATTTAAATTTTTGTATTGTTACACGGTTGTTTAAAAAATATTATGTAAAACAAAAAAAAATGTTTTAATATCTTATACCTAATAATAATAATTTGTACCCTCACAATAATAATCCAAACTAGGAGTAACCCACAAGCAACCACACGCTTGAGTGGGGGAGGGGTAGAAACATTCCATTATTTCGGTTTCCGTGCCATTTGCGGCTAGTTAACTATGAAGTTGACTTGAATGTGTAAAACGTAAAACACTTATACTTATAATATACGAAATTTGAAAAAATATATGCACGCCGCGCACTATACATAATATTGTGGTTAATAGAATGACCTTACTTTTTAAATCCTTTAAGATGGGTCAGAGAATTTACCATTTCATATTCCAAAGCACTCTGTATTATAAGTTGGTAGCCCTGTATACATTTTCATATAATGGTTGAAAGTGCGCATTTTCTATCTACAACTCTTATATTTCTGGGTCACAAAATAAAAATCTTAATGGAGGGGGGTTAAAATAACCATGAATGAGTTGACTTAATGTTATATAATGCTATACAATTATTAATCTGCGAAATTTGAAAGAGATAGACGTGGATTTTATTTTTTGAATTCTTGAGTTAATAGAGATGTTTTGGGACACATTTTGCCGATTTCAACGCAAACGGTTGATTTTATCGTTATGAAACAAGAGCACTTTCTTGCTGCGGAATATAATAATTATTGTAAATTATAACCCAGCAACACCAAAAAGAAAACCACAAAGAAGTAACGAGTAAAAACACGATCCAAAAACAGGGCAAGTGGCGCCCTCTGTGAGATACCCTACATGTAAATTAACATTTTCAGCTAATTATCCATCCCAAAAATAGAACAGTGTCTTGGAGCTCAGCATATCTTGATTATTTTCGTGCGGATAACTCAGTTTCAAAAAAAGAACTATCAAACAACGTTTGTTTGGATTTCCCATTCCCAATCAATCACCCTGTATATGTCAAATGTGATTTTTTTAAATATTATTTTCTCTGCGACCCAACTTTTTTGGGCACAACTAGAATCCATAGAAAGCGTCAAAATAAGTAGATTTTTTCATACAGTGATCGGCAGAAAGTAGGACACAAAAAGAAAACTTTTTTATTAATAATTTCTCAGAAAATTTTATTCTTGATAAAAGTTGGTGCATTATAAACTCAAAACTCACATATCAAAATTTAAATATCTCTTTTTGGACACGAGGTAGATTCAAAAATGTCAAAATAACTCAAGAGTAAAGTATCCTTATTTTTTAAAATACGGTAAAAAGTTACCTACTTACAAAAGTTGTTTCGAATCAAAGAAGGATGTCAGACTTAAAGTCACAGCCACCTAGTCAAAAAAAAAGAAAGTTATTTTTTTTGTATTTTTTCGATCACCCTGTATATTACAAAAAAACAACAACAAAACACCGCAAGCGCAAGTTATCAACGGATAACATTAAATTTTTGTGTCCAACTTTCTGCCGGACCCTGTATGAAGATGTATCGAAATTCTAACGGTTTTCGTTCCACATAAATGAAATATGACTCGGTCTGTCTACTTTCGCCAGCGCCGGAGAGGCGGTTAATCATCATATAATAATGGAAAAACGATACGCCACTGGAAAAGTAATCTTTTTGCCTTACAATTTTCCAATCGATTATAAGAAAAATACTATTCTTGATTTTTTTCTAAAACGTACCTACCTTTTATAAAACATATGTCTCTATTTGTAAAATTTGTTACTGACTCAATATACGTACGTACGTGGTGATTCAACATTTTTGACCCATAAAATGGCTTTTTTCGCTCTTTAGTGAGCAATACGCATAATTTTAAACTTTTGATCAATACAAATTTTAATCTAAGTAATTACTCACATTTTGAGACAAAAATTATTTAATAGTTATTTATGTACCAAGGCACTGAAGTTGAACTTCGAACAATAATGGGCTACATTATTATACGATTTCTGTGCTTTTAATGACGATTTTGGGACACTTTACTGCCGATTTCAAGAAAAAATATTTATCTCAATGTCCGTCAATAGCATTCGCGCAAAAGCATAATGACGGCCATTGTGATAAATATTTTTAAATAATTTTTGTCTCCTAATGAGGGTAATTACTTAGATAAAAAATTTGTATTGATCAAAAGTTTAAAATTATGCGTGTTGCTCGCTACTTGCTGTACATTGAGTCTTAACAGAACCAAATGACTTTTTTTTTTTAATTTTCATTATAACACCATTTAGGTAGGTACAAGTATTTTTGTCCCCACAAGTAGGCATTTTATAGTTTTTAGAAGGATATAGGTACATATTATAATATTATAGTTTACGAAATTTTCTTAGGTACCAGTATATGCAAATTTTTCATAATATGTTTTCGAAAAATATTTGTTGAATCGCGATCGGAGTGGCCATGAGAAAGCGAAAAGAAACAAATGGGCATTCTTTGATTTTTAGCAGGGGTTAGGTTAGGCAGTCGGTTAGATAATATGTTATGTGTACTTATTTTATCTTATTGTCAAATAACAATATTTTAAAATGGGTTATTACTCCAGAGAAGAAGTTAATCTGGTAACAAAATTCAGATGAAGCACTTTCTTAAGGTTGTTTTTTCATGGCTACTCTCCTATTTTCGATATGAAAATTTCTAAAATTTAGTCGCTCATAACAGTTGGACACATGACATATTGATATACCTAGTTCTAATCGGGGAAAAGCGTATATTTCAAAAAAGAAAAAATAAAATAATAGGATATTAATATAATAAAAACATACGTAACTCTTAACTTTTTTATTTGCTGTTCAACTCTTTCAATGCAGATTTGAAAAATTCAGGAAAAAATTAAATAAGTAGGAATAAATTTCTACGAGTAAAAAAATATGAAAATATTACTCTTGGATGGTGTTCGCCCGAATTAATCTACGAAACGTTGTAATTTTTTGAGATACAACAAAAATTATTTACGTCTTGGATTGGCAGAAGAGGGGCCATAGAATGGCCTCCTAGGTCTTCCGATCTTACCTCGTGTGATTTTTTCTTGTGGGGACATCTAAAATCCAGGGTGTATAAAAGTCGCCCCCAAAGTATAGTCAAATTAGAACAGCGCATAAGAAACGAAATAGCGTTGATTCCTCCAGAATAGATTAGGAAGGTACATAGTAGTTTTTAAGTTTAAATGCAAGGTGACCAAGATATGCAGATGTATCAACTGAAAAACTCTTGTCTGGAAATTTTTTGTACAAGGTGTATTTAAAAAATTATATATTCATTATTCGCTTTAAATTGGGCACTATGTATACTATGATTTAAATAATACGTTTCTTCTTTTTCGTCCTTGCGCCCCCCTCCCCCCCACCTGAATAAAATCCTGGATCCGCACCTGCCGTTGAGCGAAGGAATATAATTCCTCAAAGTTAGTGCCATATTGGGATAATTATGTATAGGTCATCGGACAACGGACATTTTTAATTAAAATTTATTTCACCTGATTTTTGAAAATATTTTTGGAAACAAATAATAACGTATCAACGAATTCAAAATGTGTACCTTCGCCTTCGATATCGACGAATCCCCAATTTCATCACGATTGAGGTATAGGAGCCTTGTAAATTCCGCCTCACAAATTTTAATTAAAATATCTCCAAAGGAAACTCCGCCTTTGTCAATTTAGCGAAAGGACCGACGACTCCGACAAGATATTGAGTGGGGAAGTTGATTTATTCGAATAAATAATTAATTGGTCTTAATGCAGCCCACCGTTTCCCTCTAAATTGCATGAAAGTTTGGCTTATTTTTGTGTTATCCTTTCTAAAGGTAAGGATACGAAATAATGAGTATCTGAAGACAATAATGGAGACAATGGTGAACCGAATATAAGCAATGCGGTTTGGATTTAAAAATACGTATAAAACTACACAAAAGAAGGTCAACACAGTTTCAATAGATGTTGAATACATTTTTTTTTAATAGGTCAAACTGTTTTGGATTTTTTAAAACTGTTAAGGACATATTTTTCTTACAGAAGTGATTCAGCACATTTTCTGTATATTGCAGGCTAAAGAGTTCTGCAAAATTATGTTTGGTTTTCTAATTAAATCGCAAACAAAAAATTTCTTATATTTCATTTTAATTGGGACCATATTATTTTAAGTACCTATAGATTAAGCAATCGTATATTGTATAACTATGAGAGTTTGCAAGTCATAATATGACTCTCGTATTATGAGATTTAAGACTGTGAAATCTCCTGCTAGCTGGAATCAGATACTATAAAGAATTACGCAACTACGTAGCAGGAAAAAAGGCCTATGTAGATAATATATTATTAAAAAAGGACACCATGTCCACGTGGAACTCATTGAGGTCATTAGGTATCTTCGCCAATCTTTACCCGATAAATTGTCGAATATTGATAAAATTAACGAACACTTCACTAACCTACCAGTTGTTACTAAAACTCATTAGCAGGAAGAATTGTTACGGAAATAATAATATGATGACACTGTGTGGTGAACAGAATTGTTGTACTAAATAAAGTAATGCCACTGGTAGTGATTCTATTTCTTTGGGAATGCATAAGAAAACTTTTCCATATCTCCTAGATCATACAATGTACAGGGTATCCCATTTTCGGCACTTTTGAGGGGTATTTTCCCTATTTTTAAAGAGAAAGGGTTGCGGTTTTCGCAACAGTGTGCTACTTTTTTGTTTTGTTTGAATTTGCATAGTTCTTTTGATTTTTGGTAATAATTATTTGTTCCATAAATGTCAAGAATTTTGCTTAGATACGTAAAATGGTTTGATGATATTTTAATTTATTATTATTTTGGCGTCAATTTAGAACTGGTAAACATAATGAAACTAAATTTATACCCCAAATGCTAGACTACATCAACTTTGCAACAAACATAACAGAATTTTAAAGCGTAAATATCATTTTCTTTTGAAAAATACCTATTCTTATCGGTAATTAGCAATAAAAAATTAATAGGTTTTATCAATTTACGAGTTTTTAAAATTTTCAGAAATTTTATAAATATTAAAAATTGGCAAAAAACTAAATATTTCAGTAGAGCGTTCAAATTTGGTACACTTACGTAATTTTTCAAGTAAGACTTTTTGATATTTTAACTAAACCCATTTTTGGCGATATATTTTATTAAATGTAATTTTTGACAGATAACGAAAGTCACATGACCACGTTTCAGTGGGTCATTTTTCATCTTAAAAGGTAACCCCCAAAATTAAGTTTCAAAATAAAACGTTAATTAAAAATTTTCCCCCTATGGTGCGAACTTTCTGGAGCACACTGTACATATGCGGTGTCCTCCAAAAAGTTTGCATCAAATGGGGACATTTTTTATTGGTGATTTTTGTTCTAATTTTACTTTGAGGTTATCTTTTGCTTAAAAATGTGGTCACATAATTTTGGCTATCTTTCAAAAATGACATTAAAAATAAAATGGCTAAAAATTGGTTTATTTGTTACAATTTCAAAAAGTTTTACTAGTTTTTTCAAGTTTAATGTTACATAAGTGTACAAAATTTTAACGCTCCCTTAAATTATTATTTAGTTTTAATGTACCGAAATATATTTATATCCTAAATGCTTGACAGTACATAAACTTTTCATCAAATAACAGAATTTGAAAATGTTAATATCATTTTCTATTAGTATATTTTCCTGCTCCCTCCCCCGTAAGTATAGTTTACATACTCGCCAACAGGCCCGAAAGCGCAAGTCAAATGGTTGAGGTGCCCTGTTATTTTGGTTGCTATAGCTGCGAAAGTGGGTACAAAAAGTATTGCTTAGCACCCTTACGCGGCAAGGACCTTAAAACCATTAATTAATAAGTAAGTAATTAATAAGTAAGTAATAAATTATAATTATTAAGTAAGTAATAAGTTAGGTTTTTTAAATGGAAATGGAAAAACCTAAGTTTGGTCCATATATCGAACACTAGCAATTTTAGTAAAAAACTGAATACGGCGCTGAATTCTACATGAAAATGTCTATAAGATACAGTTTCTGCCATTTCAATATCATTAACCGTTCCCAAGATACGAGGTATGCCCCAAAAGCGCAAATTTTCAATTTCGCCCTGTATCTTAAAAACGAAGGTGGCTATGAAAAATCTGTTTACGGTATCTTTCGTTTCACAAAAAAATAGCAACGGTTCGCGAAAACCGCAACTCCCTATCTCTAAAAAGTAACCGAGATACCCCCATTTACAACCAAATCTGGACACCCTGTACTTGCGGGGGAGGGAGCAGGAAAAATTTTTAATTTCGGTTAGGGTAGATAAGTATAGTGATCACTCATGCGGTTTTGTACAATTTTAAGGGAGAAATATATGTCAGTAGATTTGACAGCCGGTACTCCTTACTAAATATTTTATTCGAAGGTAGTCTCAACAATACAAAAATAAAACAGCGTAAATATTTACAATAAAATTCATTGTTTGCATAGTCTCACAATACACGAAGATCCCAGATCCCCCCCCCCCCCGACAATGAAATGAATGATGAAAATGGTGAAATTAATGGCAAACATTTTGCCAATATGAGTTTGTACAACTTAACTGCAAGGATTTGCTGATTAGATTAATTCGAGATATATAAGCAAGCATAATTGAAGTGATGCTGAAACTACAGGTTTTGTTATTGCCTCTGTGCCTAACAAGGTAGGTATATGTTGCGCTATTATTTGCTTAATTTTCTTGAGGAAATAATTCTTCCACCTTTTTGTTTTTTTAGGCCTACATTTTGGTTCAACGAAATTGAAATTTAATAAAAACAAAGCGTAAGAAAACAACTATTTTTGGAAGGAATACCTAATATTTACAATTCAAAATTCAAATATCCCTGAAGATAAATAAGCAATGTCGAGTCTAGCAATATATTGCCCATTATAGTGTCAGTTTTAATGGCCTAACTTGGTATAATGAATTGTGCAAATGAAATACTGTTTGTTCTAATTCCATTTTATTTACATTACAATAATTAATGTCCCAAAATAAAACCCAAAATAATTATTTCAATTTTCTAGGAAAGTTTTTAACCTATTATCAATTAATTAGTTCAAATGATAAACAACAAAGTATTTATTTACACTACAAGTTTATTTTTGAGAGTAAAGGCCCTTATGAAGAATACATAAAAATTGAAAAAATGATTTTTTAAAAATTGGAAAAAAAATTTGGTTCATGTTCATGGAAATTGGTATACTTTACTGAATGATTGCAAGGGAAACATTTCTTTCTAATAGGTTTATTTCACTAAATAAGTGGTGTTTTTGAAGTTTTTCAAGTGTCAAATTTGACATATACCGCAACAGCTTCTGCATACGTCATTTTTATTCTTGTACAAGCGTGCACTGCTGGCAAATTCAAGATTTTACTTTACTTTATTTGTCTAAATTTCTTTTACCTAAAAAAGTTAAAAGGGTGTTAAAAAACCTTTGTTTACCTTTTTTAGGCTTTTCGGCTTTTGTCGATTACACTTAACCTCTCATTATCCATTTTTTAACGCTTAATACCTTAATACCGGCCTCCCACGATACTATAACCAGTGTCCAGAGATATACTAAGACTTTGCTATAACTACAAAGATAAACTCACGCGCATATTTTAAGTTTGGTATATCCTACGTCATCGCGAGACAAAAATAGAAAGTTAGCTTAGTTCCATTCAAGTCGGTTTTTGTGGGTTTTAAGATCAAAACACATAATTTTTAATATAGTTTGTTGAGTATTTACACATTATAGAACAAGCACAAATTTCTGCTTTTGGATTATCGCCTCTCATATCGACCATCAGCTGGTTCCGCTCGCCCCGGACGCCTATACTGGGTGGTCCAACTTTTATGGATAAAACTTCAGGCACCTCTATAATAGAAAACGTTAAAATAAGTGTATTTTTTTCATATAAACATGTATCGAAAACGTAACGAATTTCGTCAAATTTCAATTTCTTTTTCAAGTTTTCGTTAATTTCTCCTAAAGGAAGACAGTTAAACCCAAACATACTTCGTACAGCTTAGACACACAATATGTTCTATAAAATAAAAATAATTTGGCCTATACTCTCTACTTTCACCGGTATTGGAGAGTATATGTACCATCATATTTTTTAATTTAAAATGGTACGCCAATGGAAAAGTGGTATTTTTTGCCCTCACTAAATTTCGCAATCAATTCTAAGAAAACACTATTGACTTTTTTGAAAATGTTTCGTTTTTGAAAAATGTACCTACTTTTTAAATTTTTTGGCAAAAGAAAATCAAAGTATAGGATTTTGCACACCTAGTAAGTTTTTAATTCTAAACATTTTTTCTTAATAACATTTTGACGTAAAAAAGGGTTTCTAGATTCGAAAAATCATGTGTCATTTTTGTGTAGGTTTTAGGGGAAAATGATATTAAGAGAAGTTGTTTAGAATTACGGTCTTAAATCGATCAAATCTAGACAGTGTTAAAGTTGATTAAAAAGAACGATTTTTATTTAACTTCTGTGTTTCTTAAGATGTACCTACCTTATATTTGAAAGTTTACACAGATTTGTTACAGAAACACATTTTGTTGTGTAATTTTAGTAAACAAATTTAAAGAACAAACAGAACAAAAGGGAGGATTCCACATGCTAGCTTAAAATACCAGTTAGATTTAGTGTCACGCATCTGAGTAGCCCAAATGCGGTTCTCGTACTGATCCTTGTGACATACCACGACTTTATAAATAATGTTTTCATCGCAGATGGACGAGTGTGGATGCACAGCCCCTGCCCTTGGGCCGCCATTGACAGGCACCTGCGGTGGTGGATCGTTCCTCTTCTTCATGGCTGTTGTGGATGCCCTCCTTAGGAACAAATGCGAGGTAAGAAAACAATGAATTGTCCGTTTGTTTGAGGATGAAATTTTCGCGTTATTTTATTTGGCACAAAACATTTACCCTATGGATTTCTCTGACTGCGTTTACCCACATATCTGTGCTTTAGGTTTCAGAAATATGCGAACGTAATGATCCTATTCTTCAACCTAACGACGAATATGACTTTATAGTGATTGGAGGAGGAGCTGGTGGAGCAGCGGCAGCAGGACGACTGGCACAGGTTAGAAAATTGACATAGGTAAATTACATATATAAGCTAAATATTATTTTTATTTGTAGATTAAAGGGCAGAAAATTCTGCTGATAGAAGCAGGAATGGATGAGCCGGTAGGAACGCAAATACCGTCGATGGCTACTAACTATTTGGGTTCGGAAATAGACTTCAATTTTAAGACTGAACCAGAACCAGTAGCATGCCAAGGTATACTTAGGTTTCTTGTCCTTACTTTATTTATTGCTGTTTGTGTCAATTTGTGTGATTCTGGTGTGAGTCCTGTGCTACTGAAGGTGCTATCTATTATAATCTTACTTTGGTCCAGTGGCGGCTCCCTGTAGAAAATGGGAAACAATAACTCCCGTAACCGATAACGTACAGTTCCGTCAATTTAACTAGACACTCCGCAGGAATGCTTAGAATCACGATACACCCAGTGTATCGTGCTTGGAATGTATCTTCATGGGAATACGGAGCACCACTGGATGCCTCATTTAAATTCATACATGTGAGAAAAGACGTTTCCGATATATTTGCTAAAGCTGCCCGGCTCGTGGTCCGTTGACTCTCTATGTTAGTATTCTAAACAGTGCAGCGCGCAGTAGGATGGTAAAATCGTCGCTTGGTGGCTACGAATCTTAAGAGCCTCGATTTAGCGAGGAAGTGTGAGCGAAAGTGTGTTCTTTTTAACCGACTTCAAAAAGGAGGAGGTTATCAATTCGGTTGTATGTTTTTTTTTTAAAGCTTTTATTTAACTTGCAATGTATGTATGTATGTATGTATGTATGTAATTTGTTCGGGTGGAATCTTGCAACTCAATTTTGAAGCAGATATCTTCAACCGATCGAGCTGAAATTTTGTACACACGTTTAATTTGGATGACAATGCATGATTATATGTGTGACGTCATTCTAAATCCAACATGGCGGATCACCCAAGATGGCGGACTAGTTAAATTTCAACCGATCGAGCTGAAATTTTGTACACACGTTTAATTTGGATGACAATGCATGATTATATGTGTGACGTCATTCTAAATCCAACATGGCGGAACACTCAAGATGGCGGACTAGTTAAATTTCAACCGATCGAGCTGAAATTTTGTACACACGTTTAATTTGGATGACAATGCATGATTATATGTGTGACGTCATTCTAAATCCAACATGGCGGAACACTCAAGATGGCGGACTAGTTAAATTTCAACCGATCGAGCTGAAATTTTGTACACACGTTTAATTTGGATGACAATGCATGATTATATGTGTGACGTCATTCTAAATCCAACATGGCGGAACACCCAAGATGGCGGATTAGTTAACTTTGACTTGTGTAGTTTGGTGAGATAGGCGTCAACAGCATTGGTCTGCAACCTGTCTCGTTGTATATTTAGGCTCCAAGCTCTTCGCGCCTGGTCAAGCATACGTGGTCTTAAGTAGGGTTAGATCATTAGAAGGTCTCCTCATTGAAGAGCTAGACTGTTCTAAACTAACCGGCAAACGACCTTGCAACAATGATGCGTTAACTGAGATGAATAGACTCAGACACCTGGCCAAACTAAAAATTACAAAATAAATTAAAAGTAAAAAAATATTTTTAAAAAAAGCTTTTATTTAAATGCGCTAAAAAGAATAAAATAATCTTTTCTTTTAAAACTTTTACTATCAACTTATAACGTCATTCCACAATTTATATGATATAAAAGCTTGTCGCGAGATTTAAGTTTTCAAACTAAGTAGATACCACTACTTAAATCTCGCGACAAGCTTTTATATCATATAAATTGTGGAATGACGTTATAAGTTGATAGTAAAAGTTTTAAAAGAAAAGATTATTTTATTCTTTTTAGCGCATTTAAATAAAAGCTTTTTTTAAAAATATTTTTTTACTTTTAATTTTTATGTTTGTTACTTCAGAATTCCGTCATTATGAACCGATTTGGACAGTTCTTTTCTTATTTGAAAGGGTATACCTACACAATGGTCCCATTTAAATTTGAAGAAAAAATTCCATGCCTTCTGACTAAGTCGATAATAATAAAATAATAATAATAATAATATAAATTTATTTGCAGTTACAACATTATAATGAAGTGTGTGTAACTTTACACCACGAGGCGTTAGCCGAGTGGTTTAGTTACACAGGTTTTATTATAATGTTCGTATCGAACTAGTATCATTCAAAATTTACTCTATGATGGTCCAAATAGATTTTATTCGCATATTTTTGATTTTTCTTAAGAGGGGGTTGCCGACAGCGAAAGTGGCGTTAGATTTCGTATTTTTTTAAGTTGTATAGCCTAAAATCTAATAACATTTTACCTGGCAAAAATTTAGTACAAACATCTCTCTGTCTTCATTTTAATCATAAGATCTTAAAAGCAGTGTTTTGTTTTATAGGTTATGAAAACCTTGGGAAAAATAACAGGTAATTCCAGTGCATATTCTTTTAAGATCTTGATCAAAGATGTTTGTACTAAATTTTTGCCAATTAAAATGTTACTAGATTTTACGCTATACAACTTAAAAAAATACGAAATCTAACGTCACTTTTGCTGTCGGCAACCCCCTCTTAAATACCATTTCTACGACGGTGTCATTATGACACATTTCATTTGGATGTCCCTATGGCCTTCATAATAACACTAATTGTTATTATGAAGGCCATAATGATATCCAAATGGCAATGCTAAATGTGTAATAATGGCACCGTCGTAGATTAAAAAAATAATAATTCACTAAAAAATAAGAAATAAAAAAATGTTTAACAAAAAAGTTAAAACCGACTTCAAAAATTTGCCAGTATGAACACTCCACTAAAAATTAAAAAAATAACAAAAAATAACACCGACTTCACAAATTTGCCCGTATGCACATTTCAACTAAAATTTCAGAAATATTTTTCTCTTTCTAAATTGAGTTATCTTTGGAGTCGGTGACAGTCAAGGCAAGGAATTTAAATCTATTTAGATATGAATACATCATATCCTATATACATCATAACTTACTGTCACCGACTCCAAAGATAACTCAATTTAGAAAGAGAAAAATATTTCTAAAATTTTAGTTGAAATGTGTATACGGGCAAATTTGTGAAGTCGGTGTTATTTTTTGTTATTATTTTTTTTTAATTTTTAGTGGAGTGTGCATACGGGCAAATTTTTGAAGTCGGTTTAAATTTTTTTGCTAAATTTTTTTATATATCTCTTCAAAACGTAGCACCTACGGGCCGCCACTGTCAACAACTTGTGTGGAGACCAAATATACCTATAGCAACCTATACCGCGCAAAAAATACGTCCGACCGATAGAATAATTTGGCGGCCATTTTTAACCCTAAATGAGGCGGTAAATAATGTAATGTCTTTGTTATCGTTTTGTGTAAAATGGCCATACATACATACATAGGTCCAAGATTTTTGTTGGTATCTATTAGATAATTTTAAATTAACGCATTAGGGAAACGAAGCAGTTAACTAGGTTGAGAAATTATACAACTTAATCAAAACAACATTTTAATCATCATAAAGAGAACTAATATAATTATTATTGCACATTATACCTTATACAATAGCTACATTATAAATAATAACTTATAAAAAACATGAACATATTTTTAAATACCAAACGTTTTCATACAATATTGGGACAATTATTTCTTTGAATACTTTTAATAATAATAATAACCCATTTTCCAGGATCATACCTATACCTATTTCTGAATTCTTATGCCGCTAGTTTTATTCCATATAACTTTTTCTTTTTGTTTGTTTAAAAAGTACAAGCAAAAGAAATCTTGGCAACTTCAACTTCTACCACTTTAATCTTTGCTTCAAAATTGCAAGTGTAGTGATTTCTAATTACGCTCTTCTTTGATAAGTTTCAATAAGTTTGCTGGCGGTGATCTGCAGTTAACTTGACGTTACTGTTTGCATTTCTTCGGTTAATTCTATTTGCTCCGGAAATGCGTTTCTCTTCGTCATATCGAGAAATACAATGTTCTTGGTGGTCTTACCAATTTTGACTCCACTGCTTCTTCGGTTAGGTTTCTAGATGGTGGAGCGCCACTTTTCGTGTTCTTTCGTGTGGCATTTAAAAAATCCTGTTCATCAAAATTGTTAATATATACAGGTATGTGATCAAAATGAATAGAACACGCATACATAGAGTCCTTCCAGAGAATATTATTATAGATGACACCTATAGAGTACTAAGCCACTTTCTAAATTTAATTTCTCTTGAAAACCTAAAAATCAGCAAGAAATCAAAAAATATCGATGAAATATTATTTGGCAACAAATACCAATTTATACCTATGGAATGTAATTTCACAATCTGGATGTAAAGGGCTCTTCGCATTTTTACAATGCTTTACCAAATCATTTTTTTGATCTGGCAAATGTGAAAACGAAAAACTATTAACCGTATAAAACATAAAGAAAAAATCGCTACTAAAAACTAAAAACGCAGCTCTCAAAAAAGCATGTCACGGTGACTTTTATGATTTTACCGGCGCCTTCAAAAAGTATAATGCAATTTTCATTCATACGGTATAAAAATATTTAAACAAGGAATAAAGTAGCCACCATTCAAATTGTCAATATGGGATTAAATATGGCGGCGATTTTCATCTCTTTTCGCCTTGCCGTGCGCAATAGGGCCAAAAGCGGTATATGTTAATAGAATATTACAGGTAGGTGGTGGAGACTTGTACTTTGTGCGGTTCTTATGAGTATTGCGCCTACAAGCTATTAATATTTCGGAAACATATTTCATATAAACAATAGAATTAAATTATGAAGATCATAATCATAATATCACACATATACAGGGTGTAACTAAACTGATGGTCAAAAATGAAACCACGTATTCTTGGAGTCAAAATAAGGTCACTTCTTCATTACATATATTTTTTTCTCCTACGGGCCATAGTTTTTTTTTATACAGAGCGTAGAAGTTTGGAGAAAAATACACATATTTCTTAGTATTTCTAGAAGTATACGAGATATTTTCTTCAAACTTGGCGTGTCACATGAGCAGATGAGCCGTCAAACTTAAGGTTGACATGAAGCTTCTGAGGCTTCCAGTTGCGGAGATATAGGGTGTTAGTAAAATTAATTAGTTCAGAAAAATATGAATACCCTGTATAATCCCATTATTTTAATTTGATTTGAGTGGTGAATAGAATGGTTAACAAAAAGTATCTCTTAATATTTTTTCATATTCGCAGCCTTTTCTTAATTATTTTTAAAGAACGGCAACGCTGCAATGAACAATAGTCACTTTAAGAATAAATCTAGCAATCTGTAGATGTCAGAAGCTTCATATCAACCTTAAATTTGACAGCTCATCCGCTCATGTGACACGCCAAGTTTGAAGAAAATATCTCTTTTATGCGTATAATGTCAAAACAATTTATTTGTAGGTAAAGGTAAATTCGGTAAAATGAAAATGAAATAATTCTAATAAACTAAGAGCTGGCGTTCGCGGAGATACTACGATATTACCTCCGACTGGAATTTTGAGAAGTGGTTGCGGGGACCACCAGGAAGTGCCATTTGCTCAAAACCACTGCAACCACACGCCCGAGGACTCAAAATGAAAAAAAAAAATGCTCCAAAAATGATCATACCTCCGGCTGACAATTTGGACATAACCTGTTTGAAGGTCTCCGATAACGTATATAAATCGTCAGACGTCTAGGTCGCTGCCAAAGGGGTGTCAGACGCCCTCAAAGTTGTCGTTTTTTCAACGTGTTAATAAAGGCTGCTCACGGTTGTCAAGTATGACACTTTTTTGGCTCACCATGCGCTTTCCGGACGCAAAATACAATACAAAATGCATTGTTAGCTATCAGCGCCGTCTGTTTTCCAGGACATGAAGCCATAGCCGTGAGAAGTCTTTGTAAATATGTCAGTCAACGCTTCAACTTTTTATGTCAATGAAAGTCTTGGAAAGTTACTTTTCAAAATGTCCTGCACACTCTATGTCCTCTATTTTTTTATTTTATGAAGCCGATTAGAACTTTTTTATGCTGTTTCAACTAATTTTAGCAATCTTTTAAAAATATGGTCATCGTTTTTCCTATATTTTTACCCATACAGGGTGTTGCTAAATGCGAACACAATGGACAATTTGACAACGTCAAACAAAAAAAATAGCCTACTTAATTAGGAATTAAGTCTATAGAAAAACTCAAGAGACCATTTCTGTGACGCACAAATTATGGAATAATAGCAATTATTCCCACGAAGAGAATATTAAATTTTTCCAGTTTCGTAGTATTTTTTCAAATCAAATGCCTACCTCAACCTCCCTCCATCTACGTCACTGGCGAGAGCACAAGGTTCAATGTTTTAATGCAATCTCACCCTTAGCATATAAAACTCCACGCCAAATTTTAGTGATTCATGGATTTTGACCACAGTTATAAAGAAACGCATCTTTTAAAAATTTCAATGCCCTGTATCATGAAATAGTAGTTATTTTTAACCCTAGAACACGCAGTATTGCTATTGACCATCATCTCTGTTACACCCTGTATACCTCATATTTCATTTCTAGGTCACCCCGAAAAGAGATGCACTTGGCCTAGGGGGAAAGTTCTTGGAGGCAGTGGGGTCATCAACGGAATGATGTATATGAGAGGCTTACCCTCCGACTACGACACTTGGGCTGAACTCGGTAACGAAGGCTGGAGCTTCAAAGAGGTCGACCCCATCTTCATGAGGTAGGTATTTTCCTTTTCTTTTTCACTAATATTTGCTTTAACAATAGTGATTATTGTTCATTTTTGATTAGGATAGAAAACAACTTGGACGTTGGATCAGTCGTAAGTCGAGAATATCATGGAACCGACGGTCCAGTAACCACATCAAGATTTGGCCATCAACCAAAAGCAGTTTTTGATATCCTCAAGGGGGCCGAAGACATTGGTTACCCAGTAAGGGACGATCTAAATGGCGTTCACAGAGATGGGTTCGTCATTGCCCAAGGTAACGTCAGGTATGTCTTCAAACACTTGTGTTTATCAAATAATAATCATCTTTAATGAAACAATAATAATTATTATTGTTGCCATCAGAGGTCAGGCGCGCTTAAGTAGTGCCAGAGCCTACGTACGACCTCAAAGAAACAACAAAAACTTTCACCTAATGCTCAACTCCACGGCGACCAAGATCATCCTCGAAGAAGATGAAGACGGGAACAAGAGAGCATCCGCTGTACAACTGGTGTATGGTGACACTACGTACACTGTAAAAGCAACCAAAGAAATTGTCTTAGCTGCCGGTGCTGTCAGTTCTCCCAAGTTGTTGCTTCTCTCTGGAATCGGCCCAGTCGAGGAGTTGGAAAAAGTTGGGATTAAACAAGTGCACGATTTACCAGGTACAATTATTGCAATGCGTAATTTTTATAAAAGTTTCACAATCTTCTTCACTCGTAGGTGTTGGCAAGAACCTCATGAACCACGTCTCCTTTCACCTGAATTTCTTCAGCAAAAATATCCCCGATTCCGACGAACTCAACTGGCAGTCGGTTTCGGAATTCCTCCAGAACAACACTGGACCTCTGGCGAGTCCCGGCCTCAGCCAGGTCACCGCTAGATTAAGCAGCAAGCACAACGATGTACCCGACAGCCCAGACCTTCAAATGTTCTTCGCAGGTTACAAAGCCAACTGTTCAAACGGTGAAAATCCAAACGCCCACGGAAAGTGGATCCAGATCTCGCCAGTTGCTCTCAGGCCGAAGAGTAGAGGTTACTTGACGTTGAGGTCGAGCGATCCAAGGGATCCACCACTGATATATGCCAACTATTTGACAGAACAACATGATGTGGACGTGCTTGTTGATGGCGTCAGGATTGCCCAAGCTTTGGTGAATTCGAGTACATTGAGGACAAAGTATGATCTGGAACTTGGTGATAGCTATGGAACTTGTGCAGATAATTTCGAGTAAGTGAACTTTTTCAAAGCCTATTTGCCTTTGATCTTGTGAAGGTGACTTTTTAAACATTGCCGATGTTTCCAGATTCGATTCTGATGACTTTTGGGCTTGCGCAGTTAAGTATTTAACCGAACCGGAGAACCATCAAGCTTCAACTTGCAAGATGGGTCCAGAGTCTGATCCTACGGCGGTGGTGAACAACAATCTTGAGGTCTACGGTATCGAAGGTCTCAGGATAATGGATGCGTCTGTAATGCCCTTCATGGTCTCCGGAAACCCACACGCATCTGTGAATCTGGTGGCCGAGATTGGCGTCCACAGGATTTTGGAGAAGTGGGGTTTGGCGGCAAATAGATAAATGAGAAATTTTTGTATCGTTATGCGGGTATTAAAAAAATGTTATGCAAAACAAAAAAATGTTTTAATATCTTATAATAATAATAATTTGTACCCTCACAATAATAATCCAAACTAGGAGTAACTCACAAGCAACCACTCGCTTGAATGTGTAAAACACTTTGTGACAAAACTTAGTGTGCGGGAAATACGAAATTGGAAAAAATATATATGCACGCCGCGCATTACACATATTGTGGTTAATAGAATGACTTTACTTGCTTTTAAATCCTTTAAGATGGGTCAGAGAGTTTACCATTTCATATTCCAAAGCACTCTGTATTATAAGTGGGTAGCCCTGTATACATTTTCATATAATGGTTGAAAGTGCACATTTTTCTATCTAAAACTTTTATATTTCTGGGTCACAAAATAAAAATCTTAAGGGGGGGGGGTGGGTTAAAATAACCATGAATGAGTTAATTTAATGTTGATATAGCAATATTTTTATAAATCAAATTCTAAATTTGCTCTGTACAATTATTAATCTGCGAAGTTTGAAAGAGATAGACGTAATTTTATTCACATGGGACACATTATGCCGATTTCAACGCAAACGGTTGATTTTATCGTTATGAAACAAGAGTACTTTTTTTGCTGTCGAATATAATTGTAAATTATAACCCAGCAACACCAAAAAAAACCCAAAGAAGTAACGAGTAAAAACACGATCCAAAAACAGCGCAAGTGGCGTCCTCTGTGAGATACCCTACATGTAAATTAACATTTTCAGCTAATTCTCCATCCCAAAAATAGAGCAGTGTCTTTGAGCTCAGCATAGCTTGATTATTTTCGTGGATAACTCAGTTTCAAAAAAAGAACTATCAAACAACATTTGTTTGGATTTCCCATTCCCAATGAATCACCCTGTATATGTCAAATAAATGTGTTTTTTTTAAATAATATATTATGTTCACTGCGGCCCAACTTTTTTGGGCACAACTAGAATCCATAGAAAACGTCAAAATAAGTAGATTTTTTCGTATGAAGATGTATCGAAATTATAACGGTTTTCGTTCTAAGTACATAAATGAAATATGATTTGGCCTGTTTACTTTCGCCAGTGCCGGAGAGGCGGTTAACCATCATGTGATAATGGAAAAATGATATGCCACTGGAAATGTTATCTTTTTTGCCTTACAATTTTCCAATCCATTATAAGAAAAATACTATTCTTGACTTTTTTCTAAAACGTACCTACCGTTTTATGAAACATATATGTCTCTATTTGTAAAATTTGTTACTGTTGTAGATTAAGACTCAATGTACGTACGCACGTGGTGATTCATCATTTTGACCCATAAAATGGCTTTTTTCGATTTTTAGTGAGCAACACGCATAATTTTAAACTTTTGATCAATACAAATTTTAATCTAGGTACCTAATTACTCGAATTTTCAGACAAAAATTATTTAAAAATATTTATCATAATGGCCGTCATTAGCATTTGCGCAAAAGCCTAATGACGGCCATTGTGATAAATATTTTTTCTTGAAATCGGCATTAAAATGTCCCAAAATCGTCATTAAAAGCACATAAATCGTACAATAATGTAGCCCATGATTGTACGATTTTTTTCAATAAGTAGGCCTTGGCGAGATGTAAACATCAAACGTCCGACGCAGAGAAATCGCCCGTCAAAAGTGACCAAATATTCGAAACCCGGCCGATAAAGGCTCATTTTACTTTTCGTACACATTGCGAAATTGTTTCCTATAGAAGCGCAAGTTTGGTTTTTCTGTCAGAAGGTGCCGTACATCATTTACTTGTCCTAGGTAGAGCGATCGGTAAAGTCAAGCAACGCCGCGCGTAGTCGGTTCGTGGACGGGTGATCCATTATTATTATTTTCTTGCCTAATAAAACATTTTTTTTTTCCGATTTCAAAAAAATATATAATATGTACCTCGGCACTGAAGTTCTTTTTATGACTCATGTGGTTTATTTGCCTCGGCCAGAGGCCTCAGCAACTAAACTCCACATGAGTCATAAAAAGTTGAACTTCAGTGCCTTGGTACATAAATAACTATTAAATAATTTTTGTCTCCAAATAAAGATAAAAAATTTGTATTGATCAAATGTTTAAAATTATGCCCGTTGCTCGCTACAGATCGAAAAAAGCCAATTTATGGGTCAAAATGTTGAATCACTACAGGGTGTTCACGAAATATTGGAGACCCCCTTCACTTTCTTATTTTTGACCAGAGGAAAAAGTGTTTTATATGAAAGTTTTAGAAAATTTTCTCAACAACGCCATTTTCAGAAAGAAAATCGAACGTCGCGTTTTCAAGATAGAGACCTAATATTTATACTCTATTCAAACTAAGCGCAAGTGAAACATAAACACAAGTTGTTGCATGGCTAGAGCGTGATACCCACGTGATCGGCTTGCTATTGGCTAGCCGGCAATAAAGTCTGGGCCGGCGGGCGTGTGCAGCGAGTCGGTGTTTCTTACAGAGGTGTATTGAGTTGCAAGTGGACCTTTATTTTTTCCGATATAAATCTTTGTTTTTAAAGTTCTTAATGCTGGGGCATATTATCCTTGTTTATGGATACTCTAGTTAACCAATGTCTGACACTGACATATGGACATGACAGAAATATAGTAGATACAGGGGACAGATTTTGCAAAAAATAAAATTGGCCAGCTGTTTTTTTTTGGTAGATTTTAATAGTAGAAAATTAGTAGACAATGACTGGGCCACTTTAATTTTTGGCGCCATCTGTTGCTTGTATCCAATATTGCTCTCATATCCTTATGATTCTGTCACACGGCTAACTAGGGATTCCATAAACAAGGATATTATTTTAATATTTTGTATTATAAAATTCATAGAGATCGACCTGAATGCGGTCCTGCCTCATATTAGCCCTCAGAATTGTTCACGTGCTTCCATCGTGTAAATGTTTACGCACCACTTGCATTTAGTTTATATAGAGTGTAAGAATATTTTTGATTTGTTCCAAGAGAAAAAATCATAAAAACACAACAGAAAAGCATATAAATTTTACTACGCAAACAAAATATATAACAAAGTATAACAATAACAATATTTTTCATAAGAACTGTTCGAATTGTAATCCGTTTACTTGGAGGCATGAGCGATATCTCTTTTTCAAATTATTAATATTTTTGTTAATATTATATCTTGATTGTTATTTAAAAAATGTATCCGTTGTTACAAAGATCCGAATAAAAATATATAGAAGAACTGCATAGGAAAATTTGTTTGTTGGTTAGTTCTAGTTTCATGGCCACCTTAGTTTTTGTGTAATCCTGTTTTAAAATGCAATTTTCTACGACAAAATTTATATAAAACATATTAAATATATATATCGTTGTAATCGGAATGAAGCGTAGAATCTAAAAATTAAATAACATACAGGGTGTTCCATTTAAAAAAACACAAGTTAGGTCTCTATCTTGAAAACGCGATGTTCGATTTTCTTTCTGAAAACGGCGTTGGAAAGTTGAGAAAATTTTCTAAAACTTTCATATAAAACACTTTTTCTTGAAATCGGCAGTAAAGTGTCCCAAAATCGTCATTAAAAGCACAGAAATCGCACAATAATGGGCTACATTATTGTACGATTTTTTCAATAAGTAGGCCTTGGCGAGATGTAAACATCAAACGTTAGACGCGGAGAAATCACTCGTCAAAAGTGACCAAATATTCAAAACCCGGCACAAAACACATTGCGAAATTGTTTCCTATAGAAGCGCAATCCTTCAGTATACATATTTTAATACATTTGAATATCAACAGATTTGTTGTGTAGGCTGCACAAGAAGCAGCAGTTTGGTTTTTCTGTACGAAGATGCCGTGTCTTGTCTTACTTAGGTAGAGCGATCGTCAAAGTCAAGCAACGCCGCGCGTAGTCGGTTCATGGACGGGTAATCCCTTATTATTTTCTTGCCTAATAAAACATTTTTTTTCCGATTTCAAAAAAATATAATAATGTACCTCGGCACTGAAGTTCTTTTTATGACTCATGTGGTTTATTTGCCTCGGCCAGAGGCCTCGGCAACTAAATTCGACTTTTTTTTTTCTAAATTTTCATTTAGGTAGGTATAAAAGTATTTTTGTCCCCATAAGTAGGCATTTTTTAGTTTTTAAGCAGGGGTATGCAACTGGGTCCGGCGCATTGGCAACACAGGTCGGCCATTACGTCGGGTTGTGAGGGGCAAAGGGTATGATCGAAGGTAGCAAAAAGTGAGCTATATTCGCTCTGAACGCGACCCTATGTTAAACGGGTTGCCTATACATTACTGGTTGGACCAATAGAATCGCCGGATCAGACGTCTTCGCGATCGATGAGTTTGCAAATTTTGAATTTTTAATAAAAAAAAATTATCAACAATCTCGAACAAGGTAAGTCAAATATGTTATTATTTATTAATGCCATCACCCATAATAGTTCTTCCCGAATTATTATCAATGTGTTATTCGAGGAATATTCCAAATGTGAATAGGCAGTGTGAAAAGTATGGTTAGGGGGCTATTTTTAGAGACACTGTTACAAGTTATATTTATTCCCTTTATTCCTGTTGTTTCTTCTTGTCTATGTTATTACCACTAGATTAATAACAATAGTCAGTAAAAGCATAGTCGAACCAGTTTGGTTCGACTGCTAAAATGACTCGTACTGAAAGCCCCGTCTACTTAGTAGTCGTGGTTTTTCAGCAGTTATTATTTTCTGTGTTTTAATGTGTTTGTCATTGTTTAACTCCAGTAGTAGTTTTCTGTTTGATTTAAAGATATAGGTACTATCGATAGTAAAAAATAACACCTTTTTATTATTTTAGATACAATGGAAACTGTTGAAACGGAGAATGGAGGCAACTTAATTTGAGAGTAGAAGACACCGCAGGCGGCGTATCCCCGAAGAGTCCCAAACATGGCCGGAGTTACTTCAGCATCATCTACAATAGGTCAAATTGCTTTATTCATTAATAAGTAATGTGTGAGATTTTTAAGTATATCAGGGAGAAAAAGGGTACGAAGCGAATTAGTGAGGGTCATACTAAAAAACTCAAGAAGTTTAAAAATTCGTAACTGTTTTCATTACTTCCTATCTAACATATTTGCTTCCCTGACTTGTAGCTATTGCGATCTGCTGATAAGGAACTTACTAATCGATTTTATCTTTATTACATGTTTCCCGACCCCGATTGCCGAACCAAGTTCGGTAGACTGGGAATATTAACAATGACCAAGACTTTTCATCTGTGATTTATCCAGACTGAAAGAAGACCAAGGACCTGGGATATTTATTTTCTAAATAGGAGTTAATTTTTATTTTGTTTCTATTAATTAAATTTTTGTACATTGTTTTATTGGTGGTGGTGACAACAATAGTTCTAAATAATAGTAATTGCCACCCCTCCCCCTACAATACTCCTAGATTGGAGTATTGTGAGGGCGAGAATTATTATTATTATACCTTCCTGATATGTTTCTTTGGTTTTTGTTTTATATTTAAAATGGTTTTTGTTTTAAATATATACAAAAAAACGAAAATGCTATAGTCCTTTTAATTGTTTTATTTCTGAAAAGGAACACATAATGTGGCGGAATATATCACATTATGCGCTCTTTTTTTGAAATAAAGCAATAATTAAGAGTAATTTAATATCCCAGTGGGAGATCCCAGTTCAAATTTCCCGCTTCTCCCCCTTTGCCCCTCCCGCCCCCCGCAGAATTCCTTACAGAAATTCCAACCAAGGTTCATCCAACCCGGTAAGGTGGCGCTGACCGTTCTGCCTCCTGTCAGCGGTGTTGCCAGGCAAAAGCATTGACGCCGCATTTCTTAACCTATATATTTTGTGGTGTACGTTTGCGTTTGAATTCATTTCGTCGCAAACAGGGGTCGGGTGTGCTTCGCTCCAGAATGAACGACGACATCCGGGCATTCATTTCGAAGTTAGAGGGCAAAATTGTACGCAGTCAAGGCCGTGAAATTATAGCCAATGTAACGCGCTTCATGCGGCGGGAGTCAGGAATGGTTTAAATTTCCATGAACAAAAGAATCTCACAAGCAAAATTTTTTTTATCTTGACTGTAGATACTCGAGTTGAGCGAGGTGTGGATTCTATTGTTTCCTTTATCATCCGAATGCGTTCTCTCTTGATTCCTGCTGCGCGGCGAAACTGTTCCCAAGCTTTATGCTACACTTGACAAGCTGTATATGCAAATTTTTCAGCATATGCTTTCGACAAATATTTGCTGAATCGCGATCGGAGTAGCCATGAAAAAGCCAAAAAAAGCAAATGGGCATTCTTTGATTTTTTAGCAGGGGTTAGTTAGGCACTCGGTTGGATATGTTATGTGTACTTATTTTGATTTATTGTCAAATAACAATATTTTAAAATGGGTTATTACTCCAGAGAAGAAATTAATCTGGTAACAAAATTCAGAGGAAGCACTTTCTTAATGTTGTTTTTCAACGGCTACTCTCCTATTTTCGATATGAAAATTTCTAAAATTTAGTCGCTCATAGCGGTTAGAGCAGACATGACATATTGATATACCTAGTTCTAATCTGGGAAAAAGCGTATACCTTTTTTTCAAAAAAGGAAAAATAAAATAATAGGGTATTATCACAGACCTATATAGCTTCGTCAGCAGCTAGTCTTTCAGTGATTTTTGTTCTGAAACAGTAAGTTCACTTTACATTCGAAAACAACCGGCATTTCCTAGAAGCAATTTATTTCCGACAATAGAATTTCTAGTACCTAGGCACGGCTCAAGTAACGCATTTTTATAAATTATCTATATTTCAGCGTATTCTAACAATAATTAAAAATGATAAGGATAGGTGCATTAATATTTTTAATAAGGTAAGTATAAAAGACCACTTTTGAAAAAACAAGTCGGAGTTAATTTAAGTTTTCTGAACGAAACAGTTAAGAATATCTACCAGAAGACAGCAAGGTAAGTGGTAGGTATATACTACACTAATTTATACAGGTTGAGTTTGACATAACCAAAGATGTGTATACAGGGTGTTCCTCAACCTATACGCATAAACTTGGGAAATTGTAGCAGAGGACAAATAATGGCCAATTATCGAAAAAAAATGTAATAAAATATTTTTTGTTTTGGAGATTATATCAATTTATTTCAAATTAAAAACACACAACTAGAATTTAGTGTAATAAAATGAAAATGAAGTTAGCTCATCATAATAACTGTTTAAAGTTATTTCCTTGATTGTCGTTACACAGTTGAGCCCTGCGAATCCATGAAGGCCCCACAACGATCGGCCCGTTTAGTTTAATTTTTTGTTTTGCCAGTTTCTCTGCCTCGCTGAATCACACGCAAAAACCTCAATTCCTGGATGTAATCTTTGAGGAAATCTTTGGCCATAAAGATGAGATGCAGCCACTGAATTTTGATGTGCTTCTCCATTATGCTAGTACCAGTGACTATAGAATAGTCACTGCTAGTACCATGTCCATAAGTTTTTCGTTTATGAAACTACGTGCCATACTTTTGTTCTAATCGCGTGAAAATAAACACGAATAGCCTCTTACAGTTAAGACGTCATTGAAGACAGATAACAACAAAGTACTGCTAAATACTGTACGTGCTATCATGACTTGTTATCTTCTTAATTTTTTTTATTATCTGTAAAAGTTTTTTCACTGTATCTCCAAAACAAAAAATATTTTATTACATGTTTTTTCGATAATTGGCCATTATTTGTCCTCTGCTACAATTTCCCAAGTTTATGCGTATAGGTTGAGGAACACCCTGTATAATTTAGATATGTACTCAGAAACGCCAATTCTTCGAATAAATTATTGGCAACATACAAAAAAGTTCTGTCAAAAATACGAATAGGTGTTTCGGGTTTCTACCATTAGTATATGTATACAGGGTGGCCCACCACGAATTGCGTCGATCTATATAAGTATGGAAAACTAAAAGTAGGAAAATTCTGAAAATTTGGCACCTCACCAATGCCGATGGGTGCTGCTCAACTAAAATATTTTGGTGAATCTGTCACTTCCGGTTATACCGAACTTTCTTATCTCAAATGGAACACCCTGTATATTATTGTATTTTTTGATTCTAGGCATCATTTTGGAACAAAAACATGCAACATGTCCTATGTCTAAATCCAACCGTTTTTGAGATTATTGCATTTTTACGAAAAAAATTACAGGTGCAGACCTAAAGTCAATTAGCCATTTATACAAGGAAACCGCAAAATTTCAAAACGAATTTTTGGCATCGTGTAACAGAAGCCCTGACCCAGTGATCTCTGCTGAGAAATAAACCCGTTCTTATACAGGGTGTTCACAAAATATGAATAAAAATTACATTCAAAATGTGCTTAAATCTCGAAATTTTCAAATGGAAACCCCCATTTTTTTTATTGCGATCTTATTCACCACTAAAAATGATGACAACTTTGTGTAAGGTTTCCTATACCTAAATGCAGTTTCCTCTTATAAATTGCTAATTGACTTTAGGTCTGCACCTGTAATTTTTTTCGTAAAAATGTAAATATCTCAAAAAAGGTTGAATTTAGACATAGCACATTTTGCATGTTTTTGTTCCAAAATGATGCCTAGAATCCAAAAATGCAATAATATACAGGGTGTTCCATTTGAGATAAGAAAGCTGATATCGACTTCCGGTATAACCGGAAGTGCCAGATTCACCAAAATATTTTAGTTGAGCAGCGCCCATCGGCATTCGTGAGATGCCAAATTTTCAGAATTTTCCTACTTTTAGTTTTCCATATATAGATCGATGCAGTTCATGGTGGGCCACCCTGTATAGGGTGCAAACATTAATTCTATCGTAAAGTGACTTCCAATCGGCTAGTAACGTGCCCCGAAATTAAAGCTTCTAGATTGAACCGTTATTGAGAAACGTATTACGATATTACATGAAAGATCCCCTTAAAACCACCTCTAGTACCTACACTGCCTCCAAATAATTGCCCATCATATATATTTTATATTCATGTTTACACTTACCGACATTTACACAGGGTGAGTTTTTTTCGATGCCCACTATGGGGATCTCTTATATTTTTAAAAAAGTTGACGGCTCACTAGATATTTTGAAAAGAGTGATTTTTTGCTATTTCATCAGATCTCTGTAGCTCCGCTATTTCTGATTCTGATTATACAGAAAACTCTAGAGACAAAACTTGTAGATAATTTTGTTTTTTTAAATGTAAATCATTGTTGGCTGTGACCTTATAAAATCGGCCATTTTTTGAGCTTTCAAAAGATATAATACTCGGCATAGTTATTATAAAAAATAAAAGAGCTATGGCTAATTTCCGGATTTTTTTAAATTTTCACATAGTCAGCCATGGAATATTTTCATAATTACGTTCTATTTTATAATTAGACATACTTCAAACTTTCTAATATTTTGTTTTAACTGGTAACAAAATGTAACAAAATAAAACAAAATGTGGATTCGGGGTCGTAAAAAAAGGCAGCATAAAATTAAATCATCTCTTTCCTCCAGGAATAATAAATAAATAATTTTTATTCACAAAGTACTTTTTGCTTTTGTGTAAAATGGTTTAATCCCTAGGGTATAAAATGGCCTGGTCGTGCAAAAAGAGTAATGATGTTTACTTTAAAAATGTGATAGGTAAAAGTAATATTTTTGTCAAATAAATGGGTCATGTGAAGCATTTTTTGAAACCGAATAATATCCTATGTAATACGATTATTGTGTCAAATCGCTGCATGATAAAAGCTAATTTATATAAGTACTTTCCAGAGAGAACGATAATAATTCTGATATCCAGTCAATTTTAGAAACTTCTTCGTTAGAAGATTGTTCGAAAGTCATTGGAGTTGAAAATCGGCAAAATAAAAATAGTACATTTTATTGTTCCAGTCAATCGAATTTATGACATTTTAATACATTTTCTAGGAAGTTCGATAGTTCAGATTTGTCAGAAGGTTCTGAAATTGAACGGCAGTCAGGGTAAGAATACCTAATGTTTGATGATGATGTCATAATAACAGTCACAGAGAAACCAATAGGAGTAATTTGTGGGCTTGTGTGCTTTTATTCCCGTAATAGGGTTCCCAAAATTTGAGACAGGGCTACTAGGGTACTAACACATATTTTGCACACTTATTATTCGGATTTAGGTATAAGTAGTAGTGCAGGTGCATAGGGTTTGAGAAAAAAACGTTCTGGGAAAAATAGGGCTTTGAATGGAACATTTATTTACAAGGGATTAGAAATTAATAGCTCCTATTATCTCACAACTATTACTTTATTTAAAAACGGAGACCGGTTTCGTAACTCTATAAATTTACCTACATCCTCAGGGCAGGTAGTAGGTATATGCCAATCTAATGCCGTTTATGAAAAAAAAAAAAAAACAATCGAACATCAAACAAAAAGTTATAACCAGAGAAACATTTTTTTTAAATGAAGATGGTGCGATGCAAAACATAATTTTTATTAACCGAAAATACTCAATAGAATAAGACATATAGGTATACGGTGTCCTCCAAAAAGTTTGCATCAAATGGGGACATTTTTTATTGGTGATTTATGTTCAAATTTTACTTTGAGATTATATTTTGCTTAAAAACGTTGTCACATAATTTTTGCTATCTGTCAAAAATGACATTTAAAAATAAAATGGCTAAAAATTGGTTTATTTGGTATAATTTCAAAAAGTTTTACTAGTTTTTTCAATTTTAATGTTACATAAATATGTAGGTGTAAAACACTTTAAGCGTTGACTGAAGGTTTATCACCCAACGCTTTAAGGCTCCCTTAAATTATTTAGTTTTAATGTATATTTATATCCTAAATGCTTGAGAGTACTTAAACTTGTCATCAAATAACAGAATTTTAAAATGTTAATATCATTTTATATTAATATATTTTCCTTCTCCCTCCCCCGTAAGTACAGTTTACATACTCGTCAACAGGCCCGAAAGCGGAAGTCAAATGTTCGAGGTGCCCTGTTATTTTGGTTGCTATGGTTGCGAAAGTGGTTGCTAGGTACAAAAAGTATTGCTTAGCAACCCTTACGCAGCAAGGACCTTAAAACCATTAATAAAATATATGTAGCAGCGCGAAACTGGCGTCAGTTTTAACAGATTTCACAACGATCGTTTCACAAACTGGTTTTGATCATAACCAAAGAAAAATTAATAGGATCAATTTTTTCCTTGGCGTGAAATAAGAGCCGCCTAACAGACCAAATTTGACAGGTACCTACCTAGCTAATGACAGAGTGAGGCCACGCGGATATAGTAATTCGTAGGTTTAGGGTTCAAATCCCACACAAAACACAACTTTTTATTTCTTTTTTCTTACCGCTGCATTCTGCCTCTTTTATTTATCACTAATGATCATTTTTAGTAATTGAACAACGGTTATTATGAAAAATATTACTCACAATCTACTCCATTGCGTATTTAGTCTAACTCAAAATACCTATAATCTGAAACTATCGGTAGCAGAAAAAATTTAATACATTGCACGATGCGTAAGCTCTTTTTTGGCCTCGGTGGTTTTTAAGGACCGAGGCAACGATGTTACATTTTGTTACCAGCTAAAAATAAAATATTTGAAAGTTTGAAGTACCTATGTCTTATAGAAATAGAACGTAATTATGAAAATACTCCATGGCTGACTATGTGAAAATTAAAAAAAAATCAGAAAAATAGCCATTGCTATTTTATTTTTTATAATAACTATGCAGAGTATAATATTTTTGGAAAGCTCAAGAAATGGCCGATTTGATAAGACCACAATCATATTAGGCGCACTTAGAATGGTTGCAAGTCAAACAGCATACAGGGTAGGTCAACAAATATAAAAACCGTACAACAGTAAAGTACTCTTATTTTAGAAAATTCAGCAAAATGTTATGAAGAAAAGTTGTCTAGAATTAAAAGTTATGCCTAAATACCAAAACATGGCCTCCTAAAAAAAGAAATATATTTTTTTGAAAAACATTAATAATTTCCTAAAAAAAATTGTTTTTATATTCACCTTAAACAATTTCATAAAGCAATCAAAATTATATCAATTTCGCATAACTTTGTTCAAATTCAAGCATATTTGTAAAATTAACTTAGATTTTAAATTTTTTCGGGAATCACAAACTTCATGTTTGTTGCTACGATATTAAACAAAACTTTAAAATTTCGCAAAAATTCTTCTGAACAACGTAAAACATTAGTAACGATTAATGATAATGTGTATATTAAAAAACTCTCATTTAAGGTGCAAAATTTTTATTTTAAATATTTATTATAGAACTGTGGAAATTAATTAACGAAATTTTTTAGGGCTATGTTTTGGTATTTAGGAATAGCTTTTAATTATAAACAACTTCCCTTAATAACCTTTGCTGAATTTTTTGAAATAAGGGTACTTTACTCTGGTGCAATTTTTATATTTTTTGACCTACCCTGTATGCTGTTTAACTTGCAACCATTCTAAGTGCACCTAATATGATTATTGAACATGCATCAACTTTCAGCAATGTCTGTATTTTGGTTGTGCAATCAATAAAAAAAAGTCCCATATGTTGCACACTTAAATGACCACACTGTATACAGTGTGGATACAAATTGTGGAATATTGCTTATATTTCCTAAAATATTCCTCATATCAAAAACATGTTGTAATAATAGTGTTAGGGGAAATTTTTTCCTTTTTAGTAGATAGTAATAATACCTATAGATTTAGTGTCACGCATCTGAGTAGCCCAAAGGCGGTTCTCGTACTGATCCTTATGACATACCACGACTTTATAAATAATGTTTTTATCGCAGATGGACGAGTGTGGATGCGCAGCCCCTGCCCTTGGGCCGCCATTGACAGGCACCTGCGGTGGTGGATCATTCCTCTTCTTCATGGCTGTTGTGGATGCCCTCCTTAGGAACAAATGCGAGGTAAGAAAACAATGAATTCTCCGCTTGTTTTTTTCAAGAGGATGAAATTTTCGCTTTTTTTTATTTGGCAGAAAACATTTTACCTCTATGGATTTCTCTGATTGCGTTTATATACAGTGTGTTTCACTTCAAGTCGAGACAGTTCATTATTTTTTTTGTGTTGACCGATTTTCAAAAACTTTTTTTTAAAAATATAGTGCTCTAAAAGATCTACATTTTGACACTATTTTTTTTCAGATTCGTCTTTTCTATGACCTACTACGATCAAAATTATACCCACAAAAACTGCAAAAGTACATTAGGCAATTTTTAGGAAAAAAAGAATAGCACAGTCGTATTGACCATACCCGAAAACCCCACATACCAAGTTTCACGGTCATAGCTTATACAGGGCGTTCACAAAATAGCTTCAAACATAGCAAAATTACGGTTTTTCGGAGTACTCTGTACAAACAGATTGCAGTTGCTTTCCAGTTTGATTAGGGCTCACATAAGCCATCAATTCCCACGATTTCAAGGCCCTGCCTTATACAGGGTTTTTTTTACATTTTTTCCTACAATTTTAACTTATGCCTATCAAAAAACATAAACAATATTAAATTTTAGAAAGTATTTTCAATGAAGAGCACCCTAGATATGCGGATACCAATCAGTTTTTAAATTTTTTCAAATAAAGAAGGGTGCTTTTTATTGAAAATACTTTCTAAAATTTAATATTGTTTATGTTTTTTAATAGGCATAAGTTAAAAATGTATAAAAAATGTAAAAAAAACACCAAGGGAAAAAACGATTCTTTTCTATTTTTGTATTTTTATTGCGAACGCCCTGTATAAAGGCAGGGCCATGAAATCGTGGGAATTGATGGCTTATATGAGCCCTAATCAAACTGCAAATAAATAATTTTAAAATATTTCTCGGTGTTTGTACAGGGTACTTCGAAAAACCGTATTTTTACCATGTGAATGCCCTGTATAAGCTACGACCGTGAAACATGGTATGTGTGGTTTGCGGGTATGGCTAATACGACTGTGCTATTCACTTTCTTCCTAAAAAATGCCTAATGTACTTTTGCAGTTTTTGGGGGTATAATTTTGATCGTAGTAGGTCACGGAAAAGACGAATCTGAAAAAATTAGTGTCAAAATGTAGAGCGCTATATTTAAAAAAAAAAAGTTTTTGAAAATTAGTCAACCCGTAAAAAAATAATGAATTGTCTCGACTTGAAGTGAAACACACTGTACATGCTTTAGGTTTCAGAAATATGCGAACGTAATGATCCTATTCTTCAACCTAACGATGAATATGATTTTATAGTGATAGGAGGAGGAGCTGGTGGAGCAGCGGGAGCAGGACGATTGGCGCAGGTTAGAAAATCGACATAGGTAAATTACATATTTATAAGCTAAATACCTATTATTTTTATTTGTAGATTGAAGGGCAGAAAGTGCTGCTGATAGAAGCAGGAATGGATGAGCCGGCAGGAACACAAATACCGTCGATGACTACCAACTATTTGGGTTCGGAAATAGATTTTAATTTTAAGACTGAACCAGAACCAGTAGCATGCCAAGGTACTTAGGATTCTTGTCCTTACTTTATTTATTGCTACTTGTGGCAATTTGTGTGACTCTGGTGTGAATCCTGTGCTACTGAAGGTGCTATCATCTATTATAATCTTACTTTGGTCCAGTGGCGGCTCATCCGTAGGGACCATAGGGGCTCTGGGGCTAGAGCCCCCCAGTAGAAAATGGAAAAAAATAACTACCGCAACCGATAACGTACAGTTCGGGCAATTTAAGTAGACACTCCGCAGGAATGCTTAGAATCACGATACACCCAGTGTATCGTGCTTGGAATGGGAATACGGAGCACCACTCGATGCCTCATTTAAATTCATACATGTGAGAAAAGACGTTTCCGATATATTTGGTAAAGCTGCCCGGCTCGTGGTTTGTTGTCTCTCTGTGTTATCCTAAACAGCGCAGGGCGAAGTAGGATGGTAAAATCGTCGCTTGGGGGGCTACGAATCTTAAAAGAGCCTAGATTTCACGAGGAAGGGGGCGCGAGGAGGCGCGAAGGTGTGTTCTTTTATCTCTTCAAAACGTAGCACCCACGGGCCGCCACTGTCAGCAAGTTGTGTGGAGACCATAATATACCTATAGCAACCTATACCGCGCAAAAGAGATGTCCGACCGGGGGAAAAATTTGGCGGCCATTTTTAACCCTAAATGAGGCGGGAAATTTGAAATATTTTATACGGATGGGTTCCATAAAAAATAATGTAATGCCTTTGTTATCGTTTTGTGTGAAATGGAAATTATTTTAGTTTAAAGTACAACATAGGTCCAAGATTTTTGTTGGTATTAGGTAATTTTAAATTAATGCATTCCGGAAACGAAGCAGTTAACTAGGTTGAGAAATTATATAACTTAATAAAAACAACATTTTAATCATCAGAAGAACTATCAGAATATCAGAACTATCAGAACTATCAGAATCATCAGAACTAATATAATTATTATTGTACATTATACCTTATAGAATAGCTACATTATAAATAATAACTTATAAAAATATGAACATATTTCTAATTAGGTACCTAATATTTTCATACAATATTGGGATAATTATTTCTTTGCATACTTTTAATAATAATAACCTATTTTCCAGGATCATATCTATACCTATTTCTGAATTTTTAGGCAGCTTGGCAGCTAGTTTTATATAGGTACCTATGGGGGAATGTAATTTCACAATCTGGATGTAAAAGTCTCTTCGCATTTTTACAATGCTTTACCAAATTATTTTTTGATCTCGCAAATGTGAAAACGAAAAGCTATTAACCGTACAAAATATAAAGAAAAAATCGCGATTAAAAACTAAAAACGCATCTCCCAAAAAAGCATGTACATACGGTGACTTATGATTTTACCGGCGCCTTCAAAAAGTATAAGGCAAATTCATTCATACGGTATAAAAAATTTAAACAAGGAATAAAATAGCCGCCAATCAAACTGCCAATATAGGGTTAAAAATGGCGGCGAATTTCATCTCTTTTCGTTCCCTGCGCCTTGCCGTGCGCAATAGCGGTATTATGTTTCTAACATAATAAACAGAAAATAAAAAAAAACTTACAAATTAATATTGATAATATGAAGCGCGTCCGAGGGTGAGTGAGCTGGAAATTCTCGATATTTCAGGGGGATTTTGCAGAGGTATTTTCGTCTGACGATTTACATATGTATTTAAAATTGTCTCTAGGATAATATGTAAAAACGTCAGACGGAGGTAACGAAAATAAACTTTTGAAAAAAAAAACGATAGCTTTGAAAGCGTCTGACACCTTTTTGGCGGCGATCTAGACGTCTGACGATTTACATACGTTATCGGAGATCTTCAAACAGGTAATGTCCAAATTTTCAGCCGGAGGTATGATCATTTTTTGAGCATTTTTTTTTTATTTTTGAGTCGTCTGACGTGTCCTTTGCAAAGGTTTTGAGCAAAATCCTTGCAAATGGCACTTTCTGGTGGTCCCCCCAAACCACTTCTTAAAATTCCAGCCGGAGGTAATATCGTAGTACCTCCTTCAGTGTATAGCCGTGCAATAATTTCAAAGATCTTAGGATATAGTTATGTAAATAATGATAATCAATATAGCTCTTTGCAGGCCTTCTGACTATGTTAAAATGTGCAATAATTTTTACATTGTGTTTGGCGACAGTCTTCAGCAGAGGCGGCTCGTGGGTTAATGAACAGTAGTGGGGCCACGTTTTGAAAATAACACACTCTATGGTTAATAGAGGGGTACCGAAGTGGGTAAGAAATTACGCATTTTTGCATAATTAATATAAAAAGTGCTTAAAACAACAATTCCCGCCTTTTAAGAAGTTAATATCCCAAAACAGTGCATTTAATTTGTCGCATCCACATACACAGGGTGTTTCATTAAGGGTGAAGATGGAATTAATAGTCCTGGAACTTTGTGAAAAAAATCTTCTTAAGTAATATGGTCACGAAAAATCGCTGGAAATTATTTTTAAGTTCGTAGGTCGGCCGCTAGAGGGCGTATTCGCAACAGTAAATTTGAAAAATGAGTTTCTCAAAAAATGACTAATAAAGGTATATCAAAATAATTTTATTGCACTCTTCAGCAAATTCTGAACAATTTTCGTTAAGGATTTTTTGCTCTAGCTCTTCAAATAGAGGTAAAACGGGCGGATAAACCTTGACTTGAAAAAATGCTGCTAACTCCGGTTTGGCTTAACCGAATTTGTCGAATTTGGGCTTGTTGAAGAGAGCTTTCCTTCTTCTATTATTCTGTTATAATCGAGAAGTAGATTAAATTTACAACAAAAAATAAAGGTTTAAATAGATTTCATTAGTTTCGGAGTTATCACCAAAATAATAATTATTAACATGCTATTTGAAAGAAGAAGGTAGGTATTTGTTGTCAAAGATTTCCGTGGTCAAGCATGGCATGAATAAATAAAAATCTGCTTGAGCTTTTCGTAAATTGCTATTTTCTGACTTTTTATTCCGTTAAACGTATTTCTAATTTACTTACTTATCTTACCTGTCGTATCTATATGGAATTATCTCGGAAATCATCTAGTAAGCCAGGAAACAGAATCGATATTTTATTTATTTTATTGATTTACCTACCTTTATTGGTATTTTTTTTTGAGAAAACTCATTTTTCAATATTACTCTTTCGAATACACCCCCTAGCGGCCGACCTACGAATTTAAAAATAATTTCCAACAATTTCGTATTTTTTTAAGTTGTATAGCATAAAATCTAATAACATTTTACCTGGCAAAAATTTAGTACAAACATCTCTGTCTTCATTTTAATCAGAAGATATTACAAGCAGTGTTTTGTTTTATAGGTTATGAAAATCTTGGGAAAAATAATAATTCCAGTCCATATGATTTTAAGATCTTATGATTAAAATGAAGACAGAGATGTTTGTACTAAATTTTTGCCAGGTAAAATGTTATTAGATTTTATGCTATACAACTTAAAAAATACGAAATCTAACGTCACTTTCGCTGGCGGCAACTCCCTCTGAAAAAGATTTCTTCCCCAAAGCTCCAGGACTATTAATTCCTGAGATATGGTACCTTTTTACCCTTAATGAAACACCCTGTATACTTGTCCTTGTCGTACATATTTCTATAAAAGTGTCGCGTAAAATCGCGGCTTGCAATTTTATCCGGTTGGAATAATTATTGCAAATCTGGAGTTGGTCTACCAAGGGTTTTTACTTCAACCGTTGACTGCGACGTATTAATAAAGACTGCTCACGGTTGTCAAGTCTGACACTTTTTTGGCTCATCATGCACTTTCCGCACACAAAATACAATACAAAATACATTGTTAGCTATCAGCGTCGTCTGTTTTCCAGGACATGAAGCCATAGCCGTGAGAAGTCTTTGTAAATATGTCAGTCAACTCTTCAACTTTTTATGTCAATGAAAGTCTTGGAAAGTTACTTTTCAAAATGTCCTGCACAATCCATGTCCTCTATTTTTTCTTTTATGAAGCCGATTAGAACTTTTTTATGCTGTTTCAACTAATTTTAGCAATCCTGTAAAAATATGGTCAAATGCCTACCTCAACCTCCCAGCATCTACGTCACTGGCGAGAGCACAAGGTTCAAAGTTTTAATGCAAACTCACCCTTAGCATATAAAACTCCACGCCAAATTTCAGTGATTCATGGACTTTGACCTCAGTTATAAAGAAAGGCATCTTTGAAAAATTTCAATGCCCTGTATCATGAAATAGTAGTTATTTTTAACCCTAGAACACGCAGTATCGCTATTGACCATCATTTCTGTTACACCCTGTATACCTTATATTTCATTTCTAGGTTACCCCGAAAAGAGATGCACTTGGCCTAGGGGGAAAGTTCTTGGAGGAACTGGGGTCATCCACGGAATGATGTATATGAGAGGCTTACCCTCCGACTACGACACTTGGGCTGAACTCGGAAACGAAGGCTGGAGCTTCGAAGAGGTCGACCCCATCTTCATGAGGTAGGTATTTTCCTTTTCTTTTTCACTGGTATTTGCTTTAACAATAGTGATTCTTGTTCATTTTTGATTAGGATTGAAAACAACTTGGACGTTGGATCAATCGTAAGTCGAGAATATCATGGAACCGACGGTCCAGTAACCACATCAAGATTTGGCCATCAACCAAAAGCAGCTTTTGATATTCTCAAGGGGGCCGAAGACATTGGTTACCCAGTAAGGAACGATCTAAATGGCGTTCACAGAGATGGGTTCGTCATTGCCCAAGGTAACGTCAGGTATGTCTTCAAACACTTGTGTTTAACAAATAATAATCATCTTTAATGAAACAATAATAATTATTATTGTTGCCATCAGAGGTCAGGCGCGCTTAAGTAGTGCCAGAGCCTACGTACGACCTCAAAGAAACAACAAAAACTTTCACCTAATGCTCAACTCCACGGCGACCAAGATCATCCTCGAAGAAGATGAAGACGGGAACAAGAGAGCATCCGCTGTACAACTGGTGTATGGTGACACTACGTACACTGTAAAAGCAACCAAAGAAATTGTCTTAGCTGCCGGTGCTGTCAGTTCTCCCAAGTTGTTGCTTCTCTCTGGAATCGGCCCAGTCGAGGAGTTGGAAAAAGTTGGGATTGAACAAGTGCACGATTTACCAGGTACAGTTTTTGCAATGCGTAATTTTTATAAAAATTTCACAATGTTCTTTTACTCGTGTAGGTGTTGGCAAGAACCTCATGAACCACGTTTCCTTCCACATGAATTTCTTCAGCAAAAATGTTCCCGATTCCGACGAACTCAACTGGCAGTCGGTTTCGGAATTCCTCCAGAATAGCACTGGACCTCTGGCGAGTCCCGGCCTCAGCCAGGTCACCGCTAGATTAAGCACCAAGCACAACGATGTACCCGACAGCCCAGACCTTCAAATGTTCTTCGCAGGTTACAAAGCCAACTGTTCAAACGGTGAAAATCCAAACGCCCACGGAAAGTGGATCCAGATCTCGACAGCTGCTCTCAGGCCGAAGAGTAGAGGTTACTTGACGTTGAAGTCGAGCGATCCAAGTGATCCACCACTGATATATGCCAACTATTTGACAGAACAACATGATGTGGACGTGCTTGTTGATGGCGTCAGGATTGCCCAAGCTTTGGTGAATTCGAGTACATTGAGGACAAAGTATGATCTGGAACTTGGTGATAGCTATGGAACTTGTGCAGATGATTTCGAGTAAGTGAACTTTTTCAAAGCCTATTTGCTTTTGATCTTGTGAAAGTGAGGTTTTAAATATTGCTGATGTTTCTAGATCCGATTCCTATGAATTTTGGGCTTGCGCAGTTAAGTATTTGACCGCACCGGAGAACCATCAAGCTTCAACTTGCAAGATGGGCCCAGAGTCTGATCCTACGGCGGTGGTGAACAATAAACTGGAGGTCTATGGTATCGAAGATCTCAGGATTATGGATGCGTCGGTAATGCCCTTCATGGTCTCCGGAAACCCTCACGCAACTGTGAATCTGGTGGCCGAGATTGGCGTCGACAGGGTTTTGGAGAAGTGGGGTTTGGCGGTAAATAAATGAGCGTTATGTGATTATT
The DNA here is from genome assembly GCA_963920635.1 of Pseudeuparius sepicola. NCBI lineage: Eukaryota > Metazoa > Arthropoda > Insecta > Coleoptera > Anthribidae > Pseudeuparius > Pseudeuparius sepicola. The sequence continues at coordinate 16,622,856 of OY987298.1, forward strand.
TAAATTTTTGTATCGTTACACGGGTATTAAATTTTTTTTATGCAAAACAAAAAATGTTTTAATATCTTATAATAATAATAATAATCGTACGCTCACAATAATAATCCAAACTAGGAGTAACCCACAAGCTACCACATGCTTGAGTGTTTATTCTATTATTCCGGTTTCCTTGCCATCTGCGTCTAGTTAACTATGAAGTTAACTTGAATGTGTAAAACACTTTGTGACAAGCCTTTGTGTGCGGGAATTGGTCAGCAGAAAGTTTGCCTTTTCATATTCCAAAGCACTCTGTACTATAAAATCAAAATAGCCAGTGGAATTTAATTTTCTACATTTTTAGGGTTAAAGATACAATTTTGGAATTATTTTCAAGAATCAAAATGAGAGTCATGAAAATCCAAAAATCTGTTGGTATGGAGTTATATGGCGCTATAATGCTAGGTGTTAAAGATTTTTTCTATGACTGTAATGGATGGCCTCATTTTTATTATTATTAGTAAGTATAGATAAGAAATAATTTGTTGAAATATTTGTTTATGTTCAAAATAATTAACTTAAGAACGATAAAAAACCAAAATGTGAAGTCAAACACTTATAATAACAGTCGTAGAAAAAGTATAGTGTATAACTCGCACGAAATGTTCATTTCCCACTCATATGGCTTGCAGCCAGAGCTGTCAGTACCTCAAGTAAAATACTTGAAAATTTACTTCAATTACTTTTTAGTACTTGAATTACTATACTTCAATTACTTTTGTTTTTAGATATTTGTACTTGATACTTGAAATACTCTATATAATGTACTTGTATTGGTACTTGAATTTACAAAAAAGTCATTCAAATACTGGGAATTTTTAATTGAATTACTAGAAAGTATTCGAAGTACCTAGAAAGTAATGAAAATACTCACAAAATGCTTGAAATACCGCGAAAGTAGTGCCACAGCCGACTCTAGGAGAAGCCCTGAGCAGACATGTGGCAACGCCTCAGCGGGACGGTTCAACGGGTCTATGCCTTATAGAGCACTCTGCACTTTGGCTTAGTTTATCTTTTCTAATAGATGTTCAATCCTCCTTTTAATTATAATTAAATACATTTGTGAACTTTGTTTCAATAATTGGGTACCTAAGTAAGTAGGTACATTTGTTTTACAGACAATATAAAAGCAGTAACAAGTAACAGAATATTATACACAGAATATAAGTATTTATAATAAGTACGATTCCTGGTACATTTTGTTGTAAGTCGAATTTTTGTGAGAATTTTTTGCAAAGTGCGCGATCAGGCAAATGATCTATGTTCCCTTATGGTTAAATTTTCATCAAAATACAAACAAGCGAACAGAGAACAGCCTGTTGTGAAGAAGAGTAATCTCTTCTGACTGAAATGGCAGTTATGGTCAATTTCATAATACATTCAACTAAATTATCTTTTGACTTTATTTTTTCTGTGGTGCTATGTTCCCTTTATATTTATCTTTGTATGTTGTCCTGTAAATGGATTTTTCTGTTGGGCAATAAATAAATAAATAAACATTAGGTAAAGAAACTTTTGCAACAATACTAAACAATGGTTGGATTGTTAGAAAGCTCCTTTAATTTTAAAGGGTACCTTAGTTTGCCTATGCAATTGGCCCTTAATCATTTTATTATTTAATTTTCGTCCTTGGGAAAGCCCAAAATGAATACCTACAAGTTGACCTCTTGTCGTCAAGCAAAGAAAACCTAGCCACTTAGTTGTTATTACGATTTGACTTACAGCCAGTTATATAGCTAAGTTCTAGCTTCCCTCGACGGTTCTAGGCATCTTGAGGCTTGAAATTGTAAAAGAACGATTCTTCACTTCGAACTTTTATAAACTTTTGCACAAACAAAACAAATTCATAAAAAAGCTGTCGCCTGCACTTCGGGCTGTCTGTTTCCACCCAGGGACACACTGCCTCGTCTTAGCAATCTGGCGACGATAGCACTACCCGCATTACACAAATTTAATTCTGGTAAATTTCTTGTAAAATCAACTGACAGGCAGTGTCAGGCATGCGACGTGGACCCGCATCCCTTGTTGCCAGTTTTCTCTACTTCAGGGCTTCTCCTTGAGTCGGCTGTGTTAGTGCATTATACTTCATTTTATACCAATTTTTCATTGTCCTACACGTTTAATATCGGCGAATTCTCTAAATTTTTAACGGATTACAAATCTGTTCTTCCCAGGGATTTAAAATTACTAGTGTGTCCAACTTTGACTCCCTGTACAATGGAATTCCCTGTATATATATTTTTTTCAAATTTGGTGTATAGGGGTTTTGGGGTATCCTGATTGACGCTTTGGTGACAGATTTTAAATAAAAAATCTCCCTGCATTTTGAAAAAAAAGTCACGCCATTGTATGCATAAATGAAGATTTTATGGATTTGTACATGTTTAAAAGTAGACACCCTGTCTGTATGTTAAACAACATAATTGTTAAAAATCGTCAAGTTTTGGTGTTCAAAATTAAAAAGATCTGCGATGTTTGGAAAAATGTCTGAAACAGCCATTCCATTTATTCATCTGTTTATTATTATCATCAGTAGGTAGGTACATTATAAAATTTTATAAAAAATATTCCAATTCGACGTAATGTTAATAAAATTGGTTGAGAACACAAGTTACCTGTGATCATATTTTGTAACCATAAACTATAGCAACAAAGCACAAACAAAGCTGGGTCAATAAATTAGTTCTGTTAAATTTTCAAAGTTGTATAAGAACCATCTACAGGGTGTTCCCAAATATCATGTACATACGGAAGGGGGTAATTCTTTGACCCATTTTAAGAAAAAAACTTCATATGAACGGATGTCGTAAACGTCCTAACTTTTGAGATACAGGGCGTTAAAGTTCATTTTTTTAAATTGAATTTTGGCCCGAAATAATCAAGCTGCTGAACTGAAATTTGGCACTGCTATGTTTTTGGGGAAGGAGAATAAGCGGAAAATGTCAATTTCACCGTATCTCACAGAGGGCGCTACTTGCGCTGTTTTTTGATCACGCTTTTAAGCGTAATTTTTTTGAGGTTATCTTTTTGGTCCTGCAGGTCCATCATTTTAGTGTATCTTTTCATTCTGCAAGAAAAAGGTACTCTTGTTTCTTAACGATTAAATCAACCGTTTGCGTTGAAATTACCAAAACGTGCCTCAAAACACCTGTTGACTTCAATATTCGAAACATAAAATTTTCACCTACCACCTTCAAGTATTACAGATCAACTGTTCATTCAAAATGATGAAAAAATCAACGCCCTGTATCCCAAAAGTTTGGATGTTTACGACATACGTTCATATCAAGTTTTTTTCTTAAAATGGACCAAAGAATTACCCCCTTCCGTATGTACATGATATTTAGGAACACCCTGTATAGTAATGAGTTCAAGCGAAGACAATCGCCCTTCAGACATTGAAAATGCAGCTTCAAGTGTTATTATAAATCTTGTGCCAGAGAAATCACGAGAAAAATACCAGCTATGACCGTTACGATAAAAAATGAAGATACCAGAAGCCTTCATCCTTTTTGTGTTATGATTGTATTACGGTAATAAATTTAAAAAAGAACTAGTGCGGCAATTTACGTCATTGTGGCATTAAAAATAGTGTCAAAAAGTATCTATTACATAACAGTAGATAAAATCATTTAAATAAAAAATTAGCCTAAATTTTCTTGTATTTTGACTTACTTCATATTACTTCAAATCATTATTCAAGTACTTCAAATACCCATAAGATATTTCAAATACTCTAGTAAGTAGGTACTTAAAATATTCACAAGGCATTTTCAAATACTTTACTAGAAAAAATCAAGTAGGTACAGAATCAAAGTACTTGATAATTGAAGTGCTTTTTAAATTGAAAGTAAGTAGTAATTGTGCTTGCGGCATATACCTAGTTCCGGTAATTGATATTTGGAATTTGAAGTAGGTACCTACTTTTTTCCAGTACTTGTGACAGCTCTGCTTGCAGCACTCGCGCCAACACAAATCGCTTACCAGTCAGGTGAAGATTTTGGGTATTTGCCTTGGACAAAGGGCTTACGGATATCCAGATGACTCTAGCCCCCAGCATATGCAACCATCAAATCAATTTTAAAATTGCTATCCCGTTTTTCGAATGAATAATTAACATAAACGGGACGCCATTGAATGCCTTCCCTTCGCCACTACATCACCGGGCCGCTGCACCCCCACCCCCCCCTCATTTACCTGGAGGGCGAGCAAATTGATGGCCGCAGGATATTAGCAGGAAATTTCCCGGTAACAAATGGGGGGTCGCCCGGCCTCATGCATTGCAAATGGCGCCGGAGGAGGCTCCAGCTTCGGATGTCGCCGCGACAAGGAGATCCATCGGGCTTGCTCCCTCCGACGGGCGTTGGATATGGGGATCGTCCGGGTGGTAACAATCTTCTCAGGTTGGTTCATGGTTTGTTCTAGATGCGTTCTATATGACTCGAAAATTTACAGTTAATTGGCACAGTTGACTAGAGTTTTATTTCATATAAAATCGCGGGCGCATGGGAAAAAGGTCATAAGTCATTTTTTGGTCAAAATGAGGTTAAGTCAACAGTAGCTTCCCATAAGTCAATTCCTAGCATGGGAAAAACGGTTTACAACGTATACTACATATTATCGAAACTATTCTGTTGTGTGTAAGTTAAATTGTAGCTCATACGGATGGGAAAAATGAATTATGTATGACATATTCACATAAAGAGCATCTGAATATTTATTATGTATGGGTAAAATGTTCTATGTCAGACTTAGATCTAATCGGTCTAAAGTGTTTATATTTTTATTGGTGCTCAAGGTTCTAAGTCTGACTTAGATCATTTTACCTCAACGCATATAAATTTTCTAATTGTGCAAATAGGTTTATATTTGACTTATTCCTTCTTACACATTTTAATTATTGTGCAAATAGGTTTATGTTGGACTTGTGCCTTCTTACACATAACACAATTTTGACATCCTTCTCTACGCACTGACATAAATCCTTTTTCCTCAACAAAATCTGTTTGTCAATATAGGCAACACATTTTACAGTCAAAAAATTAGGTTATTATAATATCTATTTGTGAATATAGGCAACACATTTTACAGTACAAAAGTGAGGTTATTATATGTTGTATGCTCAGAAAAATAAAAAACATAGAACTGGCTTTGTATTGGCAAGTTTGTTTCCATAATAAAAAAAATAATGTTTACAGTTCGGTTGACAGATCTGGTGCTAACGATTACAAGGCAGTGGCGTACCTCTTATTTTTTTAAAATAGTTATAAAAATAGGAACAAATATAGTTGCCTTTGTACCTATCTCAATTTTTTTTATAACGTCATTCACCTTATTATTTTCTACCCGTCGAGCTCTTTCGTTTTATACCCATGTTGAGAATTATTATCCCTCTGGTGGTAAAGGTATCTTTTACCTGCCCCGAACTAGGTACGCCTATGTACTTACGCATGGTATGTAACCTCCTTTGGCGAGTTGCTTGATTTGCAAACAATACAGTTTTTTTGCCCATAGCGTATAACTTAATTGTCTATATAAGCATTTTAAACCGACGAATACTTAAGAAACACTTAAAACAGCGAAAATTGCTTCTAAAAGACACAGCACCAGTTATGTCAAACACAAGGTGAGGCATACGCTTGGCCGATTTGCGCGTTTGTCAGATTGTGCGATTGGTATTGGTAATTGTAGGTATATTATTGTTTCCTTAGTTGTATCACAGATTAAAGTACTACACGTAGTATAGAAATACTGCCTAATAAGTGTCTAGATTCTAGATAATTACAAATACTAGATTCACCTATTAGTCAGGCAGACCTTTTCTCATCAATACATAAATATCATAGGTATAGGTATTATCTACCATTATTTACTTCAAAGCAAACGTATTTGCAACTGATTGGTATGTCCCTAGTCCCTACATAAAACGGAAACCACTGTTGAAAAACTGTTATTTGCAATTTGATCTTGAAGATTATTTTAATTTACCAGAGAAATAACTTTTTCATTATGAATTATTGGCAACGCTGTTAAACTTTAACTAGTAAATAAATAATAGAGTATAAAAAGTGCTACCCCTTACAAACATTTCACTTTACAGATGCCATTTCTATGTTTTTTATTTTTCTGAGGTTGTATGGCTCACTGATTGCACGTGTTTCTGTTTCCATACAAAATAACCAATACAATGTCTTTAAGAGCAAAAAAAATTATACAGATAGCTAATTCTAAGGATTCAGCGAACACCGCAAAAGGTAAAATATTCAGATAAAGCAACTTATCCGCATCCACAGGTAATTATTTATAATAATTAATTATGTTTTAGAAAAAGTTGGACCTCGTATTGTAATTCAGCAGAATGTACTTATTGCTTCTCCAATAAACACAACCAACTTACCAGGAAACGTAGCGCAGTACACTAGCAGCAATGAAGGCAAAATACTGAAACCACAGGTAGGTACTTTAAAAGGGATTAACCATTTTCAAAGATATATAATGTACCTATGTACGTTTTCTTAAAAATATTAATATTAATATTATATCTTTTTTTCAGTATACAATGAAACTTCAGTTCTTTCCGAACAATATGAAAATAATCACGGGCGTAGCCAAGGGGGGGGGGGTTTCGGGGGTTCAAACCCCCCCCCCCCCCCCGAAATTAGGAAAATATTACCTAATATTATACCGAAAAAATACAAGGAGTGAAGAGTTAAATTATTATTACGTTTGAATATATTATGTAGTAATAGTAGCGCCTAGCGCCATCTTTTGACGAGAGGCAGACGCAGTTGCAGCCGAACTATTTTGTATTGTAGGGACACTTTGCGTTGTTTCTCGATTATTCGCCACGCCCCTAGGTCGAAATGAGCGGAACTTTGTGGAAGTTCGTGGAAGTTTCTGGACGGCTACTGGGCTGCTATATAAGCGGCGCGTGACCGCGCTTACGGCAGTATTGTTCCATGCGAACTCGAAGCGAATAAAAGTGAAAAGTGGTGAACGAATAGTGAAGAGAATTAAGTGTACCGTGTAAGTGAGTAATTTTAGTGCACTGTTATTCGATGACCTTGTTAAGGATAGATACGTGAATCATTATTACTGTCGAAAAATGGAGGGGAAAAAAGGAAGGGTGATAAACCTAAAGGTATGGACTACTGGAAAAAGTGGTGTAGTCAAGGTCAAGGGGTTTCTAATAAAGAAACAAATTTGGATTTAGCTATCAAACTTCAGCTACCTTGCATGCTGATAAGAAGACTGCCTACCCCGAAATCTAGTTTGGAATGCCTAGATATGTGCGATAAAAACCTTTATCCTAATATTTACACATTACTACAAATCTTGGCTACCATTCCTGTATCCACTGCTACCCCAGAAAGGTCTTTCTCGAGCCTAAGGAGACTGAAAAACTATTTCCGAAACACTACAAGTGAAAACAGACTTAATGGTTAATGAACATTCACTATGGAACAGAAATTCATGCAGATGAAGTAGTGGATATATTTAAAAGAAAAAGCCGAAGATTTCTTCTTTAATGGTTTTAGATTTAGCGCAGAGGAACGAAATTAATTTATCCGTTTCATTTAAAGTTAAGAACTTTATAAATATGTCGTAGTTTTTCGGATGAATATATAGATATTAAAGTATATTTTTGTTGTTTTATTTACTTCTCAAACTAAACCCCCCCCCCAAAAACTAAATCCTGGCTACGCCCGTGAAAATAATGTTTTATATAATGACTCCGACGATTCTATAAAAGACCCCGATTATTCAGATTCCGGATCTACATCAGAAAGTGTTACGGAAAATAGTGGAAGTCGAGCTAAAAGAAAAATGAAGAAAAAATGCGTTTCAAAGAAAACATGTCGACAAATCTTAAATGAGGAAAATGTAGTACCTACCGGATCTTAAGTCAATCACGTGTGATAACTTGAACGAATCAGTAGATTGTTCAGAAACGGGTATTCCTAGTTATTTAGGTACGTTGTTTCCTTTATTTGGTTTTTCGAGACACACCTTCACCCTGACAACAATAATGTTTATTAGTGCATAAAATTCCTGTTTGTGTCTTTTTGCATGTACATACTTAATGCACCCTAATTTTTGGGTATACCTTTAAGAAAGTTTTTATTTATAATTTATTCTTTTACAGCAGATTTTGACATCCCCAAAAGCTCTAAATCGAATTATGAGCAATCAAAAAATGGCGAGGGTTATAATGAATCTATTTGTACGTCAAACAGTGAAGAAGGCGAAAATAAAAATTTGGAAAATGAAAACAATACTGCGGAACATATTACAAAAGATCGCGAATATATTAATAGCAAGAGATCCAGAAAAGAGAGGGAAAAAAAAAGTCCATCAAAGGAGAAACGAGAGCAATCCGTGCAAAAGAAAAAACCAGTAGGAATTTAGGAAAAGCATATGTTACAGGAAAGGGCAAACAAATATGTGCTCGCACTTTAAAACCTTTAAAACCCTGCAGAAGTAAATGTAAGGAAAGGGTATCTGAGTACTGGGCTATCGGTGATTACAATAGAAGAAGGGCATATATAACAAGCTTAATCGATGTTCACGAGAAACGTACGTCAAGACCAAGAACTGATGATCCCAAAAAACAAAGGGACAGGGTTTATACAGCTAACTATTATTTTCAAATTAGTGGAAACAGGGTAGTGACTTGTAAGTCATGCTTTCTTTTAACTTTCAACGAAACTGTCAGGTTTATCAGATGTGTGTTTCAAAAAAGAGCTAAACACAAGTTTGGTATAATTGCCTGTGATGGCAGAGGAAAAGCTCCGCCAGCAAATAAACGTAATGAAAACGAAGTTGCAATGTACGAAAGTCATTATACTAGGAGAGACTCAATTAAAAAATACCTACCACCTTACGTGACACTTGTAGATTTGTACAACGAGTACCGAATAAAACATCCAGAAAATCCCGTGTCGAGGTTTATATACGAGCGTGAATTCCACAATTTAAATATTTCCATCAAACGCCCCAATAAAGATACGTGTCAAGTTTGTGATAAGCTCTCAATGCAAATTAAAGTCACTGAAGATAATACCACTCTAAAAGAACAACTCAGTTTACATCACAAGGAGACAGATTTGGCATATTTAGAAAAAGCTAAAGATAAAGAGGATACCAAAAATATTACCAATATCAAAACTATAACGTTTGATATGCAACAATGTTTGCCTACCCCAGTAATACAGAGTTCTTTGGCTTTCTACAGGAGGCAATTATGGACCTTTAATTTGACGGTCCACGACTGTGACAGTGGTCAACCCTTCTGCTATATGTGGCACGAGGCCATGGACAGCCTACTTCAAAAAGTGTCACAAGTGCCCTAGAACGCAATATGTTTGGTAAAAAAATACTGTGCTTGCTGATTTTACAGAGTATACAAAACTTTAAACTCGTTTTTCTGGAAAAGTGAGTTTTGGTACTTATGACCTTTTTCCCATGCGCCCGCGAAATGATATGTCACCCGACTTAAATTGCAAAGTCATGAAACTGAGAAACTGGCAACAGCTCGGCCACGTCGTCACGTGGCATGTCACTCCTGTCAGTTGTTTGAAGTTTGTAGACAAAATAGATTGTTGAGTAAAAATACCTGTGGTCGGACTTTCATTGTCTTGATTTATTTCTAAACACGACGTTCCGATCAGTACAAATCCTGATGGTTTTCTAGTTTTTTTTTTCACTTGAAACCGATCATAGATTTGTACTGATCGAAACGTCGTGTTTAGAAATAAATCAAGACAATGGAAGTCCGACCACAGATTTTAACTCGTCACTCCTGTCAGTTGAAAAGTGCGCCTAAAGTGTTTTTGTTGTCTGGACTATGTATGATATGATCTGGAAATTAAATTAAAAAATAACATTTTGGATACAACCAAACTTTTTATATTATCTTAAAGTACAATCGAAAATATTTATGTTTTGAATGACACGTTTAAATCTCCACCTCGACTTCGTCTACACGAGCGAATTGGATGACACCAATTTCCGATGATTTTCTGCAATAATAGTCCGGGAAAGATAGACATAAAAAGATGGAATAACCGAACTTTTTCGCTCTCACATTTTCTTATAGAAAAGTGTAGGTTTCGAGGTCAGAAAACATGTCACACACGGAACCACCAGCAACATACAGCGTTTTGTGATATACAGTGTGTTTCACTTTAAGTTGCGACAATTCATTATTTTTAACTTTTTTTTTTAAATACGGTACTCCAAAAGCTCTACATCCTGGTACATGTTATTTTAAAATTCGCCCTTTCCCTAGCCTACTACGATAACAAATAAGACCCCAAAAATTAAGAAAGTATATTAGGCCATTTTTTTACGAAAGAAACAAATATCTCTATCGATTCAAGCACATCTAGATACCCCGAATCCCAAGTTTCAATGTCGTAACTTATACCAAGTGTTCACAATTTAGTTGCAAAAAATGAAAAAAATCGACTTTTTGAGAGTGCCCTGTGTAAACGATACCGAGTCTCTTCCAAATGTTAGGTTGCCAATGGATTGGGAGTCACCTACTCTATCAATTTGCATAATATCACCCGCTTATCTAATACAGAGTGTTCATAATAAATACGAAAATATCGAAAAACCGGCACGATTATTTTGTTACTAGGTGTGCCACGAAATTTTAAAAACTAAGGCTTTTTTTGTTTCGCTTAAGGCACATCCAAACTTTAGTTGGTCTCATGTTTAGATTTCATAATAACATTTTCAGCACGATTATTTTCATTTCTTTTGCGTTTTGTTGGAGCAACACTCCCAGTTCTGTCAAGATGCGTATTTAATTTTGCAACTGTTTGAAAAGTTACAGGTTCAATACCAGGACGACGCCTGTTAAATTCTGCCGCAGCCTCACGGTATGTCTTATGGCTATCACCCACAAGTCGAATGAGTTCAATTTTTTCACTGATTGTTAAAACTCTGACCATATTGTTGCCGATTTCACCACGTATTGCGTTTATAGGTCAAATAATATGAACTGGCAAACTTTACAAGCTTTGTTTATGTCCATGAGTCCAAGGCAGTTTTGATAGAAATATGTGGTCGATGCTACTTCGGAAAATTGGAACAAAGATGTTAGGACTAGATAATTCATTATGGTAAGAGAATTATTTTACCAATAACTTTTTTCCTGCAAATTAGAAGCAAGAATAAAAAGATAGACTTAGTTTTTAAAATTTCGTGGCACACGTAGTAACAAAATAATCGTGCCGATTTTTCCGATATTTCCGTATTTACTATGAACACTTTGTATTATATAAGCGGATGATATTGTGCAAATTGATAGAGTAGGTGACTCCCAATCCATTGGCAACCTAACATTTGGAAGAGACTCTCAAAAAGTCGATTTTTTCATTTTTTGCACCTAACACTCGGTATAAGTTACGACACTGAAACTTGAGATTCGGGGTATCCAGATGTGCTTAAATCGATAGAGATGTTTGTTTTTTTCGTAAAAAAATGCCTAATATACTTTCTTCATTTTTGGGGTCTTATTTGTTATCGTAGTAGGCTAGGGAGAGGGCGAATTTTAAAATAACATGTGCCAGGTCCATTTAATTTTTAATTGGGTTTTTCGCCACCAAACTGATTGAAAGACAACTTTTTCAAGTTGCCTCGAAAATTCATAAATTCTTAACACTGAATGAACGAAACTTTAAACGTGTAACTCAAAAAATAACTTCAACAAATTTGTTTTCTGAGCTTTCGGAGAATAAATCTTCCTCCTTTCTCAAAGATCATGTCACGTCAAAGTGAAGTGACAGATTAATAAATTTCGGATTAAAATGTCATGACAACAGAAACAATAGCCTAGCCACCTGCCTGATATTGTACCCTGTATTCTATCTAATTATCTATACTAACTTCTCTTTGAATAAGTGGCAATAATATTTTACTGAATTCCACTGAACATTCAGCAACACAGTTGCCCGTATTTCCTAGAATAAATGCAGATTCTCTAATTTTTCGTCTATTTCCTACTTCTTCTTTTAGAATTGGTTTGGGACTATCCCACAATATCCTATGATTGTTATTAAGAGGGGGTTGCCGACAGCAAAAGTGACGTTAGATTTCGTATTTTTTTAAGTTGTATAGCTTAAAATCTAATAACAGTTTACCTACCAAAAATTTAGTACAAACATCTCTGTCTTCATTTTAATCATAAGATCTTAAAAGCATATGCACTGGAATTATTATTTTCCCCAAGGTTTTCATAACCTATAAAACAAAACTCTGCTGGTAAGATCTTATGATTAAAATAAAGACAGAGATGTTTGTACTAAATTTTTGCCAGGTAAAATGTTATTAGGTTTTATGCTATACAACTTAAAAAAATACGAAATCTAACGTCACTTTCGCTGTCGGCAACCCCCTCTTAAAGGAATGTTCACATATTTTTGACTTCGAAATTTGATTTTGCCTGATATAATTTTTATGTTCTTTTAAACGAACGTTAAATGGCCTACAAGTCTCCCCAACATAGAACTTTCCACATTCACAAGGAATTTTATAAATGCAATTTTTTGAACTTTGTAACTCATTAAATGGTCTTGTTTTAACTAGCATCGATCTTAATGTATTTTTGGTTTTAAATACTGTTCTGACATTAAAACGATTGCCTATACGTTTTAGCTTATCTGATAGTCCAGGAATATAAGGAATTATTAAATTTTCGTTCATTCAGTGTTAAGAATTTATGAATTTTCGAGGCAACTTGAAAAAGTTGTCTTTCAATCAGTTTGGAGGCGAAAAACCCAATTAAAAATTAAATGGATGTGTTTGCGCCACAAATAAATTTTAGAAAATAACATGTACCAGGATTTAGAGCTTTTGGAGTACCATATGTAAAGAAATAAGTTTTCGAAAATAGGCCGCCTCGTGAAAAAATAATGAATTGTCGCCACTTAATGTGAAACACATAGTAGATACACGATTATTTTGGTTCCAAAACATAAATTTTCACACAATCTGTAGTTCATTTAAAAATATACATGCGGTTTTTCCGCATTTACGGGAAAACGATTGGGAAAATGGAAATTTTTCATAGGAGAAATCAGGAAATTTAATTTTGAACAAACTTTTTTTCGAAAAAATGCACCTTCTATAAGATTTCAAATAGCCCCTCAAGAAGTAATCTAAAGGAGTTAAATCACATCTTCTTGGAGGCTACTGAACAGTTGCATTTCTTGAAACTATCCTTTCGTAAAACTTTTCTACAATACGTCGATAGTTTCAGGAGGAGAGTGACATGTGGCACCGTCCTGCTGAAACCACATATCCTCCAAATCCAAATCTGACCACAACAAATTTCTTAACATTTGTCGGTATCGTTTACCATTCACTGTAACCGCATCTCCTACCTCGTTTTGAAAAAAATAATGGTGCGATGATGCCATAGCATGCCATAAACCACACCTTTAGAGGATACAAAAACTTCTCGTGAATCTGTTGTGAATTGTCTTCACACCAAAAACGGCAATTTTGCTTGTTAACAAATCCACTTAACCAAAAATGAGCTTATTATTTACTAGTTATTTACATATTATGTGAACTCAATCCGAGGACACACTGTATATAAGTGTCGGTAAGTGTAATCAAAATGATGCGATATGAATATAAAACTTGTAACGATGGGCAAATATTTGGAGGAATTGTACTAGAGGTGGGTTTAAGGGGGATCTTTCATGTAATGTCGTAAATATGTTTCTCAATAACAGTTCAATCTTTCGGGGCACGTTTCTAGCCGGTTGGAAGGCACTTACAATTAATTTTTGGATACAGGGATATATACTAATGGTAGAAACCTGAAACACTTATTCGTATTTTTGACAGAACTTTTTTGTATGTTGCCAATAATTTATTTGAAGAATTGGCGTTTCTGAGTACATATCTAGATCATAAACACATCTTTGGTTATGTCAAACTCAACCTGTATAAATAGTGTAGCATATACCTACCACTTACCTTGCCGCCTTCTGGTAGATATTCTTATATTGTTTTGTTCGGAAAATTTAAATTAACTCCTTGTTTTTTCAAAAGTGGTCTTTTATACTTACCTTATTAAAAAAATTAATGCACCTATCTCTATAGACATTTTTAATTATTGCTAGAATACGCTGAAATATAGATAATTTATAAAAATGCGTTACTTGAGCCGTACCTATACTAGAAATTTTACTGTCGGAAATAAATTGCTTCTAGGAAATGTCGGTTGTTTTCAATTATAATTATCGAATACAAAGTGAACTTACTGTTTCAGAACTAAGTATAACAAAAATCACTGAAAGACTAATAGCTGATTTATGTTTTTTGTTTATTTACAAAAATAATTCTTTGTGTTGCCGGGAGAAGACAAATAAATTGGAACACCCCTATCATAACTTTTTTATTTTTTGAATTAAGAACAAATCATAGAAATAAAAGTTGGACAAAACAAACTTATGATTTTTTAATGAAGCGCCCTGTGTATTATTAAATTTTCGCAATCTACGCTTCATCCTGATTCCAACCATATAAAGGATGATTTTTTGAAAACTACCACCGATATTTTCTCGCTTATTTTGCGCCCTACAAAAAAACGTAAAGAAACAAAAATGTGGCAATTTTGGACAGCTAAGTGGTGCTGCAAAACAAATCGGCATCCATGGCCAACTTGACGAGCAATATAAAAAAAAAACTCAAATTGAGCAAAACAATAAATAGCAGTAGCATGTTTATTTTAAGAGATAGAGGAAAACTGTCATATTGAAAATTGATACCACTAAGAAGCTTTATGCAACTGGGTACTCAGGTAGTTTTAGAAAATTACACGGGGTCTTCGGCTCTCTGGAGGCTCTGATTTTTTTTATTATTTCATATTAAGCGATTTTCTGGGTTATTTTGGGTCGCACGTTAAAAAAGAAATGGGCCTCCATACCCATTTTTTTGCGCTGTGCTAAAAAAACTTCAAATTGACAAAAATTTGCATGCCCTCAAGAGAGCCGAAAACCTTGTGTAAAATTAATTTGTTGAAACTGTCTGAATACGTGGATGGATATAGCTTCTCAGTGCCATCACGAGTACCTACCTATACAACACAAATTTTACCAAGCAAGTTTAGTTCAAATTTGATAGCGACGCTATTCAAATCATGGCAATCCTCACATTTCGACAGAGGTTATATGTTTTACAGGGCGTTCAAACCTCATTTTAAAAATGAAATGATGAAAATAATACCTCTGAAACGATAAAGATCATTTTGTATTCATCCACATAAAAAAAGTTAAGGTTGATATTTTCGGTCCGGGGCAAAATATGAAAATATGGATCTTGATACGGAGTGGGTTCAAAATGACTATGAACGTTTTAGGGGCACTATTTTTACCATTTTTTACTTAGATATACTCAATTTATCCACAAACGTTTCGTTTCCGAGATACACGATGTGAAATCATAAAAAAATGAAGTTTGAACACCCTGTATTGTAAAAACGGGTTTAGCAAACATATCACACAGTGCCCGCCAAAAAGTTGGAAACATTGTTGAGTTTTTCTTGAAACTAGCCGATTAGGACCCAAAAAAGGGTCCATAACTAAAAGATATCACGTTTGGATGATAGGCAATCAATTCTATAGTCAAATATGGCACACTGAAAAAAAAATTAAATTTATTAGTTTTTATATTTTTTCAAAAAATCAAAAATTTATCATTGTCAGAATTTTTGTTTGAAATTTACAAATAGGGGTAAAATAAAATTCTAAGCAATTTTTTTAAATAACTTTTTTCGATAAAATCACAAATAAAGGGTATTTTGGCCATTTACTTAATTAAATGTCGTTCTTGACAGGTATGTCAAATAACGTCACGACGTTTAATGATCTCATTTCGAATCTTTTTGGAAGCAGAGATGATCGCCTAAGGGTAGTTTCATTTTAGCCCAAAAATAAAAAAAAAATCCCATATCGTTCCAACATTTTGGCGGGCACTGTATATCGTTGGAATTGGGATGAAGGGTAGATTCCAAAAATTCGGTAATATACAGATTATAAACACAAAAGTTTGGTGTGACCAACTTTTACAGAACACCCTGTATCATTGTATATTGTTTTTTCCGATTTCTCCAAGTGATGGTAGAACAAAATGGCATTTTAGGGTTTATCGCCAGGTAATCACACTTTTTTTATGAAACAGACTCTGGGTTCAGAAGATGGAGTTCAACAAAACAAATGAATATTTACAAGGTTTAATGAGAAACTTTAAAATTTTTGTTTTTGACAAGATTAAGGGAAAATGGGAAATTATATAGCTTTTTACAAAACAATTATTATCTGATAAAATATTTGTTAAACTTATAGTTAGATAAAGTTCATTATATAAAACTTAAACCTCGACTTAAACTGTTCGAACACTTGACTCGTTTAAAAGTTCCTTAGACTCTTTGACTATCACTGACCACTGACAACGAATTCTCTATAACCTTTTCAGCAAAGTTTGGCATTTCGAGCACAAATCTTTATTTACTGACATCATTGCCAATGCATTAAGTCTATCGTTCGACATAGAATTCCCAAGCAGTATTTTCAGCGTGGAAAAGCAACGTTGAGGTCCAGCGGTATTCATTGGCATTGTCATTATTATTCTTCTGAAAATGTGTTTTGCAACTTATTATTTAGAGTGAATAATTCGAAAAGTAGGCCATGGACTTTGTTTGACAGTGACAGTTGTTATTTAAGCTAACTATAACATCACATAACCTTGTTTTGACAGTAATTCGTATTAAACCGCGTTTTAGAATAGAACTTTTCTTAAATAGTGCTGATTAAACCAAATTGTCTCTGGAAAAGCAAGCTTTCGATTGTGATTGTTTTTATCACATGCATGTTGGGAAATTCATTTGCGAGTAAATCAAGTATAAGGAAAATGAACCTCCAAAGAAATTGGTCAATTGAGGATGCAGTGCGAGCATCGACTCTCCTGAATGAAGGATATTATTCAATACGACATGTTGCTGGTTGCTGGTTTGTTGGGAAGACAATATTCCAGCATCTGCTCGTACCATCGAAGACCAGGGCAAGGGCGAAAACGTTGCACTAATCAAATTAATGATCGTTTTTTGATGATCATTTTCAGATGTTCGAAATATCGCTATATTATTGAATAATTAACTTCTAGTTTCGTTTTTAATTATTGATCCTTTAAGAGCATTGGATACATATTTGTGACATTTTCGAAAATTTCACGGGGAAAATTGGTGTTGAAAGATTTAAACGAATTATTTGTAACGAGTTAATTTACTTCTAATTGTCTTCTACATAATTAGTTTAACTTTCAATTTTAAATGCTAGATGGCTATGTAGGAAAGAAAATTTTATTTAATTTTTCTGTCAATTTTTGCAGGCAGAGCATGCGCACGGGTGTACCTATTATCGTTTGAAAAAATAAATATACCTAGCTTATAGGTTCTGACGTCATTGGCGAGCATCGACTCTCCCGAATGAAGGATATTATCGTTGACTGACGTATTAATAAAGACTGCTCACGGCTGTCATGTTTGACAGTTCTCTGGCTCACCATGCGCTTCCCGGAGACAAAATACAATGCAAAATACATGGTTGACCATAGGCGCCATATACTTTCCAGGACATGAAACTATAGCCGTGAGAAGTCTTATTAATACGTCAGTCAACGATATTATTCGATACGATATGTTGCTGGTTTGTTAGGAAGACATTATTCCAGCATTTGCCGCATGGTGAGACGACATAATGAGACGGGCCCGTACCATCAAAGACCAGGACAAGGGCGAAAACGTTGCACTAATCAAATTGATGATCGTTTTTTGATGATCATTTTCAGATGTTCGAAATATCTCTATATCGTCTCGAACGGTTAGAAGACGTTTACATGAAGCACGATTGAGCAACAGAAGACCGGCCAAAAAAACCATTGCTTACCAGAGAACCCAAAGTTTAGATATTGAATTTTGCAACATTTCAACAGAATTGGACCATTTATGTTCTCCAATGAAACTAGAGTTGGCCTTAAAGCTCCAGATAGAGGTGAGCGTGTCAGGTGAAGGCGAGGAGAAAGGTTTGCCAGCTGCAATATCTCTCCTAAAGTACCTTTTGGTGGTGGCTCTAAAATCTTTTGGGGGGGGGGAATTTGCTTCGATGCTCGTACGGAGTTGGTCCTTATACGTTCGAGGTCTATGAATGCCCAATATTACTTAGACAACATTATTGTCGAACATGTAATGACTTTTGTTTCGTTTGTTGGACCTCTAGCTACCTAAATGATGTTAATATCCATTTATTATAGTGACCACCTAACAGTCCCGACATGAATCCTATAAAGCATCTATGGAACTATCTGAAAAATGATTCGAAGCTGTAGACCCCTGTTGCTAATTACAGCCAACTCATAGAGGTCGCTATTTAAGAATGGGAGAATATCACCTAAGCTTTTGTTGAAAATTTTTGAGCATGCCTCGACGCATGAATGCAGTGATAAGAAGTAGAGAAGGGCCTACACGGTATTAGTGTTGACTCAGATGCATTTATTCTGTTTTACTGATTTTTTCTTTTTTAATTTGGAGTTATGCTAGCTTATTTACGCATTTTCAGCAAAAACACATTTTAATGAAACATTAAGGCAAATTAAGGTCATGTTAAGATCACGTTTGACTAATTTGTAGGTGGTCATTATCATTTCAATGTAACTTAGTTTTTGTGTTTTATTGTAAATATTTAGATTATTTAAAGTGTTGCGTTAATTTTGTCCAGGAGTTTAGTTTCGTTTTTAATTATTGATCCTTTCAGAGCATTGGATACATATTCGTGACATTTTCAAAAATTTCACGGGGAAAATAATTGGTGTTAAAAGATTTAAGCGAATTATTTGTAACGAGTTAATTTGCTTCTAAATGTCTTCTACGTAATTAGTTTAACTTTCAATTTTAAATGTTGGATGCTATGTAGGAAAGAAAATTTTATTTAATTTTTCTGCCAATTTTTGTAGGCAGAGCATGCGCACGGGTGTACCTATTATCGTTTGAAAAAATAAATATACCATTTATTTTTCCATGCAACTATTTTATTTTCCAAAGCCCCAAATATAGATACATTTTTGTGAACAACTTAAAATAGACAATAGGTAATAATCCAGATCATTCTTTTAAGTAGAAACCATGGTGAGGAAGGTTTTTAAATTGATAATTAATACTAGAAGAAACTTTTGCTGGATCGATCCATATCTTGGTTTTGGAGTCTTGGAGAGTTCCTAGAATGCCCTGTAGTTGTTGACAAAGTAGTTGCGATAAGTGTACGACAACTACTCGCAATGGCCATGGCCCCTAACTGCTACTCCTTTCCCCTTACATATTCCGCTACAACACTGTGAACCGCCAAGCTTACAGCGTTTACCCTTTTTAAGGCACCTGGAAAATGATTCTTCAGGTCCGGCCGTAACTATTTGCAGTAAGGCCAGCATTAGAAAGAAAAGCGCGAAAATTTTCATTGTCGAGTTTCTGAAACAAAAAAAAAATTTTGGTGATCGATTTTAGTTGTGACGCGATAGCTATATATCTCATTACTTGAGATTTACTAACATCAACTAAAAGTTACTATGGCATTGGTAGTACCTTACAACAATTTAGCACAAAGGCAGTTTTTTACGGCAATTTATATAATTGATATTTTGTAGCAAAAATTTCCATTGCTTTTATTTATGTCGCCCTTGCCGACAATAATAATTATCATTAAAGTAAGAGTTTAACGCACAAGTGCGCACTGCTCTGCTCAAAGAAACCACAACATTTTAACTACAATTTTTTCACATGTCTGGCCTCATACCTCCATTGCTTTCTTTGCCTCTTCATTTATTCTGTCATTAGCCTGACCAGGATTTATTGAAAAAAAAAACATTTTGGTTTAACAATAATGCTTTAAAAATCGATATAGGTAACTACTTAAGAATTGGTTCATACCATGAAAAAATATTGTATGAAACACTTTTAGACTTCTATATTACTAGATTTCAGACCTCTAGAAAATAATTTCTCTAAATATATACCTCACTGCTATTCATAAAGTTTGCACCAAACGGGGAAATTGTTATTATTCGATTTTTTGAAAATTTGATTTCTGGATATGTTTTTGAAAAACGAAACAAGAATATGATATACATTTAAAGTAATATCCTGAAAATATTTAAAAAATCAATTAAAAAGTGAAAAAGTAATAAAAATAGGTAGGTATATACGTCTCATTAGTCACTTTCTACATTATCCAAGATAAGTCTTTGACCCGTACAAAAATTTTAACAAGGGGTAAAGCTGAACGCCTGGAGTATGAAGTTAATTTTTAAAAATAAAACTCTAAAATAAATGAGATATAATTTTTTTTAAAAATGCTCTATGCTATAAAACATATATATATATATATATATATATATATATATATATATATATATATATATATATATATATATATATATATATATTTGCATTTTTGAAATCTGCTCATCAAGGCAATTAATATGATATTAAATATTGTGGCATTATCTTTTTCCGTTTTTGAAAAATTCCGTTTTTAAATTTTATACTAAATTTATTTAACTCGAATTTGTGAATCTCGTAATATAGTGAAACTCCAAAATGTTTAGAAGCCTTTTCAAATTTTACTGATTATATTCTCAAAATAAGTTTCAGGAAAATCGTAAAAGCTCCAAAACATTTTGGAGTTTCACTATATTACTCTCTTGTCTAAAACAAATATTTTTCGTTATTACATTGATCGTCTATCTTTATCACGAGATCCACAAATTCGAGTTAAATAAATTTAGTATAAAATTTGAATACGGAATTTTTCAAAAACGGAAAAAGATAATGCCACAAAGTTTAATATTATTTTGATTGCCTTGATGGGCAGATTTCAAAAATGCAAAAATATAAAAAAAAACATAAGTTATGTCTGCCACGGCTTTCTAGAAGACACTGTATAAGTTCCAATAGCGTCACAAAAAAAGTAGTATCTAAAACTTTTATACAACACTTTTTTTTCTAACCTCAAAAACTAACAAATTAAGGGGGGTGTCAATTTATAATGAACCACCCTGTACCTACTTTATTCAATACACACATCTGAAAATGTAATTTTTTAAAAATTAGTAGATTCTGAGCCATGAATAGTTGAAAATAGCCATTTTGACTACTTTGCACCGTTGTAGAGTCAAAATTGGTTGAGCTTGAACAAAAGGAGTTTCACATTCCTATCTTAACTTTTCAAGAGCTATATGGTTGGTAACAAGGTACCAACTTTTGGTACCAATTTTGGCACCATGGTACCAATTCGTACCAGGTAGCTTTTGAAAAGTTAAGATAGAAATATGAAATTCATTTTGATCTAACTCAAACAGATTCAATGCTACAACAGTGCAAAGTTACCCAGTAAATTGGTAATGTTGAATGTTTCTTTTACATAATGTCTTGTGAATTTTTAAATTTTAGTTCCTGCGATGCAAAAATAGCGTATGTACCACGTATGACTCTTAATCCCTCTTAATCATTCTCGGGATTAAAAAACGCTCTTCTTTTAGTCCCTTGGTACATAATATAGGTACTATTAAATATTTTGAAACGAAATTACCATAAAGTTATTAAAAAAATTAATAATAAAATTTTCGTTTTTACTGTAGGTATATATTTTTTTCAAAGCTCTTTGTTACAAAATTCCTTGTTCCATCCACCAACCAACATAAATTTAAAGTTTGCCAACAACTTTTTCTAGTAAATTTTTTTGAAAAAAAAAAATGCCTAATATTTTTAGCCTCGATTGTAGCATCGCAGGTGGCTTCGACTTTGGAGTAGGCAACTAATTTTTTGGAAATAAGTAGGCAACGATGCCATCTACCTTTGGTAAAAATTTCATTCTGGTCATTTAAAAATTAAAGAAGTTATAGGGTTGTTTCACTCTTATGTGAGACACTCTGTATATATTTAGGGCAAACAGT
The DNA here is from genome assembly GCA_963920635.1 of Pseudeuparius sepicola. Classification (NCBI taxonomy): domain Eukaryota; kingdom Metazoa; phylum Arthropoda; class Insecta; order Coleoptera; family Anthribidae; genus Pseudeuparius; species Pseudeuparius sepicola. The sequence continues at coordinate 16,644,912 of OY987298.1, forward strand.
AGTAGATTTAAAAATATATACAGTTTGTCCACAGATGGGGTACCGCACTCTTGTAAAGTTTCTTACATTTGATTTTTCGAGAAAAAGTCATTCTTGATAAAAAAAGACAGCTTGTTCTTAAAATAAGATTGACATGGAAAAAGCTAACATTACTAATACTGATAATACTAAAAAACGTTAATAAGCATAAGAGTAAACTGCCTCTATTTGTAGAGGTACTGAAAAAACTATAAAGAAAATTTGTTCAGCGTGCTAAGCTACTTAGATGAACAAAATTTCAAAGCGTTAGGCCTATTTTGATTTTTTTGATTTTTTCTTGTTTTTACTCACAGTAGGAAACTATGTACAATGAAAAAATTTTGACAATCCTGGCCTACTTTGAGTTTCCTCCAATATTTTCCAAAGTAGGCCCAGAATTGCTAAAATTTGTAATCATGCTCATTTTTCCATTCTGAGTATCTTTTGATAATACAGTTTTGTCATATTATTTACAGAAAACCATTTAATCGGAGTAAAATAAGAAAAACATTATAAAAAACAAGGTAGGCCTAACGCTTTGAAATGTTAAGTAACTTACCACGCCGAACCTTTTTTCATTCAATAGAGCTAGTTTACTCTTATGCTAATTAACGTTTTTTAAATTTTCTGGTCACCCAGTATAAGTGAAGTTAACTTTTTCCATGCCAATCTTATTTTAACAACATGCAGACTTTTTTTTATCAAGAATATGACTTTTTCTCGAAAAATCCTAAATAAAAAACTTTACAAGAGTGCGGTACCCCATCTGGGGACACACTGTATATATCATATATTTTTGAGTAAAAAAACTTTTTAGGCGGTTCAACTTTACCCCTGGTTAGAATTTTTGTACGGTTCAAAAACTTACCCTGTGTAGTGTGTCACTTATTACCTTGGTGCTTTTTGGCTAATATAAAACCTCTTGTGCTTCGTCTAGGAAATTTGTGTAGACTCAGGCTTTACTTTTCAAAAGTGCCTTTTATACAGGTACCTATTAAAAATTAATCCACTATCTCAATAGGCTTTTTTTAATTATTGATAGAACTCGCTGAAACGTAAACAAGTTCAAACGCATATATAGTAGAACTGCACGTAGGTAATTGTCGGATATAATAATTATCCCACCACGGCAGTTTATCAGTAACTTTGCTGCCTAGCTAATTAGTATTTTCGCAAATTGCGTGGAGTGATAGAAAAAATACTGGGTGTTCTAAATTCTAGAATTATTGTAGACTCCAACGAAATACCGATGATGGAAAAGAGCGCTGGTCATAATGTAGGTACATGGTATTGCTCCTTAATAATATTATCCAGTTGAAGTAAATGATATAACCTTCGGTCAACGCTTAGCTTTACTAATTATTGTCCTATACTCACAGGGATTACTACGGTTTTCCAGGATTTCTCCAGTTTTTGTAACGGTTGTTTCCCTCATATTACTTACTTTCAAGAAGGAATCACTTTTCTTAAAGAAATAACTAATAGCATGCCCTTTCTAACGATATAGTATATTGTAGGTATAACTAGCACGGAATGGCATTCATTTCCCACAAGTATGACAGTTTATGCAAGTCATATATATCGAAATCAAAGTAGGCCTAGATTTTTGAAATTTTACGAATCTACTCAGTTTTTCATTCTGAACAAGTTTTCTTAATAACATTTTGTCGTAAAAAAATCCCTAATGGGGTTTCTTGAAAATTTGCTTTTAAAAAATCATAGCAGGCCATGAAATAATACCACATCCAAATACTACCGTCTATGAGATACTCTCGCTTACGACTACCAATAAAAAAATAGAGACCATTTGTTTCCCTTGCCCTACATATACAGTGTCCCACTTAAGGACTGACCACCCCTGTAAAATTTTTATTTATAGCTCGATTTCCATAAACTTTTTTTGTTGGATAGAGCTTTAAAAATGGCATTAAATGTATAATTCAGGTACCTCGTGCCTTAAATTGATGGCCCACTGAGACGGTGTTTTAGTGCTGAAATTTCGAAAAGTACTATATTAGGGATTTTTTTAGAGGAAAATCAATGCCGGATTCTAATTTAGCGTTGTGCGAAACTCAAACGTACCAATTTGCAGTACCATAGCTCTACAGGGTGTTTAGTGTCCCACTTAATTAGTGACCACCCCTGTAAAATTTTTATTTTTAGCACGATTTCATAAACTTTTTTTTTGTTGGGTAGAGCTTCAATAATGGCATTAAATGCATAATTCAGGTGCCTCGTGCGTTACATTCATGGCCCACTGAGACGAAGTTTTAGTGCTGAAATTTCGAGAAGTACTATTAGGGCCTTTTTTAGAGAAAAATTAATGCTAGATTTTCATTCAACGTTGTTGGAAACCCAAACGTATCAATTTGCATTAGAAAATGGAGGACTAATTGAAATGACTGAAATTTGAGTTTATGTTATGTTGTGTTGTTTATTAATGTATTTGATGATATTAAATTAAATAAAAAATATGTTCGCTAATAAATTTTTGAAAGAATATGAGTTCCTCTTACCAACTTACCAGAAATTAAGAAAATTAATTACAAATTAGTACGTTTTTGTTTGGAACCTCTCACTGCATATAAGAATCCGGCCTTACTTTTCCTTTTAATTTTTTTGGAACACCCTGTGGAGCTATGGTAATGCAAATTGGTACGTTTGGGTTTCCAACAAGGCTGAACAAGAAACCGGCATTAATTTTCCTCTAAAAAATCCCTAATAGTACTTCTCGAAATTTCAGCACTAAAACACCGTCTCAGTGGGCCATGAATTTAACGCACGAGGCACCTGAATTATGCATTTAATGCAATTTTTAAAGCTCTACCCAACAAAAAGTTTATGAAAATCAAGCTATAAATAAAAATTTTACGAGGGTGGTCAGCCCTTAAGTGTGGCAATAAAATTTTTTAAACTCCCTGTAGAGCTACGGCAATGGAAATTGGTACGTTTGGGTTTCGAACAATGCTGAATAAGAGACTGGCATTAATGTTCCTCTAAAAAAATCCCTAATAGTAGGTACTTCTCGAAATTTCAGCACTAAAACACCGTCTCAGTGGGCCATGACTTTAACGCACGAGGCACCTGAAGCCGTTTCTTAATTATTTTCAAAGAACGGCAATTGCTGCAATAAACAAGTCACTTTAAGAATAAATCTAGCAATCTGTGGATGTCAATTAAACTTTATTTAACAAAATACAAAAGCAAAAACGATAATAAAATGAACCAGTGGCGTAGCCAGAAAATTTGCCTGAGGGGGGGGGGGGACCGACTAAAAATACAAAAATTTTATGTTTATTTAAAACTTACAATTTAATATTAAGCTTACGTTTTATATTTACTTTAGACAACTCGTTTAGCACCTCATCAGGCGATACAGGAATTTCACTGTGAATATTACTTACGGCTTATCTATTAGAGTTGACTGACGTATTAATAAAGACTGCTCACGGTTGTCAAGTCTGACACATTTTTGGCTCACCATGCGCTTTCCGGACACAAAATACAAAACAAAATACATTTTTAGCTATCAACATGACAAAATACTTTCCAGAATTATTGCTTATTCAGCTGGTTGAACAGAACCCCATAAGTCCAGAATGAACGAAATGACCGCCGTCTCTTTCAATACACGCAACCATTGAATAAGGAATTCAATGACGCAACTATGCGTGTCCGCATGTTTATTATTGTCATTGGCAAATCAAAATATTAATACTAATGTGCAAAGTTGACAGCCAAATGATTCAAATAATCATCCACATCCACAGATTGTTAGATTTATTCTTAAAATGACTTGGAGCATTGCCGTTCTTTGAAAATAAGTAAAAAACGGCTGAGAATATGATAAAATAATAAGAGATACTTTTTGTTCACCATGAATTTACCACTCAAAACAAATTTAAAAAATGAGATTATACATATTATTCATATTTTTCTGAACTAATTAATTTTAATCACACCCCTCAGAAGCTTCATTTTTGACCATCAGTTCAGTTACACCCTGTATATTTCCGAGGCGTCCAGTATCAGATTGGGACACACTGTATATAACTGATAAATAAGTACTAAATAATAAAAATATGAAACACATATATATTATAATTTATTGATTTGTTCAGAAAATAATAAAATCCTGAAAGTATTATTGTTAGAAATAATTATGGTTAAACTCTAACACGTCGTATCCCCAATGTAGTTAATTTTACAGGAGAGACAAAAAAACGATGATATTCTTAAAATTCGTAAAAAAAATAAAAATGTTATAACAGAAATTATTCCTATTCTGTTAGGATTTCTTCAGATCATTTTTTCATTTTTTGAACAACCCGGTAATTTACCGTGTGGGATACGACACATTAGAATTTTTACTCTGTGTGTTACGTTTTTTTTTTATTTTTAATTTTTAGCAGTTAACGGTTTTTTTACTTTTGTGGTTTACATGAATGTGTGGGTTACGATATATTAAATGAAACAATAACTTATTATTTCAAGTAATTTTATTTTTAAATCTCTATCTGTTTAATACATTATTGGGAGTGTACGGCAAATTGTCATAAAAACTATGAACGTCTAGGTTTAAAACAGATTTTAGATCGTGTAAATGCTTCCATTTTGTATTTTTAATTGGGAGACGTTCAGGAAATAAGGGCTTAAACGTCTTATCTTTGGATAGTGGGGGGAATTTAGCACGTTGTGGCAAAATTTTGTAGTCATCTTCGTAATTTACTTTGTAGTGAATAGTTCCCCTGATGCGTATGACCTTTCTCGAAGTACTTCTGCTCGATACAAATTTCATGTTTTGTGGAAAAGAAGCTCAAAACATTGAATAATATAGTGTTCCGGTTCTAATAACCGCAGCCATCCGAAAATATAATTATGTTATTTTTTTCTGCCAAACAATGTTCTTCGAGGTGATGTATAATACAGGAAGGTCAAAGAGCAAAGGTCTTTCTTTTCAAATCATTTTGATAGTCTTCTTCGCTTAATTGTTTACATTTGTACTGCAGACAAGTGTCACATTGATCCTTTTTTGGTCTGTGCAATGCCAAATTTTGACGGCCAAAAACTTTGTTAAAAGTTGTGACAGAAACAGGTACTTTTTGGTCATCTTTACATTTCTGTTTTGGTAACAGGTCAAAAAATGATTTTAAGTCATTTATCTTTTCACCAGAATTCTCAAAAAAATCAGAGCGACTTCGTCTCATACTTTTCCTTTCATCCTCAACTTCTCCCCTTTTACGAACCCAATTCTGTACCATTTTTTCATTTAAGCCCACTGTTTCTAGGAACATCGTTTTACAAACTTGAAGGTTTGAATGATGTACTCTTAAGTGGTAACTAAATGTCCCTTGGCTTCTAGAGGGTCCCTGAACATAACACCTCTTTTTTGGCTGATATTAAACCAAATTTATTATATACAGCTTTTTCTGTTGCCAGCTCATTTCCCAGAATAATTTAAATATTTCTTCTCGTTTTGCAGCAGACATTTTTTCGCAATTTCTTTTTGAGGACTTTTTACAAAACGCCCCATTTCCACAGCCATCTTTTATTTTTCGCGATGGTCTTAAAATGTTGTGCTGGACGATCCTATTTTTGCGGGAATATCCCAAATATTCTTTTCCCAACATTCTTTGTTTCTTTCTTTTATTCTTTTCCCATTCCTCGGGCTCTGCTATTTTCCATCTAACTCTTTTTGTCTGCGCTGTTGTTGCTACTGTATCGGCTGGCTCGGTTAAAGTCGACGGACCGTCAGGTTGCCACTCCAGGTCATCGTCATCGACTTCGTAGTCTGAGTTATTTTCATTAAATGAATCGTTAGCTGGGTTCTCTTCAGAAGGATCATTGAATTTTTTTTTTCAGAGTGTGATTAGATTCATACGTATCAGAAGTAGTTTCTTCAGGAACTGAAATAATTTTTTTGTTATTAAACTTATTCTCTTCGTAAGTTATGTAATAATTATACCTATATCATTTCCAGAAACAACTATTGTTACTTCGCTGCTGTTGCAAGAGCAACTAGAAACAGTAGTTTCGGCGTTCGTCTCATATTTAGTTCTGGAATTAATGGTTCAACCAGGCGAACATATTCTGAAAAATATAATTAAAAGTTTATAATATAATTACTTTTTTCTTGAAATCGGCATTAAAATGTCCCAAAATCGTCATTAAAAGCACAGAAATCGTACAATAATGTAGCCCATTATTGTACGATTTTTTCAATAAGTAGGCCTTGGCGAGATGTAAACATCAAACGTCAGACGCGGAGAAATCGCCCGTCAAAAGTGACCAAATATTCAAAACCCGGCCGATAAAGGCTCATTTAACTTTTCGTACACATTGCGAAATTGTTTCCTATAGAAGCGCAATCCTTCAGTACACTTATTTTAGTAAATTTGAAAATCAATAGATTTGTTGTGTAGGCTGCACAAGAAGCAGCAGTTTGGTTTTTTTGTCAGAAGGTGCCGTACTTGTCCAAGGTAGAGCGATCGGTAAAGTCAAGCAACGCCGCGCGTAGTCGGTTCGTGGACGGGTGATCCCTTATTATTATTTTCTTGCCTAATAAAACATTTTTTTTCCGATTTCAAGAAAAATATAATATGTACCTCGACACTGAAGTTCTTTTTATGACTCATGTGGTTTATTTGCCTCGGCCAGAGGCCTCAGCAACTAAACTACACATGAGTCATAAAAAGTTGAACTTCAGTGCCTTGGTACATAAATAACTATTATACGTCTGTAAAATAATAATGCAAATTCAAATTTAAAATGTAATTACTTGACTGTCTAAAATTTTTTAATTGTGTTATGAAAAGACACAAAAAATTAAAAATCAACTAATTTCACAAGGCATACAAAAACCTGTTTTTAGGAGAAGTTGTAAAACCTACCTTCACTAATTTGACTTTCTGATTCCGTTTCTTCACCTAATAAAGTTTGGAAAGGAATGAGCATCTCAGAGTCTTTTTTAGGTACTTAGATTAGATTAGATTAGATTACAGCTTTATTTTCACACAGAATGTTAACAAAACATTATGAAAAACGTCAAAGTAAATACTACATTTACATACATACTTATATACAAAGCAAAATTTAAAATTGTACAAGTTCATCAACACTAAAATTTAAAATTGAAAAGCTCATCAACACTATAAAATTTAAAATTGTACAAATTCATCAACACTATAAAACGTGTTACATAATAAAAAACATCTTAACTTGTTTTTAAAGACACCGAGTGTGGAGGCAGATTTAATTTCAGCACTCAACCCATTATAAAACTTGGGACCCAAGAATGATGGGGACCGTCTGCCAATTCGAGACCTGCACTGGGGCAGCCTAAATTCATTTCTGAAGCGAGTATCAAATGTATGAACATCCCCGTTTGTGAGAGAATTATTTTTATTCATTCTAAAATAGCAACAAATTTCAAAAATAAATATTGATGGTAATGTCATAATTTTAAACTTTTTAAAGATATCACGACAGCTCTGAAGTCTGCCCAATCCGGTAATGCATCTGACAATTCTTTTTTGCGAAATAAAGACATCCGCAGCAGCAGAAGAAATGCCCCAAAAACAGACTGCATACCTCAGCCGCGATGCAATGTTCGATGGTTAATACATGACGCCAATTTCTGTAACATAAAGCAAAAAGAATTCAGTTTAGAGATTAAGCTCTGACAGTGATCCCTCCAATTAAGACAATCATCGATAAGTAAACCTAGGAATTTTGTATTGGCAGTCTGTGACAGAGTATTATTGTTAACGGACAGAGAAATATTTGCGTTTTTGTTGTTTTGATAATTATGAAAACGCATGTAAGTTGTTTTACTTGCATTAATATATAAAGAATTCTTATTGAACCACTCACAGAGCAGCCCTAAATTAATGTTACAACTCTCAACGACATCTCCTGAACCAGACACTATGAGTGCCGCATCATCTGCAAATAAAGAGATGCAATGTCATTTATGTAAACCAAATTGTTGTTGAGGATTTCCATGCCTACAAATTTATTTCTCCTTTAACTACAAAATATAGAAACTAGGAATTTAAAGTAAAATAATATTACTGCGTTTAGTTAGGATTTCAGTTAAGCCCTAAAATATTTTAAATTATTGTACCTACCTGAATCATTGTTACTGTAAATCGTCACCATTCGTCTTCTTCCACACAGTCAACAGGTCTCGTCAATCCATCACCAACAATCTCGCATTCCTATTCTACATTGTTTTGTAGGTTTTGCAGGCACATTAGTACCATCTTTCTACTTCGGCTACACATCTTATAAAAAAATACAAAGTTTTTACTTAATTTTTGAAAAAGTTACAAATTAAGCTAGTTCAAAATAGTCGTATACCTAATCAAGTTTACATCATAAACGAATATTTCTAATAGATCATATAAACATAGCTTCTAAAATTACCAAAATTTTGTAGTTTGTAGTAATAAATCATTACATTTTTATTATGATGTTGTATATCATGATACGATAATTTTTAAATTTCAAATTGGCCGCTTTCCTATTGGTCAGAGATTTAAGAGCTTTTAGAATTAGATGAAGAACGTTTCAATGATTTAAGAACGCATAAAATACCAAAACCTAAAAAAGTGTGGGTTACGACGTGTTAGAATTTAGCCATAAATATGATTATACATAAATAGAAATTCCTATCTTTCTAAGCCCGTGCTTATTTATACCTTCTGTAAGCTTTGTTAATTTAAAAATAATTATTATAATAATTTAAGTGAACGCTTTTAACCGTTATCTTTCTTGGAAAATATACAAATTACTAAGGGCACAATTATTTACTGAACTTACAATGTCAATATTTCGGATTCTACTTAGGCCAGGGCCTAAGCCTTTGAAAATGGCAAAAAGTTAAAAAAAAATTAGACCAGTATGAAACCCATTGGAAAAGGAAGAAAATATAGCAAAAACAACAGAAAAAAATAATTTAAAGACGATTTGAGGTACGGGGGTGGAAGGGGGTGAACTTTTAGGGGTGGAAAACGGTTTATCACGATTTCCGGCAAAACTACAACTCCTATCGAAAAAAGTTAAATGGCAAAGTTGTAGGTAATAAAAAGATCTACAACTTTTGTAGTTACACTTTTTTTACGTAACCTCAAAATATCCGCGAAAAATCGAATTAACCGATTTTTGGGTTTTTAATTTTTATCTCGCACAAAAAAAAACACGAAATTTGGTGGAAACTTACCTTCTTATGTCTCGAATAAGCTGTAATTTTTTCGATTCAAAATATTTTTATTTTTACCCCTTTTACCCCGAAAAAGTAAATACATTTTCAATCGAAAATACTCACGTCAAAAAAGCTGCTACCCTGGCCTATCCATACATATCATAATAATGTGACGTATAATGTTCCTCTTTTCACATCGATACCCATGTATTTCAGGAATTCATCGGTGTTTTTTAATTCAAACGTAGCCCTACCAAATTTAAAAATACGTAGGTAGAATCAAAAAATGAGAGGAAATGATTTTAAAAAAATGCAAAAAACGAATAGTTTATGACAAGTTGTATAATAGTTACGCGGACAAAGAGTTGCAAGTGTAGTCCAATAGAGAGATCAGTTTTGCAAAAAAATCCAAACAGGATGATTTTTTCAGGGTTGCTTGTATACCCTCTCCTGAGTGTCCAACCAATACTCGAAACACCTGGTACGAATTGCGCCAAAGGTGGTTTCCTAAACATTTTTTTAGAGCAAAATGACTCTGATAAAAGTTTTGGATCAAATTATGAACAACTTTCTTATCGTGGTCATCAAATCCAAAGATACCTCAATTTAGAAAGAGAAAAATATTTCTAAAATTTTAGTTGAATACGGGCAAATTTGTGAAGTCGGTGGTTTTTTTTGTTAATTTTTTTTTAATTTTAGTGTAGTGTGCATACGGGAAAATTTTTGAAGTCGGTTTTTTATTTTTGTGTTATTTTTTTTTTATTTATACACATTAACAGTCTAATGAAAAAATGCAACAAAATTGCCATCTTTATTTAAAAAATCGGTAATGTGCGACAACTTTTTTATTTAAAATTGTGCTGATTTTCATTTAATGGTTTTCGGTAAATGTTTTTATTTTTTAGACAAACGGAGCTTCAAAAAGACAGGGGTTATTTTACCCAAGGCTATCACATGTATTAAGCACCATCAAATGATTGGCGTTTTGTTCAACCACCCTTGAGATAAAACCAAACGTTAACTCTCTATATTAATACAAAATGCCAATCTCGATTTTATTGCTTGGGCCTTTGAGCGAATTTGGCGCGTCCTCCAATTTAGCTAATGAAATGATCAGTATTCGATTTACGCTGCTCTGGTGGGTTTGACAACATGCACCTATATCAAAATTTCGATAATGAACAGAGTGTTCGACGGCTTTTATCTAATGCCCCGTTTAAAATACTGCTCTAATAGGATTCTCAGTTTATGTGGCGGGATATTCGTTGTAAACAAAGCCACAAATTGGGTCGTTCGGCGACTGGTCTTTATGTGTTTTCATCTGCTAATGAAGGAATAAAAGATGTCTATACAGTGCGTGTCATCTTTAGTGTGAAAAATTTTGTTTTTTTTTTTTATATATTTGAGTAGAGGAAAGTCGCTTAATTTCGGATAGTTTCCTAATTTCGGATAGTGGTTTATCTAAGAAGCCATCTGTTGTTTTAAATTGAAACCTCACCCTATACAATGCAAAAAGTCAAATTATTAAGCCCAATATGCAATATTGTGGTGGTACAATCTCTCTCCATTAGATGGCAGCTCCAAACGTCTAAATTGCATGGCGGAGTTTTAAGTTCAGTCACGGTTTGAGCTGTGTCGATCTTTGAAATAACCGTTCCAGAATTTTGTGTTTGCGTTCTAAGTAAGTTAATATATATTAATTAAGCCGGTATTCTAGTCACAATTAAACAGGTTTCAAAAATAACAGTACTGCATTACTCTAACCTATAAAAAGTGAAAAGATGCATAATTTCGCATAGTGTGAAGTTCCTAATTTCGGATACCAGAAACCTAAAATTCTGACTTAATATAATATGCTGGTTGCGAGTAAATTGTTTATTTTCAGAAAAAGTTACAGATCCATTGGAACTGGCTATTATAATGAGGTCAGAGGAAAACAAATGAGATACCTACCTATCCTAATGTCTCCAATTTTGTTTCAGTCCCGAGACATTGGAAATTACATCAAACGAGCTAATAAAGAAGCTAGAAAAACATATGTGTGCGCCTTTTGTTTAAATATATAGTTTTTACACTTGTAGAAAGTAGTCTCTTAATTTCGGATACAGTGTCCGAAATTAGGAACCTGTTTTCAGTCGCACCAAAATGTACCGAATTCATATACCTACCGTCGTTTTCTTGGAAAAAAAAATGTAGTAAAATTCTTTTGACAATAAATTTTGTTTCATTATAACACGTTGCATATGCTTATATGAAAAAATAAATAAAAAACACTTCTGTATTAATAAATACTTTGTAAATTTAAAGTAGTATCCGAAATTCGGCGACTTTCCCCTACTTCTTTTCCCATCATGTTGGGAGGTGGGGGGATGCTCTCTAGAGGAACATTTTATTTCTTTAGCATCCTTCAAAAAAAATTATTCCCACCAGCAATACATCTAGGGTGGTGGGAAAATTGCTATTTGCTATAAATAGGTACCTAATAATCTTTTAAATATAAAATAAGCAAAATTACGATTTTTATGAAGTATGGCAACATTGCAGGGCTTAAATTAAGATGATGGATGAAAGCTGGAACAAGGTAAGCGGTCCCAAATCTTTTGAATATATTTTTTTCAGAATAAACGAAAATTGTAATATTAATAACTTCAGAAGCGGGCTATAGGGGCTCAATTTTGCCTGTTGATTAAAACTTTTCTACGAGCCAAAAACTCACACTATACTTATAGTACAGTGTACTGTACTTGTGGTGGTTAAGGGTTAAAAAGCAGATATTCCCATTTCCCATTTAGTTGGTAAAAAAAATTAGATTCTTTTAAAGTGATAATAAAGCAAAAAATTAGAAAATAAATGCTCTCCGTGTTTCCAAAAATAAACATAAACAATTTATTCTGCAATATAATGGTTTGTTCTAGTGTTAATATATAAAAAATTTCTAGGAAGAAACTTTTTTCTATCATAAAAAATGAAAAAGTTATAGGGGTAGTAGTAGAAGACTTGTCGTGGATACCCTTACATAGTTAGATTTGCACTAATGTTTAACAACAACGTTAACGTTGTTGAGAGTGAGCGAAGTTCAGTCACGGAGTTCACGGTGTAATGGGAAACCGGGGGGATTGGTGCGATACTTGATAACTTTAAGTGCACTCTATATTACTTTTTAATGCGGTTTTAATTCACTCGCACCGGCCGTCTATTATTACCTCCCACCAACGGGAAGCCTGTACAAAGTAATGGAAGTTGAGAGTTGAGATGAGGCAAGAATCGGCCGTAGACAGTTTTTGTTATTAGAAAAGGAAAGAAAAAAACGAGGAAAAAAATTAGTGCTGTCCGCTGTCGTTTTTGTTTAATTTCTGCAATAATAACGATGATTTAATTGATTTAATTCTATGGTGCAGATTACAACATTTTAACACTAAGCAGCTTTCTAGACTCTGGGTGTTCATTATTTTTTAATATCTGACCTAATGGTTGCATAAACTTTCTCAGAGCCATCACTACTTTTGAATAAAAATGTTTTTCTTGAAATCGTCATTAAAAGCTCAGAAATCGGCACTGAAGCAGGCGCGGTCTTAGGGGGGGGGGCATGGGGGCCATGCCCCCCCCCCCCACTAATAAAATGAAAAAAATAATAATAAATAAAAAATAGATACGAATATTATTGATAATATTATCTAATCTACAGTGTCCACGGATGGAGATCACATAAAGTGTAAATAACAAAAAAATTTCGAGTTGAAATGTGAGCTTCTGGAGATCAGCGCTGCTTGGTTTCAAACTAATTCGAAAAATCACCTTGGATATCATGAAGAAACTAATTTTCCACATCAGTAAAGTGCCATTTTGGTAGGTTTTAAGGCAAAATGTTATTAAGGAAACTTGTTGAGAATGAAAAACTGAGTAGGTTTGCGAAATATCGAAAGTCTATTCCTATATACTTACTTTGATTTTTTGGCATTTTTCCGACTTTTTTTTAGAAAAATGCATTTTGTGTAGTTTTCACATCAAAATGTTATTAAGAAAACTTGTTATCAATGAAAAACTAGATAGGTGTGAAAAATTCCAACAACCTATAGGTCTACTTTGATTTTTGTGCGTTTTATTTTTTTTATCAGAAAAAATCAAAGTCGACATAGGCTTTTGAAAATTTTCACACCTATCCAGTTTTTCATTGTCAACAAGTTTTCTTATAAACATTTTCAAACTACACAAAATGCACTTTTCTAAAAAAAAGTGTGAAGATGCCAAAAAATCAAATTTTTTTCGAAATTTCGCAAACCTACTCAGCTTTTCATTCTGAAGAAGTTTCCTTAATAACATTTTGCCGTAAAACCTACAAAAAACGCACTTCATAATTTCCAAGGCATAGTTACGTGATTTTTCGAAAGTAAAATTATGTCACAAATTAGTTTAAAACCAAGCAGGGCTAATCTTCAGAAGCTCAAATTTCAACTCGAAAATTAGTTATGTGAACTCAATCTGTGGATACACTGTACACTATAATAAACGCACATGCAAAAAAATTTTGTTTATATAATTTTTATTTAAAATACATATTTTTTATTTTTGTTATTTTTGTGAGTAATATAATTTTTTTTGTGACATCGCCTTTTTATTTTTTAGTTTTATTGTTATAGTAGGCACTTAAAAACCCCCTAAAGGAGCACATATCCAGGTATGCCCCCCCTCCTTCGCAAATGGATATGACCACGCCTGCACTGAAGTAGCCTATTATTGTACGAAAGTGACTAAATATTCAAAACCCGCCCAATAAAGGCCCATTTAACTTTTCGTACAAATTGCTAAATTGTTACCTAGCAGCGCAATCTTTCAGTATAAACATTTTAGTATAGGTTTGAATATTAATGTATGGAGGCTGCACAACAGGCAGCAGTTTGGAGTTTCTGTTGGGAAGCGCCTTGCCTCGTCATACTTCAACCATATACAGCCATCTCCAAAGTCAAGCAACGCCGCGCGCAGTCGTTTCATGGATGGGTGATCCCTTATGATTATTTTTTGCCTAATAAAACATTTTTTATATAATATGTACTACCTCGGCACTGAAGTTCTTTTTATGATTCATGTGTCTTATTACTAAATTCCATTAAATTCTACACGAATCATAAAAAGTTGAACTTCAGTGCCTTATGGTACATAAATAACTATTCTTCTATGTCTTGAAATATGCATGCTGCGGATATTACCTAATAGTTTTGCCAAATTTGAGTTTATTTTACAGGGTAAATCCTCTCTGAAACTGAATTTGGCATATTAAATAACCTTTTTTTAATTTCTATACGGGGTAAATCATAAAAAATGCTGAAATGTTTTTTTTTTAATAAAAACTTACCTTTTAGTTCTAAACAATTTTTCATAATACTTACATGTTTCCTCTAAAAATAAAAATAAATGTGCTTTACTCTTGAGCCCTTTTCATATTATCGAACCTGGCTCGTATACTAAATGAAATATGTATTTAAATTTTGAAAACTGCGTTTTGAGTTTGCAGGAATGCACAAACTTTTATGGAGAATAAAATTATTCGATAAATGTAAAATAAAAAGAAAGCCCCATATAGTGCGTACCTTCTGCCGGTCACTGTATTTGTTCGCCCAATTACAAAAAAAAAACAGTTTAACTTTCCGTGAGGTATTTTCCTTGAAAAATGTGCCTTGGATATCCTTTGAGCCGACTTTATTGACATTATTTATTCAGCGACGGTATTATCAGCTGGCAGGTTAATAAAAGGAATCCCCTTTGTATTTACCTACACGCTCAAATTTTAAACATGTTTCCTTTGCAAATATAATTTTTTGCCTTTCTTTTATACCTATTATATTCGGGAAAATAAGACTTTCCAACTTCTTTGACACTAATGTTCCATGCAGACATTATTATATTCTCCTTTTACCTTTTTTCATCTTCTCCTTCGCATCTTAATGTCTTTTTATACGAGGAAACAGTTGGGTTACGAAGAGATATGGAGAAACCATTGGAAATATTTTAAAAATTGTAGACATATTTTATTATAATAACTTCTTCTACTACCACCACCTAAAATTATTCCACAGTTACGGTGCTTAACTAGTGTTTCACAAGACAAGATTTCTTGTCTTGTAAGGCCCATTCTTGTCTTGTCTTGCAAAGCAAGACAAGAAATTAAATTCATTCTTGTCTTGCACGACTCTTGCTGGAAAAAATCTTGTCTTGCAAGCAAGATTTCTTGCAATTTCTTGTTCTTGCATCTTTTGTTTAGTGACGTCATCGCAAGACTCTTGTTTGCAAGAGTCTTGCGCTACCATTACGTGTAAAGCTTGTCGAGACAACTTGACGCAGCAATGCAGAGCCGCGGCGCGGCAGGGCGCGGGGTCCACAGTGGCAGAGAACAAGGAAGGGGAGAATATAAACTCGACGGCGGCGCCTTTGATGTTTGGCTGCCGGTGGTCGCCATGTTCTCTGTTTAGAACACAGGGCCGTATTTAGAATTTAGTGAAGGGATAGGGTAGGTCTGTACTCAGATATTTTAAATCATTCATTGATAAACACAAAACAAATCATACATACTGAAATGATGATTGGAACAGGCAAAAATGTTAATTGGATTTTGAAGAAATATTTTTAATTTAAGGAAGTTAGATAACTCAAATATTTAGTGGGTATGGAAAGGCGATTTTTCTTATCTTATTCCAAAAATTTAATATTTTATTGCCTGAGCAATATTTTTTTAAGATATCATTTTGTAGAATACAAATGAAAAACAAAACATAGGTATATGTATTATGATATTGTCTTCATCGGATTAATTAAATATACCTACCCAGTTCTAAAACTGATTAACATAAAAACTTAAAAAGGTGCTGTTACGCACTAGGTATATTACGCGTGTTTGTCGCTATTACTTTCTTGATAAAAAAAAACTAAGCAATTATTAGTATCCATAATAGGTACCTACATAGCTATGACCACAGGTAAACGGAGTAAACCCACACAGGTAACAATAACTTATGGCCTGTTCATGAAGACTCAATTTAAGGACAGGATTTATTTATTTGTATTTATTTTTTCCATTTTAATAATAATAATAATAATAATTTTGTTTTAATGTTTTCATGATTTTCAATTCGAAATGCCTCTAAGTCTAAGACTTTCCTTTCCGTTAAAGTTATTTTAATGTCTGTGGATTTCGATATTTGTGTGGAAGTGGACAAAAACCTCGAAACCCACCCTGCTAAAATAACCCGATCTACATTATGCTGCAATAATAATAATACGAAGCGAAACAATGAAAGTTAGTTTTTTTTTTAATGGAAATGGAAAAACCTAAGTTTGGTCCATATATCGAACACTAGCAATTTTAGTAAAAAACTGAATAAGGCACTGAATTCTACGTGAAAATGTCTATAAGATACAGTTTGTGCCATTCCGCTCCCAAGATACGCGGTATGCTCCAAAAGCGCAAATTTTCAATTTCGCCCTGTATCTTAAAAACGAAGGTGGCTATGAAAAATCTGTTTACGGTATCTTTCGTTTCACAAAAAAGTAGCGAAAACCGCAACTCCCTATCTCTAAAAATAACCGAGATACCCCCCATTTACCACCATATCTGGACACCCTGTACATATTTGACACTATAAAAATGTTGAATCCTACATCGCTTTGTATGTAAAATAAATGTAATATGCACTTTGGCTGTAGAGGGGCCCGTCGAGATGGTAGTACCGGGGCAAAGTTTACAGAATAAATATAATTCTGTAAACTTTGACCGGGGCCCATGCGAGCTCTGCACGGCCCTGCCAGAGCTAGTACAAATATATAAATATAGTAGTACATTTTTGTATTGCTTGTTTTAAAGCTGGCACTAGGCAAATCTGAAGAGAGAGTGGAACCTCAATCTGTCGCTGTTGTAATGGCATACGCCCTGCGTAAAACAAAATAATATCGAGAAAGTGGAGAAGGAAAATGATGTCTCGTCGCACGCGATAATGTAGCAATTTCGTCGCAAATAATAAGGCACAAAACGATGTGTGATATAAAAAGTTACTGGGGCAGGGTCGGCCCTTCGAGAACAGCAATTTTTTGTAATTTCCCCAAACATAACCAGATTTTATCGCAGATTGCTTGTTTCGGCTCGTGCATGGGTGAACCGAGTCGTTTTTTTGCCATTATAAATCTTTGTTTTGGGTAGCTGGTAAATAATGGACTGGATAATGGCGTGTGTAATGTTTTGGTTTCGAAATTAAAATCTGATGTTAAAAATTTGTGTTTCTGCAATTTGCAGTATGCTGTTTTCATAATAAATGCGCGACTGTACGTCCGATTTTAACGGAAACAGGATATTATACACTGTATCGAGTAGGGCAAATTGCGTACATAAATAAATACGTTTGACACGTCGCGCTAAAAATACATTAGGCAAAGACAAAATGTAGCATAAGTTTGATAATTAATAGTGGAACATGATGAGTAGAGACGGCAGTTATGTTGTGGACAACTTTGTTTTACCTTTTTAAACCTTTTTAAAAACAAGCTTGTCAAACCCTTTCAGGAAATGGGCAATCCGCCATCGTGGGGCGTTCACCATATTGGATTTTGTACGACTCACTTTATCGTTTTGTACTAATCAAACCCTTTCATGTTTGAAAAAATATTTTTCTTGAAATCGGCATTAAAATGTCCCAAAATCGTCATTAAAAGCACAGGAATCGTACAATAATGTAGCCCATTATTGTACGATTTTTTCAATATTAGAGGCCTTGGCGAGATGTAAACATCAAACGTCAGACGCGGAGAAATCGCCCGTCAAAAGTGACCAAATATTCAAAACCCGGCCGATAAAGGCTCATTTAACTGTTCGTACACATTGCGAAATTGTTTCCTATAGAAGCGCAATCCTTCAGTATACATATTTTAGTAGATTTGAATATCAAGATTTGTTGTATAGGCTGCACAAGAAGCAGCAGTTTGGTTTTTCTATGTCAGAAGGTGCCGTACGTCATTATACCTGTCCTAGGTAGAGCGATCGGTAAAGTCAAGCAACGCCGCGCGTAGTCGGTTCGTGGGCGGGTGATCCCTTATTATTATTTTCTTGCATAATAAAACATTTTTTCTTTCCGATTTCAAAAAAAATATAATATGTACCTCGGCACTGAAGTTCTTTTTATGACTCATGTGGTTTATTTGCCTCGGCCAGAGGCCTTAGCAACTAAACTCCACATGAGTCATACAAAGTTGAACTTCAGTGCCTTGGTACATAAATAACTATTTCTTGAAATCGGCAGTGTATAGTGTCCCAAAATCGTCATTAAAAGCTTAGAAATCGGCACTGAAGTAGCCCATTATTGTACAACTTTTTCAATAAGTAGGCCTTGGCGAGATGTAAACATCAAATGTCAGACGCGGAGCCATCGCCCGTCAAAAGTGACCAAAAATTCAAAACCCGGCCAATAAAGGCCCATTTAACTTTTCGTATACATTGCGAAATTGTAACCTATAGCAGCGCAATCTTTCAGTATAAATATTTTAGTAAGTTTGAATATCAATCAATGCCAATAATTGTTATGGAGGCTGCACAACAAGCAGCACTTTGGTTTTTCTATTCAAAGGCGCCGTGTCTTGTCATACTTGACCTAGGTAGAGCGATCGTCAAAGTCAAGCAACGCCGCGCGCAGTTGATTCGTGGATAGGTGATCCCGTATGATTATTTTTCTTGCCTAATAAAATTTTTTTTCCGATTTCAAAAAAATATATAAAATGTACCTCGGCACTGAAGTTCTTTTTATGACTCATGTGGTTTATTTGTCTCGACCAGAGGCCTCGGCAACTAAATTCCACATGAGTCATTAAAGGTTGAACTTCAGTGCCTTGGTACATAAATAACTATTATTAGGCAAAAAATAATCATAAGGGATCACCCGTCCATGAACCGATTGCGCGCGGCGTTGCTTGAATTTGACGATGGCTCTACCTAGGTCACTTTTGACGGCCGATGGCTCCGCGCCTGACGTTCGATGTTTACACCTCGCCAAGGCCTACTTATTGAAAAAATCGTACATTGATGGGCTACTTCAGTGCCGATTTCTGAGCTTCTAATGACGATTTTGAGACACAGCCGATTTCGAGAAAAATATTTTTTGATCGAATGTGCTACTGTTTATTCGTTCATTACAATAAATCTTATACCTACAAACTTATAGATGCTCATGGAATAGAGGAAAGTATTGAACTGTAAATGCGCTACTGTCAAATATTATCTATAGTTTTAATCGTTTTAATAAAAGAAATATAATAAAAATAAACGGAAATGAAGATTCTCCTGAAGAACGCATAGGGCAAACTTCCCCAGATAAGAGCAGCAAATTTGGCTAGTTTGCAGTAGATACTGTTAAAATATAGGGATTTAGAAGTCAGTGTAAATATGATATTGATACACGACGGAAAGTACTTTTGACAAAGTTCATAGACCAATCATAACGCTCTATATAAAAGACTTCCTTTTCGATCATAGGTTTCGTTTATGAAATGTCAATATTTGACAAATTGTGTCATCTTTCAAATACAGAGTTGAGCCCATTCCCGAAGTTGTTTGTTTGTTCAAAATCCAATACTTTTGGGGCAAGTGCACAAGGGACACGTTATATGAATAAATACATAGGCAATGAAGAAATTTTGTCGAATGGACTAAAAAAGTATGTAACTAAATTTATGCCAACTTTCGTTACTACGGTAATAACTTTTTGACTATCCCGATATACCGCGGATTTTGAACTTCAAATTACCGCAACCATTAGGCAACCAGTCATACACAGTGAATGAACTGCGGATACCTGGAATCTACAAATTTCGCAATATACAGGTACGTTGTTTCTTTGCCTTTCCAATTTAGCATTAAACAAATTCATACAGTGGCCGGCAGAAAGTTGGACACAAGAATTTAATATTTTTAAACTCTAATTTAGATTAATTTAAATTTCTAGCCGCCAATCGAACAAAATTAAAGTTTAGTAGCAAATTCATGTGTTATACGATAATAAGTTGCCCTGACGGTATTTTGTTTTTTTGTAATACACAGGGTGATCAAAAAAATACAAAAAAAGTTACATTTCTTTTTTTTTTGACTAGGTGGCTATGACTTTAAATCTGACATCCACTTTTGATTCCAAACAACTTTTGTGAGTAAGTTTTTACCGTATTTTAAAAAATAAAGGTACTTTACTTCTGAGCTATTTTGACATTTTTGAATCTACCTCGTATATAAAAAGATTATTTAAATTTTGATACATGCGTTTTGAGTTTGAAATGATGCACCAACTTTTATCAAGAATAAAATTTTCTGAGACATTAATAATAAAAAAGTTTTCCATTTGTGTCCAACTTTCTGCCGGTCACTGTATAATTAACAAATTAAAATGAATGAGGTATATATAAGAACAAAGGCCTAAAATAGTATGTTGGTTGTTTGAAGAAGAAGAAACCTAACCAAGGATAGGTGGGAGTGACAGGCATTTTCCCCCCGGCTTTTCCTGTACTGATTTAGCTTATGCACGTTTGATTTTTCCTTCGGAATTTTTCAATCTTTGTTCATCGTGCATAGGTTTCAGCTTTTATTAGCGTGATTTAGAGTAACAAAGACTGTTATAATTAAGTTCACCGTGCTAGCCTGATATTTTGGTTTTTCTTTAATTTTTCATGTGACCACGCCGGAATATCGTCGGTCGTGTAAGGTTTTCCACGGACCAAGCGGTCTTGAGGACACCATTGGAGGCTGAGTAGCGAAAGTTGATGGCTTTTGGTTCTGGCTGCGGCGACACAGCAATTTGGGGTGAGTATTTTTCGATTTTTCATTTTTGAATATTGGCTTTGTCGTCTCTGCGAAAAATATCTCACCACCCAGGTTGGCTGTACTTTTGGGGACCACTAGCTATCGGCTGATCGCCTTATCAGGCCGTTTTTATTGTTATTTTATATTAAATTTTGTGGTGAAAAGAACTCACCGATTTCAATTCATTAGCACACGGGATAATAATTCATTAGGTCGTGGTATTTACCATATCGTTTCGAATTATTCTTTTGCACTGAATCAGCCGCTTTTGAGTACCGTAGCCTTGTTGGTAAAATGACAAATTTTTTATATTCCTATTAAAGTCTTGAGTAGAGAAGAAGCCCAATTTTTTTTTGTTATTTGCTGATCAAATTTCAGTAATTTTTGGTTAAGATTTAAATTGGTTACATTTGTTTTTTCATTAATTGCCAAGAAGGTCAAGCTCTTATATTACAGTACAGCAGTACAAGCTCTTATATTGCACCACGTTTTAAGCTTTTTTTTCAAGTCAAGAACATCACAATTTGATTGTTGATTTTTACGTATATTTTATAATTTATTGGAAATTACTTAGGCTGTCACTGTGCACAGTAATACTATTTTAGTGTAAAATTTAACAATTATTAACATAGCTATAATAGTTGATCTTGTAAAAGTCACTGACTTATTTTCTACGTGTTAGAACGGACACTGTGGTTTTGATTTTTCGTTACATGTAACCACACCAACAAGGGAAGGACTAAGCATTGCAGCACCACCACCAACCAACCACGATCGGACCAAATTGGTACCAGCCGCAGCACACTACGGAACCCTACTCAAAACTCACGACCTGCTTCCAGCGAGAGCTAGCAGTGGAAGTGCACACCATATCCAAAGGAGCCTGGGTGACGTGTGGCTGTGCAGCGTGCAGCTGCCTATCGTCAACTAAGTCGTTTGTTTCAAAATTGTGGGTTGCAACTGGAACACCCAATATACAAAAGCGCAAATATAAATGAAAATTCTACATTTTTTTATCCCTCCACTAAATATTAGTTTGCGAGGCAGATACACACACCTAAAATAAAACGTACCTATTGATTTAGTGGAGCGGCTATTCGACATGCAGGCCAATTAATCAAAGTGCACTTTTGCAATAATAATGAAATGTCAAACTCAAAACAAAGCTTTTAAATAATCCGTTTCACTAAAAGCCCATCCCGACAAAACGTAAAACTAAAAAAATATGAAACGTGGCGTTTGGAAAATTTAAATTTAAACTTTAGTCAATCCTTATGTTTCCCCGTGCAACAATATTTCAGTTTTGCTCTTAAATACTAGACTATAAATTTCCGCCAACGCCACAACACTAAATAACTATAAAAGCAAAATTTTAATAAATTCGCGCTCTGTTCATGCCCGAAACAATTTAAATACATAACTGTCCGCTTAGGGACGATTTCTAGCTAACATTTCAGTCGGGAAAATAAATATAAAAAATATGATCGTTATTTATAACCAGGACAAAAAATTTTTTTTTTTCTAAAGATTAAACGGGCCTTGTTCCCTCAATCGAATTTCGATATTTCTTACTACTAAATAGAATGAAATTAATCACATAACACTTTAATAAAATCCCCCTCAGCATCTTTCTCGTCAATACCTAATTTGATATTAACTAAAAAATATATATAAAAATTTTAAACTGCGGGCCTTAATTTGGAGCAATGAAATTGCGTTTGCGACGTTGCCGGTTATACCTACTAGTAATCGAAGCTCCAAAAGTTCGATCTCCTTTCTAATCTCAGACGTGCACATTGAATCGAAATCGATTCTCTAGAGAAAGTTGAGTTCGGTTGTCCGAACTCGACTGTACAGACCACGGGCGTAGACAAGGGGGGGGGGTTTCGGGGGTTCAAACTCCCCCCGAAATAAGCAAAATATTACCTAATATTATACCGAAAAAATACGAGGAGTGAAGAGTTAAATTATTATTACGTTTGAATATATGTAGTAATAGTAGCGCCTAGCGCCATCTTTTGACGAGAGGCAGACGCAGTTGCAGCCGAACTATTTTGTATTGTAGGGACACTTTGCGTTGTTTCTCGATTATTCGCCACGCCCCTCGGTCGAAATGAGCGGAACTTTGTGGAAGTTCGTGGAAGTTTCTGGACGGCTACTGGGCTGCTATATAAGCGGCGCCGCGGCGCGTGGCCGCGCTTACGGCAGTATTGTTCCATGCGAACTCGAAGCGAATAAAAGTGAAAAGTGGTGAACGAATAGTGAAGAGAATTAAGTGTACCGTGTAAGTGAGTAATTTTAGTGCGCTGTTATTCGATGACCTTGTTAAGGATAGATACGTGAATCATTAATACTGTCGAAAAATGGAGGGGGAAAAAGGAAGGGTGATAAACTTAAAGGTATGGACTACTGGAAAAAGTGGCGTAGTCAAGGTCAAGGGGTTTCTAATAAAGAAACAAATTTGGATTTCGCTATCAAAGCTTCAGCTACCTTGCATGCTGATAAGAAGACTGCCTACCCCGAAATCTAGTTTGGAATGCCTAGATATGTGTGATAAAAACCTTTATCCTAATATTTACACATTACTACAAATCTTGGCTACCATTCCTGTATCCACTGCTACCCCAGAAAGGTCTTTCTCGAGCCTAAGGAGACTGAAAAACTATTTGCGAAACACTACAAGTGAAAACAGACTTAATGGTTTGGCTCTAATGAACATTCACTATGTAACAGAAATTCATGCAGATGAAGTAGTGGATATATTTAAAAGAAAAAGCCGATAATTTATTCTTTAATGGTTTTAGATTTAGCGCAGAGGAACGAAATTAATTTATCCATTTCATTTAAAGTTAAGAACTTTATAAATATGTCGTAGTTTTTCGGATGAATATATAGATATTAAATTTCATGTAAGTATATTTTTGTTGTTTTATTTACTTCTCAAACTAACCCCCCCCCCAAAACTAAATCCTGGCTACGCCCGTGGTACAGACACAGGTAGGTGTTTTGTGGGTCGTGTGTCGTACGGGAGGCTAAAACCCACTTTGGGTTCTCGTCTTGTATTCAATAGTGACCCCTTGTGACATAAATTATGCAAATGAATTAAGAAATAACATCAAATCCGGATGAATTTTTACTGTATGCAGCTAAAACTGATCACCACCCTATTTTACACCTTTTGCAATATCGAAACTTCGCGAATGCCCACGGAAAAATCGAAATTTTGAAAGATTTCTTTCTTTCAAAATTTCGTTTTTTCCGCGGGTATTCGCGAAGTTTCGATGTTGCAAAAGGTGCAAAATAGGGTGGGGATCTGTTTGAGATAAATTCATCTCCATTATAGAGGTCAGATTCATGTTCAGGGACTTCGAAAATGGGGGTAGCCAGAATTTCAAGAAAATTGCGCGGTGCATACTGCATGTTCCATAATTACCATAATAATATGTTCTTCAGATAAAAGTGATTAACTAAGCCATATCATGCTGGAAGGAACTATTGCAATGTGATTCTAAATTCTAAACAACCTCACAAGCGTACCTACAATGTTCAAATTTTGGAGTATTGTGAGGGGTGGGAATTATTATTATTATGTAACCTTGAGTCGACCAATGAAATCGTGGAACCCAAAGTGGGTTTTAGCCTCTCGTTGTGTCGTGTCTATAACAATCTGTCGGCTGGTCATGTCATTCTGTCATTCTTTAATGTAAACCCAGCTAATAAAACTAAATGCGTTCACTGACGTATTAATCGGTCAACGCTAAATGTTTTTCTAAAAACCTGCAAAAGTTAAAAGTTAGAGTGTAGACCGTATGGTTTGAAATCAAATTTAATTGGTCTTGTTATAAGGATAGTGCTATAATAGCCACTTATATATTTAGCATTACCTATTAGTATTGTTACCTCCTTGAAGAACTGAAAAAAGTGATCCCGTATTTGAGAGAAAGGAGCAAGGAATTTTAGGGGATGATAGAAAACACATTCGAGAGTTAGCTTTAAGAATAATTGCAAAATGAAGAAGATCAACGGCAAAAACCAACGATGTCAGAATATTTCGAGTTAATAAATTAAATTTTGATTTTCAAGATCAGTTGACTGACAAAATGTTGTTACAAACCAGATTTATTTAGGTTTGGACAACTTACAAGTTGGTGATCATTCTGCAAGTACCTAACTTTTAACTCAAAAAAGGGAAAAACATTGCGATTGTGATATATTATTAAATTAATTGATATTGAGGTTATATTTTTATTTCTTTTTATGGCCTTTGCTCTTTTCGAGCAATCTAGCCACTATGGGGCGACATACGGTGCCGAAGCGTGGGGAACCATGAAAGACCCACCCATTCGTGCACCGCCGCACCGCCCCCGGATATTGAGGTCATGTGTTATGTCTATTTGGCTTTTGCCACAGAATACAAGTTTGGTACATTTTCTTCTTCTTCAGTCTTCACAAATCTCAAATAGAAACATATTGATATTGCCGTAAATCGTGTCAACGTCGCAAAATAGTAGCCGATCAGCTTTTTGGGCCCGTGACGTCAAAAACGTTTTTAGGCCATTTCCCGGCCGAAAAAAAAATATTTTTGTGTTTTATTTACTATTAAGATACATAATCAAACATAAAAAGTGTGAAACAGGCCCCTTAATGTTGCTAAACTTAAGATTATATTTTTATTACCAAAACACAGGTGACCCAAATGGGGGCATCCCGTAATGTTTTTGGGCATAGAGGAATTTGTTCAGGTTCCAATTTATCGAGTGTACAGAGCGAGTTTTTTAAAAGTTTATAAATATAAATTCCTGTTACATAGGTAAATATATTGCCCCTGATATACTGTATCTATGTGTATAGACCAAAATAGGCGCATAGATACTTAAGTAAGTTCTAAAAATGTTTCACTCAATTAGGTACTAAATTTGAGCAAAACTTTAAAAAATTCTGATAGCCGGTGGCTACATTGTAGATGATAAATTTTCCGATATTTCAATAGAAAATTATGTGGATTCTTACCTGCTACCGTCATGGGTGCCGCCATCATTTGTGTGTGGAAACGGGGAGCGTCCGCGGACACTTCACACTGGTATAAACCGGAAATGTTTCGGGTTACCGATAACAGAGTCACATTGTGGGCGTTTGACACCGACACCTGCAACAAAAAAATTCTTTTTAAAGGATGTCGTTACCGGACTATGGTAGTTTAGATTAGAGGATCTGTTTGAAAATGCTACCACTTAAATTTAATTATGTTCGTGAGAGATTGACGGGTACAGGCAAGTAATCCGGGGTTGATTACCGCATAATCTTCAATTCAAGTACGCTTGATCCACAGACCTATATAGCGAAGCTTGATATATCTCCACTTTATGATTACGTACGACTATAGAGTTCCTGAATTGGGAGGGACAATAATGTCACTTTTTTACAGAAAAAGTACCTAATGTTTCAAAAGTCACATCAATTTTGTGGATGAAAAATAATTTGCGATAGATTCCATAGGCCTAACAAACTTCTGACCACATAACTCTCTATGCGTATTAAAGTTGGTCCGTGATACACGCGCACAAATGGCGGGCTATTTGAAAAGCTCCTCCTATTCATTTACTATTATTATTGTTACTAAATCGTATTTTTTCAACTCAAAACTTAAACTATTCGATAATGTTATTCATATTTACGCCTAATAAGTTTTCTTATCGAGGGCAACCAGACACACACTCTTTCAGTTCCTATTTATTTTATTTAATTTGACATAAATCATAACCTAAATAAAAAAAACTTTAATTTGACACACTTACCGTTTCTATGGATATCTAAAATTTTTACGGGTGCAAAAGATAGAAAATAATCTAGCTATCGGCGAATAATTACACAAATGACTTTATTGTCCTAACCTAACCTTCCCTATCCAGGAACCCTACATATGACGAACTGCCAAAGATCCTGTGCCAGATCAGTTGCAGTAAATTGGTACTTATTTTGCCTGCTAGAAAACCGTTTTCATTTTCCGCAGCAGACTGCATTTTGCATACATTAAAATATCATGTAGAATTTCCACGTTCGACACTGGCATTAAGTGGCTTAAAGGTCGAATTTTGTGGGTTGATGAACAAATAGGAAGTTCACCAACAATCATGAATGGATACCCTACATCCTCTATAACCCCTCCTAGTAGCTGTAGAAGACGCCGAAGTCTCCTACATCTCATCGCTACTAACTAATATCAAATAAATAACACCCAGCCAATGGAACCCGTATCTCCGGTAGTTTAGTGGTTATGTGCCTACGGCCACAGTAGGAGTCCCGGGTTCTAGTCCCGGCTGGAGTGCGTATTTTTTCAATTGATATCCTTTACCTGATATTATAATTGACGCCCCTGGCTTAAAAAGGGTGTAAGCCACAAGTACACTAATATTGAGATTTCTGATTTAACTTAATATTTAATAAGGGCAGAAGCCACACAATTAATTTTTCAACTATTAGTTAACAGATGGCGCCACCGTATCAAAATGACCTTATTCATATTATTATTTTACCGGCAAAAATTTCAGAATATAGTATAAGGAGAGGGACTATTTTGCAAGTGATAGTAGTGTCAGTTCTTCGTTATCCTGATGCACAACAGGCAGGAGTTTATCCTACTGTGGCATATACCCTTTTACCGAAATTATTTCTTATTTAATTTTGACTTGTTTGAGGCTTACTCCTAAATTTCTGCGGCATATAGCCTTTTACCGAAATTATTTTCCTTATTTAATTTTGACTTGTTTGAATCTTACTCCTAAACTTCAAATTTTATGATTATTTACCTAGAAAACGCCGTGTTCATTTGACAACACCTGGAAAGGTACCAAATACGTCGAAATCTTGGCTCAAGTTACCCAAATAAGAGGAGGTTTATTTTGGTGTAAGGATGCAAGCCACAATTTTTTTAAATAAACCCGTTTAGCACTAATATAGTGCATTCTTTTACTATTGGACTTTACATAAAACACAATAGGTGCTAATTCCTGGGTTCCTAGAACTTTAAAAATAAATTATTTTTTAAATTGGATTTGGCATATTTAAATATATGTTTAAACCTTCTTTTCTCAAAATATGCAAAATGTGGCTTATAGCCTTTTTAAGCCAGGGTCTTCAATTATAATTATAGGTATCAAAAAATCTTTCTTTGATCAAAAATAATGTATCAAACAGCCCTCGGCATAACCTATCCCCAATTTCCTTTACCGATGTGCAGTGGCAAAAATTCCGAGCTGATTACTTTAGTTTTTGAGAGAAGGCTTCGGTTAATTTCCTCCAGTCTCCGGGGCCGGAGAGGGCCAGACCGTCGGCCTCTCCAATTTCCTGGACCCGTTCCGATTTGTCTATCATTAGTTCTCGCCGGGTGATTTATTGATAATCCCCCCGGGCGGGAGGAAATCGAAATGGCTCTTGTTTTTCGTTTTGCTGATTAGGCGCCCGCCAACTAACTACTGTTCTCCATCAAGATTCAAACGGATTTCGCCTAGGTACGACCGAAACATCGAACTTTCTTATTTCGTAAACATTATAAATTTGAGGAGTTAAAATGCATCTTGGGCCCATACCGCATTTTTGGCAGATTAACTCATTTGAGCAAAATACAACCGTGCTATTTTTTTAAGCTCCGTTTTCTAGATTCCAGTGAGTGTAGCGCAATTAGTAAATCACGCAGAAAAAGTTATTAAGGAGCTATACCGTGAATCCACATTTTGCCCAGCGCTCTCGGTCACCAGCCGGTTTTATTTTAATAAAGACATGTGCATGCAGTCTGCTCCGACCTGGGATCGAATCAAGGTCGATCGAAGGCAGAAAAACATTCAGTCCAAAATAGTCCGCAATGCTCCAAATATCACAACCGCGGCCGCGGTTATAGTAGTATATAGTATCTATAATTAATACAACTATTTTATCACATCACAATATCACATTTTATTCATTATAACATAATCATTAAAAAACTTAAATATCTAACTTTTTTAATATACCACGTTTTTAAAAGGGACTAAAAGTATAATAAAATAATATAATAATATAAAAAAGGGAGGAAAAAGTATAAAATAATTTTTTCTAGCCCTACAAAGATTCAAAAAACCTGGAGCACATGCAATAGATAATAGTAAGGAGTGTAAAGGAGTAGCTGTCATTGAGAAAACATTTGCAGTGCAATACAATTGCTACTGAGTTAAGTGGAAAAACTATTTTATACTTTTTAGTCCGTTTACATAATTATTTATACTTTTTACAAAAACAAATGTATCATACCAACATCCAAGTCTAATGGATGTGACGGTGTCTTCATATTTGAATCGTTCGAGAAGGTAGACTACGACAGCTGTTTCCCCTTGTTAGGTTCATGAAGGCAGCCATAATCTTCCCGAACGACTAAAACCGAAAGGTAGCAGTTATAATAGTGTGGGAAACCAACCAGTGGCGAAATTTAGTATCAAGCTGATACAGAGCCGAAATTTCACAAAACATAGTAAACACGAACAAGAACAAGTTAGGTTGGTGTTGAATGCAGAAAACAACAAAATAAATGTGAAGAAGAAGTGACACAGGAAACAGATTCATTGGCCATTCACCACTGTATCTTCCAAATTTGTGGAAATCAACAACGATCTGGCCGGTAGCCATATCCTTGTGAAACATGCATCTAAAGTTTAGCTCCTAG
Organism: Pseudeuparius sepicola; assembly: GCA_963920635.1. Classification (NCBI taxonomy): domain Eukaryota; kingdom Metazoa; phylum Arthropoda; class Insecta; order Coleoptera; family Anthribidae; genus Pseudeuparius; species Pseudeuparius sepicola. The sequence continues at coordinate 16,674,645 of OY987298.1, forward strand.
AGCAATCCTATGAAGTTTTTTAAACTCAAAAATAAATGATATATATACAATAATTATTAACAATTACTATACATTCTAACTAAGATTACGATTTTTATGAAGAGTGGTATCATTGCAGACTTTAAATTAGGATCATGGATGGAACAAGGGACAAGATAAGTGGTCGCAAAACTTAAAATAAAATTCATAGAAAAACTGAAATTTTATTTCAGAGGTTCAACTTTACCACTAGTTAAATTTTTTTAACCTGTCAAAGACTCACCCCATGTATGTACCTAGATATGTTTTGAAGTGATAAGAGAAATGAATTGAAAATAAGTTTCATTCTTGCCCCGGATACATAATGGTATATTTTACACTTAGGTTGAGAAGTAACCCATTATTTACAGAGCATTTACGCGCCTCAGGATATAAAATGCTTTGGGCTTTCCAAAGCATGGAAATTTAAGAATAAAATGATTACGGGCCAATTGCATAGACAAAATAAAGTACTCTTTAAATTTAAAGGAGCTTTATAACAATCCAAACATTGTTTAATATTGTTGCAAAAGTTTCTTTACCTAATTTTAAAGTCAAAATATATTTTAGTTGAATGTACCTATTATGAAATTGTCCCTAACTGTCATTTCAATCACAAGAGATATTATTCTCCTTCACAACATGCAGTTCTCTCTTCGCTTGTTCTTTGTATTTTTATGAAAATTTGACCATAAGGGAAGATAGGTAATCATCATTTACCTGACGGCGCGGCGCACTTTGAGAAAAATTCTCACAAAATTTCGACTTAAAACAAAATGTAGTTCCCTCTATTTGCCCAAATTTACCATATTATTTGTCTAAAATGTACCTATCCACACCAGGAATCGTATTTATTATTACTTATGTTAAATTATGTGTATATTTTGTTACTTGTTACTGCTTTTATTGTCTATTAAACAAACGACGTACCTACTTACTTAGGTATCACAAATGTATATAATTATAATTAAAAAGAGGGTTGAAGATTTATTAGAAAAAATAAACTAAGCCAAAGTGCAGACTGCTCTAGACTGCATAGGCCCGTTGAACCGTCCCGCTGCGGCGTTGCCACATGTTTACACAGGGCTTGTAAAGTTTGAGAAGGTTGTGGTTAAGCCCCACATTTGCTCCTTCCTGGGGTTCTTTATTCAAAGGTGTCTTCACAGAAAACTCCCATAGGACCAGTATCTTATCTGGGTCATATTATGACCCTTCTATTGTTATATTTTCGGTGCTTACAGTCGTACGAAAATATAGTGGAAAAATTCAGCTTCCAAACTGTTAATCAAATCCGAATCCAGGAATCCGCCGCAGGCGGTGCATTCTCGAAAGTTAATTACACCGCCTGGGGCGCGCCTAGAGAAGAAAATCAATTTTTCTCTGCGAGGAAACGGCTGCGGGACGAAGGGGGTGGCGCGGTCCTGAAAGGCCCGATTTAGTCGTCGCCTCGCGCTAAATGAGTTTTCCCAATTATTAATGAGTCCCGGGCCCAAGGAAAATGAAGTCGGAGATTTCGGAATCAAACGGGAACGGATTTCTTTGTGGCCGTCCGGTTTGAATTCGACATAATTTCAAGTTTGTTTGATTAAGCTTTCCATTGTGCACAACGGCGATTATTTCGACTTTTGCTAAAAACAGATTTTGTAAGATGAAGGGGGAAATTCAGTATCTTCGTGGTACTTGATCACTATACCGGGTGTCCCAGAATATGCGGGCAATCTCCCGGATTTATACAGGGGACGTTAAAACAACGTGACAAGTTCCTATAAAAAAATTTCCCAGAGGGCCCCCCTACGGAGATACAGGGTATTGAAGTTCTTTTTTTGAAATTAAATTATGGCAATACCTCCCAAAATAATCAAGCTGCTAATTTGGGACTGCTGTGTTTTACGCGATGGAAAATAAGCTGAAGGCATTAATTTTTACGTATCTCACTTGCACTATTTTCGGATCGTGTTATAGCTCGTAACTTTTTTGAGGTAATCTTTTTGGTCTCGCGGGTCCATCATTTTAGTGCACATTTTCATTTTGCAACAAAAGTTTACTCTTGTTTCATAACGATAAAATCAACCGTTTGCGTTGAAATTGGTAAAACGTTCCTCAAAACACCTGTTAACTTCAACATCCGAAACATAAAATCTTTACCTACCGCTTTTAAACGTTACAGACCGACTGTACCATTTAAACTAAGAAAAAAATCCCTATGAACAATGTACTAAAAATTATTCGCCTTCAAAATGGAAAGGATTGAATATGACAAAATTTGGACACCCTATTTCCAATTTTGTCCAATGTCCATTTGGTATTTTTTTCTTCATTTTGAATGTACAGTAGATGTGTAACATTTGAAAGCGGTAGGAGAAAGTTTTATGTTTTGAACGATGAAGCTAATACGTGTTTTAGGGCACGTTTCGCCAATTTCAACGCAAACGGTTGATTTCACTGGCGTAGCCAATGGGGGGGTTTCGGGGGTTCAAACCCCCCCCCCCCCGAAATAAGCAAAATATTACCTAATATTATACCGAAAAAATACGAGGAGTGAAGAGTTAAATTATTATTACGTTTGAATATATGTGGTAATAGTAGCGCCTAGCGCCATCTTTTGACGAGAGGCAGACGCAGTTGCAGCCGAACTATTTTGTATTGTAGGGACACTTTGCGTTGTTTCTCGATTATTCGCCACGCCCCTCGGTCGAAATGAGCGGAACTTTGTGGAAGTTCGTGGAAGTTTCTGGACGGCTACTGGGCTGCTATATAAGCGGCGCCGCGGCGCGTGACCGCGCTTACGGCAGTATTGTTCCATGCGAACTCGAAGCGAATAAAAGTGAAAAGTGGTGAACGAATAGTGAAGAAAATTAAGTGTACCGTGTAAGTGAGTAATTATTTTAGTGCACTGTTATTCGATGACCTTGTTAAGGATAGATACGTGAATCATTATTACTGTCGAAAAATGGAGGGGAAAAAAGGAAGGGTGATAAACCTAAAGGTATTTTTTTAATATGCCACGTTTTTAAAAAGGACTAAAAGTATAATAAAATAATATAATAATATAAATAATTTTTCCGAGTTAGAAGTCGATATTTTCGTTGCAAAGATAAAAAATAAAATATGAAAACAGTTATTCCTTTTTTAAACGCTCTGTATTCTTCTTCTATAAATTATACTTCTTTGTATAGACGAATTTTTGTGGATAAGAAATTTCCACAGATGCAGCAGCACAATGCCCGTGTCAGAGTGACTTGCTGAAAAGCTTTTAAAAGGCTTCCAATCCTCAGTTCATCCAAATCCAAATACCTTATTACTGGAAAAAGTGGTGTAGTCAAGGTCAAGGGGTTTCTAATAAAGAAACTAATTTGGATTTAGCTATCAAAGCTTCAGCTACCTTGCATGCTGATAAGAAGACTGCCTACCCCGAAATCTAGTTTGGAATGCCTAGATATGAGCGATAAAAACCTTTATCCTAATATTTACACATTACACTATGGAACAGAAATTCATGCAGATGAAGTAGTGGATATATTTAAAAGAAAAAGCCGAAGATTTCTTCTTTAATGGTTTTAGATTTAGCGCAGAGGAACGAAGTTAATTTATCCATTTCATTTAAAGTTAAGAACTTTATAAATATGTCGTAGTTTTTCGGATGAATATATAGATATTAAATTTCATGTAAGTATGTTTTTGTTGTTCTATTTACTTCTCAAACTAAACCCCCCTCAAAACTAAATTCTGGCTACGCCCGTGGTTGATTTTATCATTATGAAACAAGAGTACCTCTTTGTTGCAGAATAAAAAGATGTACTAAAATAATGAACCTGCAAGACCAAAAAGATAACCTCAAAAAAGTTACGAGCTATAACACGATCCAAAAATAGTGCAAGTGGCGCCCTCTGTGAGATACGTAAAAATTGATGCCTTCAGCTTATTCTCCATCGCCTAAAACACAGCAGTGCCAAATTTCAGTTCAGCAGTTTGATTATTTTGGGAGATATTGCCATAATTTAATTTCAAAAAAAGAAATTCAACACCCTGTATCTCCGTAGGGGGGCCCTCTGGGAAATTTTTTTATAGGAACTTGTCATGTTATTTTAACGTCCCCTGTATAAATCCGGGAGATTGCCCACATATTCTGTGACATGGTGTATATATCCAATGGTGTATATTAGTCCAAAATGATATCTACAATACGATTAGAAACGTTGTCGATAAAGACAAAGTAAATTTGTCAGGTTGCCAACGTGTTTAAAAAAAATATATATATAGACGTTTTGGTTCAGCAGAAGACGTTATGCTAATTAATGAATTCAATTATTTGAGAATGGAGGAGCAAAGAGCGTCTGTGTAACGTTTATTAATCGAAAGCTCCTCCGTTCACCTTCATTTCCATACAGATTGAATCCTATACCCGTATTTTCTCGTCAAAAATATTTACAGACCAGATGCAATAAAACATTCGGGAGGCAATAATATATCAGGCTGGGCCGTTTAGAAACAAAGGGGGGGGGGGGAGGGGGAGCAGAAGGAGAGTCCCGTTATTGTATGGAGTGGAAATTCAGCAGCAATAAATTTCCTCTCGAACGATTCTGTTTACGTTAGGCCGAGAATATACTACCTTACTTTCGATTCGGCAGAGAATGTTTCTCCTTGTGTTGTAGCCTTCTATAATATACAGGGTGACTTTTTTTATGATCAGTAGCGGGATCTCGGAAACTAGCGGAGATAGAAGGAAGGTTAAATGGGGGTACCAATTGCAGTTTTGTTGGGCCCAATTTAACGCGATTTGTGGATTTTTGAAAAAAGTAATGGCTTAACGAAATTTCGGCAATGTATTTTGATCCATCTAGCTTCTTTGATTCTGATTTTATATAAAAAGTGAAAATACCAAAGTTGGAGGGAATTGTGTTTCCAATTCGGTTATCATGTCTAATTTCCATACTGCGCTGCCATTTTCCAGACATGACACAAACTTGGCTTTTTTAAATGGTACCAATTTAAATGGCTTTATTTTAAATAGTTTTTATGTTATTGAAAGAAAATCAGTCTCCCAGTATATTAGTGCAATTTTCAAACAATATTTACAAAAGTTTTGGAGATAATATTCAACAATGCTAAAAAATAAAAAGGCTGACCCTATAACAGTTATCTGTTTCTTGCAATCAATAATTTCTTTAAGTCAAAAATGTTTAAAATGCCAATTTATTTTTATTTACCTGATTTGTGCATTTAATTTTTTTTATTTAATAGTTATTTATGTACCAAGGCACTGAAGTTCAACTTTTTATGACTCATGTGGAGTTTAGTTGCTGAGGCCTCTGGCCTCATAAAAAGAACTTCAGTGCCGAGGTACATATTATATTTTTCTTGAAATCGGAAAAAAGAATGTTTTATTAGGCAAGAAAATAATAATAAGGGATCACCCGTCCACGAACCGACTACGCGCGGCGTTGCTTGACTTTACCGATCGCTCTACCTAGGACAAGTATAATGATGTACGGCACCTTCTGACAGAAAAACCAAACTGCTGCTTCTTGTGCAGCCTACACAACAAATCTATTGATTTCCAAATTTACTAAAATATGTATACTGAAGGATTGCGCTTCTATAGGAAACAATTTCTCAATGCGTACGAAAAGTTAAATGAGCCTTTCATGGCCGGGTCTTGAATATTTGGTCACTTTTGACGGGCGATTTCTCCGCGTCTGACGTTTGATGTTTACATCTCGCCAAGGCCTACTTATTGAAAAAATCGTACAATAATGGGCTACATTATTGTACGATTTCTGTGCTTTTAATGACGATTTTGGGACATTTTAATGCCGATTTCAAGAAAACATGTTTAGACTAACGTGATCTTTTAAAAGTATAAGACAGAGCAACGAGACTAGGGGAATTAATATTCAAGCGCCTCACAATCTATCAACAAAACAACCTTCTTGAAATAATCCATACTGTTCATATAGGACACCCCAGAAAATCGGATTTTTCAATTTTTGTCATATTTGCATAAATCCTGTGGACACCTTGTATAAGTTATGGTATTGAAAATACTGATTTGGTGGTTTGAGATATGGCAAAACCAAGTGCATTTTATCTCTGGAGACTTCCAAAAGGTATTATGCTCTTTGGCTTATATACAATATGTTACAGCCTGTATATGAAAACAGACCGTATGTATACGGTCTAGGCTGTATCTATACGGCCTAAATGGCGCAGACCGTATGTAAATGACATGGCATTTCATATACGGACTAGACCGTTAACATACGGACTATTGACATTCAGACTGTATGTGCAATCATAGTGAATTACCCTTCTTTTTTATATAAGAATATGCCTTCTTTTTAGTATGTATTTTGCAGAAAAAATTTAGGGTACCTATACATTATACTAAATAATTACCTTTTTTTCCTTCAAAATACTACGTACCAGCAAGAAGTAATATCCTTCTTTGATGAGCCTATATACAAAAGAAGGAGTAATTCAGAAATGGCGGACGTCGAAACCGCCCGGAAAACATTGCACTTACATTCTGACTTTGTTTAAATCTCTCTGTGATATACGGTCTAGTTGCAGATAGACCGTATATAATAGGACTAGTCCTTTTGCAAACCGACTAGACCGTTTGTTGACGGACAAGCCTCTTATACATATGGACTAATATCTTCAGTCCGTTTACATATAGACTAGTCCTTTTGAATACGGCCTGTTCTACATATACGGTCTGTAACATATACAATAGGAATACACCTTTAACTCCATTCCATCTATACCTTTACCATTACTTGAAGTTGCATTTTCTACAAACTGATATACCGTTTTGATATATCTAAAGTTCTATAGGCATAGGATGGGGACCGATATACAATACCTAGTTGGAGCGAATGTGAAGTGGTTAATAATTAGATGATAATGGACTCAAAGGCTCCGCGGAATAATTCCGTGAATTAAGCATGCGTATCGCGCAGCGCTGTGTTTGGGCTTCGGCCGCATAATGCAATTTAACAATGGGATGAAGCCCGGTGGCACACTTGATTAGGATAACATTAGAATCAATCAACTCTCCGCGCGTGGGCGAGCGAGCGCAGCGCGCTTTTTATCCAACTGCGTCCGTTCAACCGCGGCGAAATTGAAATTTGAACCGCTGTGGCAGCGACACGATAATGGTTTGTACGGACCAAGGTATTATTTCGGAATATCCTTGAATTTGCCCGGTTAACAATAGTCCAAACGGCGGGGGACCAAAAGTAGAATGGGGAACTTGAACAATTTTTTTATTCCTTTAATATCTTTGCCTATCTATACAGGGTGGCCCACCACGAACTGCATCGATCTATATATGGAAAACTAAAGGCAGGAAAATTCTGAAAATTTGGCACCTCACCAACGCCGATGGGCGCTGCTCAACTAAAATATTTTGGTGAATCGGTTATACCGGAAGTCGATATCAACTTCCTTATCTCAAATGGAACACCCTGTATATTATTGCATTTTTGGATTCTAGGCATTATTTTGGAACAAAAACATGCAACATGTCCTATGTCTAAATTCAACCGTTTTTGAGATATTTGCATTTTTCCGAAAAAAATTACAGGTGCAGACCTAAAGTCAATTACAACAAAGATAAAACTTAGAGTCTCAGCTCCACAAACACAGCTTCTTTAATCAACAGATCAACTGTACATATGTTTCAACCCTCCTGGGTGTCATCTTCAGTAGTGTAGCAATATAGAAAAAAAATTCTAAAGCGTTCTAGACATGGTAAAATATGGTAGTATGCGAATGTGGAAAATTAATATAGGTACGTAAAAATTATTATGAGAATTAGTTTAGTCAAAACATTAAAAACGCACAAAAAGAGTGATAGTCGACCATATACAGTACGGTTTCGGGACGGTAATCCCTCATCAGTATGGCTCACCCGACTATCAAGTGGTAGACAAACGTGCCTAGACGATAGATTTACTATATAAGGAATCAATCGATTACCGAAGCAATTAATTGATCATGGAGTATTATAATGTGGCTTTGTCCCGCACCTTCGGGTGTGCTATCATTATAATACTCCATGATCAATTAATTGCTTCGGTAATTGATTGATTCCTTATATAGTAAATTAAAAACGTAGGTATAAGTAAAATTTAAAATTGAATCGAGGAATCCTGAGGAAATATGTAGTCGTAAATAACAAACTTAGGCAACATTACATCCTATACCTAAATGCAGTAATTTTCGATTAATTTACGAAAAACCCACTTTTCGCCCATAAAATGCGGGGTTAAATTCATATTAGCCGTGTACGTTGGAAAGACAATCGCGGCTGAGGAAATGTCACTTGGTTTATAAATTATTGTCAATAATAATGCCGGCGCGCTTAAATTACACAAACGAAGATTATTTAAATTTGTTTATTATCTACGGAGAATGCAACAAAGTAATATCAAGAACGTGCGATACATAATCTATTATTTATATTTTATTATGAAATGATCAAAAAACTGTAACGAGTTAAATTGCAATACATAATAATGATTATTCTAAAGGCCCAATAATAATAGGTACATTTTTTCTCGCATTTTTGAACAACGAAATTCGTACAGATAAAAATTACGGACGCATTTTCCCATAGTTGAATTCAATTGTTTCAAAAGGTTCCATTGCTTTCCAAAGTTTCAGTTAATTTGACTAAATAGAGATGAAATAATTATTTATGTACCAAGTTCAACTTTTTATGACTCATGTGGAATTTAGTTGCCGAGGCCTCTGGCCTCTGGCCGAAATCGAAAAAAAAAATTATTAGGCAAAGAAATAATCGTAAGAGATCACATGACCATGAACTGATTGCGCGCGGCGTTGCTTGACTTAGAGGATTGCTCTACCTAGGTCAAGCATGACAAGGCACGGCGCTTCTCAACAGAAACTCCAAAGTGTTGCCTATTGTGTAGCCTCCAATATCTCCATGAAAAATAGATTGATATTCAAAACTACTAAAATGTTTATACTGAAAGATTGCGCTGCTATAGGAAACAATTTCGCAATGTGTACGAAAAGTTAAATGGGCCTTTATTGGCCGAGTTTTGAATACTTGGTCACTTTTGAAGGACGATGGCTCCGCGTCTGACGTTTGATGTTTACATCTCGTCCGTCAAGGCCTACTTATTGAAAAATCTACTTCAGTGCCGCTTTCTGAACTTTTTATGACGATTCCCAGACACTTCACTGCCAATTTCAAGAAAAGTAAGTTTACTTGCGATATAGTGCTGAAAGGTGCAACTGGCCGGGGACACACTGTATAGATTAAAAATTTATAAAGCAGTCATCTAAATTAATAATTATTACTATAAAATTTACTTCAGCACTGGCTGTATCAGATAGAAAATTATAAAGCGTTTCTCCGTAAATTCAAATTATAGGCAGCGTCTGGAAAAGTGGGAACCACGTTAACTGTTATTAATCGCGACCTAATTGCCCCTTCCGGGATTAATTTTGTTTATCCGGAACTCCGGGCAGCTGCCCGGAGCGTTTTTTACCTAAGGCAGATTTACGAGGCATCGTCCACTAACCTGAAAGAAGCATCGCCCTAAATTCCACCTTTATTCAACGAAACGAAGAGATACATTTACGTTTTGCTTTCCATTTGAGTGGAGGGTGGTTTCCATTGACTTATAATTTTGTTTTTATGGAATATTACATTATATTTCTTAAAAAATGAATTATTAATATATATGTATATTGAGATTGAAGTCGGTATTTTTACTAATACTAGAATAATATTTTCTTACACGCTCTGTATCTTAAATTTTCCTACAAATGTTAAAGTATATCTACCAGAACCGGGGACACCAACACCACCTAAAAGACACGGCCAAACAAGTCGCCTAACGTGACGTTTACCTGCATCCCTTTGAATGTTCGGTGATATTTTCATGTAGTTGCGTATTTTGGTTTGTGTTAAAGCCATTTTGCAATTAATTGAACGCCAGGCTTTTTTTACTAGAGCACTAGGACCACAACAGTACAGGTTAGAAGGGTTAAAATTAATTTAGTTTTGAAAGTAGGTATATGAAACAATAATAGTTATTTATGTACCAAGGCACTGAAGTTCAACTTTTTATGACTCATGTGGAATTTAGTTGCCGAGGCGTCTGGCCGAGGCAAATAAACCACATGAGTCATAAAAAGAACTTCAGTGCCGAGGTACATATTACGAGTATATATATATATATATATATATATATATATATATATATATATATACATGTAAACATATAATCCATTTACTTACAAATAATAAGAACTATCAAATAAAAACATTACTTTGACCAAGCGAGGGTGCTTCGCAACTTAGCCGATTAAGTTTGCCTGCCCGATTTCATGAAGTACGCAATCCTAAGGTACCTACTTCTTTCATCAATATCCTCACCATCAGTGGGAAAATGTTGGTCGCACGCCTAAAAACATGTTTCACTGCTTCACATACCTACTTTCAAAACTAAATTAATTTTAGCCCTTCTAACCTGTAATTTTGTAGTCCTAGTGCTCTAATAAAAAAGCCTGGCGTTCAATTAATCGCAAAATAGCTTTAAATTCAAAGGGACGCATAGGTAAACATCACGATGACTCACCCGCGTAAGTTATCTGGCCTTGTCTTTTAGGTGGCGTTGGGGACACCCGAATAAAAGAAAAAAATATTGTCAGGAAAATTTTTTGCCAATAGCGAGACTCTTATTCTAAATAGAATACTTTCTGCGTCTCATCCCCTTCTTTCTTACTTTGAGTAGCATCTTTTGAGATTATTAAACGGGGAAACCTTTTCCGTCCTAAAATTTCCTCCGTTAATTAGAAAAAAGTGAACCCTACCAATCGCCCGCGCCAGATCATTATAAACCGCTTCAACCCTAAATTCAAATTAGTACCTGTAAAAGTGGGCACCGCTTTAACCGTTATTAATCGCGACCTAATTGCCGACCTCCCGGATTAATTTTGTTTATTCGGATTCCGGGCGGCCGCAGACGTTTTTACCGGAGCCGGAATTAAGGGACAACGCCGACAACCTGGAAGGAAATATCGCCTTAATTACGCTCTTATTTAATTAAAGTTGGAGACCTAGTTTCAGCCATCTCTCAATTTGTAGGATAAAAATAGTTATACTAAAATCGAGCAATCCGTACGCCTGGCGTAAATAAAACCACGTGTTCAATAATGACGATCCGCGATTGGTCGGTAGGATGTAAAATTTCACCCGAGTCAGCATCAGGGACGTACTCGATCGCAAAAGTGTAGTTACGCGGTTTTACCTTGTTGTTTTCAGCTATTTAGTGACTGCCACAAATAATGTTATCGATGTTTTGAACCATTTTAATTAAGCCAATAATTCTTTTCCCAAATATTTTGATGTAAACCATTGTAAAATTAAAATTAAATACAGGTCGTGCCTCAGTGCGGCCCTGGCGAATATTTCAACTCACGTGCTCTTGTTTACGCCAGGCGTAAGAATTGCTCGATTTTACTATAGTTGGGTTTCCTCGTCTAGGGATTTTTTTTACTGGAAGTGCGGGGAAGTGACGTTGATTGAAATACATCCCACCGTTTTCCGCAGTTTTCGAAAAAAAAAAGCAATTTCGGGAAGTTACTACAATGCGAAATACCCACATTTTTTAGTATCAAAAGTTTTATTAATCTAAAAACGAAACAAAATTATGAATGGTTCTAATATGTGCTGATTACAAAAAGAAAAATTCCATTGGCAGCTGTTTTTGTTGGGGAGTTTTAAGGTTGAAATTTTAATTCGGCATTTAATGGACAAAAAGTTATAACATTATCAACTGGCAATTTTTTCATGCTGTAAAATATAACTTTTTTCAATTAGTATACAGTGTCCTCCAAAAAGTTCGCAGCATAGGGGGGAAATTTTTAATTAATGTTTTATTTTAAAATTTAATTTTGGGGTTACCTTTTGCTTGAAAAAGATCAAAAATGACCCACTCAAACGTGGTCATGTGACTTTCGTTGTCTGTCAAAAATGACATTTAAAAAAATATATCGCCAAAAATGGGTATTATTCCGATTTTCTCGCTTATTTTAGGCCGCACAGAAAATACGTAAGAAAACAAAATATGGTAATTTTGGTCAGCGAGGCAACTTTAAAGGAATGGGCCTCCATGCCCAACTTTTCGCGGTGTACTAAAAAAAACTTTAAATCGACAAAAATTTTCATGGTCTCAAGAGAGCCGAAGACCCTGTGTAATTTGCTGAAACTATCTGACTACGTGGATGGATAAAGCTTCTCAGTGACATCAATTTTCAATATAAAAGTTTTCCTCTGTCTCTTAAAATAAACATTCCACGGCTATTAATACTTTTGCTCAATTTGAAGTTTTTTTAATATTGCCCAACAAGTTGGCCATGGATGCCGATTTCTTTTGCGGCACCACTTAGCTGTCCAAAATTGCAATATTTTTGTTTCTTACGCTTTTTTTGTAGGGCGTAAAATAAGCGAGAAAATGGCGGTGGTAGACCTAAAAAAATCATCCTGTATAGGTCTGTGGTCACAGTCTCAGTTGAAGGGAGCGTGATTATTGATAACTTCGTCGAAACTCAGTGAAGACTGCTGATCACCAGCATATACTGCCCAAAAGAGTCCGACCAGGGAAATAATTTGGCGGCAATTTTTAACCCTAAGCACAGACATATATAGCTTTTGCGAAGCTATATAGGTCTGTGCCCTAAGTGAGGCGGGAAATTTGAAGTAATTTATACAGGTGGGTTCCCTAAATAATGTAATGTCTTGGTTGTCGTTTTGTGTAAAATGTAACTTATTTTAGTTTAAAGTACAACTTAGGTTCAAGATTTTTGTTGGTTCTGGTTTTGTAGGTTAAGAAATTGTACAACGTACCTATATCAAAACAACATATTTTAATCATCATAAAGACCCCTAATATAATTATTATTGTACATTATTCCTTAGAACGTTTTCTTTTTGTTTGTTTAAAGAATATAAGCAAAAGAAAACTTGGTAACTTCAACTTCTACCACTTTAATCTTTGCTTCAAAAATACAAGTGAAGTGATTTCTAATTACGCTCTTCTTTGATAATTTTGCTGGCGGTGATCTGCAGTTAACAGGTTTAGTTGCTGCTGCCTGCTGCTGTTTGCATTTCTTCAGTTAATTCTATTTTTTCCAGAAATGCGGCTCTCGTCGTCGTATCGAGAATTAGGTACAATGTCTCCATTTTCCTCATCTCCATGAGTTACTTCTTGGACCGACCGGAATGAATCTCTTTGGTGGTCCAATTTTGACTCCACTGTTTCTTCGGTTTCTCTAGATGGTTCATCAAAATGAATAGAACACGCATACCTACATAGAGTCCTTCCAGAGAATATTATTGTCGATGACACCTAGAGTACTAAGCCACTTTCTAAATTCAGTTTCATGTTTTGATAAACTAAAAATCAGCAAGAAACAAGAAAATATCAATGAAAAAACAATATTATTTTTCAAAAAATTATACCTATTTACTTACCTATGGAATGTAGGTAATTTGCCAATCGGGATGTAAAAGCTAGTATCTTCGTATTTGCACCAAATTATTTTTTGGTCTCGTAAATATGAAAACGAAAAGCTATATTAACCGTATAAAATATAAAAAAAAAACGCAATTAGAAACTAAAAACGCATCTCTCAAAAAATCAAAAAAGCATGTCACGGTAACTTTTATAATTTTACCGGCGCCTTAAAAAAGTATAATGCAATTTCATTAATACAGTATAAAAATATGTAAACAAGAAAAAAAGTAGTCACCATTCAAACTGCCAATATAGGGTTAAAAATGGCGAAGAATTTCATCTCTTTTCGCTCCCTGCACCTTGCCGTGCGCAATAGGGCCAAAAGCGGTATATGTTCATATACAGGTATGTCGTGGCGTAACTACGGAAGTGTAGGCCCGTGTTCAAAATTTCAGGTGGGCCCCTGTATTTTTTATGTTTGAAAGTGGTGTAACAATGAAAAACATTGTACCTACAGGATGTACCATTTTCGATACTTTTGCAAGTTATATTTATATTTTAAAATTCTTACCTCCTAGAAAAAAACCGTGAACGCCACTGAATTCTACGTGTACAAATCTATAACGGTCGATTTTTATCATTTCAACAAGTTAGCGTATAACGGATATAGGGGGGTGCCTGAAAGTGGCAAATTTTGAGAATCACCTTGTATTTAAAAAAACCAAGGAGGCCGCATGAAAATTCTGTATACGAGCGTTTCTTTTTATGAAAAAGTAGGTCAGTGCCCCGAAATCCGCAACTCCCTATTTCTAAAAATAACCGAGATACCTCGCAAAAGTATCGAAAATGGGACACCCTGTAGGTGCATAGAGAATAATCCAACTTAAACTTTGTATTGACCAAGAGTTAATAATAATGCACATTGCTCACTACAGGTCGAAAAATGCCATTATTGGTCAAAAGGTTGAATCACCATGTAAGTTCTGTACAGGGTGATCCAAACTCGATGCCCCAAGCCTACTGCGGGAACACGAAAACTGAAAATAAAATTGCTTCTTAAATGGAACATGGAATTTTTTATATTCACAGGATCGGTTTTCCGAAATCTAGTCAGCCATGAAAACAATTTCGATAGTCAGAAATTATTTAAGATTATTGTTAGGGTGCCTTGTGCACCATTAAATTAGTTCGACTGGACTATTTTTTAAATTTTTGAATTGTGCTTGTTACTGACTTTTTTGCTGTTATAGTTTGTTACAAAAATTGTTTTTTAATATTGCAGTTGAAAAAATTTAAGAGCGCACAAGACAACCTAATATTCTCTTAAATAATTTCTGACTATCAATTGTAAATTTTGAACAATAAAAGATACAGAAAATCTTTTCCTATAAAAATATTTAGGAAAAAAAGGCAAGTATGTTTCTGGGGAAAAATATTGATGATGTCACAGCGGCCATTTCCCCAAACAACAAAAAAGCAAATTTTCGGTCATAATTGGGCCTTATAGTATGTCCCATTTAAGAACCCCTGTTCGAAATTGTATTTTCAATTTTCGTGTTTCCGCAGTAGGCCTGAAGCGCCGAGTTGGATCATCCTATAGGTACATATTTACTCTTAAGTTATTATAGGTACATTTTTTGTACTACCCTTGCATTTTTATTGTTGGGGAATTTCAATCGCCCTCTATGTAACCAATTAGAGATTCTGACTCGTCGGTTATTACGCAGCACCACATCAATCGGCTCACATCGGAAAAACCGAAATTTATGCGCCCTGCATGAATCTTGGTGACGGTGGGCCCCTAGCAGCTCTGGGCCCGTGTTCACCGCACACTCTGAACACCCTGTAGTTACGCCACTGAGATATGTGGTCCACACATGTATGTAACAGCCCTCCGTAACGTAACACCGTCGCATAACACCAGTGGCGTATCCAGAATATAAAGTTGGGGGGGTGGCTAATTATTTCAAAAAAATTCTTCGATCATATTTATGATGGAATATTATATTTCATTACGAGTCTGGAAATAAAGATTTTTCCGTGCGCGCGTGACAAATTCCCGTGTTCGGCTGCGCCTCACACGGGAAGTCATGCAACGTGTAATGAACGATATTTTTTTATTATACTTCTTTGAAAACGGAAACTTAAAACATTTTATCGGCATATTCTGATAAAAAAAATAAACAATGCAGACAATATAGTGTTTGGTATGTATGATGCGTTTCCATGGTTACTCTCAAATTATTTCAAAGGTGCCTTGTTTGTAAATTAGTTATTGTCAGATAAGGTCAATAAAACGTCAAAAATATTACAGAAATGTATCTAAATATTGAAACACTTACGAATTAAAATACAAAATAGGTATATGTTAAATATCAGAGAGCATATAGAGTTTCTTAAATTTAGTTTAGTTTGCTGTATTTTCTATTTTAAAGCCATACCTATATTCGGTATTTTTATTTAGCGCACGGAAAGATTTTCCATGCGCTGTTTCCGTGCGCTAGCCCGAAAAACCCCATCTTTCATTATTGCTAAAACAGATGAAAATAGGTGTTTTCAAAGAAGTATAATAAAAAAACTATTATCGTTGACTGACGTATTAATAAAGACTGCTCACAGCTGTCATGTTTGACAGTTCTCTGGCTCACCATGCGCTTCCAGGAGACAAAATACAATGCAAAATACATTGTTGAAAGCCCCCAAAGCCCCCCCCCTGTTTACGCCACTGCATAACACTGTAGGGTATAGTTTGGACGGCACACCGTAACACCACCCCGTAACCGTAACACCGCAAGATATCGACGTCTCATTCCCCGTCGGTTTTCTCGCGTCACGTCGGTTCAAAGTAAATGATACACCACCACGTTATGCTTGTCTTTTCTGTTTAGACGGGCCGAAGCGAAGAGCCGTAGGCTCCATGTCTTTACCGCGTCACCATTCTATTTAGTTTATTATTTTAATTTCGACGAGAGCATCAGTCTTTCCTGCTGTGGACTCCCCAATGTTGTTATTTTGTTGCATTTAAATGATGAAACGGACGATGCTTGAATTGAGGTAGCAAAGGAAATGAACTTCAGCGATTTCTTGTTGAACACTGAACATTTATTTTAATACTAAACGGTTTCAAAAAGACTGCACCTATATAACTACAAAATTGGCACGGCCAGGATGTTATTACGAGTTATTACGTAACCCCGTCGCGTAACGCCTTTATGATACGTTGTTACATGTCTGGACAAGGCCTAAGATGAAACAGGGAACATGGCTCTCCGAGAATCTATTATTGTCGGAGAAAGTTTCGCCCTAAACAAACGTTCTTGCAAAGTTTTTAAGTTTGTTGAGGGGGAAACGAGAAAAGCTATCTGCCTGCTGATGGGGTGTAACTTTCGCATTGTGCTCGAGTTGCTTTCCTCCCTGTTTAGCAGATGGGGAGGGTGATGTGGAAGCACGGCTAACAGATGTCGACTGCGGAAGGGGTAGGGCGGAAGCCGGCTGAAAGTTATAATAAATAGAATTATTAGTGTTAGAGTGATATTACCGGAGTTTGCCTTGTGCTTCTTTCACGAATATTGCGTCTTGAAATTCGCGCTATATATACCTATGGTGTAAATGTACAAACTTCTATAGGATCCGGCCGTAGAATATGAAAGAATATTGATTGTTCTTCAATTTTTTTTTTATTTAAGGACCTTTCAAAAAAAGATACGGAGTGTTTTAAGATACGGACTGTTTTAAAGTTTTTACATTTTTTTGAATGGTTAAATCAAAGGGTAAAAATGCTAGATGCTTTTAAAACTTCTTGGTATTGGTTTTATGGATGACTAAACACTATTTTCTTAATACACTTCGAAAAAAAAGTGTTTATTTTATTCTTTAAACTGAGTTACTATAGTTTTCGTCGGACAATTTAAATAAAAAATGGAAGATACTTTAGAGTTTCTGTAATTTAACTTTTTTTCATCAATGCCTAATTTTTGAGAGTAAAGCAGTGCAAGTTCCTGGATATCTTCACTACTTTTAGACTTATTGCAGCGAGTAGTAGTGTTTTGTTCCAAACAAAGTCTGAATGGTTCTTTGTAATATATTATATAATATTTAAACCAAACATCATCCTCCTCCTATGACAAATATTCAGTTTCTTTGATTTGGCTTATTTTTAATGATATTCTATTAGGTACTACTTAAATACAGCAAAGTCATAAACTTGAATGTTCGTAGGTAGAGGAAAGTCGCCTAATATGGGGTACATTTTTGTAATCCCCCTAAAAGTTGAGTGTTTTTAAAGGAATCAACGTAACTTTTTTCAAAACTGGACTTCATCCCTTACGCAACCTGATTGTCAACTTGACACTATAATTAAAATTCTAACTTTTTCGTTTTTTGCTTTTAAACTTTTTTAGGCAACTACCCCATATTAGGAAACTCTATCCCTAATATGGGGTACTTCTATTTCCTAATATGGGGTACCTAAGAAATGATTTAAAATTGGTGTTTAAATAAAATACCTATACGAAAGAAACACGGTTGGTTGGGTAAGTACGTCTTTATTTGGTGTTATTTTAGAAAAAAAAAAACAAAAATTATCACAAAATAATTCTTTAAAACAATTATAAAACTATTTAAAGATTCAATTCGCACAAAAGTAAATATTTTTTTTCAGTTTCCATAGCATGATTGACGATTGCATTTTCCATGTCAACGGAAAAACAGGTTTCCGCCTAACACTACCATAAACAATATCTTCTGCTGCTCCATTTATTTTTACATCTTTCCAACGTTGCCTGGGGTACCCCAAATTAGGACTCCCAGATTACCCCATATTAGGCCTAGGGCAGTAGTAAAAATAAAACAGTAGATTTTAAGAAATAAGCAAATATATACATAAAAGAACCAGTCTAAGCCAAGACTAGCCCATAATACACGTTTTGAACAACATACAATAATTTAACTTACCTTTTTTGTAGCCAAATTCACAGGATTTTCTAGAAGCTAAAAATTTTCAATACGCTCACTAATTTTGTTGGTCATGTTGTATAGGAACTGTAGCTCCCTGCATCGCGAGATGTTTACTAGTTACATCCCAAGCAGCATTAAAGTTGCGGTAACTGAGATGGGAACTGAATAAGTAGTTATTACGTAATTATTACTTAAAAATCGACTTATTAGTTTTTATTACTTATATTAAGAAAGTATGAGTAATTACGTAGTAATTATTACTACAAGTTGGAACTTTATGGTTTCAATACTTCTAAGTAGTTTTTGAAGTATCTGGAACGGAATTGTTACTATGCAAAATTACGTTAACTCTAAGGTTATATTCAATGGTCACAATTACTTTGTTGTGTTACTTGTTTATCACTTTAAAGTTTTCATTACTTTATGGTAACGGTGAAAGTAACTTCTACATCTTAGCGACTTTAGAAATACCTCCAAAGTTACGGAACTATATAGTTATATTTAAAGTGAAATTAACTTTCCCGCTACTCGAGAAAACTACTGTATGGTAAGTTTTACTTCTCACTCCATTTTAAAATTACTAGAAAGTTTCAATTACCACAAAAAAATACTTTAAAGTAACTGTCACTTCTATAGGGACCAAAATGGAAACTACATTTATTTAGTTCCTTACAATCGATTGAAGGATTCGGTAGTTTTTGCGAAGTGATGAAAATGTCAGCCATTAGAAAGAAGAAAAATTATAGACACACATTCACATTTTATAGAAAATTAAAGAAGCAGTTGGATGAAACGAATCGAAACACGAGCACTTGTCTTCAATACAAAATTACAAAACGCTTCTCTTGAGTGGCTACAATTTTAAATATCAACATTTCAAAAATTATAGCACGAAACACACACCCGCTGAAAACAACACTCACGCATATAAAAATTATAGGTTAAAGTTCCAAATGGAACCTAGTAGTAGCAATCTGAACTTAAACGAGGCTTCTGGAACTTTGAAGTTCTCTTGTAGTAATTAGGACTTTAGAGTTTAAAATATCTAAAACTAATTTTCGTCTTAAAGGTAGGAATTACCTTAAAGTGAAAAAAGTCTAGTTGCCGTTACTACCAGTTAAGTGGCAAAGCCTTCAAACACCCATTTTAAGGTAAATAATACTTAGAAGTAATTACTGAAAATTACGCCATATTTTCTTATAAAATGGTAGAGGCCATTAATACCAAATGTCAATTTCCTTTGGTACTGAAATAGTTATTTCTTCAAAATTGTCCCAAAAAAGAGAAAATTGAGCAAAAATTAACTCGTATAACATATAGAAACATTAAAAAAGCATTTTTAGGTAATTTCGCACATTTTCGTAATTTATCCTCCCGATAAAAAAGTGTTAAAACATGCATTTTGAGAGGGCGCGTTGTTACTTTTCAATCTATCAACGTCATATTTGACAGAAAATTTTCAATCGTTTTAGTTTCTTGAATCTAGCAACGAGAAATAAATCAGCAAATTAACACCTTTCTTATACCTACCATTATTCATAGATATAAGTTAAAAATAAATATTAGGTACTTCCATTTTCCACGGTTATTGAAAAATGACGGAAGATGTTGGACTAGAATACTTTTTAATTATTTAGACAAAGACAAAGCGAGGATGCGAATGTAAAGAAGCAAACAAATCCAACAAAGTAGCGGTGACCACGCTGCTACGTCTCCACCACGTTGCCGGAACGTAAGCGCGTCGTAGCGGTGTAAGTTGCTAGGTGGTCGCCGTTACGTATCTATCACCCTCAAAATGTTCCCCATTTTGGTCGTAGGGACGTAATAGGAACGTAGTAATTACGTTCCTATCAGTAGTAATCACAACTTTAAAGTTGCAAACAAAAGTCGCTGGAACGTAACGGCGACTAAAAATGCTGCTTGGGATGTCACTTCTAGAAGCGTAGTATAGCCCCCACCAAATAGATGGCAGCGCCTTAGATCCTGAGAAATTGAGGTACCCCATATTAGGGACTATTCCCATATTAGGCGACTTTCCTCTACCTGTTTTGCCACTGCAATTTTTCTGCGACTCTGGAATAGTATGAGTGAAATCTTGTTAGAAGGGCTGTTCCTATTTACTATTTAGACTCAAAGTCAAAGGCACATAAAATAAAAAAAAAACGTTTTAAGGTGGCATAAACACACATGGCATTAAATACTACCAACCCAAGTGAGTTTTTGTGTTTATTTTGAAAATCATTATGTTTTTCAAAAAACCAATGCCCAACTCAAATACTGCATTATATTGGGCATATTTGGACAAAAAAATCAGCCAAATCTGATGGCTCCTTTGGAAAAACAATATACCTAAAGGTTCTGGTAATGTTTTATTAAATATCCAAATATGCGCAATGTAATGTAGAATTTGAGTTGAGCATTGGTTTTTTGAAAGACCTAGTAATTTTAAAAACAAACACCAAAAACACAACACAACAATGCAAAAAAAACTTTTGAGATTAATATCTATTAATTAATAAAATAGTTATTTATGTATGTACCAAGGCACTGAAGTTAAACTTTTTATGACTCATGTAAAATTTAGTAGCCGAGGCCTCTGGCCGAGGCAAATAAAACACATGAGTCATAAAAAGAACTTCGGTGCCGAGGTAGGTACATATTATATTTTTTTTGAAATCGGAAAAAAAATGTTTTATTATGCAAGAAAATAATCCTACGGGATCACCCGTCCATGAACCAACTGCGCGCGGCGTTGCTTGACTTTGATGATCGCTCTACCTAGGTCAAGTATGACAAGATACGGCGCCTTCGAACAGAAAAACCAAACTGCTGCTTGTTGTGCAGCCTCCATAATAAATCTAATGATATTCAAACCTACCAAAATATTTATACTGAAAGATTGCGCTGCTATAATAGGTAACAATTTCGCAATGTGTACGATAAGTTAAATGGGTCTTTATTGGCCGGGTTTTGAATATTTGGTCACTTTTGACGGGCGATGGCTCCGCGTCTGACGTTTACATCTCGCCAAGGCCTACTTATTGAAAAAAATCGTACAATAATGGGCTACTTCAGTGCCGATTTCTGAGCTTTTAATGGCGATTTTGGGACACTTCACTGCCGATTTCAAGAAAATATTATTACCCGTTTTTCTTGCAATCGTGGGAGCATTATTTGATTATTTTAAAATTTTGAATATTTTCTGTGTTCTAGAATTAATTCATTTTCACTATAAGATGTTTACCACAGAAGACCATTTTTGCGCTGTTTTAAAAGTATTTACAATATCATAACCGCAAAATCTTGTATAGTAACTCATCATTAATTGGAAATTTCGCACAAAATTCCGTTGAAGACCGTAGTAATTCAACTTACTATACTTAATTCGTTGTACAACTCAGGTCTTGATGAGATACTATAATTTCGTTTACTGTATTTTGTGTTGTGTACCTTGTGTTTTGAGATATAATACTGCTCCACGGTAAACTTTAGCCTTGGTGCCGTGACAGTGATGATAGTAACTTAAAATTGCAAATTTTTTGAGATACTCTAATCGTCGTTATAGGTGTCGACTGGTTTTTACAGTCTACG
Source organism: Pseudeuparius sepicola (assembly GCA_963920635.1). NCBI lineage: Eukaryota > Metazoa > Arthropoda > Insecta > Coleoptera > Anthribidae > Pseudeuparius > Pseudeuparius sepicola. Next base: position 16,696,709 of record OY987298.1, read on the forward strand.
TGTATAGCTTTGTCACAACCTTCTCAAACTTTACAAGAACTGTGCAATCATATGGCAACGCCGCAGCGGCACGGTTTAACGGGTCTATGTAGTCTAGAGCAGTCTACTTTGGCTCAGTTTATATTTTCTAATAAATGTTCATCCCTTTTTTTAATTATAATTAGATCCATTTGAGAAATTTGTTTCAATAATTGGGTACCTAAGTAAGTAAGTACGTTTGTTTAACACACAATAAAAGCAGTAACAAAGTAACAAAATATACACAGAAGGTATTTATAATAAGTACGATTCCTGGTGTGGATAGGTACATTTTCAACAAATAATATCGTAAATTTGGGCAAATAGAGGGAACAACACTTCGTTGTAAGTCGAATTTTTGTGAGAATTTTCGCTAAGTGCGCCGTCAGGCAATGGATGATTACCTATCTTCTCTTATGGTTAAATTTTCATAAAAATACAAACAAGCGAACAGAGAACTGCATGTTGTGAAGGAGAATAATATCTATTGTGGTTGATATGGCAGTTAGGGTCAATTTCATAGTACATTCAACTAAAATATATTTTGACTTTAAAATTAGGTAAAGAAACTTTTGCAACAATATTAAACAATGTTTGGGTTGTTAGAAAGCTCCTTTAATTTTAAAGGGTAGTTTAGTTTGTCTATGCAATTGGCCCGTAATCATTTCATTCTTAAATTTTCGTCCTTTGGAAAGCCCAAACCTACCGCCTGCCGTCAAGCAAAGAAAACCTAGCTACTTCAAGTTATTATCACGATTTGGCTTACAGCCAGGTGTATAACTAAGTTCTAGCATCCCTCGGAGATTCTAGGCATCTTGAGTCTTGAAATTGTAAAGGCAAGATTCTTCACTTAGAACTTTTATAGAAATGTTTCACTTTCGCACAAACAAAAGAAATTTATAAAAAAGCTGTCACCAGCACTTCGCGCAGTCTGTTTCCACCCAGAGACACACTGCCTCGTCGTAGAAATCTGGCGACGATAGCACTACCCGCACTACACAAATCAATTCTGGTAAATTTCTTGTAAAATCAACTGACAGGGAGTGTCAGGCCACGCCGCGCAGACCCGCAAGCCATGTTGCCAGCTTTCTGAACTTCAGGGCTTTTCCTAGAGTCGGCTGTGGCTTTGTCTATGCTGAGCAGCAACTTGAATTTTGTGTTTCTGGCAATTTATACATCCTGTATCTCAAGCAGGAAGCCCTTAAGGAACTATGTTCATATGCATTTTTTTCTTAAAATCTACCCAGGAATCTTCCCTTGAAATTTTGTGACATACTCAATTATCGCCCTGTATAGTGTGTACTGAAGTTCGTTTAAGTGTGCGGCAATCCTCTTCTGTCTCATGCGCATTGTTTACGGCAGCCTATTTATTATTCGAATCTCCCCATAAACGTCTTACACCTAAATCCTCCCAGAGATTGCATTCTCACCTATAAGACAGTAATTGAGCAAATTAATTCGGCATTATACTGTGCCGGCGGCGGCAAACTTCAGGCATGAATGGCAAAATACATAAAGTTCCTTATGCTAATTGGCGGCATTATTCAACATTAGCCGGTGTAATTATACCGGGAGATGCCCGGGGATCTATAGCGAGGGAAAGTTTTTCCCTGATTAAGCGCTCTTACAAACTTTTTAAGTTGCAAAAACAGGCAAGCTTGTTTGCTCGCTGATGGGCAAGAATCTTTTGGACTGGCGAATACAAGTTTGCACAAAATTGTTGAGTAGACCATTTTTTAACTGAGAGAGTAATAATTTCTTTATTTTCGTAGGGTTTGTATAATTTTTGGATATGTTATGGCCCAATAAGTTATTTGAATAAAAAAGAACTATGCGGGCCAATTTCAGTGGCGTACGGAAAAGAGAGCATTTTTCAAAACCAACGTATTTTATGTTGTTTCAAAAATCAGCCAAATGTAAAAATGGGTAATAATCCGTACACCACTGAAATAGACATATTTAAACTCAGTTAAACCTAAACTTAAATTAATAAGACAATTTCTAATATTAAAAAGCACAGAGTAAAAATTTTTCTTATTATTTATCAAGGAGCTAGCCATGAAACAATCATTTTGCCAGCGATCCATTTGTTTCTCTCAAACGTTTTAAAAAATATGAAACTGTACTAACTTTCCATTTTCATTTAGGAAACGTATTAATTAGTTTCTTAGCCCCTTAATGCATAAAGATTTTATTAAAACTTTTTAAGGACAGCCATATTTATAAAAATATTCTTTGATTTATTTTACAAACGTCAGTGTCATACTTGATAGAAAAGTAAAATTTTAACTGTGTGCTTTTTATTATTAGAAATTGTTTTATTAATTTAAGTTTAAGTTTAACTGAGTGATAAGTCTATTTCAGTGGTGTACGGATTATTCAACATTTTTACATTTTTATTTCATTTTGCTCATTTTTGAAACAACATAAAATACGCCACTGAAATTGACCAGCTTTGCATAGTTCTTTTTGATTCAAATAACTTAGGCTATAACGTATCGAAAAATGATAAAAAAATCTATTAAAATAAAAAAAAAATTATTAAGCATTAAAAAAGGTTCCAATTTAAATTCACCCACAACATGGACATGGTTTTACAAAATTTAAACTATCAATTTTAATTTTGTTTTTATTGGTCAATACTCCAAAACCTCTCAAATCTTTTTTGGCCATTTTTATATTTTTTCGAAAAATACCCCCTTTTCCGTACGCCACTGAAATTGATCCGCTTTGGATAATTCTTTTTGATTCAATAACTTTGGCCATAACATGTCCAAAAACGATGAAAAAATATATGACGCATTAAAAAGGGTTTCAATTTAATTTGGCCCACAGTGTATATGCATAAATAGATTAATATTTACTTGTTCATTTAATTTTTAATTGGCTTTTTTGCCACCAAACCTGAACCAAACTGATTAAAAGACAACTTTTTAAAGTTGCCAGGACAATTATAAATGCATAACAGTGAATGTACGAAACTTTGAACGTTTAACTCAAAAAAAAAACTTCAACAAATTTGTTTTCTGAGCTTTCGGAGAATAAATCTTCCTCCTTTCTCAAAGATCTTGCCACGTCAAAGTGAAGTGGCAGATTAATAAATTTCAGGTTAAAATGTCATGACAACAGAAACAATAGCCTAGCCACCTGTCTGATATTATATCCCAAAGGCATCGTATGTGCCTTTGTTATATCCTGTGTTCTAGTTCTATCTAATTATTTATTCTAACTTCTATTTAAATAACTGGCAATAATATTTTACTGAATTTCACTGAACATTCAGCAACAGAGTTGTCCGCATTTCCTAGAATATTTCCTACTTCTTCTTTGAGAATTGGTAGGAGCCTGAACTACAAAATTCTATGATTATTAAAAGAGTGTTCACATATTTTTGACTTTGAAATTTGATTTTGTCTGATATAATTTTAATTTTATTTTAAACGAACGTTCAATGGCCTACAACCTACAAGTGTCCCCAACATAGAACTTTGCACATTCACAAGGGATTTTATAAATGCAATTTTTTTTAACTTTGTACCTCATTGAATGGTTTCGGTTTAACTATCATCGATCTTAATGTATTTTTGGTCATTAAAAAGATTGCCTGGATGGTCCAGCAATAATTACATTTTTACAGAAAGAAAGTTAGCGGCTTTATGGGACTATAAATTTTGGCAACTGGTAATATCATACCAACATCCAAGTTCTAATGAATGTGCCGGTGTTTTCATATTTGAATCGTTCGAGAAGGTAGACTACAACAGCTGTTTCCCCTTATTAGGTTCATCAAGGCATCCATAACCTTCCTGAACGACTCAAACCGAAACGGTAGCACTTATAATAGTGTAACTTGCACTTGGAGGCGAGAAATTAACCAGTGGCACCATCTAGTATCAAGCTGATAGTACCAGAGCCGAAATTTAACAAAACATAGTAAACACCAACAAGAAAAAGTTAGGTTGGTGTTGAATCCAGAAAACTACAAAATAATGTGAAGAAGAAGCGACACAGGAAACAGGCTCATTGGCCATTCACCACTGTATCTTCGAAATTTGTGGAAATCAACAAGGATCTGACCGGGAGCCCTATCCTCGTGAAACTTTCATCTTATAGCCGTAGAAATATTAAAAAGATGATAAAATTTCACGTCCCCAATAGATTTTTACAGAAAGGAAGTTAGCGGTTAATAATTAAATTTACTGGTTAATAATTAAATTTACTGGTCGGTCCACCAGATTTATTTCTCAATTCTGTTAGCATTGTTATTTTGTTGGCAATCCTCAAAAACTTGCTCAACAAATTCAATAGTATAAAACATGGTTTATGTTCCATTTCGCCTTCAAATTTTTTGTTATTAGAAATCGTTTTAGCCCTGACAATATTTACTTGTGTTTTTCTATAAAAATGTGTGTGACTCCATACTAGGTATCCTAGCACTTAAAAATCTTAAGAAATGGTGAAAGTAAAAAAATAGAAAGAATCTAATTTTTTCATTAAAATTGAAAATGTTAATATAGCTATTCCGATAATTCCTGGATTTTCTTTCTTCACTAAGTTAATCTAAGCAAAGGCAAGTGGAGTGCAACCACTATATAAATCTGGCACCTGCAAATTTAAAAAAGTACTCTACCTTTCTACAAATAACGACTAATATAAAAATAATACCAAACAGTAACAAATACTTATAGAAAAACTCTATTTGTCGTTACAGTGGTGTACAAATAGATGGAAAATGGAAACAGCGAATTTGGATACAAAACGGCTAGGACAAATGACACGTAACTGCCGCACACTAAACGCTGCATACAGCTGCTATCATCCACAATTTTACGGTATCTATTACCGAAACTCAGAAAATTTAGTTAAGTTATGCGGAAAGGCCAGCAGCTCAGGGAAAACGCGCTTCTGATTTTTGAAATTTGAGCTTAACTGCGTAATTGGCCATGACTACAACCCAAGAATGAATGCGCATTTCGCATGCCTACCTAACAAAAAAAGTTTACCAAAATCGGTCAATACATAAAGATTTTACAAGGGTGGTAAATCCTTAAAGTGGACACGTAGTAGAAAATAGGCAAAATAAGAAAATTCAATTTTGGCATGTGGAATTATTTGAACGTAGACAAAAAACGTAATGTAATTTTTTTATCCGTATCTCCAAAACTAAAGATCGTAGCTTTTAACTCCATGATAATTGATAATATACATTATAAATTATTTCAGATTTCAAAAACTAACCAACTCGAAATTACATGTTTGGCTTCGATTGCGAATTTCCCAACACTCCACGAATTTTCGTTCTATCCGACCGTCCAATCAAATTAAACACCGAACAATAACAGTCCAACAAAGAGCAAATCGAAAAAAAAAATGATACGGGCCAGAACCGTTGCATAAATTTCGAGGCACAATAGAGCAACCCCATTAGATAATAACCCACCCGTGAACCACCTCTTTTATAAATGCTAGAAACTCCATTACTAAAGCGCAATATATAATAATAAATATATGTTTATTTACCATAATTTAACAAATAATTCTTAAAAAACGCAGAAGCAGAAGCAGAAAGTAACAGCTTATATGAATATAATTATTAATACATACTCATGAGTATTTATTACCTAAATACCTGTAACTAACAACTTACGAACTAGGGTAGCAATTATTTATTTACTTATTTATTGGGTAGATATTTCATCTCCTATTAACTAAATATCTCAATTTGTATTTGCTTCAAGTAAGTATCCTTTTTTACTTATTTTTTAAATAAATTAATTGATTTTATGTGTTTCAGGTCATCAGAGAGAGTATTGTGTAGAATCTCGGAGCAATAAATAATGTAAAACATCGTTAGCCTGTTGTTTTTCTACAAAAAGAGAGTGTCTTTTTCGAGTTCGGTAAGTATGTTCTAGTCTTTGTTTCACAAATCATCCCTCCGTAATGCCTTCTTTACAGATTTATCAAAAATTGTTTGCGTTCTTCAAGATTAAACTCTGGCGATTTTAATGAAACTGTAATTATTACAATGAAATGTTTGCTACCCCCTCAATGTCTCCATTTTATTTTTCAACAGTTCCTTCGAAGGAATATGACTGGGTGCCAAATTTAGAGACAAAACAAATTAGTCTCACCGTATAGGGTAAGTCCGGGAGAGATGGCCCACCGGGTGAGACGGCGCATTCAAATATTTTCGCCAGCATTACATTTGCACACCCGCTCAATTAGTCACTGCGAGTCTAATGTGCAGCTGACAACCTATTTAATGTTTAGTGGTGTTAAAGCAAAATACTGGTAAGTTAGGTTAAATAATATTATTTGGATGGCTTGAAATTATTTTACGCTTATGGAAATGCGTTGTCTTTTTATCGTATACTTTATTTTTAATAAAAATACCAGTGTCGAAATAGCTTCATAGGTTACTGAGATTATGTGGATGGGCCGTTATTGAAATGATTATGACGGGTAAACTGACAAATGGGTGGACCATCTCTCCCGCATTGTTGGGATAGATGGCCCCCTGACGTCATGGGATAGATGGCCATCTCTCCCTCATGGAGAAAATATACGGTAAATTATTTATTTGTTTTTTCAACTGATTACAAATTAAAAACAACAGTAAGAGGGCAATTGTGCGTCGAAGATATTGAAATGGCTGTTTAAGCAGTTAGAAATGGTATACAATAGGAGTCATAGAAGCCTGTCGCACATTCAATAACATTCCTCCCTGATCGTTTAGAAATGGTTCTATGAGAGTTTTTCAAAATACCTGAATTTATGAGATCTCTGTGGCAAAGTTTTATGCAAAAAGAGACAATAAATAAAAATACTTTTGTCGAACCATCTCACCCGCCTAGCTGGGCCAACTCACCCATATACTACGGGTGAGATGGCTCACTGTGCCTAAAGTTATTTTATTTTTTTATCGAGAAATCATATTTTGTTTTTGTCAAAATCGTACCTCTGCTATGACACTGATTGTATTTACTTTTTAAATAAATTTTCTTACTCAACTATCTCAATGCATTGCACTGTTACAACGATTTTAGAAAAAGTGGGCCAACTCTCCCGGTCTTACCCTATATGCTTTGACAAATACAAAGTTCTCGTGTTCTAAGTGAAAATTCTAACTTCTTTAACTGCTCAAGTCTGAATCCTCCGGTCTACGTCCCGTGCACATCCAATCTCGCCCCGAAGAAAGGCCAATTGCAGTTTCATTATCTCTCCCGCGTTAATAGAACGAATCTCCCCACTTACTCCCGGCGAAAGAATTTTAAACAGCGCGGCCAAAGCTTCTCTTTTATACATCGCCGTTCCAACTTCCCCGGACTTAACAAGGTCTCTTAAAATCGCATAACTCGGGGGATCGTCCGCCTACAAGTATTTGCATAAATATTACTATAGGGGGGCAAGGTCCTGTTTAGGGGAGAGTTTTGGTATAATATTGTAAAGGGGGTTGAATTCTGAGTTATTATCTGGCGGGACTTCTTTGTTATGATTTGAGAATTATGCAACAGTTAGGACTGCTTTCGTGATGAACTCACGAGGTGGTAGTATGGATAACATAGATCAAAGAAGAATCAAGACGTAGGTGAAATAAGACAAAGAAGCAATATTAAGAAGTCTGTATCTTTTCGCTCTATTATTTGTTTACTCCTTATCTTCAGCTTTCTATTTCACCTTTGCCCAAGACGCGTCTTTCTAGAATACATATATCATCTGCAAAACTTGTGACATTACCTTGAGTCTTTAGAGAATACATGTCATTTTCCTCATATATTAAAGATAATTGTTGGTCCCAGAATAGTTCCTTGAGGTACGCCATACTCAACAATTATCTTGGTACATAGACTACGTTTATCTCGTGACAACTCGATCGGATTGAAATGGATCCGATTGAGTTATGTCAAATCTTTTATAATTCTACGTTTGCATCATCAGTATTGAATCCTACGGTTTAATTTTAAATACGATTGAATTTCAATCTGTAGGGTTTACGCCGTCTATTTGAGTCCGCTCCAGTGAATTCAAACGTCTCTCAATCGGATCGAACGCGTCAAGATAAACATAGTCATACAACATTACCAATCTTTTACGGAAATGAAATTTAATGTTAAGTTGGATGTAAGACCCGGAGGAAATTGTAAATTAAGCTGGAATGGGAAAGACTGAACCAAATATATGTGTATCATAGCAGTCGGAACAGAGTGTGAAATTCAGAAAACATAAAATACAGGGTGATTCATTTATGATGTAAAATTTTTTAACCACACACCACACAGTGGAGGAGGCGTACCAAAAAGGAAAACGCGAAAACAAATTTCCTGAAGTCTAAAGCATGAGGCAAATCAATCTTAGTCTTCGCTCTACGCTCCGATCTACGCTCCGCGTGCCTGCCACTGCCGCCGTACTCTTCGATACCATACTCGCCATACTCGTGCTCGTGCTGCCACTTATCTTGGTGTACGACGGAGCAGATAGAATCGGCCAACAACACGAGAAAATTGCTATCGATACAACCTTATGAAAATAACTCATCATGGATTCATTATTCGCCTTATTCCCGTATCTCTGTCTCACTCACTAACATAATAAACTTATGTGTGTAGTCTGTGTAGTCAAGTTGCTGGTAGAATTTTTTTAACAATTTCTCTAAACAGTACTAACTGGTAGTGCGTTTGTACAGGCGCGGCTTCATAAATGTTTCCACTAGGAATGAGAAATGAGCAAAAAATCAAGAATTTCGGGTAAGTGCGGCAAAGTTGCGCCAATTCTACAGATTCTCAAATCAGCAAATTCCCCTACATTCCCTCGCACCACCCCGCTCCTCCCAGTACCGTGTAGGTAGAAAATAAAAATAGCGTTGAGTGACGTATTATTACGTTCTGAGATTCACGTAATGTGAAATTACGCGGATTTATTTGATTGTCAAAGTGGTAATAGTTAAGTAAGATAAAAGTATGATTGTTATTAAAAATCTATAGTAGTTGTTTTTTTACATTGTTTTATTACACTTCTTTATCTTAACCGCGAACCAAAACTTTGATTTAATTTAAATTTTAAAGCTTCCCCGTAGTCTTCGGGTGAGGTTCTGATGCTTCTCGGGCCTCCGAAAAATCGAGAAATAAGAAAAAACCCGTAATTTACAAGAGTAGTTTCAAAGGATTTTCCGTCGGTTTTGTAGATTCTACAGCCGTCCCGTTTCTCGAAAGTGGTTAATAGTGTATCGGGAAATTCTCTTAGATATCGGATTTTCGAGGTTCTTTTTGGTACTCGAGGAAAGTACGACACCCAATTAAGAGATTTAACACCTCCTTCGATTTTTAGAACGGCTCTATTCGAGGTTGTCCAAAGACTTTTGCGAAAAAAACCGCCAATGTCCGTGGGCAGGATTGTAAGAGTTTCCACTATTATTCAGGCAATCTAAGGCCAACCTAACAGCGGCGAATTTACTGTTTTTCGCACTGTAACTGGCAATGTCGCGTAAGGCAATGTCGCGTAATAAGATGTTAGATTTTCCATCACTTACGCCTTTGAAGTTATATTCTTCTTCTTCTCTTCTTTTTATGGCCTCTGCTTTTCCAAGCAATTTAGGCACTTGGGGTCTTCGCCATCTCTTCGTTGGGTCGGAAATGTCCAACTTTTGCTGTGTCCGCCCAATTTGGTCACTTGAGCAAATTCGATACCTACTTTCCTTTTCCAATCCTTTCCTTCCCAAGATTATTGTTTCCATGTGGACCTTTCTCATACTTTCTTCAACTTTAACAACACTAGTTTCCAATATCTAATGGAAATTGTGTATGGGTCCTTCGGAGGTGTGCAGACCACGACAGGTACCTGTTTCGGGCTTGTTGGCCCTCATCAGGCAGACGCAGCGCACCTCAACCGAAAAGACCCAGACACGTTCGCTAAGTGGAAAAGGAACTAGTATAATGCGGTGAGCATTTACCATCCAACGCCATCTAGCTGGTACTGCCAAAACCAAAGCAATGTGAGTGTGTATATATCGACCGGTCGATCGACATATAAAAAGAACTCGGCAAGGCGGCGCGGCCCGGTGGAAAAAAAAACCAGAGGAAGCATACATACGGGGGCCAAGAAACTCGTTTGATTCATCACCGAGTATCTTCTAATATATAGAAATCAACAAGGATCGAATCGTGAGTTTCAATCCTCGTGTGCTTACGTCTATAGCCAAACGATGATTAAACAAAATGAATATTTAGTGTCCCCATTATAATTTTAAAAGAAATGGCTTGTGGCATATGGGACAAAATGCTTTCGTAATTGGCAACACCAAACTAGTTTCCAATATCTAATGGAAATTGTGTATGGGTCCTTCGGAGGTCTGCAGACCACGACAGGTACCTGTTTCGGGCTTGTTGGCCCTCATCAGGCAGACGCAGCGCACCTCAACCGAAAAGACCCAGACACATTCGCTAAGTGGAAAAGGAACTAGTATAATGCGGTGAGCATTTACCATCCAACGCCATCTAGCTGGTACTGCCAAAACCAAAGCAATGTGAGTGTGTATATATCGACCGGTCGATCGACATATAAAAAGAACTCGGCAAGGCGGCGCGGCGCGGTGGAAAAAAAACCAGAAGAAGCATACATACGGGGGCCAAGAAACTCGTTTGATTCATCACCGAGTATCTTCTAATATATAGAAATCAATAAGGATCGAATCGTGAGTTTCAATCCTCGTGTGCTTACGTCTATAGCCAAACGATGATTAAACAAAATGAATATTTAGTGTCCCCATTATAATTTTAAAAGAAATGGCTTGTGGCATATGGGACAAAATGCTTTCGTAATTGGCAACACCAAACTAGTTTCCAATATCTAATGGAAATTGTGTATGGGTCCTTCGGAGGTCTGCAGACCACGACAGGTACCTGTTTCGGGCTTGTTGGCCCTCATCAGGCAGACGCAGCGCACCTCAACCGAAAAGACCCAGACACATTCGCTAAGTGGAAAAGGAACTAGTATAATGCGGTGAGCATTTACCATCCAACGCCATCTAGCTGGTACTGACAAAACCAAAGCAATGTGAGTGTGTATATATCGACCGGTCGATCGACATATAAAAAGAACTCGGCAAGGCGGCGCGGCGCGGTGGAAAAAAAACCAGAAGAAGCATACATACGGGGGCCAAGAAACTCGTTTGATTCATCACCGAGTATCTTCTAATATATAGAAATCAACAAGGATCGAATCGTGAGTTTCAATCCTCGTGTGCTTACGTCTATAGCCAAACGATGATTAAACAAAATGAATATTTAGTGTCCCCATTATAATTTTAAAAGAAATGGCTTGTGGCATATGGGACAAAATGCTTTCGTAATTGGCAACACCAAACTAGTTTCCAATATCTAATGGAAATTGTGTATGGGTCCTTCGGAGGTGTGCAGACCAAGACAGGTACCTGTTTCGGGCTTGTTGGCCCTCATCAGGCAGACGCAGCGCACCTCAACCGAAAAGACCCAGACACGTTCGCTAAGTGGAAAAGGAACTAGTATAATGCGGTGAGCATTTACCATCCAACGCCATCTAGCTGGTACTGCCAAAACCAAAGCAATGTGAGTGTGTATATATCGACCGGTCGATCGACATATAAAAAGAACTCGGCAAGGCGGCGCGGCGCGGTGGAAAAAAAACCAGAAGAAGCATACATACGGGGGCCAAGAAACTCGTTTGATTCATCACCGAGTATCTTCTAATATAGAGAAATCAATAAGGATCGAATCGTGAGTTTCAATCCTCGTGTGCTTACGTCTATAGCCAAACGATGATTAAACAAAATGAATATTTAGTGTCCCCATTATAATTTTAAAAGAAATGGCTTGTGGCATATGGCACAAAATGCTTTCGTAATTGGCAACACCAAACTAGTTTCCAATATCTAATGGAAATTGTGTATGGGTCCTTCGGAGGTGTGCAGACCACGACAGGTACCTGTTTCGGGCTTGTTGGCCCTCATCAGGCAGACGCAGCGCACCTCAACCGAAAAGACCCAGACACGTTCGCTAAGTGGAAAAGGAACTAGTATAATGCGGTGAGCATTTACCATCCAACGCCATCTAGCTGGTACTGCCAAAACCAAAGCAATGTGAGTGTGTATATATCGACCGGTCGATCGACATATAAAAAGAACTCGGCAAGGCGGCGCGGCGCGGTGGAAAAAAAAAACAGAAGAAGCATACATACGGGGGCCAAGAAACTCGTTTGATTCATCACCGAGTATCTTCTAATATATAGAAATCACACCTCCGAAGGACCCATACACAATTTCCATTAGATATTGGAAACTAGTTTGGTGTTGCCAATTACGAAAGCATTTTGTCCCATATGCCACAAGCCATTTCTTTTAAAATTATAATGGGGACACTAAATATTCATTTTGTTTTAACAACACTCATTAACATTAAACAACATCAGATTTATCACAGATTTTTACTGTTCATCAATCTCTATAAGATCAAATTGTTCAATCGGTCAAAATCTATTCGTTCTTCCGCAGTCGTTTATACAAAAAAAATTTCAGTCTTTTCCTTCTCATTTATTTACTTCTACAAATCCGTTAAAATCTTCTGCATCTCATCATCTTTATACGATCACCTTTACGGAAACTTCATTGGACACTCACTACACACTAATCTGCACTATTTATTAAACACGACTATAGTCATATCCCTCTTGGACGGAATTATTCAAAATTGAACATGCACTCCTTTGCGACCGCACGTATTGGAAAGATTTCAAGGGCCGCGCCTGTACATTTTGTGCACAGTTTTAAGATGCTCATTTCTGGATATTATCTTGAGATTTACAATAGAAAAAAGCATTGACATTGGAAAATCAAAAAGTTAGTCAAGAAGGAAATAAATTAATTTAGACTCCATGTTTTTATCATCACTGCAGAAAAAACGTTCCCTTAAAAATTAAAAATCTACAAAAAATTATCGATCTTTTAGGTTCTCTCAATAGTTAGAAATTTTTTTGAGATTTCTGTAAAAACGAAAAAAAAAAGTAAATCTACGATATGTCGTGCAACGGATAACTACTATACGCCTTGACGCGTGAGCTTACCAGCTGACTAGGAAAGCGCTGTTAGATGAATAGGGGCTTTAATACACTTGTGAAAATATTTTTTAATTTTTTTGTTGACTAGAATTTCTTCAACTTCAGACTCGTGTTAACCTTTTTTTCCACCTGAAATTTTATACATCACGACTGAATCAACATGTATACAGGATATTTCAAAGATTCGTATCATGAAAACACCCTGAGTTTCTCATACGCCCTTTAAAGCCGTAGGAATATTCTCTTTGTTCAAAATTTGTGTTTAGTATTTTTTTATAACTCAAAAAATAAAGATGGAGTAGAATGTTATAATTAAAGTAACCCCTTTCAATAGTTTAAGCAATCCACTTAATAGTTTCCTTGATATTATTGTCGAGTAAGTAATAATTTCCTACCATATAAAACCGTGGAGAATCTTATTGAATTTTTTTTGGCATGACTTCGAGGACGATAATATGGTGTCAGGTGTGGGGTTTCAACTCAAACACGTATGTTGACATGTATAGTACAGTATCCCAAGAGGACAAATAGACCAAAAATTTCATTTTTCGACAAAAAGTCATTCTTAATAAAAGTTTCTGCTTCTCGAAAAAATATGGTCCACGAAGAGAATTTTCGATTTTTTTATACAGGGTGCCCAAAAAATACAAAAACATGTAACACCATCAAGGATAAACTACCTTTATTTTTAAAAATTTCAAAAACTTTTACTTAGAAAAGTTGTTTAGAATTAAAAGATGTGTACGATTGTCACTTTTCAAACAAATCAGCCAACTTCGATTTTTTTAATTGCCAAGTGTGAAATTCCTTTGTTTTTAAAAATGTCAAAAACATGTATTTAGAAAAGTTGTTTAGAATTAAAAGACGTGTCCGATTGTAACTTTTGAAGCAAATCGTCCGATTTTGGTTAAAAAGTTACAATCAGATACGTCTTTTAATTCTAAAATTTTTTTCTAAATAAATATTTTTGATATTTTTAAAAACAAAGGATTTTCACACTTGGCAATCAAAAAAATTGGAGTTGGCTGATTTGTTTGAAAAGTGACAATCGGACACATAATTTAATTCTAAACGACTTTTCTAAGTAAAAGTTTTTGTAATTTTAAAAAATAAAGGTAGTTTATTCTTGTTGGTGTTACATGTTTTTGTATTTTTTGGGCACCCTGTATAAAAAAATCGAAAATTCTCTTCGTGGATCATATTTCTTCGATAAGCAAAAACTCTTATCAAGAATAATTTTTTGTCGAAACATGAAATTTTTGGCCAATTTGTCCAATTTGTCTATCCGTGGGCATACTGTATACATGCTAACATACGTGTTTGAGTTGAAACCCCACACCTGACACCACATTATCGTCCTCGATCCGTGGACATACTGTATAATAATATCATGGACTTTAATCATAACTATGTGGCTTGTTCCAACGGTATTACAGCGGTTATAAATAAGGAGAAATGCTTTTTTGATCTTGTTACCAAGGAAACAGTAATATACAGGGTGGACCCAGATGGACTATACGATAGGTGTAAAAGGCAAAAAAATTTCAAGTTAAAACTTGAGCTTTGGGGGATCAGCTTTGCTTGATTAGAAATTAATTTGCACCGTATTTTTATATTTTAAAAATCAAACCAAGCCTTGACAGGTGCAATTTATTCATTCTCAGTTCAGGTAAACTACCTTTTCCTTAAGAGAAATCGAAAAATATTAGAAAAAGAATGCAAATCCAAGTCCCCGTGCCAAATTTTAAAACAATCGGCACACTTTGGTTTTTTTCAAATTTATCCATTTTTTGCGGTTTTCGAGCAAATCAAGTACATTTATCGAAAAATTTTATCAGAAAAAAATTTTAGAATGCAAATTTAAGACCCTGTACTAAATTTGAAAACAATCGGCATACTTTGATTTTCTTCCAAAAAATCAAGTTGAAATTTGACATAAAAATCAAAGTCTGCCGATTGTTTTAAAATTTGGCACGGGGACTAGTTTACCTGAACTGAAAATTAATAAATTGCCCCTGTCAGGGCCTGCTTGATTTTTAAAATATAAAAATATGGTGCAAATTAATTTCTAATCAAGCAAAGCTGATCCCCCAAAGCTCAACTTTCAACTTGAATTTTTTTTGTCTTTTACACCTATCGTATACTCCATCTGGGTCCACCCTCTATTGTCAAACCGCTTGTTACTGTTAATACTTGTCGAACGCATGCTATGATGGATATGAAAAAAAAAAGACACATTAACGGGACACCATAGAGCATCTGCACATATTTGGGGCCAAAATATGACGATTGAGGCTAATATGCCTTATAGAAATGTTGTTTGTTTAAGAAATACAGAGCGTGAAAGTTCATTTTTTGAAATTGAATTATGGCTACATCTCCCAAAATAATGAAGCTGCTGAACTGAAATTTGGCACTGCTGTGTTTTTGGGGATGGAGAATAAGCTAAAAATATCAATTTTGCTGTATCTCACAGAGGGCGCCACTTGCGCTGTTTTTGGATCGTGTTTTTACTCCTAACTTTTTTGAGGTTATCTTTCTGCAGCAAAAAGGTACTCTTGTTTCATAACGATCAAATCAACCGTTTGCGTTGAAATTGCCAAAACGTACCCCAAAACACCTGTTGACTTCAATATTCGAAACATAAAATTTTCATCTACCGCTTTCAAATGTTACAAATCAAATCGACTGTACATTCAAAATGAAGAAAAAATTACAGATGGGCATTGGTCGAAACACCATTCGTTTTCTTGAAATGGAGTGTCCAAATTTTGCCAAGTTTCAATCCGTTCCATTTTAAAAACAAAACATTTTTGGTACATTGTTCATAGCAATTTTTGTCTCACTTTAAATGGTACAGTGAATCTGTAACATTTGAAAGTAGCAGGTAAAAATTTTATTTTTAGAATATTGGAGTCTACAGGTGTTTCGGGGCACATTTTGCCAATTTCAACGCAAACGGTTGATTTGATCGTTATGAAACAAGAGTACCTTTTTGTTGCAGAATGAAAAGATGCCATAAAATGATGGACCTGCAACATCAAAAAGATAACCTCAAAAAAGTTAGGAGTAAAAACACGATCCAAAAACAGCGCAAGTGGCGCCCTCTGTGAGATACAGCAAAATTGATATTTTTAGCTTATTCTCCATCCCCAAAAACACAGCAGTGCCAAATTTCAGTTCAGGAGCTTGATTACTTTGGGAGATGTAGCCATAATTCAATTTCAAAAATTGAACTTCAACGCCCTGTATCTCTTAAACAAACAACATTTCTATAAGGCATATTA
Organism: Pseudeuparius sepicola; assembly: GCA_963920635.1. NCBI lineage: Eukaryota > Metazoa > Arthropoda > Insecta > Coleoptera > Anthribidae > Pseudeuparius > Pseudeuparius sepicola. The sequence continues at coordinate 16,713,097 of OY987298.1, forward strand.
GCCTCAATCGTCATATTTTGGCCCCAAATATGTGGAGTTGCTCTATGGACCATTATTAACGGGACACCCTGTATATGCTTTGGTTGCTTATTTGAACGAACTATATGGCCATCGCATATTTTGTTTAGTCCGAGCCCCGCTCTCCTTTTCTACAATCCAAAGACCAGAATATACCGGCTCTACAAACCGTATAATTCCCAATAAATGATACCTACAGGAATACGGTGCGAATTATTATTTCAAGTTAGAAACACAATAGAGGGGCTCAGCCAGATAATAACTCACCGTTGAGCCCTCTTTGAATTCCGCAAACTCCCCCCCGTTTTACAGGACCCTATACCTCCCATAAGTAATATTTATGCAAATTCGCAGAGGGGAGGATAGCGTGAATTATACGATTTTAAGAGGGCTTGTTAAATCGCGAAGAGTTCAAATGGCAATGCATAGACTATGAAAACGGGTCCATTTGCGTTAAAGGGTCAGTATAGAGGACATAACACTAGCGTGATCACCTCGTCACCAGCGACCAATTGAGCTCATATTGGGCATCCGGGCGCTGTGCGTGCTGCACAATTCACGTAATTTTGTTCGCACTTATTGTTTAAAAATGTCTTTTGGACTTTAGGAGAATAATTTCATGATGTAATTAACTTTTTAATCAGGACCTGCAAATGTGGAAGAGCCAGCAGAATCCGTAATACTTAAGACTTACTCAACTAGATGTACAGGGTGATCCACATATCATTTCACTCCAATTCATTTCTTTATTTTTCGAGTTAAATAAAAAATTGTGGAGATGAATGTTTTAGGATTTTCGGTACCTATAAACCAAACTTGTTTTTTAAATATAGCACCCTATATATTATTAAATTTTCGGGATCTAAGCCTCATCTCGATGTCAACGATAGATATACAGGGAGTCCCAGTTGTAAACCAGAATTTTGAAATATAGGTACAATAGAAAATTTGATTTTCGGCTAAAAAACTTCATATGAATATTGGTTCCGAAATGTTTAAAGTTTTGAAGCTAGTATAGTCTTGTTGTTCTACGCCCATGGATTTTTGGTAAATTTGACAGCATTTTTTAATTGCCCATTTTTTAAATAAAAAATATCTCTTGTTAATTTGCCGTTTTAGGGCAAATTAACGAGAGACATCTTTTATTTTTCGAGCAAACACGGCAAATTCAATCTGCTGCACAGAAAAACTGATCACTTCCGGAATGTTTTCAACTCTCTATTTAGAAAACAACACTTTTTCGATATTTAGATGAAAAAAAATCCAATGCCAGGGTTTGAAAGGAGTAGAATTTTTTACTATTTTGGAATTTTGTTTGGAATATTCAAGAAATATTTTTTTAATTATTTCGTAGGTAGTTTCCAACCATGAGTTTTTCAATTAAACTACGTTTTATAATTAACGCGACGTTTCGACCCTGATCTTGGTCATTATCATGCTACAGAATAAAATTGAAAAATTTCATTAAGATGTTAAATGTTATTGTGTCTTCATAGAGGATAAGAAGAAAACATTTGTTTTGGCTAAAGGGAAAACTTGGTACCATACCATATCTCGGAAACGAAACGTTGATCCCATTCCGATCAAGGTTCATATTTTCATACAGACTATAATTTTGTCCTGGATCAGAAATATGAATCTAAACTTTGGATGATTACAAAAAAGAGAAAAATATTTCTAAAATTTTAGTTGAAACGTGCATAAGGGCAAATTTGTGAAGTCGGTGTTATTTTTTTTTTAATATTTAGTGGAGTGTGCATACGGGCAAATTTTTGAAGTCGGTGATATTTTTTTTTATATTTAGTGGAGTGTGCATACGGGCAAATTTTTGAAATCGGTTTAAATTTTTTTGTTAAAATTTTGTTATTTCTTATTTTTTTGTGAATTATTGAGAATTATCGAAATCGGTCCAATATTAAATTCCATCCTCTATTTGTCCACCCTTAGGATTTAAATGTTTCTCTTCAAATTAAAATGTGACCACCCCTAAGGTAACCTCTCTCTAATAAAATAAGAATCATCCAAATCGGTCCAATATGAACTTTCATCCCCTATTTGTCTACCCTTAGGGGTAGGATTTTTTCTTTAAATTGAAATGGGACCGCACCTAAGGTACCCCCTTTCCAATAAAGAAAGAATCGTCGAAATCGGTCCAATATGAAATTTAATCCCCTATTTTCCACCCATACGGGTGGAATTTTTTCTTCAAATTTAAATGGGGCCACTCCCAAAGAAATCCCTTTCCAATAAAATGAGAATCATCGAAATCGGTCCAATATGAAATTTCATCCCCTATTTTTCCACCCTTAGGGGTAGAATTTTTTCTTAAAATTTAAATGGGACCATTCTGTAGGTATACCCTTTTAAATAAAAAAAGAATTGTTCAAATCGGTTTATAAATGACGGAGTTCTGAGGTAACAAGCATAAAAAAACATACAACCGAATTGATAACCTCCTCCTTTTTGGAAGTCTGTTAAAAATAAAAAGTATATGAGACAATATGAATTTCGTTTTTTGCTCAGGCCGTATAAAAAATTATTATTCCGTATTCAATTTGTTTTCTCTAGAAACTAGACATATCTATCAACCCGCGATTTGAATTAACGGCATTTATTAGTTATAGCTACTTTATGGAATTTTTGGATATAAAAAAATAATTACTATAAATAATTATAAAACCTTAATAATTAGTCATATCATTTAAATCGGAAAAAAATATCTTGCAAGAAATAGTAACAAAAAGTTTATGGTACAGGGTGGCCCATCCAAGCGGAAAAAGTGTGCTACGTGAAGACACGTTAACATAAAATCGTCATTCAAAAAATGAGATTGTAGTAAAAATTAAGGGGAATTCGAGGGTGTACCCTAATTTTGTATACGGGGGTCGGTAAAAAAGTTATCGCCAAACAACATTTTTTGCAAAATAAAAAAAATATTTTTTTATCTACACATCCATTAGAGAACCTTTAAGTAGTATTCCCGAATATTCAGTTTTTTAATATAACTTCCAGTTATAGCGGAAATGAAAGTGGTTTTCTCTATTTTACAACTTACACATTTCTCTTAACCATCACAGGATTCCTTTTTTAATTCTGAATCCAACCATATATAATTTGACCGATTTATCTCCAATCGTTTCCGAGATATTTATCAGAAACGCTCCATCAAACTAGATACATGGTCTCATACTCGGTTTCTGATGTTCGATCTGAGTAGGCCAAACAATAAAACCAAATTTATGACAAATCAAGTCAGCCATGATAATAAAACTGACAATCGAGTAGGCTGTCAATTCAATATTTCTATTTACGTGTCAGGTCTAAAATTTTGTTGCTGAAGCTGTTAGTAGTTGCAGTATAAAAAATGTTTTTGAAAGAAGAATGCTGTGATATTTTAGAGATCTTCATCAAAAATGATAAAAGATACGTAGAAACTTTGAAGGAGTATTCTCGTATATCCAAATAGAAATGTTCCGAGTGCTTCATTTATATGTAAGCTGTATCCAAGATTCAGATCGACAGGAAGTGTGATTAGCAAGAGAAAAAAAGGGTTTAGAATTAGTGAGGACGAGAGAGAATGAATTTTAAATTATTTCAGAAGAAATAACGAAAAACCTCAGAGAGATGCAGCGAGAGACTTACAAATTCCCCGGTCTACAATACAAAGGGTAATGAAATTAAGCAAATTTAAAGCCTTCAAAATATTACCTGTTCAAAGGCTATTCCCTGGAGATGCTGCAAGAAGACTGGAATATTGTCAAACAATGTTAAACTTTTATTTTGCAAGAGGTGGAGCTGGATTTTTTAAACAAATTATTTGGTCCGATGAAGCTACATTTACAACGGCGGGAATATACAACCGGAAAAATAGTATATTTTGGTCTGTTGACAATTCACGGGCATTTCGTGAAGTTGTGAAATCCGGCAGAAATTCCGTGGGTGTGTGGTGCGGAATTGTGGGAAAGTTTATAATGCATGGTCCCTCTATTTTATTCAGGAAGTATGACAGGTAGGAAATACCTACATTTAATCCAGAACGAATTGGAACAATACTTTGACCAGTTGCCATTAATTTTTCTTAACCAACTCCAAGAAAGACAATTAATATGGCAGCAAGATGGCGCTTCCTTCCATAACTGTGGGCCCACAACGGAATTTTTGAACAATTCGTTTGAAAATTGGATTGGTAAACATGGAACGATAAGGTGGCCGCCACGTAGTCCAGATTTAACCCCCTTGGATTTTTTCTTGTGGGGGCATTTAAAACCGCCCCGAAAATGTTGAGGAGATTAAAAGACGAGTAAAATTAGAAATTGATAGTTTAAACAATCGTCCCTTAATCTTTGAAAATGTCCGAAAAAATTTCTTAAAAAGACTTAGGTTATGTGTAAATAATAATGGAAACCATTTTGAACATTTAATGTAAATGAACTTCTCATGGCCTCCTACGATTTACGGCTCTCTTCGCGTCCTTTCTGGCCTGCTCATTCGAACGAAAAAACCCGTTCGCGTACTTCGAGAGTTGACCGCAAGACGGAGCCACGAGGCGTACTCCTGTCAAACACCAAATAATAAAGGTTATGTCTGCTTATGTCAGAAATAAACTGGCTGTTGTCAAAGGGCGAGTTTCATATTCCCTGCTGGCCTGTTGTTGTTTACGGATTAAAATTAAAAGATTTTAATTTTAAATAGTTTTAGCTTGTTCTCTGGTTTTAGTGTGTTGTTTCTTGTTTGTGTTAGTGTTTTAGCGAATTTCACAGAATACCATACCGGAGCCGTTTGCCGTTTTTTTGGACTAGTGAGCGAATGTGAGGGGTGTTTTGAATTTATTAAAAGCTGGGTTCTTTTTACAGGGGTCCTCCCTCATATTGTAAATAATGCCGAGGTTGTGTTCCGTGGCGAATTGTCGCTTTAAGCAATTGCCCTTATTTGAATTCCCGAGTAAAGAGCATTCAACTTAAAACTTGGGTCGAAGCTATTAGTGCTGGAACAGGTATAATTTTAAAATAATGGTATTGTGTTTAAAATCAGTTTTTGTGTGTAGGAACATTTATCCATCCTATAAAACAAGCGGATGGCTTGTTTATCTGTTCTGGACATTTTAAAAAAGACAGCTTTAGAATATGCAAAAACCACATGAGGAAATTGAAGCCAAATTCAATTCCCACCATTTTTGCAGAGGTGAGTAGGTATATTTTTTATAATAATTTTAATTTTTAGTGTCGGTGTAAATGGCCAACGATAATACCAAGCTGGTTTTATGTTTTATATAACATACTACATACCTAGTGTAAGTTCTACCCGAATTTCTACTTAACAAGCACAATGAATATTGTATCTGCTTGGAAGAAGAGCTAGGATACATTTTGTAAAGAAATATCACGAAATATGTGGACCGAGATGTGGACTGTGATGTGTATACCCTATGTATGCTCTTTATGTCCTATATTAGTACCAATGTATATTAGATATCTTTTCACGATAGTTGATGTGCACATCAGTTTCAGAGACAGATGAGAAGCCTGTTTGATGCATTCAGAAATTGATGATCATATGTAACTTTAATATTGGAATTGCAAAAAAATGCTTCGTTTAAATAATTAAATAAGGAAGTGGCTATTTATACGTCCGACGTATATGAAAGTTATACGTCTTGCGTTCTCATTGGCAAGTTGAGTGACGTGAATTCTTTGGACGTACATTTAACTCCATACACGTCCGAAGTAAACTGATTTTAGATACGTCGGAAGTGTATTTTTTTTAAGCATCGTTGCAATAAGGTGCGTGTATGCCCTACTTTTTCGGCGATGGGTGCTGCGGTATGAAAAAATAAGTGGTAATTATTTCCAATAGTGTAACCCACCCCCGATTTTCTTGAAATTTTGGCTAGGGACCCCCTATTTTCGCTCGACGTTCGGCGCTGTAAAAAAGCCGGATTTATAAACTTCGAAGTTTCCGTTTGACGCTGATGCAGCTGCTGTTGCCATAAACTTTTCCATTCCGTTTAGAATTTTCTGTACACCTGTGTGTTATCAACGCCAGAAAAATAATGCATAGAACAACAATCGTCATCTGAGCGAAGTCGTTCGATTTCAATACTCTGATTTTGCAACTCTAAATACATTTTGTTAATTACTTTGTATCGTTATTTTGGATAATTAATATTAAAAATATTACATAAAATCAATACAGATGATCAGCTGATAAACTGGGAAAACGTGACCTCCCACGTGACTCTTAAGAGGGTACTTCATTGGCCGGAGAGGCAACGGAAAAATATAAATGTTGGCTATCCAAACGGACCTCCAGGAGGTCCGTTGTTATCCCTAACGGAATTTGAGTTTATAATAATTAATCTGCGATGTCCAACTTTCAAACATCAAATGGAAACGTCAAACGTCAAAGTTTATAAATCGGGCTTAACCATTCGGCGGGCGCCGAATGTCGGACGAAAATAGGGCCAACATTTCAAGAAAATCGGGGGTGGGTTACACAATTGGAAATAATTACCACTTCTTTTTTCATACCGCAACGCCCATAGCCGAAAAAGGACAGCATACACGCTCGTTATTGCAACGATGCTTGAGAAAAATGCGCTTCCGACGTATCTAAATGAGTTTACTTCGGAAGTGTATGGAGCTAAATGTGCTTAAGTTGCTGCAACTTAATTGCTCTATTTTTGTGCAATTAAGTTGCAGCAACTTTAGTAGGTTTTTAGGGGTTTTTCCATGCCAACGCACTGAAAAATGTCAAAATGGTGTCGCTGCATTGTTAAGATTAACACCAAATACAATACTATTACCCTAAAAATATATTTTTTTATATATTTTGTGTTAAAAATGTTTATGTATTGTTAATCGGATGTCAAATTTTAGTAACTTGCTTCGCTATATAGGTCTGTGGTAATAGTCTGGTTTGCTACTAGAAAATTGCTGCAATGGATGCAACTATTAAATGAGGCGTTTAGTGCAAAAATTAAAACATAGTGTTGAGAAAAACGCCGTTTATATTTCATGATTTTGGCCCCCTATTTTTATGTTGCAGTTTATATAATAAAATTAGATAAAGAAGATAAAGAAAAAATTAGATAAAGAAGTTTATAAATTTTTGAAAAAAAAAAATTGGTGGGCTGCTTTTGCACAAATAAAGTGTTTTGTGCACTACATTTATTTTCACAGTAAATTTATAAAAAACAAACCTAACCCTAAAAGTAAAACACTTTCTCCATCATCGCAAGCAAGAAACAAGGCAACAATAAACAAGTAGGTACATAAACAGTTTGTTAGTGTCTCATTATTTATATTTTTTAGTCAACTCTTTGTTAAGAATCTTCGACAGAGTGAAGCACATCGTCGTAATTATTTTTTACCTCCCGAACTGAATTTGTCACCCTTAGGTTTTTATAAAAATAATGCTCCTCTTTTTTTCTAAACTGCTATACTTTGTTGCTTTAATTTTCCTGCTTGTTGGATACAAAAGTGTTTGTATTTCGTTTGGAAATGTCGATGTATGTATAAAATAAACTCATTCGTTATTCGATTATTTGTAATAATAAACTTATATCTCAACCACTGCCTCTTTCTTCAACTAGTTGACAGACTCGACTTAGACTGTCTTTTTCCGCCATTTCAGTACGTGGACTCTACCTTTCACAAATGCAATTCCTTTTCCAAGTGCTTTTAATTTTAAAGTTGCCAAGGCTGGTTCAGAGAGTTCAGTTTTTATTTTTTGTTCAAATTCGTCCCACCTCCTGTAACTGTCAGGCACAGGTGCGTGAAAAGTTAATAATTTTTTCCTGGAAGCAGATAGTGATACATTATCGACAAATTTAAGGTGGGGGTAAGTACAATTTGTTCAGCGAATGTTCAGCCCTACGTCACAACTCTTGTCCTTGTCTGGCTCGTGAATATACGACCGATATCCGTCGTATAGTCATGAGTAAGACAAGGGCGGGAGTTGTGACGTAGGGCCGAACATTCGCTGAACAAACTGTAGCAAAGGTCAGGATTTTTGTTTTTTGAATAATGGGACCGATACCTTGGGAAACTCGAAAAAAAATGTCAGATTCAATTTTTTCTTTGCTTGTCTTATTGTTCGGCGCCTTCTTCCCCCTATTATGCCTAGAAAGGGTGTCACATTGACCTTTTTGATGTAAAGCACATCTAAGTCGACGTTCAGAAAAGCTTAAAATCTTAAAAAAAACTCCTAATTAAAAGATAGGCCGCTATTGCACAAAACATTCGAACTAAGTCATTGATTCGCAAATGTTGGGCCTTTTTTGTACTAACTGATATGATCAGATTGCAATATGCCAAAGTAACATTATATGCGCCATCTAGAGGCGTCTTAGAGGAATCGATATAGGCCGTTATTGCATATTGCATATGATAGATTAATAAAAATCCATGCAGCTTGTACTATTAACACAATAAGCATTTTTTTGGAGTTGGGCCACTCTTGCACTAAACACCTCAAATGTGAACACACATGCAATAGAGTTGCAGCAACAAAAAGATGCCCGATATATTGTTGCATCGTCAGAACCGGCACAGACTAACGAGTAATTATTTATTCTGTGGAACCGGGCTTAAACAACTGTTTTATAAAGCGATAAGGAACACTTCTAACAATTCGTTCCAAACCTATGAAACAATTTTATTATACAGTTGAAATATTTTATACATTATCATGGAAACGTTTCTATGATAATTTCTTTATTGATTTATAAGCAATTTTATAATTTTGTCATATAAACATTGTAAAGGTAAATGTAGAAGTCTACATAGTTGCAGCATTGAGTAAAGGATATATATTTATATAGGGTATATAACATATATCCTTCACTCAATGGTTGCAGGCAACAAAATAGTGTTCTCGTTCTCCATAACTCTAATATAATACTACTTATTGAAATTATAAAACCAATTTCCTCGTTGGGATGTTTTTTTTAGTTGAATAAATAATTCATATTAAAAGTATGTTTTGTGTTTATAGCCTACCACTGTCCAGCATCCCAATAGCTCCTGTAGAGAAATAACCCTTGTAACACATAGTCCTAATATTCCAAAATCTCCTCCTAAAGTGTCGAATCTATGGCCATCGCAGGTAATGTATCAAAAAAATATTGTATAAAATGTTTTTTTCCTTCAACCGTTCTGACAGTGACCTCTTCACATCATTTTGAATGTAAAGTTTTTTTAACCAACTACCACGGGAAGTCTAGCTGCTATTAAATCATTGTGACTTTTTCCAGTAATTACAGAAAGTTCTATACATCACCCACTTTTGAAAAGTATATAGGAAATATCTTTCTTACTTTTTAAAAGCAAACCTTTTTCACTGCAATGATCTTGGGTGAGTAGGTACTAAAACATCTTCCCGATCCAATCAAAACCCAGGAAAAAATGCAAAAAAAGTCCTACATTTTATTGTAATAAAATAAATACAAAATAAAAGTATATTGATAGTAAAAAAATATATATATATATTTATAGCCTGCTGTTCATAGTCCTGACATTTTTCAAGAAGGAATAATGAGTCTTGTCATTCCCGCTTCTCTCAATCAAAGTTTAGATACATCATCATCACAGGTAATCAACATTATATTATGTACAAACTAATATATTTCCCACACAAAGGGGAACAGTAATTTTTGTTGTTTGGCTATACATTACTGGCAATTTAGGTTTGTGCATCGTAACAAAAATTTCATAAGTACGTCAATCTTTCAGTCCATCGGTACATCAAGAATCTGATGATTTTCCTACACAGATTTCACGTAGATGGTTGACTGTTGATTCAATATGACCTATAAAAGTTTGGCATCTTACTTTTGACAACATTCTGGTTTAAACAACGATACCTAATACCTCAGATAATACTCACACATAAAATACCTACTTCAACATTCTATCAGCAATGAACTACATATTCCATGAAGAATACTCAAGAAGCACATTGCAAGTCAGATATTATTTTTGTTTGCAACTGCTCGGTTTTCAGGTAGGTTTTTCACTATTTTAGTGTGATCATATTATCATAAGTTTTGAAGCACTGGTGAACCATGGTCAACATCACTCATTAAGCATGAAGATCAATAATAATAAAAGTTCCACTTCTTTTCGGAAGACAATCGAGGTCCTATTAAATCCAAAACGTTGATTCCGAAGACCGGAGAAACACGGAGTCACTCACGGACCCACGCCTTCGGAGTTCGTAAACACAACAATCGATTTGCGGCTATCGGCTATCCTTTTTAATCACAGATTCTCGATTCTCGTAACTGTCGGCTTGATTATCTCATAGCAGTTTGATACATAATAATTATGTTATTGATAAATTGAACATAATTTTAGATAGATGCAAGACGAAGGACGCTCAAATTTTAGGTTATGAAAAATTCGAAGTCAAACGCGGTCAATTGACAAATGACCAAAAATGACTTCGGTGGCCATCTTGAAATTGGTACGGCTGGTGGCGCCATCTACTTCAATGAGCAGGCCAGAAAGGACGCGAAGAGAGCCGTAAATCGTAGGAGGCCATGGAACTTCTAACTAATTTTTAATAACTAATCATATTGTTGTTGTTATAATAAATATGACAGTAGTAAAACTATTAAATGTTTCATAATTTCCACGAGATTTTTAATTAAGTTGAATGCAGTTGAATGGCTATTTATAGCCACTTTAACATTCAGCCTACTCGCTTGTCAGTTTATTATCATGGCTGACTTGATGTGTCATAAATTTGGTTTTATTGTTTGGCCTACTCAGATCGAACATCAGACGCCGACCATGAGACCATGTATCTAGTTTGATGGAGCTTCTCTGATAAATATCTCGGAAACGGTTGGAGATAAATAGGTCAAATTAAATATCGTTGGATTCAGAATTAAAAAGGGAATCCTGTGATGGTTAAGAGAAATGTGTAAGTTGTAAAATAGAGAAAACCACTTTCATTTCCGCTACAACCGGAAGTTATATTAAAAAACTGAATATTCGGGAATACTACTTAAAGGTTCTCTAATGGATGTGTAGGTAAAAAATTTTTTTTTTATTTTGCAAAAAATGTTTTTTCGCGATAACTTTTTTACCGACCCCCGTATACAAAATTAGGGTACACCCTCGAATTCCCCTTAATTTTTACTACAACCTCACTTTTTGAGTGACGATTTTATGTTAACCTGTCTCCACGTAGCACACTTTTTCCGCTTGGATGGGCCACCCTGTACGGCCTGTACTTACATCGACGTGGAGCCCCGGCAGCGTGAAGACGCGCGTTGGCGGTTCCTCCTTGGGCACGAACCGATAGAACTCGGCGCTGTCGCGGTACCACTTAACCGAGTAGAGCGGCGATCCCTCAAGATCGTACTCGCACCCTAAAGTGACGGAGTGACCCTCGCGGGCCGCCCTGGGCACCGACAAGGCCATGCCCTTCAGGCTGCGGCTGGTCCGTATTCCTGCAACAAACAAGTCAGTCATCTCGTCATTTCATTCGAGAACACGTATGCAAATATTTCCCCCTCTGTAAGTATGTAGCAGGGGTATGCAACTGGGTCCGGCGCATTGGCAACACAGGTCGGCCATTACGTCGGGTTGTGAAGGGCAAAGGGTATGATCGAAGGTAGCAAAAAGTGAGCTATATTCGCTCTGAACGCGACTCTATGTTAAACGGGTTGCCTATACATTACGGGTTGGACCAATAGAATCGCCGGATCAGACGCCTTGGGCAATCGATGAATTTGCAAATTTTGAAGTTTTAATAAAATAATATATCAACAATCTCGAACAAGGTAAGTCAAATATGTTATTATTTATTAATGCCATAACTCATAACAGTTCTTCCCGAATTATTATCAATGTGTTATTCGAGGAATATTCCAAATATGAATAGGCAGTGTGAAAAGTATGGTTAGGGGGCTATTTTTAGAGACACTGTTACAAGTTATATTTATTCCCTTTATTCCTGTTGTTTCTTCTTGTCTATGTTATAACCACTAGATTAATAACAATAGTCAGTAAAAGCATAGTCGAACCAGTTTCGTTCGACTGCTAAAATGACTCGTACTGAAAGCCCCGTCTGCTTAGTAGTCGTTGTTTTTCAGCAGTTATTATTTTCTGTGTTTAGTGTGTTTTAATGTGTTTTTTATTGTTTAACTCCAGTAGTAGTTTTCTGTTTGATTTAAAGATAGGTGGTACCGATAGTAAAAAATAACACCTTTTTATTATTTTAGATACAATGGAAACTGTTGAAACGGAGAATGGAGGCAACTTAATTTGAGAATAGAAGACGCAGCAGGTGGCGTGTCCCCGAAGAATCTCAGACATGGCCGGAGTTACTTCAACATCATCCAAAATAGGTCAAATTGCTTTATTCATTAATAAATAATGGGTGAGGTTAACTATTTTTAAGTATATCAGGGAGAAAAAAGGTACGAAGCGAATTAGTGAGGGACATACTAAAAAACTCAAGAAGTTTAAAAATTACTAACTGTCTTTATTATTTCCTATCTAACATATTTGCTTCCCTTACTTGTAGCTATTGCGATCTGCTGATAAGGAACTCACTAATCGATTTTATCTTTATTACATGTTTCTGGATTGCCGAACCAAGTTTGGTAGACTGGGAATATTAACAATGACCAAGACTGTTTATCTGTGATTTATCCGGACTCAAAGAGGACCAAGGACCTGTGATATGTATTTTCTAAATAGGAGTTAATTTTTATTTTGTTTCTATTCATTAAGTTTTTGTATATGGTTTTATTGGTGGTGGTGACAAAAATAATCCTAAATAATAGTAATTGCCACCCCTCCCCCCACAATACTCCTAGATTGGAGTATTGTGAGGGCGAGAATTATTATTATACCTGCCTGATATGTTTCTTTGGTTTTTGTTTTAAATATATATATAAAAAAAAACGAAAATACTTTAATATATCCCTGTAGTCCTTTTAATTGTTTTATTTCTGAAAAGGAACACATAATGTGGCGGAATATATCACATTATGCGCTCTTTTTTTGAAATAAAGCAATAATTAAAAGTAATTCAATATTCCAGTGGGAGATCCTACTTCAAATTTCCCGCTTCTCCCCCTTTGCCCCTCCCCCCCCCGCAGAATTCCTTACAGAAATTCCAACCAAGGTTCATCCAACCCGGTAAGGTGGCGCTGAACGTTCTGCCTCCTGTCAGCGGTGTTGCCAGGCAAAAGCATTGACGCCGCATTTCTTAACCTATATATTTTGTGGTATGTAGGACTTTAATTACAAAGCCATGAACGTCCGTCGCCCAGTGGCTTGTCACTCCTCTCAGTTGAGTGGAATAGTGCGAGTGATTAACTGATAGCGTTGTGCGAATATTACGACGAGACAGTGTGCATCTGTTTGAGAAAAGGCTGCTCGGAGTGTTGGTGACAGTGTCTTTTTTCAAATAACGTTGTTTGTTCTGAACTAAAACATTTCCCAATAAACATTTTTCGTTACCACAAGTGATACGTTGTTATATAAAATTCATATAAAGCTCGCGGAGTTTTATATGAAAGGAACCGGTTATCACCTCCAGTAATTATTGGAGTTTATATAAGGGTTAAATAAAATCAATATAGGTTACTTGGGTTATAATTAAGTGGTGTAAATATTTCCAACGCCATTTTAGAGCATTTGCAGTGACCGTTACCACAACATATATAACATGTTTGTATAGGAGTTTCCAATACCTATATTATAAAACTATGATTTCCCGAGTTAGGTATATAACAGCATTAGTAATTACTTCTATATAAGCCTGGAGCTAATTGTGTTTTACTCAACACATTATATACCTTTTGGTTGCCAATTTCGTACCAATATAACCTTTATAGGCTTTTACAACATTTAGTGATATAAATTACTCCTATAAAAATATATTTTCATTTTAAAGATGGCTGATTAAGCACTTATATTATTGTTGATGCCTGCATGATGTAGAGTATTATATTAAGAAAGAAAAATTAATAACAGGCGGAGAGTAAAAATAAGTCAAGTATGTAATGTAATAAAGAGAAGAAATTGTTTGAAATTGTGTAAAAGTGAAAAAGGTTAAAATAAATTGAAAATCATTGTCTGTCTATCCACTGGTATAAGCCCTACGTGCTGGTGACACATACCTATATTAAAAACAAGAACCGAAGAACAAATTTAAGGTTCAAAACGTGAAAATTAGTGTTTATAACGCGTTACCTACCGAAACTTAGAAAATTGTTGCATCCGTACATCTCTGAAAGTGCCTTTAAAATAGCTTTGGTTTTATAGTAACGGTGCATGATATTACTTTTGGTATGATAGTAACACTACTGGTATCGTTATATTACCTTTGGTTTTATAGTAACACTACTGGTAGCGTTATATTACCTTTAGTTTTATAGTAGCACTACTGGTAGCGTTATATATTACCTAAGAATATATTAGGAAACCCATAGTTTTATAAAAAACATTACAGAAGGTTTATAGCATTGCTTCAATTTATGTAAAGTTACTCAAAGTGATATTATTATCCCCAAAGCTTTTAAGGGTAATTTACTGAGACGCCATGATGCGAATTTAGAACAGAATCAACGCGACTCACAATTACGAAATTTATTAGCATTATATATTTTATTCTTCGAAAATTCTAACAAAATATTACTTTTTTTTACAAAGGCATATTTTTTAAACTTTGTTCTCGTAATTTTTAAAAATAATAAAAAAGTTAACTAATAATGCAAACAACCTATTTCAAAGGCCCGTAAATTTTTTTGAAGGTATCGTGTTCATCTTTGCGGTAAAATTTCCTTGCCACACACAATTTCGAGTATGCTTAGCGAAACATCTATTATTATACTTAGCAAACATATATTCACATGCCCAACAATAACATTTTGAACTGAAAGGAAAAGGTAGGCGCTCAACAATAATTAAACAGAGATGGAAGTAGGCGTCCGATATCTAAATCCCATGAAATATTACTAACACCATTATAGGCAAAGTTTATAAGGGTAACTGCAAACCTTATAGAACCAAATTTAATACTGAAAGACTGAAAGTAGCCGGGTTGTATATAAGTAAGTTATATAAAGGTGATGGAAATATTTACTCTACGATCGGTTGTACGCTTTAAAGTCGTATAACGACGTTACTAGAATAGGTGCTGGTGATAAATTGCCCCATTTAAGTGTTTTAACGGGTTTATAAAGGTAACCGAAATATTTCCGCAACTATATTAAATTACTAACAGTGGTTTAAGGTAGGTAATCTAATAGTTATGGTTACTCTAATAAAACCAAAAATGTGTATTGGGTTGGTTTGTGCTACAACGTTAAATGGGGCACCCAGTATAACTCTTTTATACCATTTATACGAAAATACAGGGAACATAAAACGCCGACTGACAATATTTATTCTGTAAGTAAAACAACTGACGAAGTCCCGCACAAGGTTCACATCGATATCAATGCTCAAATATTTGCAGATCCTGCTCTTTCTTTTTCAACGGGGCAAATGTTTACCGGGAAGACCATGCAGCTTTTTTCCGGGGAAAATAAATCCTGTTTAAGGCATTTACGGCGTTTATAATATCTTGCGTATGTTCTGCATCAATATGTTATTGTCCTTGTTTTTGTTGATATTTCTTTAACTCCTGCTGCGCAGTCGTGGTATTTTCAGCTTTGGGATTATAATATAAATCGTAAAATTAACGAAAGGTATTATCGATAATAGGGAGACAACTTGTTATATTACCCCTGAGAATGTAATTGCAATTTTTTAAAGATAGTTTATTATTTATCATCTAAAATTTTTGAAATAAATTAGGTGTTTCATTGACCAAATGACCTTATGGAGAATCCGCGCCTGCATTATGGGACATCCATCTTACATTCTTTGCCGTCACGTATCAAGCCTATTGGGCGTATTTGTCTTTAATTATTCCCAAGTTGAAGTTGAAACCTATTTATCCCTTTACCTAAAACGTACTGAATTAGTCATTCGTGTGACTTCCATACTACTTATTAATTCGATGATATACACAACCTAAATTTAACCAGTAATTACATAAATTGTAATTAGCACTTATCAGCCTTCCTACTTTTCTAATATCCGTTCAGAGTGCAGTGGGAAACTACAAACCGAAACTCGTCGAACGGATGACGTAAAGCTATTGCGTCTAGTCGTATAATTACCTATGCACCGGCTTTGCATAAACTAGCGTTAGTTTTGAAAACTTTGGCCGCCATAGTCGGACAGTTCGGTTGCCGAGTTGGCACTAACTGCAAACTAGTGGTTATAGGTGGCTGCATATCCTCGTATCCACCTAGCAATCGTCGTTCGGTCCATTTACCAGCCCTGTTTCGACGGTGTTTGTTGGGAAAAGTTTGGAACCATAATAGGCGAGTAGGTACCGTGACGTGAGGAATTCTAAGCTTTCATGTGTGTGCTATAGTCTTCCGTGATGATTACTTTTTGCATCTTAAGGGTAGAAACCAGCAACCCCTTGTCTCTATGGATTAGAGCTTTTTTTAAGTCCTTTTTCTTTTAATAAAAATCCGTATTCTGTAGCCAAATTAAATTAATAATTTAAAAACTTTTTTATTCTTATATTTTAATAATAAAATAACTTACAGAAAAGTTCAATATAGAAGAGACAAAGAGGTGTTGCTAGTGTCAACAAAGTGACATCTGTGGACCGATGACCAAACTATTCAAACTCATTTCTACTGAATCATAACAAGTAAAGATAACATTATACAAATACAGGGGACAATCAATTACAAAATATACGAGGATTACTCGATAAGATAAACATTAGATAAATCAAAGTCCAATCGCCGAGTCGGCAAAATCTGCGAATATAAATTCGGCACCAGCCACAGGCTGGGCATCAGTAAGCCCCGCTTATTAGCAGCTACTCGATCACTGACCACCCTCGGTGGTCTGACCTGGCAATGGATCCCGCTTAAGTAGCCACCTTGTTCAGGTCGGGCTCCGAGGGGCAGACGACAGCGCCCCTGGGCACTGTTGAATTCGTCAGTGGGTCAACAGCGGCACCGCGCCGTCGGGTCAAGGGCGCAGCTCGCGTCCCAGTCACTTCCACGTACTATCGGTCGCGTCGGTCCACAGTCCGCGCTACCCCCGCCATGGTTCAGATACTGTTAGAGGCATATCTGTGAGTGGAAGAATAAACATCACCCTAGTTTGTACCTGCTGTCCTTCTTCTGCGCTTCGCGACTCCCGCACCCAGTGATCCCAGCAAGCTGTGAGGGTTAATCCAACCCTCCGGCACACACAAGTAGTGCGTCACATGGTAAAGGCTCCGTGTGAAGGCATCTCAGTTGTGACACGTGGTGGAGGCGCGCAGTCTTCAATCTGCACCACGCGTCTCCCACGTAAACTTGTGTGACACTAGTTTCTACCCTTAAGATTCGTATAGTGCAAAAAGTAAGTTTACCGTAAAATGTCTTTCAACTTGGTGATAACATGCCCCAAAATCCAAGTTTCCAAAATATCCGTTTTCAGAAAAGAAAAACAAATGTATGTCCGTCTTAAGGCTGGAATAACTTTGCTAAAATCGAAAATTTTACATGAACGTAGGATTCACCCGCTTATTTGCCTCGGCATTGCAGGGCTCGGCAACTAAATTCCACATTCGTTATAAAAAGTTGAACTTCAGTGCCCTGGTATGCAAATAACTAAGTTTGTTAAGTTAAGAAATAATTTTCTCTTTAACAAATAAGATAGTAAGAGTGTACCAAAAATATAACTTTTTTTTAGTTTTTATCCCAGTTTATTCTTTTTATTGAAACTAAAATGCCAAAAAAAATTATAACAATAATAATTTTGATTTTGTCCGAGATTTTGACGATTTTGTGCAAACTGATAGAGCCAACATATAACACATTATACATACAGTGACCTGCAGAACGTTGGACACAAATGGAAAACTTTTTTATTATTAATTTCTCAGAAAATTTTATTATTGAAAAAAGTTAAAACGCACATATCAAAATTTAAATATATCTTTTTGGATACGAGGTACATTTAAAAATGTCAAAATAACTCAAGTGTAAAGTACGCTTATTTTTTAAAATACGATAAAAAGTTACTTACAAAAGTTGTTTGGAATCAAAGGTGGATGTCAGATTTAAAGTCATAGCCACCTAGTAAAAAAAAAAAAGAAATTTATTTTTTTATATTTTTTTCGACCACCATGTGTATTACAAAAAACAAAATACCGCAAGCGCAACATATCATCGGATAACACACGAATTTGCTACTAAACTTTAATTTTGTTCGATTAGCAGCTAGAAATTTAAATTAATCGAAATCAGTTTAAAAATATTAAATTTTTGTGTCCAACTTTCTGCCTGTCCCTGTATACAGGGTGATTCAGCTAAGAATCCCCGGCTTGATATCTCAGCGAGGAAAAGAGATATTTCAATTCTGAAAAAAGCTGCAGATAGAGCTTACAAAAGGCTTGTACATAGGGCTGCCGTCGGAAGCAATTATTTGATGGCAAGTATTTTGGAATGCAATTTTTGTTTATTTTTGAAGCTTTTTTGTCCTATAAATCAATTTCAAAAAATTAATAGTTTTTGAGATATCGAATAGTAAATCTATCGTGATATCCAAAATGAGCAAATTTTTAAAAGTTTAAAAATGTATTAGAGTAATGAAATACTGATTCACCATGTACACAGCCTTTTTTTAATAATCACAATAACGAAAAACATAAAAAAAAACAATTAATTTAAAGATATTTATAACAGATTTTCGAAAATATTGCCATTTTCTGCAATGCACATCTCGAAACGACGTCTTAACTCCTGGTTGAACGAGGCTAGTAGGCTGCGACGGTTGATGGATGTACAGCTAGCGTAAATCTTGTTAACTGAGTCAGCCATATCCTCTATGGGTTCGGCATAAACCATTTCCTTCAAAGAACCCCACAGGAAGAAGTCAAGTGGTGTTATATCAGGAGACCGGGGTGGCCACCTAAGTGGTCCATTAGTTCCAATCGACCTGCCGGGGTAAGAGTTATTTAAAAAATTCATGACAACACCGGAATTATGTGCAAGGGCACCATCATGTTGCCACTACATTAATTCACTATTTGCGAGAGGAACGTCTTCTAATAAACCAGGAATTTCGTTTTGAAGAAGGTCAACATACATATTTTCGGGAGGTCAGTGCTCCTTCAAAAAAAAATCGGTCCGATTAGAATTTCACCTAGAATTCCACACCACACATTTATGCCAAATTTTTGTTTGATTTCCAGTGACTTTCGTCAATTTCGGGTTGTTATCAGACCAACAATGACAGTTATGTAAATCGACAATACCATTGTTATGAAAGCGACCCTCGTCGCTTCATAACATTTTTTCAAAAATATTATTGTCATTTCCATATAACTCAGCTAAATGAGATAAATTCAATCTTCGGGACGTAAATGATGCAAAACATGTGTTTTGTATGGATGAAAACCATTTCTCGAAAGTGTCCTTTGACATGATGAATAAGACATCTGAATTTCTTGTGGAATTTTTCTAACTGAAAAATGAGGATTAGTTTCTACATTTTGTAAAACTTCAGCTGTCCTTTCGTTATTTGTGACAGGCCTTTGACGATTACGCTTTTGTGGTATACAACTTCCATTCTGAACAAGATTTTTCTTTAAATTTAAAATATCTTCAAATTAATTGTTTTTTTTAAGTTTTTCGTTATTGTGATTATTAAAAAAAGGCTGTGTTACATAATGAATTGGTGTTTCATTACTCTAATACATTTTTAAAAAATTCGCTCATTTTGGATATCACCGCATCGATATCTCAAAAACTATCAACTTTTTGAAATTTATTTAAAGGACAAAAAAGTTTCAAAAAGAAGGATTCAGAAAAATTGCATTCCAAAATTCTTGCCATCAAATAATTTCTTCCGACGGCAGCGCCATCTACAATTTGCTTTCGGAAAAATTAATTTTATGCCTTAATCGAAGCCTTTCGTAAGCTCTATCTGCAGCTTTTTTCAGAATTGAAATATCTCTTTCCCTCGAGTGAGTCTTAGGTGAATCACCCTGTATACCGCGGAAACCAGCAAAATACGTTGATTTTGAAAATCGCGAAATATACAGGGTTTTCCATCTCAAAAACATAGTTTGGTCTGTATCTCTGAAATGCGACATTCGTTTGTTTTTCTGAATACATATCTGAAATCACAAGAAAATGTTATACAATTTCATATTTACATTTTTTCCCCAAAATTAAAAACAAAAAAGTTCAAGGGGTAGAATGTTATGTGAATAACCCTGTTCATATATCAATAAAAAAAACTAACAATTTTGGTGGAAAATTTTAAAAATCCCATAACGCGCCGTTGAGGTGGTTTTTAGAGGTGAAGCTCAATCGTTATCGATGGGATATTGTTCTCAAAAGGGGTAGCAATGTTACTTGTTTAAAGCGACCCCATACATCATAGCTACCCACTATTAGTCTGTCGAAAGAAAATGCTGGAATTTGCAATTTTCAGTAGTTTAGTTGGTTTAAGTACCGAACATATAATCAGAGAAAGGTCACTGGGCAAAAAGCACGAATATGTCCAGACAGTCCGACCGCCGTTATTACCCTTTGCCTCTCGCCCCCGCTAAAAACCACGCAAGACGCAGTTCATCTACAGACGAGTCGGCGGGAGAGAATGATGAAGGCGGCGGGAACGAGGCGCTTCCTTCTGTGGTTCCAATTCTGCTTTTGGTCCCCCGCCACCTGACGACACCAAACTGCCGCTGCCAAGTGAAGCTACTACGTGTTATATAGACGGCGATTGAAGTGCCTACAATCTCCAGTGTATGATTTCCGGCCGGAGTGAATTTTTTTCATGGCTTATCCTTTACCTATGATATCTCATAGATATAATGCTATTGTGTTAATAATAATTTATTTTTGTTGGAGTATATACATATTCCAAGCAGCCCGATTGTTTCCAAACTAAGTTAAGGTATCATCGGTCGCGCAGAGTAAGCAAACTTGGCTAAGTGGCGCGCTTAATCAAATCGAAGCGCACTGTGTATATATATATATCTCCACGGGCGGCAACTGCAAGGGCCGGCCATTATCCGAGGCAAGGTGGACCCGTAATTGCCTCGGGACCAAGTTATCGCCGTTTGCCGCGAGATAATTGCGGAGTAAGGGGATGCTATTGGGCTGGGGTGTAAGCGCACAGTGGCACAACCCTCGAAAGTGTAGCTGTATAGCGATGAATTTGGAGACATAGAAGCAGTTCGACAAACAAGGAAAGGTAGGTACAAGTAAAATAACTTAACTTCGGAAAGTATACAGGGTGACCGTATTTCGAGTCTATGCATGGGGATCTTGGTTATCTTAAGAGATACGAGGCCGGTTAAATAGGGGCAAAGTTGAGGAATATGATTCCGAGCAACATGGTAAAACGAAATTTTGGCTGGCCCTTTTCGTTTTGAAAATAATGCGAAAAAACTGAAAATTGTCGTTTTCGTTTTTATTTTTTTAAACGAAAACGAATGGCGCTGGACATTTCTAAGTTAAACATTATTAAGGCACTTTTTTACAAGGAATCTAAATATGACCTCGCATTTTTTTCTCGCCTCCCTGGACAAAGATATGACGATTCTTATGGGCGCCATATTGGATTTTTGCATTTTTTAAAAGAGGATTTTTTTGGTTAACATTATATGTGGCACATTATGTTTTTCTTGCCGTAATATCAAATTAATCGTTTTTGCATAGAGTGCCTTGGAAACGTAAGCCCATAATGTTTGACGCTTTGCATAGAGTGCCTTGGAAACATAAGCCCCATAATGTTTGACATTTCTGCATAGAATGCCTTGGAAACATAAGCCCCAGATAACGTTTGATAGTTTAGTACAATTTTAGGTGTCACGGATACTTTATTTTACTGAAAAAATGTCATTTTCACACGAAGAAAAGCGTGACATGATTCAAATTTATTGTTCCTCAAATATAAATTGCGTCGAAGGGATACTGGACGAGCCATAAACAATTTAAGGAAGCGTGCGCTGCATTTTGCCTTGAGGAACAAGGAGGACGAATTGAACATTTATTGTAAAACAGGATTGTCTACTCGCAGGGCCGCGCCAACACTCGGGGGCGCCTGTGTGTAAAAATTTCCGTGGCGCCCATAAAAATTTAGTTTTCAAAAAAATATTTGTTTTGGTTTTGTTAAATAAAAAAGTAGATAAATAGAAGCAAACAAAAAATTATTAAGTATAAAGAAGTAATCCAGTAAATATACCTACTTTGTATACAGTGTGACCCAATTTGATACTGGGACACCTCAGAAATATATGAAGGGCAAGGAAAACAAATGGTCACTATTTTTTTATTGGTAGTACCAAGGGAGAGTATCTCATAGGTGGTGGTATTTGGATGAGGTAATTATTTCATGGCTTGCTATGATTTTTTAAAATAGCTAATTTTCAAGAAACCCCATTAGGGATTTTTTTAACACAAAATGTTATTGAGGAAACTTGTTCAGAATGAGAAACTGAGTAGATTCGCAAATTTTAAATATACCTACTTTGATTTTTAGACTTTTTTCTTAGAAAAGTGTCCTTCCTATAGCTTTCACGTCAAAATTTTATTTTTTCACGATGATCAAGTTTACTCAATAATATTTTGACGTGAAAGCTCCAGAAAGGACACATTTCTAGGAAAAAAGTGGGAGAAAAAGCTAAAAATTAAAGTAGGCTTAGACTTTTGAAATTGTGCAATTATTCTACTCAGTTTTTCATTCTGAACAAGTTTTCTTAATAACATTTTGTCGTAAAAAATCCCTAATAGGGTTTATTGAAAATTAGCTATTTTGAAAAATCATAGCAATCCTTGAAATAATTACTCCATCCAAATACCTACTCTCCCTTGGGACTACCAATAAAAAAATGGAGACCATTTGTTTTCCTTGTCCTTCATATAGTTCTGAGGTGTCCAGTATCAAATTGGGACACCCTGTATAACATAAAAAACATAAAATATAATATAAAACAAATAATTATAAAATTAAAAAATCTCTTTGGCTCAAAAAAATCAAATAGGTATATACACTGTGCAAGGTGCAAGGTCTAACTATCAATAAAAATAAATAATATTTTTTTCTGTTCGGTATTTACCTAATACCTAATGTCACAAAATAAAATAATAATTAATAAAAAAATAATAAAATAATAATTAATATACAGTGACCGGCAAAAAGTTGGACACAATGGAAAACTTTTTTATTATTAATTTCTCAGAAAATTTTATTCTTGATAAAAGTTGGTGTATCATTTCAAACTCAAAACGCACATATCAAAATTTAAATATATCTTTTTGGATACGAGGTAGATTCAAAAATGTCAAATTAACTCAAGAGTAACGTACCCTTATTTTTTAAAATACGGTAAAAAATTACCTACAAAAATTGTTTGGAATCAAAGGTGGATGTCAGATTTAAAGTCACAGCCACCTAGTAAAAAAAAGAAATTTAGCTTTTTTTGTACTTTTTTCGACCACCCTGTGTATTACAAAAAATCAAAATACTGCAAGCGCAACTTATCATCGGATAACACATGAATTTGCTACTAAACTTTAATTTTGTTCGATTAACAGCTAGAAATTTAAATTAATCGATATCAGAGTTTAAAAATATTAAATTTTTGTGTCCAACTTTCTGTCGGTCCCTGTATAAAAGATATAAAAAATCTTTCGAATACTATTAAAAGTCAACAATCCATTTCAGTAAGCAATTTAGAAAAAATCCACTTTTCGTGCTTTCAAGTCAGCCTAAAAAGGCGCCCATCGAATTTTGGCGTTTTTTGGCGCCCCTTCGCACCTGGCGCCTGTGTGCGCCGCACACATTGCACACGTGGACGGCGCGGCCCTGTCTACTCGTCTAGGTTTTTGTTGTTCTTGTGTTTCCAATTTGACTCTTTTAGTGTTAATGTGTTATATGGCAAATAACGGATAAATAACAAGGTCTCAGATCATACTCTCGTGGTACGTTTATGATTTATTTCATCAATAAATTTAACACTAACTGAATTTTTACTGAACCGTTAAACAATATTCCAAAGCACACTTCGCAACAATGGGTAACTAGGCTTATGATTCCAAGGCACTCTATGGAAAAATGTCAAACATTATGGGGCTTACGTTTCCAAGGCACTCTATGCAAAAACGATTAATTTGATATTACGGCAAGAAAACAAAAGTAAAGCATATTGTGTGACATATCATTTTAACCAGAAAAAGATCCTCTTTTCAAAAATGCAAAAATCCAATACGGCACGCATAAGAAAAATAAAAGTTGATGGTCATATCTTAGTCCAGGGAGGCGAGAAAAAAATGCGAGGTCATACTTACATTCCTTGTAAAAAAGTGCCTTAATAATGTTTAACTTAGAAATGTCCAGCGCCATTCGTTTTGGTTTGAGAAAATAAAAACGAAAACGACAATTTTCAGTTTTTTCGCATTATTTTCAAAACGAAAAGGGCCAGCCAAAATTTCGTTATACCATGTTACTCGGAATCATATTCCCCAATTTAACCAACCTCGTATCTCTTAAGATAACCAAGATCCCCATGCATAGACTCGAAATACGGTCTCCCTGTATGTAGCAGAAGGGGGAATATAACTGATTTTACAAATGTCTGCAATTATACAAAAAATCTAATAACTTGGCAACGCCGCAACTGATCTTCAAAACAAAAAAGTATTCAAGTTCTCTCTTAAAGGTGAGTTACATAGTGTATAAAAAGGAGGGCCGTTCCATTTAAAAAAACGTAACTTCAGTGCTTTTCGCTAATTTCGCAACATCCTGTATATATCAAAATTTAAAAAGTAGGAAGTTCCCTTGATTACAAACAACTTTCGTACGTTTGTACTTTTGTGGTTTATTTGCCTCGGCCAGAGGCCTCTGCAATTAAATTCCACATGACTCATAAAAAGTTGAACTTCAGTGCCATGGTACATAAATCACTATTTCATTGATATGTTGTAATTTCTTGCTGATTTTTAGGTTTTCAAGAGAAGAAACTAAATTTAGAAAGTGGCTTAGTACTCTAGGTGTCATCGATTATGTAATATTCTCTGCAAGGACTCCACGCATGCGTGTTCTATTTATATTGATGAACAGGACTTTTTAATGCAACTCGAACGCGAAAAGTGGCGCTCTACCATCTAGAAACCTAATCGAAAAAGCAGTGGCGTCAAAATAGGTAAGACCACCAAAGAAATTCATTCCGGTTCAAGAAGTAACTCATGGAGATGAAGAAAATGGAGACATTGTAATTCTCGATACGACGAGAGCCGCATTTCTGGAGCAAATAGAATTAACCGAAGAAATGCAAACAGCAGCAGGTAGCAGCAAGTAAACCTCAGCCAGAAAAATTATTGAAGCTTATCAAAGAAGAGCGTAATTAGAAATCACTTCACTTGCCTCTTTGAAGCAAAGATTAAAGTGGTAGAAGTTGAAGTTACCAAATCTTCTTTTGCTTGTATTTTTATACAAACAAAAAGAACAAGTTCTAAGGAATAAAAAAAATTTCGAAACAGCCAATGACGTGAAAACCTATGCCCTTCATTTTGACTCCAAGATTAAATATATCCATACTACTCTAAAAACATGCTACAAACAAAGACAGAAAGTCAACCATCAACCAACTATACACCCGGTGATTCCAGGTTATAGTTCCTCCAGAATCACACTTAGATATCGCATGTTTTTTTTTTCTTGTTTGGAGGCACCGGAAGCATCGGAAATTCACCTGAAGACTCGGGGGATGGTCTAACGACGCCAGCCTCCGAGCCCAGGCTCGACAAAAAGGAACAATTTCTGACAATCTCGCGATATTTTCGGAATAATTTAATGGAGCGCTTAGATTGTGATTAGTTCTGGGCGTCAAGCGTTTATCAAGACAAACCTGTCTATAGGTTCTGACGTCATTGAAAATAGCTATAGATATGTTCCTGGAAAATTGGTTATTATTATTAAAAGTATTCAAAGAAATAATTAACCCAAAGTAATATGGTATGAAAATGTTAGGTAATTAAAAATATTATCAGCCGTCGACTTGCAATGCATTTATCCTTGTCGATTGCCATAATAAACCTTGAGGTCAATTTAAAATATGGCCAGGCGGGCAGCGGATAGGAATGAATTATTATTAGACATAGCAATCTCGACTCCAGTAATAATAGTTGGGGAGTTTTTGCGAGAAAATATAATTGCATTTTTTTAATATAGTTTATTACTAAACATTGAAAAAAAAAAAGAAATAAATTACGTGGGTCATTGACCAAATGACTTTATGGGGAAGCCGCGCCTGGTAAAGTTTAGTCGGAGTTATATAGATTAGACTGAAACTTTCTGGAAAATTCGCCTGGAATGCGATTAGCTGATACGAAATTAATAACTAAATTCGCCGTGCTTCGAAATATTTTCCCGAGAAACATTGCCGTGTACGCGGAAATTCAATTTATAAGTAATTAGCGAAAATGGCTGGTATTTGGACGAAGTTTCCTCGAACAGCAATACAAATTCATTCGGAGTAATTTGATAGAGGCGGTAGGAGGCTGTGCACACGAATTCGTCGGGATCCTCTTACTCGGAATGGGTTTGTCCATTTCGCGCTATGGCCCAGACAGATCGATAACTACTATATTTGTCTGAGCTGAATTCTAGATACATTTTACATTCATCGTTACGTTCACTTGTATTGAAGAGTCTGACGCGGCTCTCAGACCTCAATCGGATCAAGCTTTCTTTGCCCTATCTATCGTTGGGATTATCAAAAAATAGCGGAGGTGGTCAGTTCCTTGTTTAGTTTAAGATGAACTTTGGTACCTTGCTAGGTTCATAAATAACTATTTTTTAAAACGCCTTCAAAAGTATGTTTAGTTGTATCAATAGAATTTTATCTACAACTAGCTGGAAAAACTAATAAATTTAAAAGGTTTACAAAAAATAAGGACAAATACTCATAGATACTAAGTAGAAATTAGAAAATATATAGTTAATTTAGTAGCTATGACTTTAAAATAGTGCGTCACTAGTATTTATGCATGTTTTAACCACACCCTTTCAAATTCGTTCCAGCAGTGACTATAGAAGGAATTTCTATAGTCACTGGTTCCAGCTAGTTGTAAATAAAATTTTATTGATACAGGCAATCAAACTCTTACTTTTGACGACGTTTTATTCCAGAGCTCGGACTATTTGCTAATGCTATGGTACTATAAATTGTCTGTCAGGTATTCCTGTTTATTTGAAAATACAGATTCCACATTTATATTTTACCAAATTTATTTTCATTTCAGATTATTGTAATATACAGGGTGTTCCGTAAGTCATGGATCAAACGGCTCTGGGTGACAGGGGAGGCCATTTTCGACAAGAAAAACTCAATATATATGTTGTTATCCAATTGTTAACCGTTTTCAAGATACGGGGTGTTGAAATTTTCAAGAAAAAACAATGTTTGCTTTATGTCCGAAACTAGAAAAGATATTTGAACCAAATTTGGCATATGACATGTTGTCATGAAGAGCCAAAACTCCTGCCAGTATCAAGCTCACCGGTTGACCAGTGGTGAAGATAGGGGTCACCGGGAATTTTTTTTTTATTAAAAAATAAATTAGATACACAATTTATTTGGCAACAAATTTAGTTACTTGTTTCGTATTGGCTACCATTTTGCAGTAAATGCACTTTTTTTATTTTTTAACGTTATGTTGAATCTACTTTGATATCGCGGAATTAAAACTGAGGGTGAAAATTGAAACGCGCATACGCCATTGGTGCGGGGGCTATTTTGAACATCTTCTGAAATAATGAAAAACATTTGTTTAAATTTTCAACATAATGTTAAAAATTAACAAAAAATTCGCATTTACTGCAAAATGGCAGTCGATATGAAACAAGTATCCAAATTTGTTGCCAAATAAATTGTGTATCTAAAAATATTACATTTACATTTTTTTAATAAAATTATTATTTTTCCCAGTGACCTCTATCTCCGCCACTGGTCAAACGGTGCGCTTGATACTGGCAGGAGTTTTGGCTCTTCATGACAACATGTCGTATACCAAATTTGGTTCAAATATTTTTTCTAGTTTCGGACATAAAACAAAAATTGTATTTTTCATGAAAATTTCAACACCCCCGTATCTTGAAAATGGTTACCAATTGGATAACAAATGTTGAGTTTTTCTTGTCGCAAATGGCCTCCCCTGTCACCCAGAGGAGTTTGATCCATGACTTACGGGACACCCTGTATAACAATTATTGGCTCTTGTTTATGAAAATATATTGCTGTAGAGAACCGTTTTACTTCAGTTCATATGGCTACAACAAAAATAAATTAAAATAAAACTTCGTGGTAAATCTACTGCAGGAACGATTTACTCATTTAAAAATAATATTTTTCTAATTTTATTTATATTTTAGAGGGAATATTTTGCTTTGCGGTGAAATCAAATTTCTGTATAATTAACGAAAATAGCTAGTACCTACATTTTGAGGTATAATTTCTGCCTGGCCAACATTGTCCTCTTATTGATATTACAGATAAAGTTTGTTTTATTAACTTTCGACGAACAATTTCAACTATTTTGGAACCCGCTCAAAACTGTAGTTGTTGGATTGCAACTTTAAATGTTCACTTACAGGTTTTTCGTTTTTAGAGCTTGGAAGAATTTTGTTGCCCTAAGCGCCTCATTTGTATGGATTTTAGCGTTATGTGTAGAGTTTCCATATATGTTTTCTTGAAGTACTATAATATTGTCATTTGTAAGTCTCCGAGTGGCCAGGAATGTTCTGTCAAGCTGTCCAATATTGGAATGGGAATTGTCCTGTAACTATAATCTATAATAGCTATTTCTGTAAGTTTTATTTAGGAAAGTGCCATTTCGTGTAACTACGGGGATATTTGAGTTCGAGTATAAGGTGTAAATAACCAAAATATTTTGACTTGAAGTTTATGTAGGTATCCTGGGAATCGCTTCTGCTTCCTGTAAAACTGGTATGGTAAAACTATTCAATAGGGTACTTGAATTTTTACAAACTTGATAAAACAATTCCTGGGCACTTGTAATTAGCAAGTTTTTTACTTTCTTCGAAATTTGGCGGGAAGGCACTTAAGACGTCACAAGTGTAGTATTAAATAGGCAATTTGGCAACATAGCGATGCCACTGTGTTACTGTGTTCTGCGGTGAAAGTTGCAAGGAAAATTGAAATTTCCAAATTCTATCAGACCTCCAGACTTAGGATGCCCCGTGAAACCACATTTAGTCAAGTGTGTTTTTTCGTAAATATTCAGTCGCGTTTTTCTGCAAATCCGTTTGGCAAAGTTGGGCCTAGATACGGAATTCGAGCTCAGTACTTCTAAGCACTATGACGCCTTCATAAAAGCGCCTTCAAGATGGTCCCTAGCCCCAAGTTCTCCGTTCATAACTCCTAATACTTTACTATTTCTACAACATACAAACCTTTGCAGTTTTATCCCAGGCATTTCTGATTTCGTTAGACGTGAACATTGGAAGCATCCAATTTCGGCAAACACGATAAATTACACAATCTATAGAGGGTGTAACTGTAACTGAACTGATGGTCACAAATGAAACCACGTCTTCTTGGAGTAAAAATAAGGGCACTTCTTCATATATTTTTTTCTCCTTCGGGCCATAGTTTTTCTTATACAGAGCGTAGAAAGTTTAGAGAAAAATACACATATTTCTTAGAATCTCTAGAAGTATACTAGATATTTTCTTCAAACTTGGCATGTCACATGAGCGGATGAGCTGTCAAACTTAAGGTTAATATGAAGCTTCTGCGGCCCCCAGTTGCGGAGATACAGGGTGTTATTAAAATTAATTAGTTCAGAAAAATGTGAATACCCTGTATAATCGCATTTTTTAAATTTGTTTTGAGTGGTAAATCCAATGGTTAACAAAAAGCATCTCTTAGTATTTTTTCATATTCTAAGTAGTTTCCTAATTATTTTCAAAGAACGGCAATGCTGCAATAAACAAGTCATTTTAAGAATAAATCTATCAATCTGTGGATGTCATTAATTAAACTTGGCATTATTTGAATCATTTGGCTGTCAACTTTGCACTTTAGTATCAATATTTTGAAAAATGATATTTTCATTCGAAGAATTGACTTACATGCACTTTTGCTATGGACTTGCCAATTGCCAATGGCAATAATAAACATGCGGAAAAACATAGTTGCGTGTATTGAAAGAGACGGCGGTCGGGTGTCATTTCGAACATTTAATAACTTAATAATTTTCTAATAGCATTAGTACATTTCTTTTATTATCGTTTTTCGTATTTTGTTAAATAAAGTTATCGTTTTTCGTATTTTGTTAAATAAAATTTAGGTGACATCCACAGATTGCTAGATTTATTCTAAAAAGGACTAGTTTATTGCAGCATTGCCGTTCTTTGAAAATAGTTAAAAAACGGCTGCGAATATGACAAAAAAAACTAAGAGATAATTTTTGTTAACCATTGGATTGGCCACTCAAAACTAATTTAAAAAATGCGATTATACAGGGTATTCATATTTTTCTGAACTAATTAATTTTAGTAACACCCTGTATCTCCGCAATTGGGGGCTTGAGAAGCTTCATATCAACCTTAAGTGCGACAGCTCATCCGCTCATATGACACACCAAGTCTGAAGAAAATATCTCGTATACTTCTAGAGATACCAAGAAATATGTGTATTTTTCGCTAAACTTTCTACGCTCTGTATAAAAAACTATGGCCCGTAGGAGAAAAAATCATATGACGAAGTGCCCTTATTTTGACTCCAAGAATACATGGTTTTATTTTTGACCATCAGTTCAGTTACCCTGTATATATAATAATATAATTATAATAAATTATAAATAATAAATAAGAATAACACTATAATAAATCGCAGATGTCTACTAATGTTTTGTTTGAGCCGCATACGGAATGACGCGGGTGGCGTTGCCACATACGCGAATATTTCCGAAGTATTGAAGTCTGAATATTTATCGTATATTATGTTCCATATACACATACTTTAACCAAAGAGTTTTATGACAGAAATGAAGGATACCTATAGTTTCCAGCGTGTGCGGCATAAACATACACCATTTTGAGATAGAGGAGTCAATACACGGAACTCATTCGTAATAAAAAAAAGTATTTATGTGGCAAGTGACAACATTTTTGTGTGCAATTACATCAATGAAAGCTCAAAGGTGGCAATACATTAAATAATAGATATTCATAAGCAAGCTGGAGACATTTGAATATAAAAGTAAAATTTGCCTTTGTTCCACGAATTACTTATTGCAAACGGGCACTGGCAACATTGCAATGCCTTTCCCCTGACAGGCACCGAGGTTGCCACGTTTGGCGTTCTAGACAATAAAACGACGAAACTGTAGATTTTAGCCTGAAGAAAATTGTGCCCACCTGACATTTTCTTCTTAACGAATTTTTTATGGTATAAAGAGGCCTCACATCCATAATACCTCTCTCTGCGCTAGTTGAAACTGCAAAACACTGTCTATTCTATAATTTAATTTATAAAAATAGGGTTTAATCACCTGTGTTAGAAACACCTCTGACATCACTTATTTGTAAACAATCTCATATGTGGCAAACGGGTAATGAAGTTAAAAAGCATATCATGGGACCAATGCAGTAGTGTGGCGTGGGTAAAAGGGCGGGGGGGCGGGGGGCGAGCTATTTTAAGGGCGCCAAAAAAGTATTTTTCTTTGTTTTAACAAAGTAAACAAAATATATGATATTTTATGAGTTAGGTAAAGCTATAAACAAAAAAATAACACTGCCTACTTAATTAAAAAAATAATCTTCTTGTTTTTACAGATTTAAATTTGTCTTATCTTAATCGATTAATTTCGCTGTTTCTGATTCAATACTAAGTAATCATAAGTTATTTGTCCTTTCCAGAGTCATTGAACATCTTTGGAAATTCAAAATTTTGTTTAACCTGCTAAACGACCTTTTTGCCCCAGGGCAGTTGCAAAGTATGGTGGAAAATATTTTTAACAAAATAGTGAGAGCAGGAGAGCTAAGGTTGAGTGATGAACTTGCGAGGTGGAGGTAACGACGACTCGAAGAGCGAGGAACGACTGAAAGAGGAAAGTAGTGAACAAAGCAGCGCTGCCAACCGTTCTTTTAAAGGAAATGTTGGCCAGAAAAACGCAAAAATAATACAAATAATATTGTCGTGATTGTACGTTGAATTTTGCAATTTCACTAGAGCACAAAGGGCGGGTTAGAGCTGAGGGCGGGAGGGGCGCCCCCCCCGTGCCCTCCCTACGGCACGCTACTGGACCAATGTTGTACAAATTTCTTTACTTTTATTTCGTCAATATAATCAATTTAAAAATGCATTAATTTACATCACACCAATTTATTATTGGTAAGTGGTAAATTATTATTTGTCTTCGCATCCCCCCCCCCCAGATTTTTTCTGGACGCGCCACTGGTGCAATCCATGAAAAATTGTACTAAGGTATTTGTGATTTTTCTCAATGCCTTCCGCTCGGAATCCAAGGTCACATAATCGATTGCTTGAAATTATCCGGGTGGGAACGGAACCATTTTTTGTTCAATTATTGACGTTGTATAAATTAAAGCATTTTTACTTAAATGTAGAGACTGGCCTAACTTCATTCTACACTCTGTTTAGTTGTCGTCACACCATGAAAATACTTTGTATGGGGCTCTCCCGAACGTGCCTATGTTTTCCCCGTGGGATCCGCCTCGATGTTCAGCTCTAGGTTCAGTAATGCTGGTGTGCCGGTGGCACAGTTTCCTTGTGATTTATCCGAGACGCAAACTCGATTTACTGTACCGAATTGAGGGTATTCTTTCCACTGGCAAATTGAAAAACGCACTCGGAAGGGAAACTATTTGAAACCAGTGGCGGCTCGTGGTGTTAATGCAGAGAAGGGGGAGGAAGGCTACGGTTTTGAAAAGAACACAATCTATAAAAATAGGGGAGTAAAGTATAAATGAACTCTCTTGGAACCCAGTGATATACGGGGCGCGATCTATTTCACAGCATTTACCACTGGTACTGGTAAAAATACTGGTCTTATCAGGGGTAATATAACAAGTGGTGTGCCTATTATCGATAATACCTTTCGTTAATTTTACGAATTATAATCCCAAAGGTGAAAATACCACGACTGCGCAGCAGGAGTGGTATTTTCTTAGCATTGGGATTATAATTAGTGATAGATTAAGGAAAGGTATTATCTATTATTAGGCATACCACGAGTTGTATTTAAAAGGGGAATTTAGCAACTGCAAATAGTTAGTTTGAGAGATACAATCCCTCGAGCTTCGCTATCGGGATTTTATCAGAAAATAAAAGCCCAATTTATACTCGTGATCTTTCTAGACAAAATAGTGCTTTCGAAAAAATTATCGATAAAATTTCCGGCACTAGTGATATTACATACGAAAATTCCATACCTATACCTTTTTTGACCAATCAGAGGCTCGTTTTTTGCTTCGTTGTCATGGCAATTAAAAAAAAATCCGGAAATATTCTCACTTGCTCTAGGCAGCAGGAGGTGATTACAGCGGAAATTTTTTTGACAAATGTAATTATTATAATGTGGCATTGTAACAATTAGATACCCGACAAAAATTTTGATAATAATTTCGTTTAATTTACGTATAGGTATGGAATTTTCTTATCGAATCCCCCACGTTCTTGAATTAATAACCGGAAATTTTTCTCTAACACGAATTTTTTAAGAAAATTGGTGTACTCGATAAATTACCGGCAATAATTCAAGCACTAGGGAGATTACTAGTGAAAATACCACTAGTGGTATTATGGCTGAAATCATCACCTAATTGGTTAATATTTCAAAAAATCATATCAATTCATTGGTTCATATTGGCAGGCGTTGAATTCTCAGCAAAAATCACCCGTATAAAATTTAAAGGTTTTTATGCGGTCGACGTCGACCTATAGTCAAGGAGGTGGCCAATAAGAAAACGAGCGTAGCGATTTGATTGGTCGGCGTTTCGGAGATCCGCATGGAGCAGGTGTCGACGTGGGCCAGTTAGGCCAGTATAACCAGTGCCGTGCACGGAAATAAGGATTGCGCTTTATATTACGGATTTTGGTTTTGTGTGGTGTAGTTTGGTGTGTAACAAAGTTATTGGTTTGCTTTGGTTTGAATTATTTCAATGTATATTTTATTACCTTTTAGCGCATTTAAATAAAATTTTTATAATATTATTAAAGGCCGCGCGCCGCCGCCTTGTTTTACAAAGCAAACGCCGCCCAAGCGTTTTTATGCTGTTCCAAGTGATTTCATTTATACCATACCAATTTTATTACTTACTTTCGCATAATTAATATAAAAAATGCATATATAGGAAAAAATTTCCTTTTTTGAAATTTTATAGCAGTTTTTAAAGTATTGCTGATAAAGTTTGGACCACCCTGTATAGGTATGTGGCCACGTGGCATTCGCCACCTGTCAAAAGTTACATTAAAAATAGGTTAAAACAGGCTTATTTTTAAAAATTATAAATAGTTTTAATTAAAAAAGTTTATTTTTCAATTCTGTATAATTGTAAGGAATTAAAAGATTTTGTTTTTGCTAGGTAGGTAGGTATAGGTAATAATTTATTATCTATTAAATGTAAAAACTAGTAACTTCCTAGAAACTATTATATTATTAGATTTAGCAATCTACTTACTTTTTATTACTAAATATCGATAAAAAGTTGTCTTTTTTAATTAAAATGACATTAACGCTTTAAAATTCTGATGTAACGTCAAGCATTTGGGATATAACTTTCCAGTACGAAATTGAGGCAAAGATAACAATAAATTAAAATATCACCGAATTTTTCAGATATTGAGGGGTGTTGAATCCAGTGGTGTGCACTAATTTTTTTCTAATAAATCGCTACCTACTAATAATAATAACAAAGTTTATTTGTAGTTTCAGTTAATTATACATCCAAAACACCTCCAATAATGCATATAATCTCAAAATAACAAAACATATAATTTCAAAATAAGACCTATGTATAGAAAAAAGGAATAATAACGAAATAAAGACAAAAAACAAAAAAAATAACAGGTAATGTTGACAGAACAAATTCTATCCTAAATGTTATTAATTTCAACAAATCCAAAATTAAAACAAAATATGTACAAAAATTCAGCAGAATGAAATAGAAACTCTTTATATGTAGTCCTGAAAAATATTTTCGACAAAGATTTAAAATTGGTAGGTATTTGATTGTACAGTTTATAACTGCTGTAAGTAAAAGATCTCATGAAGCAGGCAGTGCGAAATACAGGGAGGGGATAGTAAACATCTAAATCTTAAGTTCAGAGTATGTACGTCTGTTCTAAACTTGATTTGATTTATTAAAAGTTTGCTCCTAGAAAATGGCAAAGTAGGCCTTGGATTCTGTACAACTAATAAACTGAAAATAAATGGGCCAGAGTGTACAGTTTTGTAGCTGTAACGATATCCGAGCAGAAAATTTCCTTTTTTTTGGTAAATCTAGACAAATATTCTCTATAAAACATTTACTTGGAATGCTAAAATTATAATGTTAGAGAAAACTATATAAAACTATTATGATTGGAATTGAGAGAAGAAAAAGAACCAAAAATTTTCAAAAAGCTGACCAAGTGACGCTCACTTCCGGCCAAACCGTCCATTTTTTATTACTTACTTATTACTAATATTCCATGTAAAAATTCAACTTCACAATTTGTCGAAAAAGACTATTTAAATAACTGTTTAACAACAGTACATTAAGACTGACATCAAATTGGAATTCCTCGCAAAATTCTACAAAAGTTTTTAATCTTTAAAATTACCGGGATTATCACGTTAACTGGAACACCCTGTAAAGTGCATCAGTTGCGCATCAAACATACCAGAATTTTAAGTCCTAAATCCGTATATTTTCCGCTTCCTATACAAATATACCGGAACAGAAAGTTCTCTGTGTCAGCCAATTGAAACTGAAAGAACTATAGGTATCTTTTCTTACGACTGAGTTTTCCAATTTTCTACTTTTAAGAAATCCCGAGAGGATACCGACAATCCAGTGCCGTAAATCTAGTTTGCGCTCGGGAAAAATCACCGACGAAAACTGGGCCACCGATACATCGATGCCACTATACTATTCTTGCGACGACAGGCAGTCCAATAGACAGGGTATAATAAACAATATTTATTAGAATAAACTTTGATATAGCAAAAATCACCTAATAATAGTATATTGGGCATATTTGCACGTGGTGCATACTATATTTTTCCTACGACCATATATTTTCTTTAATTCACTTTTTTGGGAACATCCCTTTTGTAAATAAGAACCTATAGGTACTTGGAAAATAATGTGGAGAAACGAAGAGGACATGCTCGTAACTATTAATTTCGTCTATGGATTTTGTTACAACCGCACAAAAGCAAAATGCACATGACAATAGTCCGTATTCCTCACTTTCATATTGTGAAAACACTTCACTTAAAGGACTTACGTAAAACTTCCGTTTCATATTCTAATAAAAATAAGAAAGAGAGCACTCTTTGGCGTAGAGTTTGACTTGTAAATCTGCCACGTTTAAGCCTGATTGCGCCGACCTGTCTCCAGACTTCTCCCTGCCGAATTTCTCGCACAAAGGAGGCCGGGCGCGACGTTCATTTGTCGCCTCGCGCTTTCGTTTGTTCGCCTACTTGATCAGCGTTCCCATTGTCATGGAAAATGCGCGTGGTTAGGACTGCGTTAATTTTCGGGAGGTCCCGGAACAGAAAGAGATCCAGCCGTTTTTTTTGAGTTTTTTTTTTATATAATAACAACTCAATTTATATTAAGGCTTTCCCCTTAAACAAATAAACAGTTATGTATTTCTTTTCGAATTTTGCTAAGCTATAAGCAAGGAAGGAATGAAGTCAGTCAGTGGCGTATCCAGGTTTAACGTCTGGGGGGGGCAATCAGTTATAAATAACAAAACTCTGTCGATAATTTTAATGAATAAAAACAGAACAAAAACGTATTTTCTAAAATGAATAAATACAGGGTGTCCGCA
The DNA here is from genome assembly GCA_963920635.1 of Pseudeuparius sepicola. Taxonomy (NCBI): domain Eukaryota; kingdom Metazoa; phylum Arthropoda; class Insecta; order Coleoptera; family Anthribidae; genus Pseudeuparius; species Pseudeuparius sepicola. The sequence continues at coordinate 16,750,252 of OY987298.1, forward strand.
AATAAATGCACCAACTTGAAAAATTAAAAAGAAAAATGGAAAATATGACGAAAAGTTCATATAATATGGGTCCGCAGATGTTAGGTTTTCGAGATGCAAGCTGTTGAAATTGAAATTTTATTTTTGATTTTTTTAAGTAACTTTTTGAGACGACAAAATTTTCTTGCAAAATTTGGTAGCCGGGGTTTTTCTGGGAACAGAAGTCATAATTTGGTATTATTTTTGGTGCCCTAACTTTTTCGACAGTAAACTTTTACGACATTTTGTGAATGTCTCTTCCCACACGTTTTCTAAGCAAAAAAGGCACATTTTATTTTTGACAGTTTAATTAACTTGTTTTTTTTGCAATAAAATTTTGTAATCTCAAAAAGTTACCTAAAAAAATCGAAAATAAAATTTCAATTTCAACACCCTGCATCTCGAAAACCAAACATCTGCGGACCTATGTTCATATGAACTTTTCCTAATATTTTCCATTTTTCTTTTTAATTTTTTAAGTTATTACCGGACACCCTGTATAACAAAAAAATAATTCTTCTTCGAACCAGTAAAATCTATATCACAAAATCAAGTATTCTTTTTTTGGTCTTAAGCTCGTCAAATATCTCCTCTGGAGATATGGGTATTTCAGGGTACACATAAAGGATGTGTTAACCCATTCAGTCGGTTTCCGCTAATATTGTTTCTAATATAAATTTTTAAAATTTTCTTTTGAAAATGTTCTTTCTGGCGTGGCGGTGCACACTGTAATTGTGCAAAATATGTTTAGTAGGTTGTTTCACCTAATTTACGGTTACGCGCTGCGACCGACGGAGTGATGTGTGCATAATATACGGCGGCGCGTTCTCAAATCTACTGCACATGCAGGTTTTAATTTCGAGAAGACGAAGAAAATGACAAATGAGATGAAGATGAAACAAACAACAAATTGTAGATGTTTGATGTTCACTACATTTTCAGATTAGGCCGGGAGTATATAATTTTTGAAATTATTAATTTTGATATTACAAATCTCCTTTAACCCGACAGCTCTGTAGAAGGGGGCAATTTCCCCCTTTGTCCCCACCCTTGAATACGCCACTGAAGTCAGTTAACAACACATCAGGTATTGGAGATCATGTTTCATATATGTGACATATTTTACACCAAGCAAATTAAATAAATAAAATAAAATATTTTTGCGAAGAAAAGGGCTCTTGTTGCAATTCGAAACACTCAAGCGCTTGACAGAAAAAAATTCTTCGAAATGATTTTACAAGCTTTTATTTAACTTGCTCTGTTAGTTTTTGTGTTTGTCTGTACCTACAATAAAATCTTGCAACTGAATTTTAAACCACTTCCACCAAACCGATTGAGCTAAAATTTTACACACACTTTTGGTTCTGGTGACCATTCAATCTAGTATACTCAGTTCCTCGTGGGTACCAAATGAAAGGATTTGACGAGTAGAAAACGATAAGGTGAGTGGCGTCATACTAAATCCAATAGGGAGGCCGCCCCAAGATAGCGGATTACCTATTTCTTCACAACCTACTTGACATGGCTCTCAATTGAAAGGATTTGGCGAGTATAAAATGATAAGGTAAGTCACGTCATACTAAATCCAATATGACGGATGCTCCAAGATGGTGAACTAACTTACCAGCTTACCAAATAATAAAAAAAATAAACACAAGCTTTTATTTAAGCCGCATGTCCTAAACAAATAAAATAGGTTTAGGTTTTCGCTAATATAATTCAATGCCAAAATGCGTCAAGTTTTTGTAAATCAAAAAGTTTGTCGCCCTAAATGTTCATAAAAAAGTAGATACCTATCTACCAATTAATTTTATTAGACATGATTGGTTGATAAGCAAGTACCTTCTGGCCAAAGTATGTATTTCGGATAGTGGAAGAAGAGATTTGTTGTTGAAAATTGAATCCTCCCCCACTATGCAATATTGTGGTGGTACCATCTCTCTCCATTAGATGGCAGCTCCAAACGTCTAAATTGCATGGCGGAGTTTTATGTTCAGTCACGGTTTGAGCTGTGTTGATCTTTGAAATAATCGTTCTATAGAATTTTGTGTTTGTGTCCTAGGTAAGTGAATATATTAATTAAGCCGGTATTCTAGTGACCATTAAACATATTTCAAGATTAAAAAGTGAAAAGGTGCTTAATTTCCGATAGTCTGAAGTTTCCATTTTCGGATACCAGAAATCCAAAATTCTTGGTTAATATAATATGCTGGCCGCATACAAAGACCCACAGCAAACATAAACAGTGGTATCCAGATCCATTGAAACTGGGGTAAGAGGAAACCAAACGGAATAGGTAAGTACCTATCTTAATTAAAGCCTCCACATTTTTTTCGGTCCAGAAATCAACTTTGGAAATTACGTCAAGCAAGCTATAAAAACGCCGGAAAAAAAAACGTATGTATGCGACTTTTGTTTACATGTAAGTATGTACATAGTTGTCTCTTAATTTCGGATAGGGTGACCGAAATTAGAAACCTTTTTTTCAGTTGCAACAAAATGTACCAAATGCATCAATGCATGTACCGTTTTCTTGGAAAAGACAAATGTGGTAAAATTCTTTTGACAATAAATCTTGTTTGGTTGTAACACGTTGCATATGCTTACATGAAAAAAATAAATAAAAAAGACTTCTGCCTAATAAATATTTGGTAAATTTAAAGTAGTATCCGAAATTGGGATACTTTCTCTACAGAATATTGACGAGAAAATTCCGACATCCCTACTATTTTTCTAATTATTGATGACAGACAAATTTTATATAGTTAAAAGTTGTACAATAACTATCGAGCTGTAGAAATATGGGCTATATATAGCGTCAAAGTGGAGCAACATATTTTTTTGTTTTTAATAATAAACACCCGGTACATTAGTTAAATTTACAACAAATTTATTTGGAAGATCGCGGTTAAAAAGCTTTTTTAAATCTACAACTATACTTTAGCAAGTTAAAAATAATAACACAATTACAATAAATGTACCAAAAAAATCCTATAAAAGTTTACTTGTTTAGATAATAGAATCCTCTATCTTGAGTTGCATTTTTGTGACATAATGTCCAGGGACTATCATGTGTATTGTAACGAAAAATGCCTCTAAAGTTGTTATATCAGCTTTCAATGAACATGTCTGCACTGTTTTCTAACCTACTCAAAGATTTAGCAGATAAATTTTAAGTTTGGGTATTCTACTTACAGTTTTATAATTTTTATGATTAATTTAGAGGCATTTTCCGTCGCATCTTTATTTGCCTGAGGCCCCCAGGGCCCCATTTTCTTTTAGTTTCCATTGTTTTCTGTGTAGAGCTACCATCAGTTTCTAGAAATTTGCTAGAACTTTGATTTGTGCATCTGTCATTGGTCGGGAATATTCTAGAGTAGTCGCCAGGCTTCCATTTGAATACATAGCCCTGGGGAATTGAAGTTGAACGCGATTTTAGTGCGATTTTTGGAGCTGATAGAATATTCTTCGTCAGTGATAGTATCTGACAAGTTTATATGTGATTTGTGAAGGCTAAACAATAAAGGTGGTAACCAAGGCAACGAGTTTGGACTGTGATTGTTGAAATACAGTACAGTATGTTAACATACCGTTTTAGATTCTACCAGGAACACGGCAATTTGTATACGTGTTAGAAGAATTTTTCAGGTTTAATCATAAATTCTCGTAGTTCTACTTGCCAAATTTCACAACGGCAACGCGGCGGCGCGCCGTTCATTTGTCACCTCGCCCGTGCGCGTTCGTTCGCCTACTTGATGAGCGCGCGCCCATTGTCATGGAAAAGTCGGGGATTCCGGGGATTGCGTTAATTTTCAGCGCCCGGCTGGAAATGGTGGGGGATTCAGCCGGCTTTGACTAGGGTGGATACTTTCTCGCTTTTGTAGAGGATTGAATGCTGGGGATTTGAGGCGATGGGGTTGGATATGCCTCGCTATATTCCGAGTCTGTGTATAGAAGTTTCATCCGTATAGAATTTTACAATAAAGTAGGTTTAATGGTATTCTAAAAGTTGGGCTTGGACTTGCATCAAATGCGCGATATAATAAGTAGCTTCTGTTCAGATTCAGTCGGTTGTCGACGGTAGTTATAGACATTAATAATAAATTGCATAATCTTCAAGTTGGAGTTTTCGCTTGGGCTTACGAAACTAATATTTCAGCCGAGAATTCTTTGCATCCCCTGCAAATTAAACGTTTATGCAACGGGCAGACTAATTGGCAACGCCGAATTAATTAATAGAAACTTCTGCAACTGAAACCAGTGGCGTATGGGGGGGCAATCAGTTATAAATAACGAAACGCTGTCGATAATTTTAATGAATAAAACAGAACAAAAACATCCATTTAATTTTTAGAAAATATCTAGAACAAAAACATATTTTCTAAAGTAAATAAATAGGTACAGGGTGTCAGGAAATAAATGCACATCTCGAAAACCAAACATCTGCGGACCTATGTTCATATGAACTTTTCGTCATATTTTCCATTTTTCTTTTTAATTTTTTAAGTTATTACCGAACACCCTTTATAACATGAAAATAATTCTTCGAACCAGTAAAATCTGTATTACAAAATCAAGCATTCTTTTTTTGGTTTTGAGCTCGTCAAATATCTCCTCTGGAGATGGTATTTCAGGGTACACATAAAGGAGTGTTAACCCATTCAGTCGGTTTTCGCTAATATTGTTTCTAATATAAATTTTTTAAATTTTCTGTTTTGAAAATGTTCTTTCAGGCGTGGCGGTGCACACTGTAATTGTGCAAAATATGGTTAGTAGGTTGTTTTGCCTAATTTACGGTTACGCGCTGCGGCCGATATGGAGTGTGTACATAATATTCGGCGGCGCGTTCTCAAATCTACTGCACAGGTTTTAGTTTTGAGAAGACAAGATGAAACAAATAACAGATATTTAATGTTCACTGCGCATTTTCAGATTAGGAGTATATAATTTTTGGTAAGATGCGCCTTCGGGTAATATCGCCCAGTCTGAAATGTCGCCCACTTTTAAATTTGGCGCCTTGTGGAAGCTTTTCTACTAACCAATGAGGTTAGTCCTTTTTAATAGCGTGTTTTGAATAGCCAATAGCAACAACGCATTTAAATCTAAATAACCAACCGCCACAGTCTGTAATAAACTCCGTGAGAGGGTACGACGTACATTTCTTATAAGATTAATAGATACCAGTGACTATAGCAGCAAAGTATACCGTCATTTAAAAGGTACCTACAAATAAGATGGGCGATATTTCAGTCTTTTATTTTAATACGTAAAATATGATATGAGACAATGTGTGAAATGCATGAATTGGGTGCATGAAAATTGTGTCGGACTCACAGAAGAAGATTTGAGCCTTTGAGTGTCCAGAATGTTCGCCATAATGGTATTTACGACCCGAGTTACGACCGATATTTCAAACCAAGTGGGCGAAATTTCAGCAACGGGCAAAAATATCGTCCATTTACAGCGATTTTAAAAATCGTTATTTTTTTGGCTAAAAATTGATGTATTTTATTTTTGTCAAATAGTTAAAAAAGAATATGGCTTCACTGGTCCAAAATGTTTATGGTTGTTATTTTTAATATAAACCTAAGGATTTTAAGAAGTGGAATGTCTTAGGAGGGCGATATTAACCGAAGGCATCTTATTATTAATTTTGATATTACAAATCTCGTTTATCTCGACAGTTCTGGGGGGGCAATTGCCCCCTTTGCCCCCCCTGAATACGCCACTGACTGAAACACGGCAACAGCTCCAAGTCCAAGTTTAGAATAAATTGGAACAGACGAATGCGTTCTCACGCGTGTGCTCTAACGGGAAATAATTAAACTGCGCCATCGAATTGTTCGCAAGTTTCCAAGTGCCTAAGGAGTAAACTGGAGCTTAATTAGATCGTTGACGACTAAATCAATATTTGGCCAAACTTCCGATATAAACATATCTACTCAGAGGGATCGTGTAGTGTATCGCAGTTAATTTAAAAAAGCGACACTCTACTTATAGATATAGTGGAAACCCGGGGAAAATCGTAACATTTTTACAATAATTTTGTGTAGTCACATTTTAAGTCCACACGGATTCTGGTTAAATTACCACTTTCGTTTTGGTATCTACAATTTTAATTTTTACAAGAATATATACACGAGCGTGTGTAGCATAATGCACGCCTTTGGTGTAAAATTTACCATTTTCCGTGTACAAATTTTACGACATCTGGTGTTTCATAATACGGTTGGCAAAAATTCAAGGGGTTATTCTCTGAGTTATTTTAAGTGTATTTTGTTCCATTGACGATTTTAGGACAGGAGATACACAACGATAAAGGTTTTTTGACAAAACTATTTTTTTTATATTTAAAATTGTTATTCTAATTAAACGTATCGCAATGCATTGAATCAATTATTGTTTTGTTGTTGATATCTCTGTGTCTTTGAGACAAAAGCGACTTTCAGAAAATCATCAAACGACAAAATATTCTTATAAAATAACCCACCGAACAACCCCTTGATTTGTTGCCTCGTATTTACTAAACACCTTGTATACAATTAAAAATCGAAACTTGGAAAATAAGTACACCTACCATGGTGTAGCTAGTGCTTTTTGGGCTAGTCAATAATATTATGTATGGTAGGAGGTAGGATTATAATAAAAAGTCAGTTTAAAGATTAGTAAACAATTTTTTAAAAATATACTGGCAGTTATTCAATATATGATTAACATTTGAAATGTTTAAACTTTGATATATACTTGATATACTTGGTAGTAATTAATCACTCGATCGGGAAAAATCGGAGAATAGTGAATAATCTTTTAGTTATTGGGCTAAATAATAGCTTACCTTTCGGTGTAGGGTTGAGGGAAGGACTATATTTTTCACTCAAAGGGTATAATCGGCACATCCGAAAAAGTCCCAGCGGTGTCCCACAACGGATAATTAATACATAAGGTTTTTGATTTAAATTTGGTTAGAGCTAATAATTTTTCTCGGCCGATTTTATAAGGCCCCAGCCAACTATGATTTACATTTAAAAAACACAAGTTTATGTCATATCTCAAAAATCACAAACAACATAAAAAATTGGATGAGATTATCTTATTAAGCCCAAAATTGTCTACAATTTTTGTCTCCACAGTTTTTCTGTATAAACAGAAATAACGGAGCTACAGAGATCTGATGAAATAGCAAAAAAAATCACTCTTTTCAAAATGTCTAGTGAGCCTTTTTTAAAAATCCAAAAGGGGCATTAGATTGAGCATTCAAAACTGCAATTCTTTCCCCATTTAACCTTTGTTCTAGCTCTGCTAGTTTCCGACATCCTCATAGTGGACATCGAAAAAAACTCACCCTGTATAAGAGGTAGAATGCAGTGATAATAAAACAAAAATTCATGTGGAATTGAACCCGGGACCTACGAATTACTAGTCCTGTGGCCTCACCATTCGGATAAAGAAGTGCTTGCTAAATTTGGACTTTTGGGCGGTTCTTAATTTTGACCTACATCAGATACCTCTGGAAATGGGTCGCCGAACTGTTTATTTTAACGTTTAGTTTCTATTCTCCCTTCCCTAATTCTGTGTAGCTGTGACTGTCACTGCCTTCCGATAGATCGAGCGGCGTGACATTACGACCATTCCCGCGCTTTTCGTGTCGTTTCAAATGAATATCTTGCAGTCACAACTTTAATTATTTATTGCAAATTAAATATATTGCGATTTGAGGGCTGATATTTGGTATTTACTCTTTCTACAGATAGGAAAATATATTAAAAAATAAAAAAAATGTTCAAGTTCCCCATTGAGAATTAGTTAAATTTACAAAATGCCCTTTGTTTTGTCTCAAAGATTAAATATGTCCATACCACTCTCGAAACAAAGACAGAAAGTCATTGACTTTCCCCCATGGTATGCCTCCGGAACCACTCTGGGATAATAACTTTGCTACGGCTCGACAAAAAAGGTCAATTTCTGACAATCTCGCGACATTTTCGAAATAATGTTTTTATTATACTTCTTTGAAAACACCTTATTTTCATCTGTTTTAGCAATAATGAAAGATGGGGTTTTTCGGGCTAGCGCACGGAAACAGCGCATGGAAAAACTTTCCGTGCGCTGAATAAAAATACCGAATATACAGTGTGACCCATTTGTTTTGGGGTCAGTCTGTAAAAAGTGTATCAATCGTGCGATTTGGCTGATTTTTTTTTTAAATTGTAGAGCTCGATGAACTGCACATTTTGAACAAAAATTGCCTGGTTCGCATAAAATCCAAAGCCTACTATGACCGTTTTTATGAGCAAAATTTTAAGAAACCATATTAGCGTTTTTTTTTGAAAAAATCTGTGTGCGCCAATGGATTGAGCACCCCTCGAAATGGGTATGTACAAAATTTCATCAAAATATTTCAAGTAATAACGATTTTGTAGAAAAATTAAAAATGCAGCCAAGGTACGTCTTTATTTTCAAAAATTCAAAGTTGGCCATGGAAAATAATTGAATTGTTTACTTTTATTAAGTGTCAAACTGTCTAAATTGAGTTCAGAAATTGTTTGTGCTCAATACAATTAATTATCATAATTATGGAATATTTAAGCATAAGAGACAAAATAGAAATTGTTCGACTCGTGGGCGACAACGAAAATTTTATAATTTTAATTGTTTTTATGTTTTGTGTTTATAAGCATAAGGTTGTATTATTACAATTCAATTATTTTCCATGGCCAACTTTGAATTTTTGAAAATAAAGACGTACCTTGGCTGCATTTTTAATTTTTCTACAAAATCGTTATTACTTGAAATATTTTGATGAAATTTTGTACATACCCATTTCGAGGGGTGCTCAATCCATTGGCGCACACAGATTTTTTCAAAAAAAAACGCTAATATGGTTTCTTAAAATTTTGCTCATAAAAACGGTCATAGTAGGCTTTGGATTTTATGCGAACCAGGCAATTTTTGTTCAAAATGTGCAGTTCATCGAGCTCTACAATTTAAAAAAAAAATCAGCCAAATCGCACGATTGATACACTTTTTACAGACTGACCCCAAAACAAATGGGTCACACTGTACATGGCTTTAAAATAGAAATATACAGCAAAGTAAACTAAATTTAAGAAACTCTATATGCTCTCTGATATTTAACATATACCTATTTTGTATTTTAATTCGTAAGTGTTTCAATATTTAGATACATTTCTGTAATCTTTTTGACGTTTTATTCACCTTATCTGACAATAACTAATTTACATCAAAGCACCTTTGAAATAATTTGAGAGTAACCATGGAAACGCATCATACATACCAAACACTATATTATTGTCTGCATTGTTTATTTTTTGTCAATTAAATTTATTATAGTATGTCGATAAAATGTTTTAAGTTTCCGTTTTCAAAGAAGTATAATAAAAAATATCGTTCATTACACGTCCAGAAATAGATTTTTCCGTGCTTGCATGACTTCCCGTGTTCGGCTGCGCATAGACGTAACTAGGTCGTATTTTTAGGGGGGGCTGATCAGGACCGGCTTAAGATTTTGCGGGGCCGGGTGCCGCATTAAAATGCGGGGCCCCGACAAGGAATTATTTAATCCATTAATAGAAGACATTTTTGAAAGTCGGTACGCTACTTACAAAGGTATATTTTTTACATGTCATTTTGTAAAATGGTAGGTCGGGGCTACGAGTTTGGATCACTTCTGTGACGTATATAGGAATTAATTTCGAGTGGTGGAGGGACAATTTTTGTGTCTTTTTTTAAACAAGGGCATTTAAAATAATTTTAAAAAATGCGCCGCAGGCGAAATTTTTTAAAAATTCGAAGAAAAATTACATAAAATTAGTCTTGGGAAATCCCAATATCTTCAAATTTACAAGCTGGAGTGAATATTTTCAAATTCCGAAATGGGTTCGGTCCCGCCCTTCTAAATACGTTACTGATTGGATCACCCTGTACACACCCAAAAACGTTAATTTTAAGGCTTCAAAAAATAATGTATAGGTCTATCTACTGGTAATTTTGAATCATCTTTAATTCATTTAAGAAAAAACATTATGAAAAAGTAGAGGTTTCCGAGTAGAACCCAGAGAAAAAATGTTGGGAATGTCTGCTATTTTGTGATGCAAGATTATTTACATAGTACATATTATAACGAAACAACAATACACTGGATGAATAACAAAATAAAAGTCTGGAGTCTGGCACAGCAAAAGTACATTCTCCGACGCCCGTCTCGTCTCTCTTTCTCTCGGCAGCAGGCACGGTGTGTTCGCTCTCGCTTGCGCGTTTAAATTTCAGTCGGATTTTGTGGGGGCACAAGGCGCAAGATTCCGAAACTGGTGAATTTAAAAAGGCGCGTGCGGTGTTCGCCGTGTTGCGTAACGTTGCGTTGCCAGAATGTTAAATCTATTCTGTTTACGAGAAGCATATCTTCGCACATCCTTTACATTTTAGGGAGGGCTAATAGAAATCTAGGGGGGGCTTAGCCCCCCCCCCCCTAGTTACGTCTATGCGAATGCGCCTCACACGGGAATTTGTCACGCGCGCACGGAAAAATCTTTATTTCCAGACTCGTAATGAAATATAATAGATATTAGGTAGAGACATAGAGAACGACACATAAAAATGATCTGATTTCTAGCAGGAAAAAACTTAATATCACTCGAAATTTTTTCTTTGAAAATCCGAAAAAGTGTTAGATGTCTCAGGCGGACCTTCCTCTCGGTTTCCATCCCGATTTTCTTCGGCCCACGAGCCTATTTAAGAATCTCTTTCGACTTGGTCACTGCGTAGACAGTTTTCAGGGGCCACTGTACCACCCGAAAATAACTTTGCCTCTCTTAGACTGTCATTGATGATGTCATTGATTCAGCCATTCCAAACATTGTGAATAGACAAGACGACTTTACCTACTCCTTGCACTTCCAAGAATCTCAAGAAATTTAATATATTGTCGGAAGTTTCTCTAGAGTGAAAATGAATTTAATTGCAGGCTTTCCAGGAAGACACATACTTTATGCTAATTACGAGCTCGGCGTCATTTCATAAATTTGCCGCCTTTTGTCGCGAGCGTGGTGCGTGCGAGTTGCAACTTGGATAACAAAGAAACAAGAATCCGCGGAGTTAAGATGACAGCATAACGACAAATGTTTGTTTGGTGGGAAGTTGAAATACACTGCGGCGCTGTAACTTATGCGGGTTAAAAAGCGCGTTTATGCTTGTGCAGAGTCCGCCAGCCATACACGTAAGGATATACTTGCGCAAGTTTAGACTTGCGCAAATATACAGTAACGTGTGTTGGAAGATTTTTGCACAAACTCTAGACTCTTCTGGCGGCCATACACGTAACGATATACTTGCGCAAGTTTAGACTTGCGCAAACACACATCATTCGGTAGAGAGCACAGACGGCACAAGTATACTTGAACAACATCATTTTTGATGAGAAAGTCAGTGTTTTGTGTTAGAAAAAATCTGAAAAGACTTTAAAAGACACCGAACTATATGGTGTAAAGACTGGTTAATGAAAAGAGAACATTATTAACACATCAATTTATTGACTGAACTGAAATTTGCACCCAAAGACTGGCATAACAACTATCTGCGTGTGGACGAAGACACTTATTTGAAGGTTCTGTCGATGATTACGCCATTTATTATAAAGCAAGATACTGTTATGTGAAGAGCCATATCACCACTTGGATCTATTTTTTTATAATACACTTCAACTAATTTGTTATAAGCGGTTGTTTTTTTATCTCTATTGTGGTAATCTTTGTTCTTTACTTGCCAGAGGCATAGTTCATTTCTAGATATTTATAAAATCTTCCAAATTTTCTCGCACTCTACATGTCTCGTCACACATTCTGGCGCAAAAAAAACAAATAGACGTGCATACGAACGAGTTCATCTGCGCAATGGTGCCACACACGTTCAAGTAAACTTGTGCAAACGTAAACTTGCCCAAGTCTGGAATCGAAAATTGAAACTTTCTGAAGACTTGTACAAGTCTAGAATTTGCGCAAAAATCTTCCAACACACATTACTGTATATTTGTGCAAGTCTAAACTTGTGGAAGTATATCGTTACGTGTATGGCTGGCGGTCAGAAAGTTTCAATTTTCGAAACTTGGGCAAGTTTATGTTTGCACAAGTTTACTTGAACGTGTGTGGCACCATTGCGCAGATGAACTCATTGACGTTCGTATGCACGTCTGTTTAGGTTTTTTGCGCCAAAATGAGTGACGAGACACGTGGAGTGCGAGAAGATTTGGAAGATTTTATAAATATCTAGAAATCAACTATGCCTCTGGCAAATAAAGAACAAATATTACCACAATAGAGATAAAAAAAACAACCGCTTATAACAAATTAGTTGAAGTGTATTATAAAAAAATAGATCCAAGTGGTGATATGGCTCTTCGCATAACAGTATCTTGCTTTATAATAAATGGCGTAATCATCTGCAGAACCTTCAATTAAGTGTCTTCGACCATACGCAGATGGTTGTTATGCCAGTCTTTGGGTGCAAATTTCAGTTCAGTCAATAAATTGATGTGTGAATAATGTTCTCTTTTCATTAACCAGTCTTTACACCATATAGTTCGGCGTCTTTTAAGGTCTTTTCAGATTTTTTGTAACACAAAACACAACTGCCTGCTAAACTGACTTTCTCATGAAAAATGATGTCGTTCAAGTATACCTACTTCTACCGAATGATGTGTGTTTGCGCAAGTATATCGTTACGTGTATGGCCGCCAGATCCTGACATTATTTGTCGCAGCAGCGCAAAGCAGCTTCAAAGTAAAACTGTCATCTATACAGGGTGTCAGAGAAGTTTTGCTAGATATATTTGAAGTACGGTTAGTTCGAACAAAAAAGACTAAAATGTTCTATAAACATTTTTCGTAAGACCCTTCTTTTCGAAACTTTTCGTGCTTTAAAGTTATATACCCTAAAGAAAGTTTTTCTGTAATTATAGCAACATTTCAATGAAAAATAACAACGTGATTTGCTTTACTACCTATTATTTTTTAGCAGATAAATGTTTTTTCTTGAAAACCGTTCATTTTTTCGTTGTGAATGAAGAGTACCTACCTTTTTTTGTTCTGAATTAGGTGGCGAACTTAAATAAATAATTGAAAGTTAAAAAAGAGTTCGTATCAAAGTTTTGGGGGCATTTTACGTTAGGGGTGGTCCGCCCCTGGTTTCCAAGGCGAGATTGAAATGTTGCTACAATTTCATATTATCAGTCCTTATGTACCTACCTAATGGGTATACTGTCCAATTTATATACCAAGGCACTGAAGTTCAACTTTTTATGACGCATGTGGAATTTAGTTGCCGAGGCCTCTGGCCGAGGCCGAGGCAAATAAACCACATGAGCCATAAGAAGGACGTCAGTGCCGAGGTATGTACATATTATACAGTGCCCGCCAAAAAGTCTGCACCATATGAGAAAAATTTTTAGTAAATAACTTACGAAAAATTTGTTTGCTTCATCAGGTTTTGCTTGCTCTAGAACCAAAATTGACATAATCAAATGATGTGACGTAGTCTTTTTTATATGTCAAATTTGACATTAATGAAAAAATGCCCGAAAAATGGGCTTATTTAACCGAATTTCGAAAAGTCATAAGAAATAGGTATTTATGTACCAAGGCACTGAAGTTCAACTTTTTATGACTCATGTGGAGTTTAGTTGCTGAGGCCTCTGGCCGAGGCAAATAAACCACATGAGTCATAAAAAGAACTTCAGTGCCGAGGTACATATTATATTTTTTTTGAAATCGGAAAAAAAAATGTTTTATTAGGCAAGAAAATAATAATAAGGGATCACCCGTCCACGAACCGACTACGTGCGGCGTTGCTTGACTTTACCGATCGCTCTACCTAGGACAAGTATAATGACGTACGGCACCTTCGAACAGAAAAACCAAACTGCTGCTTCTTGTGCAGCCTACAAATCTATTGATATTCAAATTTACTAAAATATGTAGACTGAAGGATTGCGCTTCTATAGGAAACAATTTCGCAATGTGTACGAAAAGTTAGATGGGCCTTTATCGGCCGGGCTTTGAATATTTGGTCACTTTTGACGGGCGATTTCTCCGCGTCTGACGTTTGATGTTTACATCTCGCCAAGGCCTACTTATTGAAAAAATCGTACAATAATGGGCTACATTATTGTACGATTTCTGTGCTTTTAATGACGATTTTGGGACATTTTAATGCCGATTTCAAGAAAAATATATTTCTTTCGCAATTTTATACCCCTGTGCAAAATTTCAAGAGCCTACTACGATTTTCATATTTTGCCCTTTGTTGGATATTATTGGACAAAATATTTTAAATTTTTTATATATTTCTGATCAGATCAGCATGACAGAAATATTTGTGTGTTTTTACAACCATTTACTATAGTAAGAAGTTTGTAAATCGAATTTATGTGTTTATTTGGATTTTTTTTGTGGGGAACAGTACAAAATAAAGTATGAGACAATTGTTAAATTAAGACCAGGTGTTTTAGAACCAATTGCCAGTATTGACAGGTGCTCTCTAATAAGAAAGGCGACAAATTCAGCTTTAACAAGATGCAATATTTGCATAAATAATAATGGTGGATTGTTTGAACACCTTTTTTATTTTAAAATGTGACCTTTTAAAATAATAATAATTTGAATTTGACTTTTTAATTTTTGTTTTATTTTGTTTCATTTTGTCACCAGCTAAAAATAAAATATTTGAAAGTTGTCTAATTATAAAATAGAACGTAATTATGAAAATATTCCATAGCTGACTATGTGAAAATTTTAAAAAAATCAGAAAATTAGCCATAGCTCTTTTATTTTTTGTAATAACTATGCCGAGTATTACATCTTTGGAAAAAAAAAAACAAAAGTTTGTCATCTCAAAAATCACAAACAACATAAAAAATTGGATCAGATTATCTTATTAAGCCCAAAATTATCTACAAATTTTGTCTCTACAGTTTTTCTGTATAATCAGAAATAACGGAGCTACAGAGATCTGAAGAAATAGTAAAAAAGCACCTTTTTCAAAATATCTACTGAGCCGTGAACTTTTTTAAAAATCCAAAAGGGGCATTAGATTGAGCATTCAAAACTGCAATTGTTTCCCCGTTTAACCTTTGTTCTAGCTCTGCTAATTTCCGAGATCCCCATAGTGGGCATCGAAAAAAATTCACCCTGTACAATGAAAGAGTTGTATATGGTGTTAAGTTGACATTCATGTTTTTGAAATAAAAATTATTTAGTGGTAAGTAGTATTTTGTTAAACCTTAATATGAGACTGTCTCATATTAGGAACCTGTTAAGTGTGTCAAGTGTTATGTAACTAAATTGTTGAGTTAAGTTTTTGAAATAAAAATTATTTTGTGGCAAGTACCTAGTGTTTTTGGAAAAACCTGGATATGAGACTCTCTCATATTAGGTACCAAATTTTAAAAATGGAAGATTTGACTTTTTTTCATAATTCTCATTTACGCAACAACTGTTAATATTTGACAATCCTACATAAACTGCAGTGAAAATAGAGACTATATTAAACGGGTTCGATGCAAGTTTGCACATTCTAATATATTATAGGACAAAATACAGAACAAATTGTAATGTGGTCTCATATTAGTGTACTCCGGCTGTTGGCCGGAATTGGGTCGAGCCTTATTAGACAAGGGAGGGGAGAGAGGACGCATAACCTGGCCAAATTGAGTGTGCCCAGTTTGGCACCAAAAAATGGCGTATCGCGTGGGACTGGTAAAGAAATATTTACCTATGAAAGGTTATTCCTGATACTTTCTTTTCACCTCGACTTTTGCAACCAAAAGCTGAACAAAACACCATTATGATGCCACAAAAATAACAGTGTCTTCGGTCTGTATTAGCAAGAAATCACAAAACTAAACCTGCTGTCACACTAGATGTTTGGCACCAAAGTACCCGTCGCATTGTTGTATTTGGGAACGCTCTCTGCTATGGTCCGTATATATACATGTTACGCGTCCTCTCCCCTCCCTTGTCTAAGGGTCGAGCGATATACAGGGTGTTATTTAAGTACGTAGCCAAACTTCAAGGGGTGATTCTTTGGGCGATTTCAAGACGAAAAGTTTATACAGGGTGAGTCAGAATGTATAGTAAATACTTTAAAGGGGGTGTTCGGCAGGCGGTTTTAAGGGGGGTCTTTCATATAAAATTTTTCGATTTGGGCTTTCCTTGCCAAGTTATTCGGGTCTACAGGGTGACCCAAAAGTATTTCTTTTTATTTATAACTCAATAACGGCACTACTTAAAAATTTGAAATTTGGAATTTGTTATCTACTTAGTGGAATACGCCTTAGGGTAGTTTATTCATTTACACAGTGCCCTAAAAAATGGTAAAAACTAACAACCCCTATTAATTTTTTTGCTCAAACTTTTTTGAGGTTAACTTTTTGGTCTTGCAGGTCCATCATTTCAGTGTATCTTTTTATTTTGCAACAAAAGTGTACTCTTGTTTCATAACGATAAAACCAACCGTTTGCGTTGAAATTGGCAAAACGTGCCCCAAAACACCTGTTAACTTCAACATTCGAAACATAAAATTTTTACCTACCGCTTTCAAACGTTATAGATCGACTGTACATTCAAAATAAGGAAAAAAATACCAATTGGACATTGGTCAAAACAGTATTGGTTTTCTTGAAATTTTTTTAAATTCAATCATTTCCATTTTGAAAGCTAATAAGTTTTGGTACATTGTTCATAGGAATTTTTTTCTCAGTTTAAATGGTACAGTCGATGTGTAACGTTTGAAAGCGGTAGGTAACAATTTTATGTTTCGAATGTTGAAGTTGACAGGTGTTTTGGGGCACGTTTCGCCAATTTCAACGCAAACGGTTGATTTCATCGTTATGAAACAAGAGTACACTTTTGTTGCAAAATGAAAAGGTACACTGAAATGATGGACCAGCAAGACCAAAAAGTTAACCTCAAAAAAGTTTGAGCAAAAAATTAATATTAAAACCACATGCCGAACACCCCTTTAAAGTATTTACTATACATTCTGACTCACCCTGTATACACCTAGGTATACACAGTATCGCTTCATTTTCAAGATACAGGGTGTCAAACTTAAAAAAAAAATCTTTTTTCAACATCTTAATAATCCTTTAGCCGATTTTGTTTAAATCCGGCAGTGTTATTTACGGTAGATTCAAATTATTAAGTCCAGTGGCGTCCCGGGGGGCACCATGACCAATATTTTTGGAAAAAAATGCGCGCCACTGCCGAGGAAATATTGCGATATTTTAGAAATAATCCTCTAAGTAGTTGAGGAGGAGCTGCTCTAAATTTAAATTTTGAAAAATTTTTAATTTGGAAAGCATTAAAAGATAATAAAATTAAACCTTTTAAACCCAAATATTTGCACAACTTGCACGAAGGAGATTTAGAAAGAAGGTTTGAGTATTGTTTGTGAGCACAAGGACACTTTTTAAATGCTGAAAATTTTCTGGCCAATGCTATCTCCACTGATGAGACGGCATTCACAACCAATGGCGTTGTGGATTCCAAAAATACAAGGTAGGTACTGGGCCGAAGAAAATTCTAATAATTATGATGCTTTGCAAGGACCAATAGTAACGTTTTTGTGAAATATCATCCTGAAGAATGATTGGACCTTACTTTTTCCGTGAAAGTTTAAATGGTGCTCGTTTTTGAAAATTGTAGAAAGCGAATTATGGGAATTCCTTAATGACCTACCCTTTGCAGGAAAGGCGGGACGCCTATTTCCAACTAGAGGTGCCCCATTTCACAGCACAGCTGCAGCTGCGAAGTGGATAAACACTAATTTCCAAGTCAGATGGATAGGTCGTCGAAGTCCCGCAATATACCTACTGGCCACCCAGATTTCCAGACCTGATTCCAATGAACTGGTAATCAAAAATAGAGCCTACAAAAACAGGCCCAATAACTCGGATAACGTTTGCCATGCAGTGGATACTTGAAGGCCGCCATCCTATAATATTCATGTTTTATATTTCACTGACGCATTCAATAAAGACTCTAATTATTATTATTTCTGGACTAATCACAAGCAAACGCGGACACACTGTATGTCAGCCACAAGGAGAGAAACATTACGAGGATTAGAAAGAGTCACACATATGTGTCCTTCAAAGAGTTCTCATCGTGCGGGATTTTTTTTTATTAATGAGTTACTTTAAAATTAAGTTTTGGTGCCAACTTTTGCTTTAAATAATTTTAAAAATAATCCACTCGAACGTAGGCGCGTCGCATATCACTTTCTGTCGAACATGACATAAAAAGCGCTTCCTACATAAATTTGTAATACCTAAGCACAAATTTAAGCTTTCCGTGCGTGCTGCAGTAGTGCAGATAGAAAAGGCGCAATAAAACACAACATTCGTGTCGGTGGAACACATAGCAAACTGATTTAAATGAACTACGGCAGTGACCGACAAAATAATCGACTAATCGGCCAGCAACCTCATCCATTCGTAAACTGCTCACAGCATAGCGGACGAATCGACGCACCCGCCACCGCCAACAATAAATTCTATTAAATTACTATCAATTTCGAAGTATGTACTGGAATTAAATTGATATTCTCATATAATTCTACCTACAGGGTGTATCTTTGATTAGTACAGAAAATTTAACTGGCGGTAAGCTTATTTGAAAAATTTTTTAAATCGCCAAAATATGACCAAATTGCTATTATACTTAGAATTATTTTTACTGCCACTGGTTCGCGCGGGCCTGTACTGCCGCATTGCCAAAATCGTCCGGTTCTCGCAAATTCTGAAGGCTCCTGCAGATATACATTAGAATAGTCACGAGCTCGTGTAGAAGACGAATGATATAAAAAAATAGCCACGACACATTGCAAAAATAATAAATGTATGTAGTGAAGAGTGGAAGCTTGTAAGCTGTGATTATATGAGAATGTTTGCCGTATCTACGTTTTTTGGTTCCAATTTGAACATTTTCAAAAAAGTTGTGTTTGTTACCTGTTACCTAGTTTATTTAGAATAAAATTATCTTTAACATCAAATATCTTAATTTTGTGTTTTCTGTAGATACGGCGTTTTTCCATACGATGGTAGTACGGCTCTGTCCGAAGCGGTCAACGAAAAATTTTCGATAGAGTTGGACTACTGTTTATACTGTGTTACTATACGTAACTTTTCAACCCAAACTCTTGCTTTTCGAAATCATTCCAATATCCAATGAAAAGCTTGATTGTTCGATGAACATCACAGCCAATCTACCCATTATCCGATCAACATTGATGACGATAACAATCTACAAATCGAAAAGACCTACCTACCTGATGAAGAGAACAACAGAACTTTCAAAAATAAAATAAAATGTTCACAAAACCGTCTTCAAAATTTTACATAAACGAAATTTTATGATCGTTTGGGCAGCGGGTCCAGTCAAACCTTTATATTGGGAGAACTTATACGGCTAGACATCGAGAGTTCGGTTTACTATTTTCCTGGAAGAAGTTTTTTTCCACATCAAACTCGGATCTTTGTATTTTGACGAGCGAATTTACGATTATAAGATTATATAGATACATAAAACGGTTTACTTTCACTCTATTAGTATAGATTGTTTCCCTCTTAGGGTAATGTAGCCCAAATTGAACCACCTATATATATTTTTTAAATTATTAAACCATTGTATGTAAAGTGGCTAAAACTTCGCGTGCAGTCGACCTCCTTGCAGTTGTTTACATCTTATTTATACCAAAATCAAATAACTGTGACACCTGATGTAAGCAAGAGCACGTGGTGTTAACGTCAAAATATTTCGGAAAAAAATTATTGGCTTCATTAAAATAGTTCAAAACATCGATAAAATTATTTGTGGCAGTGTCTAAATAGCTTAGACGCATGTGAAAGACAACAAGATAAAACCGCATAAATACACTTGCGATCGAGTACATCCCTGTTGACAGGCGCGCGTGATGTTTTGTGGCCAATCGCCTTATTTCGCAGAACGTCATCGAACACGTGCTTTTATGTACGCCAGTCGTCAGAGTTACTTGATTCTAGTATAGTAGTTTTATCACGCGTTTGAGTTTTGAGCAAGGTTGCAGTGTAAAATTGGATCCATGTTTCTAAGAAAGCACTGAAAGGTAGGAACATTCTCGCAAGTACTAAGTTATACCGACCAGTAGCTATTTTAAATTTACGTATTCAGAAATGTGAGGTTGTAACTTGTATTTATAAGCAGTTTTTTAATTTGAACCACAAACAGTTGCCCAAATTGAACCGGGGTTCCAGTCAGTGCGACAATGAAGAAGTTCGCACGACACGATCCAGTGCATAATTAGTGGAAAGTGTGGTTACAATGCAGATGCGTTTGGAGTGAATTTGACGAAGTGTAGAATAATTTTCTAGTTAAAAATTTTCAATATTTCCAAAAATAGGGGAATACGGGGCAATATGGGGTATTTAATTTCATAACCCCATATTCCTCGGATATATAAATGAAATAATTATACCCACGAGCGTAGCCAGGATTTAGTTTTGGGGGGGGGGGGTTTAGTTTGAGAAGTAAATAAAACAACAAAAATATACTTACATGAAATTTAATATCTATATATTCATCCGAAAAACTACGACATATTTATAAAGTTCTTAACTTTAAATGAAATGGATAAATTAATTTCGTTCCTCTGCGCTAAATGTAAAACCATTAAAGAAGAAATCTTCGGCTTTTTCTTTTAAATATATCCACTACTTCATCTGCATGAATTTCTGTTCCATAGTGAATGTTCATTAGAGCCAAACCATTAAGTCTGTTTTCACTTGTAGTGTTTCGTAAATAGTTTTTCAGTCTCCTTAGGCTCAAGAAAGACCTTTCTGGGGTAGCAGTGGATACAGGAATGGTAGCCAAGATTTGTAGTAATGTGTAAATATTAGGATAAAGGTTTTTATCGCACATATCTAGGCATTCCAAACTAGATTTCGGGGTAGGCAGTCTTCTTATCAGAATGCAAGGTAGCTGAAGCTTTGATAGCTAAATCCAAATTTGTTTCTTTATTAGAAACCCCTTGACCTTGACTACACCACTTTTTCCAGTAGTCCATACCTTTAAGTTTATCACCCTTCCTTTTTTTCCCCTCCATTTTTCGACAGTAATAATGATTCACGTATCTATCCTTAACAAGGTCATCGAATAACAGTGCACTAAAATTACTCATTTACACGGTACACTTAATTCTCTTCACTATTCGTTCACCACTTTTCACTTTTATTCGCTTCGAGTTCGCATGGAACAATACTGCCGTAAGCGCGGTCACGCGCCGCGGCGCCGCTTATATAGCAGCCCAGTAGCCGTCCAGAAACTTACACGAACTTCCACAAAGTTCCGCTCATTTCGACCTAGGGGCGTGGCGAATAACCGAGAAACAACGCAAAGTGTCCCTACAATACAAAATAGTTCGGCTGCAACTGCGTCTGCCTCTCGTCAAAAGATGGCGCTAGGCGCTACTATTACTACATAATATATTCAAACGTAATAATAATTTAACTCTTCACTCCTCGTATTTTTTCGGTATAATATTAGGTAATATTTTGCTTATTTCGGGGGGGGGGTTGAACCCCCGAACCCCCCCCCCCCCTTAGCTACGCCCGTGATTATACCTGACATATTTACAGGTAGTGAGATAGATTTAGTAACATTAGCATCATTTTGTATAACGTAATCAGTAACTGAGTTTTCACTTTTTTGCGCTTTGCCCCGTTTTGCGCCGTATGCGGGTTATAATGGGGCACCAAGATGGGTAAAATGGGGTAGTACAATAATGCTTTAAAATAGTGAGTTTTTGGTGAATTAAAGAGACGTTTCACCAAAATGTTTTATTAAGCAAACGCAGTAATCGTTAAATAAAAAAAAATAAAAACGTAAAAACATGAAAATGTTAGTTTTTCGTATATATCGTTTCGCCGTCTAAACAAATTAAAAAACAAATTAAAAAATATTCAGGTTGATTCGGTTTTATTCTGGGATACTTCAACGGGGGTGATAGAAAATAAAAAAATATTATTATTTTGTGGTACAACTTTTTATCTACAGCCGCTTCGTTTTTGAGAAATGGGATGTTTGAGGTTTTATTTTTATTTTTCCAACCGTTAAAGATATTTAAACGAAATTTAGTACATGCGCATTGATCAAGTGGCACAAAATGTGATAATACCATGTTCCCAAAATATAGCCAGTGGTGGAGATATGGGTATACAATACATTTGTTTCATCAAGAAAAATACTGGCACGGCTCTGTAGAGCTTTTTTTTCCTCCTAAGCAAAAACCGTCCCTTGGCATTTTTGTATCTGCCATAGTTTCACGGTAAATTTGATTTTTCTGTCATATAACTTCTTTTTGAAATGCCAGAAAAAAATATGTAATTTGAAAAATCACTCCTTCTGCTCTCTATTTGGCTAGAGGACATTAAACAAAGTGTTACAGTTGAGAAAATCAAGACTTGCCTGTTAAAAACCACTTAAAAAAATAGATAACAAAACAATAGTTGGCCACGAATGGCATTATTGGTGTGTTGAATTAATATGACATTTTTAGTCAGTACTGGCCAAAGATAAATCTAAAATGAACTTTTTTTTAAATTAAATAATTTATTTTTTGCATTCCATAAAAGCAATAAAAGATAAATTAATTTTCCCGTAGAACTGCGGCAGATACAAAGAAAGTCGAGAGACAGTTTTTGCTTAGAATAATGAAAGTTATTCAAGGGTATTGTATACCCATATCTCCGCCACTGGCTACATTGGGAACTTGGTATTACCGTATTTTGTGACACTGGATCAATGCATGTTATGTACCAAATTTCCTTTAATTATCTTTAACGGTTGGAAAAATAAAAAATAAAACGTTAACATTTTTGAGAATTTAAACATCCTGTAGTATTTCGAAAACGAGGCGGCTGTGTATAAAAAGTTATTCACAAAATAGTAATATTTTATGATTTTCTATCACCTGTTGAAGTGTCCAAGAATAAAACTAAATTGTCTTGTAGGTATTTTAATAGTCCTATTAAAATCCGGGTACCCCATTTTGCCCCATCTTTAATACCCCATTTTGCCCCGACGCACGTTTTACAATAAAATATAAATAAAATTTACAACTACAATTATTTTTCGATAAAATGATTTAGATTAATCATACTTAATAATCAGACTAATTAAGCAATAAAACTCACATCGAAAATCGTATAAAAACTGTATTTACCTTGGATAAACGTAAATACAAGTTTTAAAACACGGGAGCTGTTGTACCTACTCCCAACAATGAATTTTGAAATTTGGCTCCTTCAGTTAGGCTGTATCTACTAAAAATACTCGTACCCCGTTATACCCCGGTACCCCATATTACCCCGCATTCCCCTACCTACTTCTATAATATTTGTGGTTATTTTTAGAATTTATCTTTGAGTTACTGATCTTAGCTATGCAAATTTGTATCTGTTTTTTTTAATAAATATTTAGTTTTGTGGTGGAAGTACTAGGGTAATGTTAATTAGACATTTGTCATTATTTATATTAACAAAAGCGTGAGTTGAAGTAACATCTAGGCATATGTTAAATAGAGGAAAAACGACAGTGGTTTTTAACATTTGATCTACGTAGTTGTAACATATAGCTATAGTGAAATTAACATTTGATCTAAAGTTAAAAATACACATATATAAATAGTACTTTTAACATAAGATTAATAGTAAATAAATATATTACGTAATAATTACATTATTATATACAGTGTGTCCACATTACGGACTTACCACCCTTGTAAAATTTTTATTTGTTCATCGATTTTGGTAAAAGTTTTTTTATAGGTATAGGTATTCAAAATGCGCATTCAATGAGTACCTAGGTAACTTTATTCTTGGGTTGTAATCATATAAGAAAAAAGTTTAATTTTTTTATTTCTAGATATTACCTATTGTTCTTTAACATTAGAACCAATGTTTAATATGCGCATTTTTAATATACATATACCTAACAAAAAAAAGTTTATCAAAATCGGTCAACAAATAAAGATTTTACAGGGGTGGTAAGTAGGTACTTAATGTGGAGGCACTATATATATAGTATATATATATATATATATATATATATATATATATATATATATATATGTCTATATATAATAAGTGTCTCGTAATAATACCTTTCTCGATACCTTACCTTTTAATAAACTTTATACTTTGACTGCTTCTTACACTGCAAAGGACTGGAACAACACTGCATGACTATAACTTGTTTTATAAATCTCGGGCAATAACATCTTCTTAGCAACTAGCAACTATGTGAAGTAAATGGGTGATACTTGCAAAATGAATACAACAATTTTGATTTGTGATTTTTTTTATTTCAAAACAAAAGGGTTACATATTAGGATTAGACAGATTAATAATAATAGAATATACATGTATACTATATAAAATAAATATCAAATTTCTTCTAATAACTATGATCACTATGGGTATACCAATCCACAAAAGGCAACTTTTCAAATTTATTCAAAACAATTTAATAACAGGTAAAATTAAGAATTATTCGAATAATGTAGGTATAAAACCTAAAGATCTAGGCGGAACAGCATAAAAATGAGAAATAAGGGCATTTGTTAGGTGCGGCAAATTCATAATTAAAGAGCCACCCCTGGTTAACATAATACTTACATATAAAAACCCTGGAAGTAGGTACTTAAATATAATAATATGTGTAGGAATTTGAAATATCACTTACCT
Source organism: Pseudeuparius sepicola (assembly GCA_963920635.1). Classification (NCBI taxonomy): domain Eukaryota; kingdom Metazoa; phylum Arthropoda; class Insecta; order Coleoptera; family Anthribidae; genus Pseudeuparius; species Pseudeuparius sepicola. Next base: position 16,775,059 of record OY987298.1, read on the forward strand.
GGATTTTTTGTACACACACTATTACCGTACTATTACTACACAGCAACACACGCTATTAATCGATAGGAATTGGCACCTGGCACGCGACGCAATTCTGGACCGACTGAGATGAAAACGACTTGACCAAGTGTGATAGCCGGGAAGCGAAAACAACAGTCCAATCATTCGATTTTAACAAATACTGCGTAGAGACTTATATTTTTATGAGTAGAAATGACACTGAAGTTTATGTTGCGTTGCAAAATGAATAACTTATTAACTCTACATGCATGATAATATTAAATGCACGTATTCTGTTATTCAAAACATAAGGAAATAAGTTAAATAATAAATGTTAAACTTAACACAGAAGATAGTTACATCAACACATTGTACATATTCAGTAATATTTTTAACATTTGTGCGAGTTAAAATGTTCAGTCACTAGTAATATTACATACGATAAATCCATAGTTTCTATACCTTTTTATGTCCTAGAGCAACATTTTCTGAGACAACATGGTAAAATTCACAATATACAAAAGCTCTTCGATTTCTTTTATCCGATGACCTTTTATCTAGTGTCTGGTAAAGAGTCTGAGGGTAAAGCCAATAAAATAAGAAAGACTAATCTGGAAAATGGCTCTTAAATTTCCTTTAAAAGTTGAAAGTGTACAAAGGACTCTTCCTTCGACCGTGTACAGTCGCTTTTGATGAACATAAAAAGAAGTTTCTTAAAGCACTTTTTATGAAATTGAGAGTATTTCCCGGGGGCAAGGGTAATTTTAAACCAGAGTCAATTTAAATGAGAATTTGAAGGGATTGTCGGGCGGGCTTTTCATATTAAGGCATTAGATTTCGTCTCGAGAAGAAACATTCATGCATCGTGCAACATAATATATTCGGCACTTTTTGCACTTGTTACACAATAAATTTACCCTTTTTTGATAAAAAGTTATAAAAAACTTTTAAATTATTAATTACACCTAAATGATAACATAATTCTTTTATCAGAAATGATTATTAATTATTAATTATCTAGTTGTTAATTTTCTATCTTATATCGAGAAAATGTGTAAAAAGTACTGCCATGTAGTGTAAAAATACTTTATTTGCCTAGTAGCGGTATAGATATTTGTGATTTGGGGGGTAGTAAATATACAAAATAATAACACCATGGCGAGTTTTTATTTATCCACTACACAAATTGCTAATATAGGTTAGACATTGCGGTGAATTGCATCCCTTTCGTTCCCTGTGCTTTGTCGTGGGCCAGAGCCGCATCTGAGGGGGGATTTTGGGGGTTCAACCCCCCCCCCCCCGAAATATCACCATTTTGTACAATTTTGCGCCACCACTAGAACGAGCTCCCAGCCCGAAAACTGACAACAAAACATAACTTTTTTATCAGTGCAGTTCCCAATTCAAAATTAAAAATACACAATACAAAAATTAAAATAAAATTTCCCATTATTTTTTTTATCATCAGAATATGCTTTTAAATAAAATAAAACATAACTGGCAACACTGGACAACAGTAAACGGTGAACGGTGGTGCATGGCTGCGTGCGCCATGGATTAGGAGAATAGGGGATTCCCAGAGTCTATTTTATGAATAGATTAGTACTAATTTGTATTTGAAGATTTATTTATTATTTTTATGAAATGTTCAGTTAGGCAAGTGGCGCGAAGAAATCTTTTACCATACCTACTGGCAATTTTAAAGGTGTCGTCAGGCCAGGCGAAGAATGTGTAGGAATATATCTGTAATAATAAGAAATCAAATAAGTAGAAAAGACATATGTATAAATGCGAAAGATGAGAGATATTTTTAAAGTTTTAATGTTAAACTTGTTCAACTTAAACCTGTTTCAGTTTTTTACTAAAAACCATTTAAAAATAGTAGTTTTTTTTTACAACCCTAAAGCTTTCTATACTTCAACAGCCACTCGTCTAACCCTTCCAGGGCCGGCTCTAGGCGGGTGTGAACGGTGCGGCGTACGCGGCCAGCGCTTTGAAAATTTTAAGATATTGGGATTCCCTAAGACTAATTTTAAGTAATTTTCCTTAACATTTCTAAAAAATTTCGCCCGCGGCACATTTTACAGAATTATTTTAAATGCCCTTGTTTGAAAGAAATTTACAAAAATTGTCCCTCCCCTCCCGAGATTAATTTCTATATACGTCACTGAAGTGATCTAAATTCATCGACCCGGCCTACTTTTTTAAAAAGTGACATGCAAAAAATATATCATTCTAGTAACCTATCAATTTTCGAAAATTTGTCTTAATGGATTAAATAATTTCGTTTTTCTTAAATATCTTAGAAACCGATGGTTTCTCAAAGACAGGACTCTGACATTATTTAGGCACTTGTGTCCAACCTTTTAAGCGGTAATGTCAGTTTCTTTAAAAAAGTTTTCATTTTCGAGATATGACTCACAACCTTTGATTTTCTTATGGACGCCATCTTGGATTTTTACAAATTCGAAATCTACATGAAATTCTCTTTGCAATGATGTGTCACACTAATGATTTTTTCGTTAGTTGTAACACTTAAATGCGTTTTTTTTTTGGTCTAATACTAAGTAGGCCATGGCAAGTCTGTCAAAACAAATGAAACTCTCAGTTGTTATTGTTATGAAGTTGTCAGTGTTTTGAGATATGTGTAAAAATGCCGTTTAGTACTAGCGAAAAGGTGGATATGTACAATTACTGTTACACAAAAAACTATAGAAATAGTACAGTGGTAACAAGAGTTTATCATACATTATTCCCTGAAAGGCAGCAGCCTCACCGTTAAATTTTTCTTAGATTGAGTAAGAATTTAGAACAACATGAGAGTTTTGTTGTGCCCAGACCGAAATATTGTTCCAATCGATTGCACCAATAAGATGTTGAAAACATTGAACAAAGTATTAATGAAGCACCGACGATTTCATTTCGAGAGATAAGTCGCAGAACTCTTTTGCCGAAAACGACTATTCATAGATACTTAACAAAAAATATCACCCCTATAAACCCGTGATAGTGCAAAAGTTAAGGCCGGGCAATACTGAACGCCGACTTGATTTCTGTCATTGGTTTAACAATCAGTGTGAAGTTATTGATAACTTTCCATTAAACATTTGCTGGACCGATGAAACAAGATTTCATAACAATGTTATTTTTAATAAACATAAGCACCATTACTGGGCTGTTAATAACCCATATGGTATTAAGGAATCCAGACCTCGACAAAAATTTGGATTCAATGTTTCGTTTGTTGCATTTGTTTTGACAGACTTGTCATGGCCTACTTAGTATTAGGCAAAAAAACGCTTTTAAGTGTGCAACACTTAAAAGCGAAAAACTCATTAGTGTTACACATCATTGGATAGAGAATTTCATGCAAATTTCGAATTTGTAAAAATCCAAGATAGCGTCCATAAGAAAATCAAAATTTGTGAGTCATATCTCGAAAATGAAAACTTTTTTAAAGAAACTGACATTACTGACAATAATGTCAAAGTCCTGTCTTTGAGAAACCATCGGTTTCTAAGATATTTAAGAAAAACGAAAATGATAAAATTCCCAGTTAGCCTTGATTTCTCAGCGGCATCAGATTGACCATAAAATTGTCTAAAACTTTCCCCATTTAACCGACTCGCTATCTCTTGTAGTTACCGAGATCCCAATGGTGAGCATCGAATTTGGGACACACTGTATAGTAATATTATTTAATCGTAGATACGGAGAAATATTTATTTTTTGTTTCGTTTAGGATTTGATATTTTTTGTTGAATGATGTTACTTTAATATTAGTTTTTCTAACGATAAATTATTATTTTTTGAAAATCAAATCGTGTTTGAAATTAACAGAAATAATAGAGTTTGCATTTGACTTTTGCCCCCTAGACTTTTTTTCGGGCGCCCATGCCTTTAAACATCTAGTGTCAAGTTTTAAGGAATATATAATGTAGTTTCAAAGTAGGTATATAAAAAAACATTTTTCAAAAAAATCTCTATATAAAAACGAACCTATGTTTATATAAACTTTTTGTCTTAAAATCATGCACGGATTAACGACCTTAAATATTGACGTTAAATAAATGATGACACACCCTGTAGATATACGTACTAATTTATTTCTCTGGGAAAGTTACGAGGTCGAAAATTTCCGTGTGACGCCTTGTTACAGCCAAAACGGCCGTATCAATAATTAATAAGCCGTTGATTATAACATCGCGCATATTGTTTTGGATTTGGCGTTCCACAGTCTCCACAATTTCCGGGTCTGTGACAAGCCCGGACGTTGCTTGGCTATCGAACAAATTGCATTATGGAAATGCTAATTATTATGGGGCGCCCGTTGTGCAGTCCGGACGCGTCACATATTTTATTACCTCACTGTCCGACAGCGCAGCGTAATAATAACTCATCTTTTGTATATGGGCATGGACAATATCCTCTGTGTTTCTGTGATGTTGCTATCACAATTTTTTTCGAGAGCATATCTTAATATAATATTTTTTTTTAATTAGTTGTATTTGTCCTATAAATGGTTATTGCACAGTTGGACAATAAAGTATTATTATTACTATTAGATGATATAGATACTTATTTCAGGCAGGACCATGCAGAGCTCGCACGGGCCCCGGTACTACCAAAGTCTAGAGAATACTATAAGTCTCGGAGAAAACAACAATTTTTTGCGACTGGTCGTAAATCAGCCTCGAACCGCTCTCAGCTACATATAGACCGGGAGATAGTGACAGATTTTTGGACGTGATTTTACTCAGTATGCCTTGCAAAGGGCATTATGTGGCACATATTCTCACAATAATAAGGTATGAATCAGAGAGTCATCCTGGGTTCTTCATATGAGAATCTGAGTTTTCAATTATTCGAAAAATATGCGTTTTGATATGATTTTAGTCAGGTTGCCATGTGTTTTATAATGAAGTTCAAAATAGAAAATTCCTCGGAAAACCATAGGCATACCGTAGCGTGGGCCCAAAGGGCTACTATTGCCACGTGAACTTGGTATTTTAATAATTAATTTTTCCACGTTTCTGAACAGGCTGTCAATGAGAAGTATGCAAGTTATTGTTATGAAACTGCTGAAAAAAGGATGGCATACCTTTTGCGCTTGTCCAAGTACTGTTTAAATTGAATGTTATTTAATAATTTAACCGATTTATTCTATGTAAAGTGTACTTGGATATGCGCAAACGATATGCCATCTTTTCTTCAGCAGTTTCATAACAAGAACTTGCATACTTCTCATTGGCAGCCTGTTTAGAAACGTGGAAAAATTAATTATTAAAATACATGGCAATAATAGCCCTTTGGACCCACGCTAACGGTATGCCTATGGTTTTCCGAGGAATTTTCTATTTTGAACTTCATTATAAAACACATGGCAGCCTGTATAAAATCATATCAAAACGCATATTTTTCGAATAAATGAAAACTCATTTTTCCATATGAAGAATCCAGGATGACTCTCTGATTCATACCTTATTATTGTGAGAATATACGCAACATAATGCCCTATGAAAGGCATACTGAGTAAAATCACGTCCAAAAATCTGTCACTATCTCCCGGTCTATAGGCTTATTTTCTTATTAAATAAGATATCGATCGCCGTACTCCGATGACGGCGGGCCGAGGGAGCGGGAGACGGCAGGGGGGAAACGTTTGTTTACACAAGGCCGAGTGCGCCGACTTATAGTACCTATTCGCTAGACTTTGGTACTACCATCTTGACGGGCCCCTCTACCGCCAAAGTGCATATTGCATTTATTTTACATACAAAGCGATGTAGGATTCAACATTTTTATAGTGTCAAATATGTACATTGTATACATACAAAGTTCACATTTTCAAAAATACGTCAAGCAAAAAGTGTTACAAAAACAAAGGAACCCTATGGAAATATGAACTTTTATTACGTCTACCTACAAAATAAATAACCAACCAGTCTTTATCCTCTATTGCAAATAGAACTTAAATTTTAAATTTGATATAACAAATATAGATTTTTCTGCCTCTCAACAAATTGTTGAAAACAAAATAAATAAATAAAAAACATAAAAAATAAAATTAAATTAAATAAATTTTTTTAATTAAAAAATTTTTTAAGTATAGAAAATTTTTTTTTATTTTACTTCTTTGAAAACACCTTATTTTCATCTGTTTTAGCAATAATGAAAGATGGGGTTTTTCTGGCTAGCGCACGGAAACAGCGCATGGAAAAACTTTTCGTGCCCTGAATAAAAATACCGAACATATGGCTTTAAAATAGAAATATACAGCAAAGCAAACTAAATTACATATTATAATATTATTACATACAACACCGTCAACGTCAACGCCTCGCCGACACTGCCAATAACGCCCGGGCCCCGGTAAATTGTACCGGCCGCACCCCCCTATGCACGGCCCTGATTCAGAGACTCCTTCACGTAAACGACAAGTTCCTAAATCGGCGCAATTGCTTTAACTAAGTTAACCTATTTCCACCGAGGGATTAGTTGGTTGAATTCGCGACGTTTGGCACATCTGATGAGAGCCGGAGTAGGGACAAACATCCCGGGAGGTAGACGTGAACTTGCCTCCGTGAACTCCTCGAGTTAATATCGTTTGAGACGACGCGGGATGGAGAGGAGGGTGTTTGACTGGCTCACTTGTAGCGGAAAGTAAGAGGAAATTTATCGGGTTGATGAGAATAAGTGTAAAACTTGGAATTAAGTTCAGCGATTTAGGTATCTAGGTCTTGAACGTAAATTTAATAAGCTTCAGACTAGAAAAGTTATCTCTAGCTATGTTTATTAATGTGATCAGCATTTTGGCATATTATAGTTATACAGCTAATTCCAAAGCACTAATTGTGAAACACTCATTAGAAACTAATGTACTAACATTGAGATCTACTTAGATTGAGATACTTATCTCAATAAAACTTCAGCATTTAAAATTTGTACTAAAAGAATTGTTTTTTCTTGAAATCGGCATTAAAATGTCCCAAAATCGTCATTAAAAGCACATAAATCGTACAATAATGTAGCCCATTATTGTACGATTTTTTCAATAAGTAGGCCTTGGCGAGATGTAAACATCAAACGTCAGACGCGGAGAAATCGCCCGTCAAAAGTGACCAAATATTCAAAACCCGGCCGATAAAGGCTCATTTAACTTTTCGTATACATTGCGAAATTGTTTCCTATAGAAGCGCCATCCTTCATTATACTTTTTTTTTGCCTAATAAAACATTTTTTTTCCGATTTCAAAAAAAATATATAATATGTACCTCGGCACTGAAGTTCTTTTTAGACTCATGTGGTTTATTCGCCTCGGCCAGAGGCCTCGGAAGCTAAATTCCACATGAGTCATAAAAAGTTGAACTTCAAGGCCTTGGCCTTGGTACATAAGTAACTATTTTAAGTAAAATCCACAAAACTTTTCTTTGTTAAGAAACTCTCGTGTGCCACTGAAAAAAGTTGGTTATGTTTTACTATTTGCCAAGCATGAACATCCAAATAAAAATGTGTTTTTCAATGCACAGTATAGCTATGTTATTTATCGTTTGCAAGCGCCTATGTTTATCCTCACAAAAAAACCTTTACTAGAGGTTGTAAAATACCAAAGATTCGTCTAATTGAATTTCAAAATAAAATACTCATCTGTGGATGCAGTACCACATTCCCAAATCACACTATGTACCACCAGTGTAAGATTTATAACTTTTTTGGAAAGTGTTGCACGAATTACTAATTTCAAAGTAAGAATTTTTTAGAACTTCATTCCTAGTTCTTTACCTACGTCAGTCAACGATTATATGTTGATGAATATCAATAAACTAGAGTTCAGAAGTTTAAGGTGAGAGTTGTCTAAAAATGAAAATAGTTAAGTATAGGTGTATTTTAGCATTTAAGGCTCACTTGCCTAATGTCGTAATAAATAATATGGTGAACCTACTTTTGGCAGCTTTTCCAATTATTGCCTATTAAGAACAGAAATTTGATCTTTCCTGATTATTGTTTAGCTATTATTGATCATTTTCAAATTTCTATTTTTAACAGCATTTTGTTCTAGATTCGACATGTCCGTCGAACACCCAAGTATCACAAATTGTTTTTAAAAGCTGTAACAGTATCTATAACGCTTTTTTATATAGCCTCAAGCTATATAATTAAGAGTTGTAAACAATCATTCAGCACTAATAAAATATCAATATACCCAAAAAAGGCCCCCATTTATACAGCTTTTAAGTTATAAAACAAGCTGAAATAGTAATTAAATTGCTTCTTTATTACATCTTTTCAGTCCTTATAAAATATGTTATACAGCCACTAAGAAGGCGTTATTCAGTTACATACAATTTCTATGTTCTCACACTCACAAACAGAAACATGACGACTTTGTTGAATAGCGAAATAGAATCTGGTACCTAATAAGAATCCGCCAGAAGACTCGTTTGCCTGTATATTATTGATTTTATTGTTCGCCCTGGACTCGAAATTCATCTGCCAACAAAGTTTTATGGTAAACAACTGCGCCTCGAAAATTCCTTGAAATTAATTGAAACAAAAAAATATATTTTTTTATTTTTCCGGTTTTTTTACAACTCCTGTATTTAAATAAATAACGTTACATCTTCTGAATGTATTGTAACTACTTATCATAACAATAATGCAAAAAGTCCTTCTAACGTTAAAAAAATTATTGAACATATCGATATGGCCGCCCTATCACCTTCTTTTCCACTATAAGTACAAAATGGCTTCTTTCAAAAAGGTCACTGTTGAATCATATAATATAATATGTTGATGCTGGTCAATTTACATTACAATTCTTCAATTTAATTTACAATATTTTTAATGTCTCAAATCTGACAATTTTTTTATTATTATTATTTTTGTTACTATGATAATTATAAACTACAGGATATCAAAAATAAACATTGTTGTTGCAACAGCGTAATTAATTAATTAAAAAAGTAACTTTTTTGGATGTTCCCGGTTTTGGACAACAAACATCGTTATCTATGTAGGCAGGTTTTACCCTGTCTATTGAAACAGCGACTTCTTCATTTAGTTTTTGAATAAAAAATGTCTTCTCATGTTTTTTAATTACACGATATGGTCCTTCATATGGCTGTTGTAAACTGCTCGTCTTTTTAGGGATTTTGACAAAAACATACTCACATGTTTTTAAATCTTCATGAACGAAGGTTTACAATTATTAGAGCGAGAATTAGATGATTGAATTAACGAAAATGCATTTCTTAAGTTATTTAACGTATCTGAAGGATCTGCATTCGAAATATAATTTTTATTGTCTTTGACAAAAATTTCTCCAGGAATACGGAGTGGTTGACCGTAAACTAATTCTGCCGAAGAGCATTTGAGGTCTTGCTTAACAGATGTTCTAAAACCCAGCAATATAATAGGTATTTCTTGACTCCAGTGCTTAGTGTTTTGACGTGCCATTAGAGCAGCTTTTAATTGACGATGAAATCTTTCAACTAATCCATTACTTTGAGGGTGATAGGTATTGGTATGTATTTTATGAGAACCTAATAATTTTGTTAATTCTTTAAAAACTTTCGACTCGAATTGGGTACCTTGATCTGTTGTGATTTGAAGTGGTACACCAAAACGTGAAATGTATTGAGAAAAAAATGTCTGAGCAACTGTTTGTGCTGATATGTTTTTTAACGGGTAAGCTTCAGGCCACCTTGTAAAACGTTCTACTATTGTTAAAATATGAGTAAATCCATTTGACGGAGGAAATGGTCCGACCAAATCCATATGGATATGCTCAAATCTAGATTTCGATATTTCAAATTTTCCAAGCGGTGATTTCGCATGGCGTTGTATTTTTGATTTTTGACAATTTTGACATGTTTTTGTCCATTTATTGATATCTTTATTCATGTGGGGCCAAAAATATCTCGAATTAATTAATTTTCGGGTAGATCGAACACCAGGGTGTGACATAGAATGTAATTTTTTGAAAATCAAGTATCGAATGCTTTGAGGAATAAATGGTCTTATTTTTCCGTCAGAAATGTCACACCAAAGAGAATAGGTACTCATAGGAATTTCTATTTCTTTAAGTCTATTTCCAAATTTTGGATTTTGTTTCAGATATTTTATTTCTGTGTCTTCTTTATGTAGGTTATAAATAGTGTTAGTATCTATAGTGTGGTTAAGTTGTAGTTATGACATTTCTGTATTTTCAATCCTAGATAACGTGTCTGCTACCACGTTTGATTTTCCTTTGATATGCCGTATATCTGATGTAAATTGTGAAATATACTCTAAATGTCTGGTTTGTCGCGGGCTTCTCTCAGTTTTAGTAAATAACGCTCTCGTTAATGGTTTATGATCTGTATATACCGGAAATTCTCTACCTTCAAGAAAGTACTTAAACTGTTTGATAGAAAGGTAAATTGCTAGTAGCTCCCTGTCAAAACTTGAATATTTGGATTCTGCATTAGAAAGTTTCTTTGAAAAAAAATGCAACTGGTTCCCAACGTGAATTTTTGTGGCAGAATTGTTCCAAAACACAACCAACAGCAACATTAGATGCATCGACTGTTAAATTATATGTTGTACTTTCATTAGGATGTGCAAGTAATGTGGCTTTTGATAAAGCAATTTTTACTTTTTTAAATACGGTATCACATTATTCTGACCATTGAAAAGAACGTGAAGATTTATTATTTTGAAAAGTGGTAACACAGTTATGGAGTGGTGCAAGTAATTCTGCAATATTTGGAATAAATCTGTGATAATAGTTAACCATTCCTATAAACCGTTGTAACTGACGTAAAGAACTAGGTGCAGGGAATTCCTTTATAACCTTAATCCGGTCTTCTGAAGGTAAAATCCCAGCACTAGAAATTGTATGACTTAAGAAATTTATTGATGTTGCACCAAATTCACATTTATTGAATTTTATATTTATACCAAAATTTTCAAGTTTTTCAAAGATTTTTTAAGGTGTTCCATATGTTCATTTTCATTCTTACTTGCCACTAAAATATCATCAATGTATACAAATACAAAAGGGAGATCAAATGACACTTCATTTATAAAACGTTGAAAAGTTTGAGCTGAATTTCGAAGGCCAAATGGCATTCTATAGTAAACTCAAAAAGTCCAAAAGGAGTTGTTATGGCAGTTTTATAAATATCTTCTTCGGCAATTGGAATTTGGTGATATGCTCTAACTAAGTCGATTTTAGAAAATACCGTACATTCGTATATATTATAATTAAAATTCTGGATATGTGGTAAAGGATATCTATCAGGTATTGTTACAGTGTTGAGGCGCCTATAATCACCACATGGTCTCCAATCAGTGTCTTTCTTTGGAACCATATGCAATGGTGATGAAACAGGAGATGATGATGGTCGACATATACCTAGTTGAATCATATATTCAAATTCCGTTTTGGCTATTTTATATTTTGTGGGATCTAAGTCTTCGAGGTTTGCTAAAAGGTAACTGCCCATTTGTGACTATATGATGTTGAGTACTGTGTTTAACAGGTAAAGTATAATCGGGTGGTAAAGTTAACGATGGAAATTTTTGTAGAAGTTCTGTATATTTGTTGTTTATTGCAAAAAGTTTAGGGGTAATGGTGTTTGACCTCATAATAAGACCATTTACCGATAAAGAGTATTCGTGTCTATTAACCTTCTATTTTTGAGATCTACTAATAATCCAAATTTTGCAATGAAATCGGCACCTATAATAGGTTTGTCGATATTAGCTAATATGAAAGGATATGTAAAATCTCTACGTAGATTTAGATCAACTTTTACTAGTTTTGTACCAAATGTTTCAATTGTTGAACCATTTACAGCAGATAAAAAATATGTATCATCTGGTATATATACTTTAAAAATATTGTTAGGTATTACTGATACTACATCAGCACCAGTATCAATAAGAAAATTAAGTTTATTTTGCTTGTCAAAAATAAAAAGTCTATATGCGTTGACTGAAGTTCACCCAACGCTATATGACTTAGATTTATTATCTATTGCTGAAACTGTAGGGGAAATTATTAGTTTTTTGGTTCGGAATTTGGTTGAAATTGGCAAGGAGGATTACATTTATTAGCTCCGTAGGTATAATGGTACCAACAAAATCTTCCATTTTTATTATAGGAAGCTTGTTTTTTATTAAGCAGATGCAGATGCTCGTGCTTCTACTTCTACACCCAAAACAGGTTCGTGTAGGAGAACGAGATCTGTTTTCTGTCATTAACTTTTTAATTTCAGAAATTTCATTTTTTAATTCAACATTTAAAATTTAAGTCAGAAAATGAGTTTAAGATTTCTGATGACACGCTGGTACACTGAGGTTTTTTATGTAAGACATTTATACTTTGAGGTTGGGAAACATCCCAGATTTTATCAGCAATATTTGTTAGATCTTGAACATCTGTTTTACCACAAGCAACAAGAGCGATATTTATTACTTTGGGCAGTTTTTTAAGCCATAGTTGTTTTAATAAATCACTACTTACAGTGGATGAACTACCAGCTAATAATTCCATGGAACGATACAAATCAGAGGGTCTACGGTCTCCCAACTCAGTATTTGAAAGTAGTTCTTCTAATTTCTTTTCTTCGCTTATAGAATGACGTTGAATAAGAGCTATTTTAAGTTGTTCATAATTTTGATTTTTTTTATCTTTAATTTTGTCCCAAACTGTCAAAATTACATCTTGTGGCAGAGATGCAAGTACGAATTCATATTTTGTAGAATTATTATGAATGCCTTTAAGATTTAATTGACTTTCAGCTTGCAGAAACCAAGCTTCAGGACATTGTGTCCAAAACTGGGGAAGTTTAACAGATACAGATTGTTGTTCTACTAAATTTGTTGTACTACTATTCATATTTTTAGTTATTTTCATTCAATACTTACTGAAAAAGGAGTAAATGTAGTTAAAAGGATATAAATATAAAAAAAATCTGTGTTCTCAACTTGAATTCCTTCTCGTGGTTGGGTTGCAAATCGATGTCAAACTTGACAGCTCCTTCAGCTATGATGAATTTCAAAATCACGGTAGTAACAGGTAAACAATAGTCCATGCATAAACAGGTAGTTTGAAGGTACACGTTCAAATTTAATTTTTTTTGGATTTGGCAAACTTTTGAATTCCAAAAAGGCCGATCTCTTCTATACTGCTATATTCGTGGCAAAATCTTTCATCAGCAATATATATTTCGTGTCAAAAATGTCCAGAACTCGGAAAGGTGGTCCAAAATATTATCTTCGGGTTATTTCTGACTCCAAATAAAAAATAAAACTTTTATAGGTATTCTTCGTCGGGGTCACCAATGTTGAATCATATAATATATGTTGATGCTGGTCAATTTACATTAAAATTCTTCAATTTAATTTACAATATTTTTAATGTCTCAAATCTGACAAATTTTTTATTATTATTATTTTTGTTACTATGATAATTATAAACTACAGGATATCAAAAATAAACATTGTTGTTGCTACAATTATTGTAGCAACAAAATGTTTATTTTTGATATCCTGTAGTTTAATATTGAAGCTATTTGTCTTAAATAACTATATTGCTGAGAAATTATACTTTAATCACTCTTAAAACTCTATAGTATCCAGCCACAATAAAGCAAAAGTAGTAAGTTGGAATATTAGATTACTTTATATAATCTATATGCAAGTTTATATAACTCTTACAAATCTGCTTTACTTATTATATACAAAGGCTTCTAATACCGCTTTTGCGAAGTAAAAATAATGCTATATAAAATGGCGCAATGAAGCACCTTTATAAAAATACTGTAAAGTTGTTATAACAGCAACGTTATTTGGCTAATTTACTGAATAAGCAATTTGGTATCATATATTTCCTTAATATAACCAATTGGCTTATAAGCAGAATAACGCACCGAATGTGCTACTTGGGCATCCACGAGCAATGGACCCTCGGACCTGACCGGACTTAATAGATTCAAAATCGTGTACCCGATGTAGGTATCACTTCCGCTACATCCCGCCACATATCCGGCCCGGGCGGCCCGCTGTCATAATAAATAACAATCCCGCTGCTAATGGTGATCCATTTAGTGCCCCCCGGCCCCGTCGTAACAGCCCCAACAGTTTAGCATGGCCGGGCGCCGAGTTGACATCCGATTCCGGTCCCAGATTAGCCGGCGCCGAAAACTGGCGCAGTCGGCCGAAACGCGGACAGTGCATGGCACAAGGAAATTTTCTCGGGGCTGGTTAGTGTCGATAGGGGCATTGATTAATAGACCGTCAGATAGTGACAGATTTAGGTGCCCCATTTTCACATACTAGCCTCGAAGAGGGTTGAAAAGTACATCGATGCTGAGTAGAATGAAGGTAAATTTACAAGTGGCCCCTGGGGATAACATATGGAAAATTCGATTTTTCATTTTTCATAATTCGATTCGATATTTTCACGCAAGCCGTGTTCATTAAATGATTAATTAATAGAACCTCTCTTCGGAAAACCAAAGGCTTGAGTGGTGCAGGTGGCTAAAGGGTTGAAATAAGGGCGTAATCTTGTAAAGAAAAATCGAGATTTTGACCAATTTTTCCACACAAGTCCATCAAAAGTATGAAAACGTACATCGTGACTATCCCGAAAACATACTGGCTTGAGTGGCGCGAATGGATAAGTACATTTTGGGGTCAGAAAATTTAACTGAATTTTTTTTTTCGATTTTCCATGTTATCCCTAAGGGCCACTCGTAAATTTACCTTCATTCTACCAGTGACTATAGATTCCTTCTATAGTCACTGATTCTACTCAGCATCAATGTACTTTTCAACCCTCTTCGAGGCTTGTATGCGAAAATGGGGCACCTAAATCTGTCACTATCTGACGGTCTATAAGGTATTCGGAAAGATATCTAAGATTAATGCACAGACGCGTAACTGGCTGTAGGACCGCCCATATATTCCCTCTTAACCCCCCTCGTCCGCATTAGTGGCCCAGGAAGTGGCGCCTATAAAGCACTGAATGCGTCCAATTAAAGAACTAAAATAAACCAGACCCAAAATGATTCTCGTCTCCTTATTAAATCTTCCCAACGAGAGATGGCGCGCGGATGGAGGTTCTAGCTTTCGAACGACAGATGGAACTGCCTCTATAATACTATTCAATTCCTTATTCAATGATAGGGGTTTTAGATGGTGTGTGTCGATTATGGGTTGTAGAGGCGTTAGGTATTTGTACAGGGTGAGTCAGAACGTATAGTAAATACCTACTTTAAAGGGGTGTTCGGCAGGTTGTTTTATGGGGGGGTCTTTCATATAAAATTTTTCGATTTGAGCTTTCCTTGCCAAGTTATTCGGGTCTACAGGGTGACCCAAAAGTATTTGTTTTTGTTTATATATATCTCAATAACGGCGCTACTTAAAAATTTGAAATTTGGTATGTGTTATCTACTTACTGGAAGACGCCTTAGGGTAGTTTATTCATTTACACACTGCCCTAAAAAAATTGTAAAAACTAACAACCCCTATTAATTTTTTTGTTCGAACTTATTTGTGGGTCATTTTTACGTAAAACAAAAATATGATTTGTATAGCCCCTTTATAGAAACTTTTTTCCCTCTAAATTTTTTCTCGAAAACACAATATTTTTCTTACAAAAAAATAATTTCATGCCAAATACCATTGTTCCAGAAAATCAAGTAAAAATTCATAGTAGGCGGGCGTCAAAGAATTTAATTATTTTTATTGAACATTAAAACAACAAAAATATCAGGTAACAACAATTCAGCTTCAGGATAAAAAAGATATGACATCATTTTGAGCATCTACTGTAACATTTCTTTATCCTGAAGCTGAATTGTTGTTACCTGATATATTTTTTTGTTGTTGTAATGTTCAATAAAAATAATTAAATTGTTTGACGCCCGCCTATTATATGAATTTTTACTTGATTTTCTGGAACAGTCAGGGGAATGGTATTTGGCATGAAATTATTTTTTTGTAATAAAAATATTTTGTTTTCGAGAAAAAATTTAGAGGGAAAAAGTTTCACAAATAAAAGGGCTACAGAAATCATTTTTTGTTACACGTAAAAATGACCCACAAGAAATTTCTAGCAAAAAAATTAATAGGGGTTGTTAGTTTTTACATTTTTTTTAGGGCAGTGTGTAAATGAATAAACTACCCTAAGGCGTCTTCCAGTAAGTAGATAACACATACCAAATTTCAAATTTTTAAGTAGCGCCGTTATTGAGATATAAACAAGAAAAACTTTTGGATCACCCTGTAGACCCAAATAACTTGGCAACGAAAGCCCAAATCGAAAAATTTTATATGAAAGAACCCCCTTAAAACCAACACCCCTTTAAAGTATTTAGTATACATTCTGACTCACCCTGTATAACTTGTTCGTGAATTGTTTCCGATGTACTTATTGTCTTTGTGCCATTAATAAAAGCCAAAATTGTAAGCACGTATCAAAGCAAAAAATTTTTCAAATATATTTTTTCGAAACCTCTTCTTCTTGGAAAAGGTAAGTAAGAAAGGATCAAAATTACTAAAACTGCGGCACTTTTGACTTATCAAAAATATCAACGGTATTTTTCAACAATCAACAACAAGACCCCATTTTAGCAAAAACGTGACCTCACTTCGTACCAAAAATATGCCGTAAAAACTTCAAGAGTTTCCAACGAATATAAAAATACAAATCATCCAGTTATTTTTGATTGCCAGATTCCGTTTGGCAAAACGTCCTGAAAAAGCGACAAAAAGATTTTTCCAATTTATTTTGCGAATGAAGAACAAGCACCGTAAATAACTTCAAACGGATATTCGGGCGACAATAAAACGCACGTAAAGGCGAATCTGGAAACATCAAAAGGAACAATCAAAAATTGGACATATTGAATTTATAATTTGTTTTTTCCCCGGGCAGCGGAAATTCCAGGATTTTCATATTTGCCCAGGAAAAATATGAGAATATATAAGAAATAGTATCGAATGGATACAAACAAATACTGATCTGGCAGTTCTAATGGTGTCGTCTGGCGAATAATGTGCAAGAATATATCCATAATGATTAATGAAGTAAATAGAAAACGATAGGTATAAATGCGACATTGCGCTACTACTTGAGAGCAATAAAACCAGCAACCAGGGTAGGGAGAGGAACGAGGTGGTGGGGTGAAGCACGGGCAAATTGGATAGTAGAAGCGGCGTCACGCCTCCCCTGAGGGATCTCCCACCTAATCGATTAGTAGGGAGAACTTACTTGCGGTTAGTGCTCGTCCACCGCGATGGGTTGAACCGCTTCGATTGCGTTAGGAAGTAGTAGCAACGTCACTCTAATAACCATCTCTCTTCTTACACACTGTTCGCCAGACGTCACTGTTAGTACTGCTAGATCAGTATATAAGTTTTTCGGGTATCTTTTTTCCGCATATATCTATTGGTAAAGTACCTCAAAATATTTCCTTCTAGCACAATCTGAATTGATGACACAAAATAGTTAACATTTGCAGAGATATACTTCAATGTGCAGATTACTTGCATACCTACTGTTTGTCTCAAATCCAGACATAATTAAATATCGATACCTTTGTTGTTCATGCAGGGCGAAAAAAATTTCTTCATACGAATCCGAAATTGAAAAAATCCTAGCCAACAAAAAAATACTTAAGAGAATAATATTTTCAGAAGTGCCGGCAGTTACACAACATATGGTAAATTTTTTTTTGTTGTTTCTTAATTTACTTTTTTCTACACAGTAAAAAATTCGGAGTTAAATTTAACACGAAGAGTGGTCTATATAACTCCACACCATATCTGGTAAATTTTATACCTTCTTTTTTGGACAATTGTTCTGGTGTCAATAAGAACTATGCTGGTGTGAATATTTAACACGGCGTTGTGTAATAATATTAACACCGTGTTGTGTAACTTTTACACCTAACCACAAACACAAGAAATGCTTTATGTTAGGAGGTTATTTATACTTATACTGCAAAAGAGAATTTTCTTTCAAATTCGTACATTTTGATGCGACTAAACTATTTCGTACAAATTCTCATACAATGTACTTATGTAACTGTTGCCTTACAGAATTGTCCGTGCGAGACAAAAACAAAATTTAAAATCCGTCAATCAGATTCGCGACTGGTTTCTGATTTCGCCGAGAACAAACTCATATCAACACAGTCGATGAGTATAGGTTAGGGGCTATCACCTCGGCTATCACACAGTATCTTTCGTCGTCACATCTGCATATTCGCCTGTCGTTTTAATCCATCTGACTCACTATGAAATTTTACTTTACATAACAACACCATTTTTGCACTAGCGGTCGGTAGAATCACTTTTATAACTATTATACGCACCTCGCTGTCGGGTCACACGTCACACAAACTGATAAGCTCCGTCGCGCAACACGTTCGACAAACAACTGATGCCATGGCTTCGATTGTCAAAGATTTTACACCCATAACTGGTGAAATAACTTCCACCTCTCATATACCTAATACGAACTTGTGTTAATACGTTCAATTTGACACAGCTTAGTGCTAAAGGACACCGAATGGTGTTAAGGAACACTGCGTGGTGTGAACAAACACGAAGCCGTGTTAGAAATATAAAAAAAATACACCCCTAAGTTTTAAATTAACGAATTTGTTGTAGTGTGAATTTTACCAAATGAGGTTTGGTTAAAATATTTGGAATCCACCAATTTTCGTATCAAATTTTTATCAAATTTCTTTCCCCACTTACACGAAGAGGATTTACACCGATTTTTTTACTGTGTAGAGTTTTTAAATCAAATTTATGGTTTGTTAATTAATTATTTATTTTGCTAATATTAATGTCGATTTATGTACAAAAAATTACTTTGATTTTGTGTTTAGAAATTGCTGAGATCAGATCCACATTTCAAAGAAAACGCAATCAATCCCTTGCCAATGTTTCAGACTGATAGACAACACCGATAATGCATAACATTAAGTAACAAGATTGAACGATGAAATATAGCAACTACGCTCTCCAGGATTCATCTTGGTCGTTGACTGTATGTGAGGTAAACCACTGCATCTTAACTTCAATTAGAATATCTCCATCCACAAATTAATGGGACACGAGCTTGCTTAATATATTCCGTAGTTAAGATCACTTTAAGATGCACACGTGCAGAAGCATCAGAAGCGAAAGCAGCAGTAGCATATATGTAATATACGGCCCAGATATAGCTCTGGCAATTTCCGTAAATGATTAGGTAGTGTTTTGGCAGTGGGTATAAGCGTAGGTATGAGTTTCCTTTTTGGGAGTTAGGAGCAAACTGTAGTTAGCAGTTTCCCTTGCCGCCAAACGGAAAACGGAGGTTCTAGAAAAGAAATAGGTAAATTCTGCTTTAAACTCGCAATATTTAGGCCAGGAAAATTACGGTAAAAAATAACGAAACCTAGACAAAATTCATAACCGCATTTTTATAATGCCATCACAAAATATTCTCGTGTGGGCGTTTTTTAGAAAATTTCATTTTCTTGAATTTTAAGTTGCATTTATTAGTAAGTAAGGTATATAAAGTTGAGATTGATAAATTAAACAGATTACGTTTGCGCAAGTATCCGAATGATGTAAAAATAACATTTTGCGTAATATTTTGTTGGGCAAAAATATTAACTGCGTTTTTCTTATCTACAATTACCTTAAAAATCAAGTATTAACAGTTTGTTCTGAAATTAAATATATTGTTTCGCCGGAAACCGCGTTTTAAAGAAATTTGAAGCTGTCTTTGAGAGCAAAATTATTAACTGGCTGATTTTTGTTAAACTTTGTAAGTGTACTTGTTAGATTTTTGTAAGTGTACTTGTTACATTTTTTTAAATTAAACAAAAATTGGTAAGTAATATTTTTGCTCTACCGATACAAATGACAAATGACAGTTGACCTACATGCGCCCTAAATAAATGTATAATTTCGCTATATGTGATTTAATATAGTTATATTGCAAAAAGTTATCTAAACAAAAAAAAAACAGTTAATATTTTTGCTTTTCCTAAAGAAATGACAAGTGACAGTTGACCTATATGCGCCGTAAATAAATGTTTAATTTCGCTATATAATATGATTCAATATAGTTATATTGTAAAAAGTTAAACAAACAAAAAAAAACAGTTAATATTTTTGCCTCTTCTATACCAATGAGAACTGACAGCTGACGTACATGCGGCTCAGATAAATGTTTAATTTTGTATAAGTTACATTCTATTTGTAAAAGGAAATGATCATCTGCAATAAAAACGTAGTTAATATTTTTGCTTTTGCCGAAATAGAAAATTATCCGATTTTATCTCTCTTTGTCGATCTAAGTTACTTCCATATTCTTAAAATGTTTAATTTCTTAATATATGTTAGCAAGGGAAGTTTTTTACGTAAAGAGACTAAAAAAATCCAGTTAACATTTTTGCTCGAAATTTTTAACGAAAAATAGGTGCTTTTTGAGGTAACTCCATGTTCCGTTTTTTTAAAATGTTTAATTTTTGGTTTCTACCAACGTATTTACTTATGGTACAACAAAATTGCAGTTAATATTTTTGTCGAGGTCAAATTCTATTTTCCCTGGCCTAATTGTTGATGTGGCTAGTTCGGACATTTAAGTGGATATTAGGAATATGACACAGTATCATATGAAATTATAACTGCACATTTTATGCTGTGGAGTGTGGGATCACCATATAAGAAAAAAATATTTAAGAAAAACGGAACATTTGTAATATATTTTAAATACATTTTAATAAATTGCAAATAATTCGAATAAAACGTATAGGTACTTACATATTACTTGTATTTATTTTTCAACATTAGGAACACGAGTTACCGTTATCAAAATGTCTAGTTTTCGTTTTGTGCATACCTATTTACGTTGAGATTGTAAATATTTTATAAATTACGGCTATGGATTTTTGAAATCCATAGTCGAAGGTTTCCTTTCTTGTATTAATAATTATACCTACATGCAAAATAAATTTATTAAATCAACAGCTATTCGACATTCTCATAATCAACAATACTACAATTTAACAATGATCTTATTTCGGGGGTCTCAGGTTTCTTGGCACGAGTTACCGAATGGCACCCCTATCCGAATATTTCTCCAACTTCCCCAGCCAAAACACCAAAACGCTACAACTCGACGGTTTTAGGGAAACTTAATTAGGTAAGTATGGCCATAAATTTGAAGCGAAGATATTCAAAGCGGGCGCCGATACGACCCCCTTCGAATTTTGATATGGGTGAAATAGATCCAGGGCTGTCGTTGGCGTACAATAAAAGATTTATATCTCGTAGAGAATTACAGCAGTTTTGTATAATATAGTATTTAGAAGTGGATTTGGTTGTCGTTAAGGGCCCGTTCCCAAAGTATTTACAGCGCCATCTGTGAAGTAGGTACCTATACTTAGCCGAGGCACAGCTCGTTCACGCTCTCACTTCCGCATAACACATGGTGCTATGTGCTCAGTTCTCAGTCGAGGCGCACCGAGGCACGCGGCTTTACGGCACGGTGTTCGTGCATATACAGCACCTCATATTCGGTTATCCTTTCTTATACAGTGTGTCCACGGATAGAGTGCGGACAGGGTGTAAATGACAAAAAAACTTCGAGTTGAAATTTGAGCTTCTGGGGATAAGCCCTGCTTGGTTTGAAACTAATTTGTGACGTAATTTTATTTTCGAAAAATCACGTATGCCTTGGGAATTTTGAAAAAACTAATTTTTCACAAAAAATTAATACGCCCAAAATCAAAGTCGACCTAGGCTTTTGAAATTTTTCACACCTATCGAGTTTTTCATTCTGAACAAGTTTTCTTATTAACATTTTAATGTGAAAGCTACACAAAGTGCACTTTTATAAAGAAAAATGAAAAAAAAAATGCCAAAAAATCAAAGTAGGCCTAGACTTTCGCAAACCTACTCAGTTCTTCATTCTGAACAAGTTTCCTTAATAACATGTTGCCATAAAACCTACAGAAAGGGCACTTTACTGATGTGGAAAATTAGTTTTTTCAAAATTCCCAAGGCATACGTGATTTTTCGAAAGTAAAATTACGTCACAAATTAGGGTCATTTACACCCTATTCGAACTCTATCCGTGGACACACTGTAAGTATAGTGTTTAGCGCAATTCAGGTATTCAGGCCGTATATCATCATTTAATTGAAAAAAAAAAACACAGGGGCAGTACGTAATTACAGATGTGTTAAACTACTGGAAATTCTGAAAAATATGTCGTTGTTAACAGAAGGAAATAATTGTTCTTGGGATGTATCCTATCATCAGTTAATTGTAAAATGTTTGGCTTCACTGGCAAACATATATCTCGATAATTATCGGAAGATTCAAAATGATAGAATAATGGCGCAAAAGGATGAGAGAAAACTAAAGAATTTAGCGAGTAAGTGATATTTCTTATTTTCATTCATTATGTATTATAAACTCCTGGACAAAATTAACGCAACATCATAAATTTGCCACTTATTTGATGATGGTTTTTTTCCGAATTTATGATCCGATTTGAATGATTTTTTTTTGCATTGTAGGTTGATTCCTTGACAATGTCATAGTTTTCGCTGTTTGTGATAAAAACTTCATTTTCGATTTATACCGGGTGTAATAAAAATGTTATGTTTTTTTCCGAAAATTCGTATCACCCTGTGGAGTATACTAGCAACCGAAACACATAGCAGTTGACATTAGACGGTAGGTCCATCTTTCTTCAACATTTTCTTTTTTGGTTTACTTCATTATCTCTGGTATTAAAGGAGATACACTGTTTTATAGCGTAACATGTTTTTATAGACTTTATTATTCAACACATTCATTGTTAAATGTGTTCAAGTAGGCTATGGAACCTTTCTGACATTTCAAGCGATGTGTCAACAGATGTTGTGTTTTAAAGTTACAAAGGTCAAATAAAATTCGCCATACCGGAAACTGCTTATTAAACGTTCGTTTCATATGCCCAGTTGCCCGACGAGTATTTTAAACTTGAAAAATGAAGCGACCAAAAAATTTATCGGCGGAAGAAGCAGTAAGAGCTTTAACTTTGGTGGATGAAGGCTATTCGATGTGTCATGTTGCTAATGTGATAGGAAGACATCGTTCGGCTATAAGTCGTATGGTTGAACGATATCTTACTCTCGAAGGTCAGGTCAAGGGCGAAAACAATGTACCGATCCAAGGGATGAGCGTTTTATTAGGCAAACTGCTTTAAGAAACAGGAATATCACCAGTACTAGGCTAAAAAGTGAGCCTAGAACTGCTCGCCATCATACAATATCGTCTCGAACAATCAGAAGACGTTTAAATGAGGCTGGTTTAAACGACAGAATAGTCGGGCAACTGGGCATATAAAACGAACGTTTAATAAGCAGTTTCCGAACAGTTTTTATCAGTATGGCGAATTTCATTTGACCTTTGTAACTTTAAAACACAACATCTGTTGACACACTTGAAATGTCAGAAAGGTTCCATAATAGCCTACTTAAACACATTTAACAATGAATGTGTTGAATAATAAAGTATATAAAAACATGTTACGCTATAAAACAGTGTATCTCTCCTTTAATAACATAGAGATAATGAAGTAAACCAAAAAAGAAAATGTTGAAGAAAGATGGACCTACCGTCTAATGTCAACTGCTATATGTTTCGGTTGCTAGTATACTCCACAGGGTGATACGAATTTTCGGAAAAAAACATAACATTTTTAATACACCCGGTATAAATCGAAAATGAACTTTTTATCATAAACAGCGAAAACTATGACATTGTCAAGGAACCAACCTACAATGCAAAAAAAAGAGAAGAGAGAAAAGAGACCTCTTTTACCGTGTCGTATTTGTCTCCAATCGATTGAGAATCCGGGCCGTATCTGGGGTAGGGGGTTAACAATGCACTCTCGACGCCGGGGAAGGGTGGTGTCGTTTCAATCCCTTGACGAGTTTTCTATTCATTGCGGTTTTGGGTAGTGAAAAGTTCATGGTTCACAGGAAACACAATATGCAAAAGGAATTAAATTCATGCTCAGATGAGCACCTTTCGTAGGCCTTAGGTTGTAATAAAAATGATTGTAAAGGATGTGTCGGAAGCATGGGATCATATACTAAACAGAAGAAAAACATCCCTCTAACCTAACTCCTTCTAGTAATGGGCTAGTACGATTAAATTTTAAAAATTAATTTGATTTTTGCAGTGGTGAACTACAGTCATCTGGTTCCCTAAAAGCCCCTTGTCCAAGATAATTATCCACAATCTTAGAAATTTGAAAATTTAAGATATTTAAGGTAGCAGTAATCTTCTTTACCGACATCGTAATATATCAATTGGTCTGTCTCGAAACCACGTGCGGCAACTTCAGGGTACCTAATTGGTTAGTGTTTTGTGGGCTGAGAGTATGACAGCATGACAGCTTAAAGTATGATTACCTGCTATCTGCTGGATGAGACTGGAGTCTAAGAATAAAACTGCTTGCTTCAAGTGTCCATGTTGTTACAGACCAAGGACTGGAGGGTAGGTACCTAGGTATCCATTAATACCTCCTTTTATAAATAAATAATGTAAGCACTTAAATCCCACAGTATTTCCGTATAAATATTTTGTTCATTTGAAAACATATTTTCCTTTTAGTCCTTGTGAAAGTGGCCTTTTGAAGTTTAATAATAAGCTGCAGAAAGTATGGAGTAGAGTTTAGAAAAAGCCTATTCCAACAATCCTCCCATTATGGTGACTGTTGCACTGATATTATATAAACAATTTAGATCTATTTTCACCAGAAAATAGAACAGTGAAAGTACAAGGGTGAGTAAATTGATATATTTTTAATATTACATTAGCTAGTAAATATTCTTGCTTACAGGTTATGTAAATATAGACATTTGCCATGATTCTAAGTATCATGGATATTTGATCTCTCTATTTACGTATTTTTTCTCGTTATTATGTTGTTCCTCGACAAATTCTTGGTTTTTAAAATGCTTCTTTTCCTCTTTTGAAATTTGGGATGCTAGTTTTGGTAAAAAAATATGGGGCAGAACGTCAGGTTAATCGAAGGCGAATACGTGGACCTTGTAAGGATTTTCCCTAATTCATTGTGCTTTCTTCTGGGTAGGAAAAAATACATTGCAATACAATTTTATAGCTTGGTATTTAAATAAGTACTTACATTAAAAGGTAGTTATTTCGCATTCACAATTCATTATTGGCTTGATACAGCAAACAGCACAAAAAAGAACAGAACACGAATCACTATAACATCTTCAGCTGATAAATCTTGGAAGTATCTGGTATCTATAGTATATTTCCTAACAAGTGCCACTTTTCCGCACGCGATTGCAGTTGGCTGAACGACGCGTAGCGGAGTTCAGCCAAGAAATCGAGTGTGGAAACGACACTTTCCGCAAGAATTAGGAACACTATTTTAAGTGTCAGTTTTCCGCACTAGTGCGGAAAAGTAGTGCGGAAAAGTACTTTTCCGCACTAGTGCGGAAAAAATATATTATCAACCAGATTTTATACCTATAATAGACATTTCTACATATTTCCTACCTACCTACATTATAAATATTACATAGGTTTATTATTTTGGTAAGCAGATAAATAAGGTCATTTTTAATACATATAGAATATAGATAATAATAAAAACTCGTTATAACGTTAAAACCAAAATCTCAAAATTAAAATTATTTCAGTTTGGAATGTTTGAAGTTTGAAGTATACCAAGGATAAGTAGTTAGGTTAAATTTGTAAAAAATTGACAATTCACAAATAATAACAAGGAATATTGTGTGAACTTAGCTACAGAGGACTTTCAGCATATCAACTGTATCTAGCGCCATCTTTTGAGAGCAAAAGGAGCTATACCTTAAAATTTTGGATTATTTTTTATTTAAAAGCTAAGAGGAATTGGCAAAAATTAAATATGCCAGGGGAGTCTTCCATTATCCGCCTGCATGCAC
This sequence comes from Pseudeuparius sepicola, assembly GCA_963920635.1. Taxonomy (NCBI): domain Eukaryota; kingdom Metazoa; phylum Arthropoda; class Insecta; order Coleoptera; family Anthribidae; genus Pseudeuparius; species Pseudeuparius sepicola. The sequence goes on from OY987298.1 coordinate 16,801,059, forward strand.
TTTTCTATATGACCAGACTAGCCCATTGTAGAAGAGAGTCTCCTAAATCTCACCGCTAGTTACTATATAGTCAGTTGGATCAAATACCACCTATATAACCGATGGAACCCGTAGATTTTTCCATTTTTTTGAGTTACTTAAAAAATAACTCCATATAGGTATGCTCCAAGGGTTCAACCTTACCCGTGATTAACATTTTTTTGTGAAGTTCCAAGACTCACCCTGAATAGATATGCGCTGTAAACACTTTGGCAACGCGCCCTTAGCAGCAACCAAATCCACTTCTAATAACTATATACAAAACTGCTGTAAATTCTCTATGAGACATAAAGCTTTTATTATGAGCTAACGAAAGTCCTGGAGCTATCCCACACGTATCAAAATTCGAAGGGGTTGTTCCAGCATCTCCGCCCCCAAATTTGTGGCTATACTTACCTAATTAAATTTCCCTAAAACCGTGGAGTTGTAGCGTTTTGGTATATATCGGGTGGGGAAGTTGGAGAAATATTCGGATAGGGGTGCCGTTCGGTAACTCGTGCCAAGAAACCTGAGACCCGCCGAAATAAGATCATTGTTAGATTCCAGTATTGTTTCGAGTTTTGGCACCGAGAGTTCGTGCCTGGGAACAAGGATGAGTTAGTATCTTATTTATTATTAGGGCTGTTTAATTCTGGGAATGTCGAATATCTGTTGATTCATTAAATTTATTTGGTGTGTAATTATTAATACAAGAAAGATATCCTACGCCTATGGTAAGATTGAGGAGAACAAAAATAGGAAGTTCACATAACCAACAATAATGAATCCCTTGTTATAGAAGATGGCGGAGTCTCATATTACATTTCACCGCTACTCACTATATAGTTGGATTAAATACCATCTAGCCGATGGAACCCGTAGGTATACTTTGGTAGCTTAGTGCTTAGTGCACGGCCACACATAACGCGGACGGCGGACCGGAGAGCAAAGCGGAGATGGTAGCGGAGTTTTTAAAACAATAGAAAGTCTACTGTCGTGTCCACACATACCGCGGAGAGGGGAGCGAAGAGTAGGCGTGTTTGCTCGCTGGTAGCGGAGCGTTCAAGTCAGTTTGACATTTTACGGCGTATTGGCGCGTGTTTAACCTCGAAAATAGAGCGTTGTTTTCTCATCATATCTATACCTATAAAGCCTATTCATTTAATTTATACCCTGACGTCATCGTTTGGTGTTTTTTGCTGCCAATATAAATTCTAGTGACACTACAAAAATGCCACACAAATAATAGTTAATTTTCATCTGTCATGTTGGCATAATAGGGCTGGGTTGCAATAATAATATTCAAATTTTTCGTTAAAATTTTGACACAGTTTGTCACTTAATTTTAAAAATGCCGCGCAAGATAGGTTCTCAAAATCTTGATAAACGCGCGCAGGGTATGGTGCGTGCTTTGGGCGAATATTTTGAGAGGGAAAGGGAAAACGGGGGTCCGCTGCTTCCGCTTTGTGCTGTAAAAGATGTAAGTACTTTTTATTTTATTTCACTGATATAAATTCCGATAATTTCTAAAAAAATCATATTTTTGTTTCTATTTAAGAGGGTTGCAGCAGCTCTAGGAATTAGTTTTGACACGGTCAAAACAATTATTTCAAAAGGACCAGCTACTCGAACTGCAAGGAGAGAAAGAAAAAACCTGTACCTAGTCAACATTGATGATTTCGAACAGACAGCAATCCGAAATGTGATATATGAAATGTATATAGGGACAGTATGTTAAAGAATTTTGCCAATTTGCCCCAATATGCGTCTAATTTTATAATTATTCTTTTAGAAAAGCACTTTACAGTGAACGCCCTAAAAGCGAAATTAGAAGAAAGAGATATTTTTCATGGTGGTAGAACATCTTTATGGAAAATATTGAGGAACATTGGATTTAAGTACCGCAAAGATGATCCTCGACGTGGACTTTATGGAGGTGCCTATAATATTGCTATAAAACGTATTAAATTTTTAAGAAATCATATGCAAGCAAAAAGAGAAGAAACACGAGAGTTTGTTTATTTGGAAGAAACATGGATTTTCCAAGATTTTCCAAGATTTTGAATTAAGGGAAATATTTTCTTTGTAAATTTCCACTGCTTTATTTTTACATAAAGGAGTATCAGATGGTCCAAAATTTTTTTTAAATAAATTATTCGGAAATAGTGAATTTTTTTCATTTTTTTAAAATTTTTAAGTACCTATTAACACAGAATAGCTGTGGTATTAAGCTTTTCCTCATTTTTATTCACATGGCCTATTAAGGTTTCATATTAAGAAAACACAGTGTACATTAACTAACCTGTAAATGGTTTAAAAGTCAAATATTGTGGCAGCTGAAGTCTTCGTATTTGCAATTTGTCATAAAGTTTGGCAACGCTGTTATGCTAGTATCGATGACGTCAGGGTATAAATTAAATGAATAGGCTTTAGCAACCTATACCGCGCAAGAGAGACGTCCGACCTGGGGAATAATTTGGCGGCCATTTTTACCCCTAAATGAGGCGGGAAATTTGAAATTTATACGGGTGAGTTCCATAAATAATGTATTGTCTTGGTTGTCGTTTTGTGTAAAATGGAAATTATTTTAGTTCAAAGTACAACATAGGTCCACTTTTTTGTTGGCTTTAATTTTAAATTAATGCATTCGGGAAACGAAGCAGTTAAATAGGTTGAGAAGTTGTACAATTTAATCAAAACAATATTTTAATCATCATAAGGAGAAGTAATATAATTATTATTGTACATTACACTTTATACAACAGCTACATTATAAATACTTGCAAAAATATGAAAATATTTTTAATTACCTAACATTTTCATACACTATTACTTGGTATAATAATTCTTTCTTTGAATACTTTTCATAATAATAACCTATTTTCCAGGAACATATCTATACCTGTTTCTGAATTTTTAGGCAGCTAGTTTTATTCCTTAGAGCTTTTTATTTTTGTTTGTTAAAAAATACAAGCAAAAGAAAACTTGGTAACTTCAACTTCTACCACTTTAATCTTTGCTTCAAAAATGAAGGTGAAGTGATTTTTAATACGCTCTTCTTTGATAAGCTTCAATAATTTTGCTGGCGGTGATCTGCGCAGTTAACAGGTTTACTTGCTGCTGTTGTTTGCATTTCTTCGGTTAATTCTATTTGCTCCAGAAATACGGCTCTCTTCGTCGTATCGAGAATTACAATGTCTCCATTTTCCTCATCTCCCCGAGTTATTTCTTCAACTTCTTCTTGAATATTATAGTCGATGACACCTAGAGTACTAAGCCACTTTCTAAATTTAGTTTCTTCTCTTGAAAACATAAAAATCAGCAAGAAATCAGAAAAGATCGATGAGAAAAAAATATTATTTGGCAACAAATTATACCTATTTACTTACCTATGGAATGCAATTTCACAATCTGGATGTAAAAGCCTCTTTGCATTTTTGCACCAGGTCATGTTTTGATCTCGTAAATATGAGAACGAAAAGCTATCAACCGTACAAAAGAAAAAATCGCGATTAAAATCTAAAAACGCATTATCTCTCATCAAAAAAGCATGTCCCGGTGACTTTTATGATTTTACCGGCGCCTTTAAAAAGTATAATGCAATTTCATTTATACTAAATACAAAAATTTAAACAAGGAATAAGGTAGCCACCATTCAAACTGTCAAAATAGGGTTAAAAATGGCGGCGAATTCCATCTCTTTTCGTTCCCTGCGCCTTGCCGTGCGCAATAGGGCCAAAAGCGGTATTTTATCTTAATATACAGGTATATGGTTCTCATATACCTACTTAATAAACAATATTGATCGCGATATGATAATTAGTGAAGTTTTTAGTCGCAAACCCCTATGTGACATAACTCATGCACACCACCACAACCGAGGTCTTTTAGACAAACTTTGGGTCGAGATTTCCAAAATTATTTTTGTACAGATGATGGAATTATTCACCAAATGTTTCCCTGCTTAGGTTTATTTCATGTACCTACACTGCACGTTTATTTTGCAAAATTCGAAATTTGAGTTGTGAATTTTCACATAAAAATAATGTAGAAACCGACATTTTATAGCTGTTTCTATGAAGTTCCACTTTTTAATGTTTTCCAGTTTTTTTTTTTAATTTTTTTTCCTCGAAGAGTGCTGTAACCCACACATTTAAAGCAAGAAAAAAACTGCAACCTTGCCCGGTTCTCGGAGCGGGCACCCGTTGATTACCACATCCGTTATGGAGAAAAATTACCCTGGCGACAGGGCTATTATCATAAAAGCACTCCAACTAAACAAGATACCAGAAGAATCACTGGAAATACACCTGACCTCCATCTCGGGCTCCACCTTAAAACAGTACAGTTCAAGCCTAAAACTGTGGTGGCTTTTCTTGCACAGAAAGGAAAATATCGTTGACTGACGTATTAATACGGCAGAAAATATGCTTATTTAGTCCATTGGTACCTCAAGTGATTGAGTTCTTAACGATCGGTTTTAGAAAGGGGGGGCTTCATACGGTTCTCTGAACTTTCACCGATCAGCTCTCTCTCAGATTCTTGGTCCAAAGATGGGCCAAGACCCTAGAATTAAAAGATGTTTTAAAGGAACCTATAATTTAATTTACTAAAATACAATAATACTTGGGATATAACATTAGGCAAAAGTCCCTAATAATAAAGATTTGTCGCTAGAAAACTTGTAAAAACTGGCCACGTTTTTAGCCCTTGCCACAGGAAAAATAGTAAAAACGCTAGCTATAGTATAGAAATTTGCAACATTGTTAAAACTGAAAATTAAAATCAAAATAAAAAGCCCGAAAAAACTTAAAACTTCTGGCAGAAATCAACACTAGTCGACACTTCTGTTACCTTTCCTTTTTATGACACCGATGGAAAAAATTTGCCCAGCAAAATCATTATTACATTACGCAGAAACAACAAAAAACATTCGTCGTACGTACATCTGAAAATCTCCTCATAACTTTCAAGAAACCACACCTTAACACCTCAGCTCAAACTATTTCTCAGTGGTTAAAGTTAATGATAAAGGAGTGCGGGTTGGACACAAATAATATATTCATAGAGTATATAGCACACGCCACGCACCAACTTCCGCAGCTGATAGGAAGAATGTCAGCTATAATCATAAAACTAACCTCGGGATGGTCAAACAAATCTACCTAGTAATATTGCTAATTTTTACCAGCGGTCGTTAGTACCGAAAAAGCCATACTTAGTCTTTAAACCGTTTTTTAAGACTTTGTTTAGATTAGTTGTTAATGTTTTAGTTTTACCATTAACAGACATTTATTCTTAAATTCAAAGAAAAATGTGTATCTATCTCTCGTTTATTATAAAACACTCCAATGAAAATTGTTGCAACTTATACTTTGAAAAACTACACTGCTCTTATTTATGAGGCGAGGACCACATATAATTTATAGATCAAACGAACTTACCTAAGTGAAGTTCGATCTTGATTATATGGAGTCCTCGCCGAGTAAATAAGTCCCTCCCTTTCCCTTTTATAATCTCCCCCTTTAGAAGTTGCAACAAGATGACTTTAAAGAATGAATAATCAACGGGTGCCCGCTCCGAGAACCGGGCAAGGTTGCAGTTTTTTTCTTGCTTTAAATGTGTGGGTTACAGCACTCTTCGAGGAAACTAAAAAAAAAATTAAATTCATTATTAAATTTTATAAACTCTCAAGAACCTTCTATTAAGTTTACCTTAGAAATTGAAAATAATAATGAATTACCTTTCTTAGATGTTTCTATACTGAAATCAGATAATATAGAAACTAGTGTCTATAGAAAACCAACACATACTAATAGATATCTCCATTTCAACTCCAATCATCATATTAGTGTTAAAAAAGGAGTAATTAAATGTTTGTATGACAGGGCTAGAACGATTTGTTCTAATAACACAAAATTTGAGGAGGAAATTAAACATATAAAACATGTTCTTGAGAAGAATAGTTATCCTATTGAATTTGTTGAGCAAGTTTTTCAGGATTGCCAACAAAATAACAATGCTAATAGAATTAGAGAAATAAATCTGGTGGACCGACCAGTAAATTTAATAATTCCTTATATTCCTGGACTGTCAGATAAGCTAAAACGTATAGGCAATCGTTTTAATGTGAAAACAGTATTTAAAACCAAAAATACATTAAGATCGATGCTAGTTAAAACAAAACCATTTACTGAGTTACAAAGTTCAAAAAATTGCATTTATAAAATTCCTTGTGAATGTGGAAAGTTCTATGTTGGGGAGACTTGTAGGCCATTTAACGTTCGTTTAAAAGAACATAAAAATTATATCAGGCAAAATCAAATTTCGAAGTCAAAAATATGTGAACATTCCTTTAATAACAATCATAGGATATTGTGGGATAGTTCCAAACCAATTCTAAAAGAAGAAGTAGGAAATAGACGAAAAATTAAAGAATCTGCATTTATTCTAGGAAATACGGGCAACTGTGTTGCTGAATGTTCAGTGGAATTCAGTAAAATATTATTGCCACTTATTCAAAGAGAAGTTAGTATAGATAATTAGATAAAACACAGGGTACAATATCAGGCAGGTGGCTAGGCTATTGTTTCTGTTGTCATGACATTTTAACCTGAAATTTATTAATCTGTCACTTCACTTTGACGTGACATGATCTTTGAGAAAGGAGGAAGATTTATCCTCCGAAAGCTCAGAAAACAAATTTGTTGAAGTTATTTTTTGAGTTACACGTTTAAAGTTTCGTTCATTTAGTGTTAAGAATTTATGAATTTTCGAGGCAACTTGAAAAAGTTGTCTTTCAATCAGTTTGGTGGCGAAAAACCCAATTAAAAATTAAATGGAAATGTTTTCCACTTTACTTCCAACCTCTCTGCGCAATACGCCTTTCAAAGTTGTCACAATCCGCCGACTGTGTGGACACTACCCGCACTACTCTCCGCTTTCCGCCCTGCTCTCCGGTTCGCCGTCCGCGTTATGTGTGGCCGTGCACTTAGTTGATTCAAATCGCCCACGGACCAAGTGAGAGTCCCGTATTCGAGTCTTGGTTGGAGTGCATTTTTTCAGGTAGTTATCCTTTACCTCATATGCCACAAAAACATTCGCCTTTCCTAAAAAATATTGTTTCGCTGAATATATGTAATCACTATTCTTTCCAATTATTATAACCAAAATCAGTACATCTAAGTCTAGAGTGTAGTTGCCTACTAATCATAAAACCCTTTAAAAAAATAAAAAATAGAATACCTACTTCTTTGTGTTACAGGAATGGTTAAGGTCTTAAGAGGGGCACCCAGGTCCACAAATTTGAAGGTAGAAAAATATTCCCATAGTTTTATTATCTAAAAATTTTACTATTGTCACCCAAACATGCTTATTCAATTCAATAATTCAAAGTTATCATAGACAAAATTCCCCATTTCTGTGGCTCAATATCAACCGGTATTATACAAAAGTATAATATAATACTTGAAATATTTTCTAAAATTTATTTGTGGCGTAAACAGATCCATTGAATTTTAATTGTTTTTTTTGCCACCAAACTGGTTAAAAGACAACTTTTTCAAGTTGCCTGGAAAATTAATAAATTCTTAACAGTAAATGAACTAAATTTTGAACTTGTAACTCAAAAAATATCTTCAACAAATTTGTTTCCTGAGCTTTCGGAGAATATATCTTATTCCTTTCTCAAAGATCATGTCACGTCAAAGTGAAATGACAGATTAATACATTTCAGGTTGAAATGTCATGACAACAGAAACAATAGCCTAGCCACCTGTCTGATATTGTACCCTGTGTTCTATCTAATTATTTATATTAACTTCTCTTTGAATAAGTGGCAATAATATTTTACTGAATTCCACTGATCATTCAGTTACACAGTTGTCTGTATTTCCTAGAATAAATGTTGATTCCTTAATTTCTCGTCTATTTCCTACTTCTTCTTTGAGAATTGGTTTGGAACTATCCCACAAAATCCTATGATTGTTATTAAAAGAGTGTTCACATATTTTCGACTTCGAAATTAGATTTTGCCTGATATAATTTTTATGTTCTTTTAAACGAACGTTAAATGGCCTACAAGTCTCCCCAACATAGAACTTTCCACATTCGCAGGGAATTTTATAAAAAATGCAATTTTTTGAACTTTGTACCTCACGTTTTAACTAGCATCGATCTTATTGTATTTTTGGTTTTAAATACTGTTCGGTCATAAAAACGATTGCCTATGCGTTTTAGCATATCTGATAGTCCAGGAATATAAGGAATAATCAAAGATCATAATATCATGATCTTTGGAATAATTAAATTTACTGGCCGGTCCACCAGATTTATTTCTCTAATTCTATTAGCATTGTTATTTTGTTGGCAATCCTGAAAAACTTGCTCAATAAATTCAGTAGGATAACTATTCTTCTCAAGAACATGTTTTATATGTTTAATTTTCTCCTTAAATTTTGTGTTATTAAAACAAATCTCTTTAGCCCTGTCATACAAACTTTTAATTACTCCTTTTTTAACACTAATATGATGATTGGAATTAAAATGGACATATCTATTAGTATCCATTACTATCTGATTTCAGTATAGAAACATCTAAGAAAGGTAGGTAATTGATTATTATTTTCAATTTCTAAGGTAAACTTAATAGAAGGTTCTTGCGAGTTTATAAAATTTAATAATGAATTTAAATCATCTACTCCATGTTCCCATATAACAAATATGTCATCTACATATCTCCACTAAACATTAAGTTGGTGAACATATCTAGTCAACTCATTTTGCTCAAAATCTTCCATAAACATATTGCTTATGAATGGCGATAAAGGAGACCCCATAGCTATTCCAAATTCCTGCTGGTAAAATTAATTTCCTAGTTGAAAATAAGTGGTTTTAACACAGAGTGTTGTTATAGTTCTAATATTGCATCTATATTCAAATTTACTGTTAAGAATTTATTAGATTTCCAGGCAACTTGAAAAAGTTGTCTTTTAACCAGTTTGGTGGCGAAAAACCCAATTAAAATTCAATGGATAATACTTGAAACTTGCCATTAGGTTATCATTATTCGTAGAACACTCGGCTGCCTAAATCCTAAATCGCCAAATTATTTTCAAAAACTCCAATACTTTTAAGGGAGCAGACTCGCTTCCGGCATTATCTAAATGAAGCAATCCATTTCCGGTAAACACCATCGATCATTATCTACCCTCTGTCGAATTAATTCTCGGCAAGAACAATTACGGAGGCGGAAAAAAGCCACCCCTGCGGGCCCGTCGCATTTAAATGCGATCGATTGGGGGTCCGCGTCGTCTCGGGGGTTGGCAGATAACAATACCACCCGGCAAGGGTGGTGTGGTATCAACCCTCCGACGAGTTTATCAGTTTATCCGTTCGTTTTGGTTTCGTTTCTATCCTGATACCCCCTGCATATTATAGGATTCCTCATATCTTAGTGCACAGAATAAATAGCTTTTAGTCTGTGCACAGAATAAATCGTTAGTCTGTGCCACACAGAATAAATAGCATTACTCGTTAGTCTGTGCCAATAGGTACTGACGCCAAAATAATTTCTTCCTCCTTCGGCAGGAAAAATACTTGGTGTACAATATAATAAGGACGACTTTGTGCAAATTACTGGAGCAAACATATAACATACAGCGTGTCGCACTGATGTCCGGAAGAGGGAAAAGTTTTTTATTCCTGGGTATACAACAAAAAGTCACTCTTTATAAAAAGTCCTGCTTGTTCCAAAACGCCCAAAACTGTTAAAATATTTTTGATTTTTTATATATTTCCATGGAATCCCCTCAAAACAGTTGAATAGTCAACAGGACCACTCAAGTTGTTGGTGTGCAAAGGCCCTTATCTGTGCTATCTCAAATTACTGAATTTTTTGTAACTTTATACGGGTCAAAAATCGAGCATATCAAAACCGCTCCACATACTAAAACGAACTAAATCTAAAAAATACAGAAGCCTGTCAGTCAGTAGGTCCATATCAGTTAAGGTGGCTGGTGTGCCATAACAGAAAACGCACAGAAAATGTATCATCTTAGACAGTGACTTTGTTGAGAAAGGACCAATAATTTAAATTGTTTTTATTTGTTGGTTGGCATTTTGTAAAGAAATAAATTACTTTTGTGTTTATTAATATTTTTTCATTGATTCCAGAGCACTCCTGATCAGTATAAAGTTTAATAAAAATTCAGAATTTTGAGATGGCTCAGAGAAAAATACCCTGTATATTTTTGTGGTAAATCTTTTCACACCAACATTTTGAGTGGTCCTGTTGACCATGCAACTATTTTGAAGGGATTCCATGGCACACTTGTCTGTCTTTAAAATTCCTATTTTGCTCAACTTTAACACGGTGTAGAACCGAACACCCTTTAAATTTTTTGTTCAAATTTAGTATATGGGGGTTTTGGGGTGTCCTGATTAACGCTGTTGTGTCAGATTTTAAATAAAAAAATCGCTAAATGGTTTTTCTGAAAATCGGGGTATATAAAAAATCGTAGCCGTCCCTGGATTTGCATTTTGACAAAAGTAAAAACGTCAAAAGAAGCGTTTTTTGAAGGCCTTTCGAACAAAAAAAAGGTTTTTGAAAATATCTCACAAAATATATTTTTTATCGATTTGTATACACTTAAAAGTAGACCCCTGTATATCGTTGAAACTAGAAAAATGCGTAGGTTTCGAAAATCGAGAAATATACAGGATGTTCCATCTAAAAAACATAAGTTTGGTCTATATCTTAAAAACGCGACATTCATTTGTTATTCTGAATACACAACTAAAATCGCAAGAAAATTTTATACAATTTTCATATTTACATTTTTTTCCAAAATTAAAAACAAAAAAGTTGAGGGGGTAGAATGTTATATGAAGAACAATGTACACCTCTCCCCTACGAATGTGCTTCTATCAAACCTAGAGGTTGAAGTAGTAATAGAAAGCGGGTTTCCGCATTTGAGATTTTGAAGTGAGGGTGGTTTGAACGAAGGGGATTGGAGGGGAAACTTCCCCTCCAATGATTTTTGAGAAATTTCATATTTATTTACCTGAATATAGCATTCCCCACTGAAACTTTGTCCCCTATATACGAGTACTTTATGCTATCCCCACAATAATACTTTCTCTAACTACGGACAGTCAGTATAAAAATTTTCTTACAAGGGCTTCCTTCGCAGTTTGAGTGGGCGGATATAAGGTGTTTTCATGTCCGTTTTTGCGCCGTGTTTGAACTGATGCCACCTGATATTTCTGGTAGCCTTTACTGACACTATACCTATTATTGGTACAGCTCAGGGAAACGTATTTCAGTTGTATAGACCCTGGAAAAATTAATTATTAAAATACAAGTTTACGTGACCATAATAGCCTGACTAAAATCATGTCAGAACGCATATTTTTCCAGTAAATGAAAACTCACTTTTCCATATATATAAAGAACCCAGGATGACTCTCTGATTCATACCATATTATTGTGAGAATATAGGTAGGTACCGTAAAACAGGGTTACTTTGCACCACTTTTTTTCCTAATTTTTGAAATGCAAAAGTTAAAATATTTTAAATCCAGTATCGGTATTTTTTTGTGGAAGACAATTGTATAGGTTATAAAACAAGTGTACCTACGTTTAGAACTAGGTTTAACGCGTCACTAAAAGGTGGCACTCATTTTAATTATGGTATACCCTACAAGAGGGATACTTTGCACCATTTGGAATTTGAATTATTTTTAGCCTGTAAACTGACACTAACGCAAAGAAACCCGACGTAAATATTTAATTTGCACCACAATAGATACTTAGGATTTTTTCTGCATATTTAATTACTTCATTTGGCCAATAATAGGCATTTAAAGCTGCTATTTTTTATTGGGGTAACAATCCCCACAATATGGGTATATAATGAGAGGGCTTGAAGTAGAAAACCATGAAGTTAGTGACATCACACTAAATTCAATATGGCCGCCGCTCCAAGATGGCGGGTTACATTTTCATTTCAACCTCCCTAATATGGGTAGGTATCAAACGAAAGGGCTTGAAGAGTAGACACCACTCAAAGTGGTTAGTAGACACCACTGAGAGTGGTGCAAAGTATCCCCAATTTTCTAGAAAACCATTATTGTAATAAAAAAATATTTTTTCTTCGATTCCAAATTCTAATAACTTTGTTTCTTTTTATTATATGTATAAACAATAGTGGGTACATGCAATTAAATGTATTCTTACCGTTTCTTATCAGCTAGAAATTCCTTGGCAATACCATTTTGGGGAACTATAAAACAACGAAATTTTGAGGTTGCGGCTCGATCTATTAGTAGAAACTGTTATAAAGTGAAAAAATCCAAATTAGAGGAAATAAGTGTCTGTAAATAATATTTACAACATTAGTGCAAAGTTATCCTGACAGGTGCAAAGTAACCCCGTTTTACGGTCCTTTGAAAGGCATACTGAGTAAAACCACGTCCAAAAATCTGTCACTATCTCCCGGTCTAATACGTACATCTAGAGATGGCGCAGAAAAACGTTTGGCGAACCCCTTCTTAAAGAAAAAATGTCAGTTTCCATTTCTTCGGGTGCCGGAGACGCTGTCTCCTCTCCCAAGTTATTTTATACTGGCGTTTTCGTAAATTATAAATGGCACGTACACCTACAGGTATAAAGCGCCTTGTAAATGAATAAATTTTCCATTATGGCTACACGATTTTCATTCTTTCCCTCGCGCTCCATTGGATTTGCTTTTCTTTCGCTTTGGGAATTTTATATTACGCGATAAATTTAAACGGCGTCGTTCGGAGATAAAAAAAACTCTCTTTTGAGGCAACCTTTCCGGAGTTAATGGAATTAATAAGAAGAGATCGTTTAAAATCGGAGCCAATTTACTAGTTTGTTATGTATTTCTATTTCGAATTCCGGGATGACAGAAAGTAGCTATACACAACGGAAATTGGCCTCTTAATCCCTATGATGTCCTCAATATTACATATTCGTTTCTATCGATGTTCATTGAAGAAGAAGCATAGGTATATTTTTTATGGTGCTTCTTTTGCTTAACTACACACACCAAAACTTTGTTTTTTGCACTCGACACGCGTTTCGCTAACCATGTTATCATCGTCAGGAGGTGATCGGGAGATGATTAAGACTTAATCATCTCATGATGAAGGGTAGGGTCAAAAAGTTACTTAAAATTTTTTTGGGAAAACTTGATATCTTATTCGATTTCTGGATGGCAATACGTTATTGCGTATATAGAGATTTCTTCAAGGATGTTTATAACTTTATCCCCACTTTGGTTTTTCCAGAAGTGAATATCAGTTTTCTCTTGTTTCAGCCTCTAAATTTGTGTTCTTTGTATTCCTCTAGACCTACCTATAGTAGCCTCAAATATAAGCTATCTTTATCTTTTGAAACCAGATATATATACAGATACAGGGTGATTTTAAATATGATGCCAACGTAATATGACAGGTAAAGAATGCCAGTTTGAACAAGGAAATAAAAGTTATTTCGAAACATATTTTTTTCAAACAACTGTACATTTATCATCCTGTAATTTTGTTATTATGCATTTTCGGACGAATGTCAATACCTATTACGTTTGGAAACACATATTTTTTTAATCTCGCACTGTTTAACGAACAGCAGTCAAAAAATATAATTTTTTAAGTATCCCTCGTGTATAGTTACATACATGATCGCTTTTCGTTTATTTTTGGCGAAATCACAATAATTTTCAAATATTTTATTTTTAGCTAGTGACAAAATGTAACAAAATAAAACAAAAATTATCATGATGGAGCTCCACCACATAATTACTTCCCCGTAAGAAATTACCTAGATCAGCTCTATCCAACTAGTTGGATAGGGAGAAATAGACTTATTTCCTGGCAGTCCCGATCCCCCGATTTGTCTGTTTTGGATTTCTTTTTGTGGGCAACAGTACAAAATAAAGTATGAGACAATTGTTAAATTAAGAGCAGCTGTTTTAGAACCAATTGCCAGTCATGACAGGCGCTCTCTAAAAAAGGCGACAAATTCAGCTTTAAAAAGATGCAATATTGGCATAAATAATAATGGTGGATTGTTTGAACACCTTTTTTGATTTTAAAAGGTGACTTTTTAAAATAATAATAATTTGAATTTGAGTTTTTTAATTTTTGTTTTATTTTGTTACATTTTGTTACCAGCTATGTGAAAATTTAAAAAAAAAATCCGAAAATTAGCCACAGCTCTTTTATTTTTTTTTTAATAACTATGCCCAGTAGGTATTACGAGTATCTTTGGAAAGCTCAAAAATGGTCGATTTAATAAGGCCACAGCCAACTATGATTTACATTTAAAAAAACACAAGTTTATGTCATATCTCAAAAATCCCAAACAACATAAAAAATTGGATAAGATTATCATATTAAGCCCAAAATTATCTACAATTTGAAGAAGAAGAATCTGAAGAAATAGCAAAAAATCACTTTTTTCAAAATATATAGTAAGCCGTGAACTTTTTTAAAAATTCAAAAGGGGCATTAGATAGAGCATTCAAAACTACAATTCTTTTCCCATTTAACCTTTGTTCTAGCTCTGCTAGTTTCCGAGATCCCCATAGTGGGCATCGAAAAAACTCACCCTGTATATTTGCTTTTGTCTTTACCTGGTACGCCCTCCACAGGGTGTCCCATTTTCGATACTTTTGCCGGGTATCTCGGTTATTTTTAGAGGTAGGAAGTTGTGGCTTTTGGGACATACTGGTCTACTTTTTCATAAAAGGAAAGGTCCCGTAAACAGAATTTTCATTGCCTCCTTAGTTTTTCAGATGCAATAAGTTGATTTTTAAACTTTGCAATGGACAAGTATACTTAGGAATAAAAAATATTTTTTTTCATTGGAATTTGTAAAACATGTCTAGATAATCACGGAACCCCACCAACAGATTTTTTTGTCCATTAGTTTGCTCAAAAATTGAAAAAAACGGTCGCAAAAGTAGGGAATGTGACGTCACGATCCCTAATTTCAATAAGTACCTGCTATTTTATTAGTAGTTATTTCGTCTTTTTTTATATAACCAAGCATTCCCAGATAAATTATTGGATCCAGCTTTTATACGCCTGGTGAGAAATAATCAAATTTCCAAGCATTTCAATGAAATATTTGGATTTTACCGATCCCATTCTGAACTTATTAGACGCCCCCCATAAAATATGACAGATGACATACGAGTCGATTGTTTAAGGATAATCAGCGGCAACACCGCATTTTGCAGTTGACATTGTGTTTTGTGTTTTGTACGTTTATAACCTCACTTTCGTAGACGGGAACTTACTCATTTCTGTTCTCAGTTTGTTATAAGAATCTCGCTGTGAATACTTTATTTTTTCGGATTATAATGAAGACAAGTTTTGTTAAAGCTTGTTCTGGTCACTACTTGCTTTGGTGTGTCAAGTTATTAATACAAACTGCGAGCAAAACCCGGAAAAATTAAGAGGAAGGTATGTTGTTTATTTGATTATTGTTGTAATATTATGATTATATACGTAGCTGTGAATGCTCCCTTTAGGTCAACTAGAGAATGGACTTATGGATATGTGAAGAAGAAAGGACAAAATAATAATGAATGCAGGGTTAAGGCAAAAATAACCCCGACCCCGTTAACAAGAACAATAATTATAATGTCATTGTGGTTACCAATGCATAAAGATATTCGGTTGTGGAATGTGTAAAATGTGTTGTGATTGCGCAACATAAGTAGATTAGTCCTAAATTATGCACACGCAGCATTACGTTTCTCGAGACGGCAACGAAATCAGAATCAAGAATCTCGTTTTTACAGCACACCAGCTAAGTACTGGTCCTACGCATAGTGCACTAATGTCTACCACAAATTGATAAAATACTTAGTCAGTACACCAGAAAACAACAATTGAATAAATTAAAAGGTAGGTTTGTATAGTAATAATTATTGAGAATGAAATAAATTGTTTAAAATTCTTATTTCCAGAGATGTTTTCGTATCTTGCAGTTTACCAAGAAATGATGCCAGCAGCAAAATTGATATATACCTATGGGGCAACCCCAAACGAAAAAATTCAGAAAACAAGAAAAGTCCAAATTTCCACAATTATTGATTTGTCACCAGCTTAAACTATTTACCAAAATGGCACTGGAGGCATGCTAGATACTGGGGTAGCACAGAAACGAAAAACTCAGGTGGGTACGTGGCAATCGGGAGATCAAAAACAAGAAAAATCCAAATTTCCACAATTGATTTTTCACCAGCTTGAACTATTTACCAAAATGGCACTGGAGGCGTGCTAGACACTGGGGTAGCACAGAAACGAAAAACTCAGGTGGGTACGTGGCAATCGGGAGATCAAAAACAAGAAAAATCCAAATTGTCACAATTAATTTTTTGCAGCTTGATATATTTAACAAAATGACACTAGAGGTTTGCCGGACATTGGGGTAGCACAGAAACGAAAAACTAAGGTGCGTACGTGGCAATCGGGAGATCAAAAACAAGAAAAATCCAAATTTCCACAATTGATTTTTCACCAGCTTGAACTATTTACCAAAATGGCACTGGAGGCGTGCTAGACACTGGGGTAGCACAGAAACGAAAAACTCAGGTGGGTACGTGGCAATCGGGAGATCAAAAACAAGAAAAATCCAAATTGTCACAATTAATTTTTTGCAGCTTGATATATTTAACAAAATGACACTAGAGGTTTGCCGGACATTGGGGTAGCACAGAAACGAAAAACTAAGGTGCGTACGTGGCAATCGGGAGATCAAAAACAAGAAAAATCCAAATTTCCACAATTGATTTTTCACCAGCTTGAACTATTTACCAAAATGGCACTGGAGGCGTGCTAGACACTGGGGTAGCACAGAAACGAAAAACTCAGGTGGGTACGTGGCAATCGGGAGATCAAAAACAAGAAAAATCCAAATTGTCACAATTAATTTTTTGCAGCTTGATATATTTAACAAAATGACACTAGAGGTTTGCCGGACATTGGGGTAGCACAGAAACGAAAAACTAAGGTGCGTACGTGGCAATCGGGAGATCAAAAACAAGAAAAATCCAAATTTCCACAATTGATTTTTCACCAGCTTGAACTATTTACCAAAATGGCACTGGAGGCGTGCTAGACACTGGGGTAGCACAGAAACGAAAAACTCAGGTGGGTACGTGGCAATCGGGAGATCAAAAACAAGAAAAATCCAAATTGTCACAATTAATTTTTTGCAGCTTGATATATTTAACAAAATGGCACTAGAGGTTTGCCGGACATTGGGGTAGCACAGAAACGAAAAACTAAGGTGCGTACGTGGCAATCGGGAGATCAAAAACAAGAAAAATCCAAATTTCCGCAATTGATTTTTCACCGGCTTAAACTATTTACCAAAATGGCACTGGAGGTCTGCTAGACACTGGGCTAGCACAGAAACGAAAAACTCAGGTGCGTACGTGGCAATCGGAAGATCAAAAACAAGAAAAATCCAAATTGTCACAATTAATTTTTTGCAGCTTGATATATTTAACAAAATGGCACTATAGGTTTGCCGGACATTGGGGTAGCACAGAAACGAAAAACTAAGGTGCGTACGTGGCAATCGGGAGATCAAAAACAAGAAAAATCCAAATTTCCGCAATTGATTTTTCACCGGCTTGAACTATTTACCAAAATGGCACTGGAGGTCTGCTAGACACTGGGCTAGCACAGAAACGAAAAACTCAGGTGCGTACGTGGCAATCGGAAGATCAAAAACAAGAAAAATCCAAATTGTCACGATTAATTTTTTGCAGCTTGATATATTTAACAAAATGGCACTAGAGGTTTGCCGGACATTGGGGTAGCACAGAAACGAAAAACTAAGGTGCGTACGTGGCAATCGGGAGATCAAAAACAAGAAAAATCCAAATTTCCGCAATTGATTTTTCACCGGCTTGAACTATTTACCAAAATGGCACTGGAGGTCTGCTAGACACTGGGCTAGCACAGAAACGAAAAACTCAGGTGCGTACGTGGCAATCGGAAGATCAAAAACAAGAAAAATCCAAATTGTCACAATTAATTTTTTGCAGCTTGATATATTTAACAAAATGGCACTAGAGGTTTGCCGGACATTGGGGTAGCACAGAAACGAAAAACTCAGGTGGGTACGTGGCAATCGGGAGATCAAAAACAAGAAAAATCCAAATTTCCACAATTGATTTTTCACCAGCTTGAACTATTTACCAAAATGGCACTGGAGGCGTGCTAGACACTGGGGTAGCACAGAAACGAAAAACTCAGGTGGGTACGTGGCAATCGGGAGATCAAAAACAAGAAAAATCCAAATTGTCACAATTAATTTTTTGCAGCTTGATATATTTAACAAAATGGCACTAGAGGTTTGCCGGACATTGGGGTAGCACAGAAACGAAAAACTAAGGTGCGTACGTGGCAATCGGGAGATCAAAAACAAGAAAAATCCAAATTTCCGCAATTGATTTTTCACCGGCTTGAACTATTTACCAAAATGGCACTGGAGGTCTGCTAGACACTGGGCTAGCACAGAAACGAAAAACTCAGGTGCGTACGTGGCAATCGGAAGATCAAAAACAAGAAAAATCCAAATTGTCACAATTAATTTTTTGCAGCTTGATATATTTAACAAAATGGCACTAGAGGTTTGCCGGACATTGGGGTAGCACAGAAACGAAAAACTAAGGTGCGTACGTGGCAATCGGGAGATCAAAAACAAGAAAAATCCAAATTTCCGCAATTGATTTTTCACCGGCTTGAACTATTTACCAAAATGGCACTGGAGGTCTGCTAGACACTGGGCTAGCACAGAAACGAAAAACTCAGGTGCGTACGTGGCAATCGGAAGATCAAAAACAAGAAAAATCCAAATTGTCACAATTAATTTTTTGCAGCTTGATATATTTAACAAAATGGCACTAGAGGTTTGCCGGACATTGGGGTAGCACAGAAACGAAAAACTCAGGTGCGTACGGGGCAATCGGGAGATCAAAAACAAGAAAAATCCAAATTTCCGCAATTGATTTTTCACCGGCTTGAACTATTTACCAAAATGGCACTGGAGGTCTGCTATACACTGGGCTAGCACAGAAACGAAAAACTCAGGTGCGTACGTGGCAATCGGAAGATCAAAAACAAGAAAAATCCAAATTGTCACAATTAATTTTTTGCAGCTTGATATATTTAACAAAATGGCACTAGAGGTTTGCCGGACATTGGGGTAGCACAGAAACGAAAAACTAAGGTGCGTACGTGGCAATCGGGAGATCAAAAACAAGAAAAATCCAAATTTCCACAATTGATTTTCACCAGCTTGAACTATTTACCAAAATGGCACTGGAGGTCTGCTAGACACTGGGCTAGCACAGAAACGAAAAACTCAGGTGCGTACGTGGCAATCGGAAGATCAAAAACAAGAAAAATCCAAATTGTCACAATTAATTTTTTGCAGCTTGATATATTTAACAAAATGGCACTAGAGGTTTGCCGGTCATTGGGGTAGCACAGAAACGGAAAACTCAGGTGCGTACGTGGCAATCGGGAGATCAAAAACAAGAAAAATCCAAATTTCCGCAATTGATTTTTCACCGGCTTGAACTATTTACCAAAATGGCACTGGAGGTCTGCTAGACACTGGGCTAGCACAGAAACGAAAAACTCAGGTGCGTACGTGGCAAGCGGAAGATCAAAAACAAGAAAAATCCAAATTGTCACAATTAATTTTTTGCAGCTTGATATATTTAACAAAATGGCACTAGAGGTTTGCCGGTCATTGGGGTAGCACAGAAACGAAAAACTCAGGTGCGTACGTGGCAATCGGGAGATCAAAAACAAGAAAAATCCAAATTTCCGCAATTGATTTTTCACCGGCTTGAACTATTTACCAAAATGGCACTGGAGGTCTGCTAGACACTGGGCTAGCACAGAAACGAAAAACTCAGGTGCGTACGTGGCAAGCGGAAGATCAAAAACAAGAAAAATCCAAATTGTCACAATTAATTTTTTGCAGCTTGATATATTTAACAAAATGGCACTAGAGGTTTGCCGGTCATTGGGGTAGCACAGAAACGAAAAACTCAGGTGCGTACGTGGCAATCGGGAGATCAAAAACAAGAAAAATCCAAATTTCCGCAATTGATTTTTCACCGGCTTGAACTATTTACCAAAATGGCACTGGAGGTCTGCTAGACACTGGGCTAGCACAGAAACGAAAAACTCAGGTGCGTACGTGGCAAGCGGAAGATCAAAAACAAGAAAAATCCAAATTGTCACAATTAATTTTTTGCAGCTTGATATATTTAACAAAATGGCACTAGAGGTTTGCCGGTCATTGGGGTAGCACAGAAACGAAAAACTCAGGTGCGTACGTGGCAATCGGGAGATCAAAAACAAGAAAAATCCAAATTTCCGCAATTGATTTTTCACCGGCTTGAACTATTTACCAAAATGGCACTGGAGGTCTGCTAGACACTGGGCTAGCACAGAAACGAAAAACTCAGGTGCGTACGTGGCAAGCGGAAGATCAAAAACAAGAAAAATCCAAATTGTCACAATTATTAATTTTTTGCACCTTGATATATTTAACAAAATGGCACTAGAGGTTTGCCGGACATTGGCGTAGCACAGAAACGAAAAACGCAGGTGCGTACGTGGCAATCGGGAGATCAAAAACAAGAATAATCCAAATTTCCGCAATTAATATTTTGCAGCTTGAAATATTTAACAAAATGTCACTAGAGGCTTGTTGGACACTGGGGTAGCACAGAAAGGAAAAAACTCAGGTGTGTACGTGGCGTTCGGGGGAATCAAAATACAAAATACAAGAAAAATTCTAACATCCAATAGTTGTTATAACAAAGATTACCAAAGTATAAATAAAACAATTAATGGTGTTTCTAAAGGATAATGATATATTGGAAATATTTTGTTGATGTAACAATTTACTTTAGGTAAGCAAATAATAATTTTTGTTTGTGAATAAAATTTGAAAAAGTCACAGGTCTAAGTATTTTATTACTATGTACTTCATGCGAAAAATCCGACCCCCCTATTATTTTTCTATTTTTTGTCGATAAGATATAAAAGTTGCAATGTAACTACTATGTTAGACATATATTTTTTCTTATTACAACAGTACCTAGTGTCGAATATACAGTGTCCGGCAGAAAGTACACACCATATGTTTTTTTTTTATTTTAATTTATCAGAAAATTTTATTCATGATAAAAGGTTGTGCATTCCTGCAAACTCAAAACGCAGTTTTCAAAATTTGAATATCTCATTTCGTATATCGGGGAGGTTCGAAAATATGAAAAAGACTAGAAAGTACCCTTAGCGTTGAATGAATGAATAATAAGAAACGCAGCCTTACGGGACGCAGCATAGCCGGCCCGAAAAGCGTCCGAGACAACAAAATACATATCCTTCCAGAAAAATAAAAAATATATAAAATTGTACCGTTAGCCCGTTGCACAGGGATCAGTGTTCTCGAAACCGTAAGTTGTAAAAATTCGTGGTTGCTAGGCGGCTAGAACGAGTGGGGGCAACGAGGGACTTCAGGGTAAGCACACTCAGACCGGACACGCAATTTTATATGGACTCAACGCCCTTAGGTATTGTTAATTTTAGAGAAAACATGTAGGTATTATGAAAAGTTTAAAATTAAAAGGTAAGGCCAGCAATGAAGTTTCAAGTTTCTATTCCATAAAACACCTTTTTGACGTTTTTATTTTATATTTTATATTTACCCCGTGTAGAAAATAAAACCACCACTTTATTTAAAATGCCAGTTACTTTTCAGAGATGTATCATTTTTCTGGTGCAAACTTTCTTCGTGTTATTTCTTTACTCCATGGTATATCATTTTTTAAGAGTATGCATTCGGGAATATAATTTACCTAAATGGGTTTGAAGTAGTCGATTCAATTCGAGCGATGACCTACTATAAAGGTTTTCGACTAAAAACTTGGCTTTATTGCTTTTTACATGTCATATTTTGAACAATATCTAGAGCTGACACCTATTATATGTGTTGGAACCGATGCAGGTCTTACTGACTTACATTCTGTAAGTAAGGGCTCAATATGTTTAATTGCCCAATCTTCTATACCTATTAATCCCTGTTTATTAATAAACCATTATAACAATTTTTTTATATTCTAACCAGGTCAGTGCTGGACGTCTATAGGATTCGATGACTTTTCTGTCTCAATTTCTAATAAATCAATTATTAACTCCACTGTTTATGTCTTGCTTTGAAAAGAACTGGTAATGCTTTTTGAATATCATTAGATTTAGATTCAGGCCAAAATATCAGTTCCTTCATACAACTAGCAATCGGCGGAATATACTTTACAGAAAACTGTATGACAAAAATCATCAACTATTATAAAATATTACTTTGAACCGGGTCGGTTCTTATCATTTTTTGCTTCATAATGTATCAGCACTTGTATCCTTTTGTACCACACTCCTATACTTTTGTCAGACCTAAATAAAATCGACTCTTGTTTACAATAAACAAATTGCTAGGTTTTGTAGACTAACTGGCATTATCTCTGAGTCGTTAATAGAGTTCTCAGGAGAATAGAATGATTGTGATGCTGCTACCTACCTGAATCTCAGTAAAACAAGTATTATTATTGACAAACAAAAATACAATTTTATTGAAATTTCGCTTGTACTTGAACAAACAGGTACAAAAAAGTCTTTTTCCTAATCATTTCCGTCATCTAATGGAATGAATGGCGAAAATACATTGAAAATAGATCAAATGTAGGTAAAATATTAGCAGGATCTGATTTGTCCTTGCAGATTTATAGGTTAAGTTCTCTTGACATTGAGGCGCGCCTGGCGCGGCATTGCCAAACGTGGCGCCTGTCAGTAAATTTAGGTAAAAATAAAATCCAACAGGTAGTTACGTATATTGAACTTTAAAAATTAATTGCGGCAAAACGGGGGCGAAAATTTTTTTTAAAAAAATACAGCAAGTATATCTCACCCAATACTATCCGATGAGCAAATCAAAAAAAGTGGTGTATTAGTCCATTCTCAGGCACCCCCGTATATATGTTATACGCTAACCTGTTGAAATGGTAAATATCACCCCTTATAGATTTTTCACGTAGAATTCAGTGGCGTACATGGATTTTTTTTAGGAACTGAGAATTTCATAATATAAATATAACATGAAAAGTATCGAAAATGGTACTCCCTGTACAATAATGGGCGTGTCCTCCGCTGCACGCTATATTTAATAACCGCGATTTAGCGTGACTGGATATACTATTTATTATTCATTACTTCTATTAATCCTTCTGCATAAATATAGCTCCACGCGCGTCTATTCCAGGATTTATGGCTGAGATAGAAATGCGCCTGTTCGCCTGGTGCAATTGATAGAATGCATATCGCCGAGGTACAAAGAGATATGCAGATTAATCCCATTTAAATTACACGCCGCCTAGGACCAGCCATGGAGAAAATCAACACTATTAATTTAGTTATCCGTTGGAGTGGGATATCTCCTTTCGGGGTAAGTGCTGCTTGCACACCTCTGGAGTACGTACTTGATTATTAGATATCAATCAGAACACATCGTGACTAAAATTATTAATGAAAGCGTTGCGGATATTCCAGCACGTTCCATTATTTTTACATTACATTTACGAGAGTAGGTATAGTACGAAGACGTAGAAGGGCCAACGAATTTTTCTTTATTTTAACGCAATTTGCAATCTACAATTGTCGGTCCGATCGACAATTGTCGGCCCGATCGACAATTGTCGGGCCGATCGACAATTGTCGACCCGATCGACAATTGTCGACCCGATCGACAATTGTCGACCCGATCGACAATTTTCCACTCAATGGTAAACCGTCAGTAAGGTCTTAACTCAGGGCCGTATCTAGCGAAAATTTGTAAAATTAAGAAAAGTAAAAACTAATTTTTGAAAATTGATACGCCACTAGAATGGTATATTTTTTGCATGTCACTTTTTAAAAAAGTAGGTCGGGGCGACGAGTTTAAATCACTTTAGTGACGTATATAGAAATTAATTTCGGGTGGGAGGGACAATTGCATAGGTAGGTACCTATTTTCTAAAATTTATTTGTGGCGTAAACAGATCCATTGAATTTTAATAGGGTTTTTCGCCACCAAACTGGTTAAAAGACGACTCTTTCAAGTTGCCAGGAAAATTAATAAATTCTTAACCTTAACAGTAAATGAACTAACCTTTGAACATAATATGTAACTCAAAAAATATCTTCAACAAATTTGTTTCCTGAGCTTTCGGAGAATAAATCTTCCTCCTTTCTCAAAGATAATGTCACGTCAAAGTGAAATGACAGATTAATAAATTTCAGGTTAAAATGTCATGACAACAGAAACAATAGCCTAGCCACCTGCCTGATATTGTACCCTGTGTTCTATCTAATTATTTATACTAACTTCTCTTTGAATAAGTGGCAATAATATTTTACTGAATTCCACTGAACATTCAGCAACACAGTTGCTAAAATAAATGCTGATTCCTTAATTTTTCGCCTATTTCTTACTTCTTCTTTGAGAATTCTTTCTTTCTTACATGTTCAAAGTTTAGTTCATTTACTGTTAAGAACTTAGTAATTTTCCAGGCAACTTGAAAAAGTTATCTTTTAACCACTTTGGTGGCGAAAATCCCAATTAAAATTCAATGAATTGCATACCTATTTAAAAGAATTCTCTAAAATGCGCCGCAAGCGAAATTTTTTAGAAATGTTAAGTAAAATTACTTAAAATTAGTCTTAGTAAATCCCAGTATCTTCAGATTTTCAAGCTGCAGTGAATATTTTCAAATTATGAAATGGTTTCGCCCCCCCCCCCCCCTTTTAAATACGCTACTGATTGGATAACCCTGTCCACGGGACTCGGAGGCGCGGGGCCAGTCAAAACGCAGGCCGCGTACCCCGCACCGTTCGCACCCGCCTAGAGCCGGCCCTGGAGGGGTTAGACCAGTGGCTGTTGAAGTTGAAATAGCTTTAAGGTTTTAAAAATCTACTATTTATAAAAGGTTTTTTAATAAAAAAACTGAAAGAGGTTTAAGTTGAACAAGTTTAACATTAAAACTTAAATATTAAATATCAATAATTATAGTAATAGCTAAATATTCCTCCTTGCAGTTATACCTATCCCTTTTCTACTTATTTCATTTCTCATTATTAGGGATATATTCATACACATTCTTCGCCTGGCCTGACGACACCTTTAGAATTGCCAGTAGGTATGGTAAAATATTTCTAAAAAATTTCGCCTGCGGCGCATTTTACAGAATCGTTTTAAATATGCAATTGTCCCTCCTCACCCGAAATTAATTTCTATATACGTCACTGAAGTGATCTAAACTCATCTCCCGGCCTACTTTTTTAAAAAGTGACATGCAATAGTATATTTCATTACGAGTCTGGAAATAAAGATTTTTCCGTGTGAGGCGCAGCCGAACACGGGAAGTCATGCAAGCACGGAAAAATCTATTTCTGGACGTGTAATGAACGATATTTTTTAATATACTTCTTTGAAAACGGAAATTTAAAACATTTTTTTCTACAAGCGTGAGGAAAAGTAAATGCGAGCGGAAAAGTGTCTTACTAAATAGTGTTCCTAACTCTTGCTGAAAGTGTCTTTTCCACACTCGATTTCTTGGCTGAACTCCGCTACGCGTCGTTCAGCCAACTGCAATCGCGTGCGGAAAAGTGGCACTTTCCGCACTTGTTAGGAAATATACTATATCGGCATATTATAATAAATTTAATTGACAAAAAATAAACAATGCAGACAATATAGTAATTGGTATGTATGATGCGTTTCCATGGTTACTCTCAAATTTTTTCAAAGGTGCTTTGTTGTAAATTAGTTATTGTTACATAAGGTGAATAAAACGTCAAAAATATTACAGAAATGTATCTAAATATTGAACACTTATGAATTAAAATACAAAATAGGTACCTGTTAAATATCAGAGAGCATATAGAGTTTTTTAAATTTAGTTTACTTTGCTGTATATTTCTATTTTAAAGCCATATATTCGGTATTTTTATTCAGCGCACGGAAAGTTTTTCCATGCGCTGTTTCTGTGCGCTAGCTCGAAAAACCCCATATTTCATTATTGCTAAAACAGATGAAAATAAGGTGTTTTCAAAGAAGTATAATCATAGCTTAAGGAATAATAGCTGCGACACTCTCTTTTTTTTACATGCTTTCTGTGGGAGCATTTTAGGCGGAGCCAGTTTTGGCGGCGGTGGGGCAGACGGCTGGTTGATTCGACCCGGTTGGACTGCGGACGTGACGAATCGGACAGGGTCGTATTGCAAAATATTTCAGGTTTAATTTTCAACTCAAAATATTAAGTGAAAAATGAATCATTAGACAAAAAATACATCTATACGTTGTAACTAAATACGTGTAATGATTATGCGTGGCTCGTTCAACCAGCCGCTGCACAAGCCTCTCTTCCTTTGCCCGTCCTTGGGAGAAAACGTTTAGTCCGGCCCCGATACGCTTCACTTCGGCTTCATTTTCATTCCGCCAGACTCTGTTTTGACTCCCGCCGGGGGCTTGAGTGTCGCAGCTACCTATTACTTAAGCTATGGTATAATAAAAAAATATATACCATTTTAGTAGGGTATCAATTTTCAAAAATTTGTTCTTAATATATTAAATAATTCTTTGCCGGGGCCCCGCACTTTCATCCGGCACCCATGCCCACAAAAGCTTGAGCCGATCGTGACCCCCCCCCCCCCCAAATTTTCGCTAGATACGGCCCTGAGTCAAGACCATACTGACGGTTTACCATTGAGTGGAAAATTGTCGATCGGGCCGACAATTGTCGATCGGACCGACAATAATTGTCGATTGCAAATTGCCTTAAAATGAAGAAAAATTCGTTGGTACTTCTACGCCTTCGTACTTATTCTGTATAGTACATGAGGGGAAATATTATTTACATTTCTAAATCTTAAAGACATTTAAAAGAAATTTGGTACACAGCATGCCTTGATTCGTTGTCACAGAATGTGGAAATACCATAGAAAACCTGTCTACGAAACATAGGTCTGGTCCAATGTAATATTTTGGCAAATGCTACTCTCGAACAGATGGCGCGGCAATCGGGTCAAGTGTAGACACCGACGGCCAGGACTTGCGCCTTGTTGCCGGGTTGTGCCTCTTTTTCCCTTTGATATACAGTGTGAACCACTCCAAACCGGAACACATCCGTAAAATTTTTATTTATCATCCGATTTTGATCGAGTCTTTTTTTAACGATAGCTCATCAAAAACTGTCAAAATTGAACAAATCATATTTGGCATATTTCTAAAGAAATTCAGACTACGGCACTGGATTGGGAATCACTTAAGACGAGTTTGTAAGAAATTTTGTAAAAAAATATCGAACAATAAAAAATTCTTGAAACCAATGAAAACCGCGCGAAAACTCTAATTGGCGTAAAAAAGAATATATAGGACATAAGCGTCACACAATTTCCAAACATATTCTACAAGCAAAATAATATTTCACTTTTAAAGTTTTTTTAAGGTTGTCGTCAAACACAACGTAAAGGTTAATGCGCCATATAATATGGTCAAAAGGCCTCTAAAAAGCCATATCAATTATAATTATTTACGCAAGTAAATCCTAAGATCTGTGAAATTATGGCACGCCTATCCACCGCATTTCGCTGCACAAGTGGCCAGCCGTCGAAGAGTGTAACCCATGCAAGTATTGGTGATATTATATTAGGCGAGCATGCAGTCACTTGCTTTTACTACCTACAATATATATCTTCTCTGTCTCCTTCATGTCTTTTTACTACTAATACCAGGTTCGGTTTAATATGGCTAAGTAAGTGTTTTGTCTCGTATTTTATTGCCGAGGCGCCTGTTCTGGAGCTACCCTGGTAAAATATAAATGAACTCACTTGGAACACATAGCAATTACCACGCTCTGCTACTGGTAAAAATACCAGACTTATCAGCAGATATTTTTTGTCTGTTACTTTTTGTTCGCTATAGTAACCATGGGGCATCGAGTCTGAGACACCCTGTACATACTCGTACCCACAAAACAACACGTCCCATTGGTGGTTTATTACTCGCTTTCCACCATGTTTGTTGACAACCACCAAAACTGAAATGTTTGAGGATAATAATCCATATATCGATGAGTAATTTTGTAATTTAAATTAACTTTTGAGGCCATGCACCAAAGTGGCATAGGCGTTTGTGTAGGACCTACTTCTTTATAATTGTAAATTTAAAATTAGAATTGCTGTATTATCAAGGATTCCTAAGCTTAAAGACATACAGGAGCCTTACTTATAATTTTTTGCCTGTATTGTAGGCACCGATTTCACGAAAAATGAGGATTTCTGCCTCGACTAAACAACTCAAAGGTGCGCCCAAATTTGCTCCTTCCTGGGGTTGTCTATTCAAAGGTTTTAACCCGAATTAACTGAAAATATTTCTACATAAAACAAACCTTAGATATGCACCAAAACGTTGAAGTTTATCATGGTTTTCGACGATTTACTCAAACAAACAACCTCCTTACCTTTCCGTTCTCGTATTTCGCTTGGTTTTACGATCCCCCTTTGTTTGACAAACGTCCCGGGATCCTCCCATTGAGATATCCCCCCTTTATTCCTTCATCCGCCCTAATTGAAAATAACAAATAAAGAGAAATATGAAACATAAACTTTCCGGGCCTGGGCTTTTTGGGGGAGGGGGGGCAGCAAAACGGGCAGAACTTTTAACGACCGCCCGGATTTTAATGCGCCGAAAGGCGGCCCGCCCCGTAATCAGATTTAGAGGGAATTGCGGAGAGTGAAAGTTTCCGGGTAATTTTAGGGCAAGCGCGGCAGTTAGAGTTAATGTGTGAGTATCGGTGCATAAAGAAAATGTAATACCCAATAATTTACGTTACGCAAAACTGGAAAGTGGTATTTGAAAGTCGAGGCTTATATTTGTCTCGACTTTCAAAACACTGGAAGCTTGTAGAGTCCAGGTGCGTCTCGTGGGTAATTGTAGATGGGTCAAATCGGGGTTGATAGTCCTGAAAAATTGCTAAGCACAAACTAACCATTTTTCATGTTTTTGACTTTTTTTAAATAGAACAAAGAAAATATACAGGGTAGCCCACCACGAACTGCATCGATCTATTTATAGAAAACTAAAAGTAGGAAAATTCTGAAAATTTGGCACCTCACCAATGCCAATGGGCGCTGCTCAACTAAAATATTTTGGTGAATCTGGCACTTCCGGTTATACCGGAAGTCGATATCATCTTTCTTATCTCAAATGGAACACACTGTATATTATTGCATTTTTGGATTCTAGGCGTCATTTTGGAACAAAAACGTGCAACATGTCCTATGTCTAAATCCAACCGTTTTTGAGATATTTTCATTTTTCCGAAAAAAATTACAGGTGCAGATCTAAAGTCAATTAGCAATTTATACGAGGAAACCGCGAAATTTCAAAACGAATTTTTGGCATCATGTAACGGAAGCCCTGACCTAGTCATATCTGCTGAGAAAAAATCCGTTCTTATACAGGGTGTTCACAAAATATGAATAAATATTACATTATATATTACAGGGGCCTTTTATATTGGGTCAGTTATTGCCCGTATCTATCTCAACAACCTTGTTCTGTGGTTAGACTCTAAAAAGAGATTTACAAAACATTTAAATCAGATAATAGTAAAGTAGTAAAGCCCCATTATTATTATTAACTTTGTCTTGAAATTCACAGCCCCTTGGATTTCTTCGCAAATCGCGAAACGCGAACTTCCTAAGTACCTACCTACCTACAAATTTCGAGACAAACTTAGAATGTGTAAAATATTTAGAGCCATCTGCCATCTATCATATGGTGTCAGAACTTGGCCCTAGCGTATGAGAATTCTGTAATAGACCTCTCACCGTATAAAGCTGAGAGAATACACGATGAGTTTTAAATGAAACATTGAGGCCAATATGCCTTATAGAAATGTTGTTTGTTTAAAAGATACAGAGCGTTAATTTTCATTTTTTAAATACATTTAAAATGAAGAAAAAATGCCAAATGGGCATTGTTCAAAACACCATTCGTTTTCTTGAAATAGTGTCCAAATTTTGCCGAGTTTCAATCCGTTCCATTTTGAATGCGAAACATTTTTGGTGCCCACATTGTTCATATAGGGATTTTTTCTCATTTAAATGGTACAGTTGATCTGCAACCTTTTTGTTACAGAATGAACTTATGTACTAAAATGATCGACCTGCAAAACCAAAAAGATAACCTTAAAAATGTTATAAGTAAAAGCACGATCCAAAAACATCGCTAGTGGCGCCCTCCGTGAGATACGTAGAAATTGACATCTTCAGTTTATTCTTCATCCCCAAAAACACAGCAGTGCCAAATTTCAGTACAGCAGGTTGATTATTTCGGGAGATGTAGCCATAATTCAAGTTAAAAAAATGAACTTCAACGCTCTTAAACAAACAACGTTTCTGTAAGGCATATTGTCATATTTTGGCCCGAAATACAGATAATACAAAATTTGAAGGCGGAGAATTCCTAGAATAGATTTGTAGGAGATCGTAAATATTAATACAGATTTCAGTGGCGTGCTTGGAGAATAATTGCACAGAAATAAATTACGAATGATGAATTTTATTAAAAAGTAATTTAAATAATTATTAGCAGTAAATAATATATTTATTATCTTACACAACTATTATGTATTAATAATTTTTCTCATTTAAATGGTACAGTTGATCTGCAACCTTTTTGTTACAGATTGAACTTATGTACTAAAATGATCGACCTGCAAAACCAAAAAGATAACCTTAAAAATGTTATAAGTAAAAGCACGATCCAAAAACATCGCTAGTGGCGCCCTCCGTGAGATACGTAGAAATTGACATCTTCAGTTTATTCTTCATCCCCAAAAACACAGCAGTGCCAAATTTCAGTACAGCAGGTTGATTATTTCGGGAGATGTAGCCATAATTCAAGTTAAAAAAATGAACTTCAACGCTCTTAAACAAACAACGTTTCTGTAAGGCATATTGTCATATTTTGGCCCGAAATACAGATCATACAAAATTTGAAGGCGGAGAATTCCTAGAATAGATTTGTAGGAAATCGTAAATATTAATACAGATTTCAGTGGCGTGCTTGGAGAATAATTGCATAGAAATAAATTACGAATGATGAATTTTATTAAAAAGTAATTTAAATAATTATTAGCAGTAAATAATATATTTATTATCTTACACAACTATTATGTACAATAATTTACAATTACAATAATAGGTAATATTTGTCAATCTGATGGATAGTCACTTTCGGAATTAGTAATAATTAGCTGTTCTGTGATTATGTCTATATTAATTTTATTTTGTAAGTACTTGTCTTCGGTTTTGATAACATAACACAGTATTTTCCAATGGTTGTTACGCTGCTGTGTGAAATGGGCCAGTGCAGGTGGGTTTTCTGGGTATTATTTACAAACTACTTCCTACTTCCTAGAATTCTCCGCCTTCAAATTTTGTATGAACTGTATATATGCAGTTGGTACATGGACCATTCTTACAGGACACCCTGTACATATAAAAACATTTAGTGATAACTTACAATAAATAATTTGTTTGTAATAATTGTTAATTGCCTTTTTGCCTATATTTTTTTCCTCTTTTCAAACTTTTTAAACCAAAATACCTGCCAACAATAAGATTGCAATGTGGATTATGGTAACAGCGCTTTCCTTTATTTGCCCTGGTTTGGTTTCAACCAGAAGCCTTGAGTTACTGGGGAATTATTTGACCTACATTTTGAACATCGCCAAAACTTTTCCCCCTCAATGTGCGGTTACATTTTTTTTTAGGACTGACACAACCAAGCGTAGAGGAACACATTATAAAATATCTAAATGTAATAGGGTGACAATATTTTTAATTGCTCTAAAATCGTATTCAACAGTAGATGCACCAACATAATATGTAATAAATGAAACAACGGCTTTTAACCTTTATTTATTTATGATAATTAAAGACGAAGTAGCACAATTTTCTTAAGGCTAAAATCTACAGTTTCGTCGTTTTATTGTCTAGAATGCCAAACGTGGCAACCTCTGTGCCTGTCAGGAGAAACGGCATTGCAATGTTGCCGGTGCCCGTTTGCAATAATTCGTGGAACAAAGGCAAATTTTACTTTTATATTCAAATGTCTCCAGCTTGCCTATGATTACTATCTATTATATATAATGTATTGCAACTTTCGAGATTTAACTAATGCAATGGGCCTGTTTCACTTTTTTTTTTTTGATTATGAATCTTAATAGTAAATAAAACTTTTCCGATTTTTTTTCGGCCGGGAAATGCCCTAAAAACGTTTTTGAAATTCAAATTTCTTGGGCCCGTGACGTCACGGTCCCAAAAAGCTGACTGGCTACTGTTTTGCGACGTTGACACGATTTACGGCAATATCGATATATTTCTATTTGAGATTTGTGAAGACAGAAAATGAAGAAAATTTACCTAACTTATATACATATTTTGTGGCAAAAGTAGACATAACACATGACCTCAATATCATTGGGCGGCCCCACGCTTTGGCACCCTATGTCGCCCCATAGTGGCTAGATTGCTCGAAAAGAGCAGAGGCCATAAAAAGAAATAAAAAAATAACCTCAATATCAATTAATTCAATAATATACCATAGTCGCAATGTTTCTCCCTTTTTTTAGTTAAAACTTACTTGCAGAATGATCACCAATTTGTAAGTTGTCCAAACCTAAATAAATCTGGTTTATAACAACTAGACATAATCTTGACATTCAAAATTTAATTTATTAACTCGAAATATTCTGACATCGTTGGTTTTTGCCGTTGATCTTCTTCATTTTGCAATTATTCTTAAAGCTAACTCTCGAATTTATTTTCTATCATCAGTTCTTCAGGGAGGTAACAATACTGATAATGCTAAATAAGTGCCTAGCACCATCCTTATTACAAGACCAATTAAATTTGATTTCAAATCGGCATACGGTATACACTTTAACTTTTAACTTTTTGCAGGTTTTCAGAAAAACATTTAGTTTTATTAGCTCGGTTTACATTAAAGAATGACATAATGACATGATAGATTGATATAGACACGACACACGACCCACAAAACAACTACCTGCGTCTGTACGGTCGAGTTCGGACAACCGTTTATACAACTGTCTTTCCCTAGAGAATCGATTTCGATTCAATGTGCACGTCTGAGATTGGAACGGAGATCGAATTTTTGGGAGCTTCGATTACTAGTATAACCGGCAACGTCGCAAATGCAATTTCATTGCTCCAAATTAAAGCGCGCAGTTTAAATTTTTTATATATTTTTAGTTAATAACAAAATTAGGTATTGACGAGAAAGATGCTGAGGGGGATTTTATTAAAGAGTTATGTGATTAATTTCATTCTAGTAGTAAGAAATATCTATCGAAATTCGATTGCGTGAACAAAGTCCATTGCACACAAAATTGTTGTCAATAAATACTTTTTTTATTAAGAATGTGTTCCGTGTATTGACTCCTCTATAGAAAAATGGTGTCTGTTTATGCTGCACACGCTTGAAACTATAAAAACCTCTGTCACGCGACACTTTGGTTAAAGTATTTTCCATATATGGAACATACCTACCTATACGATAAATATTCACACTTCAATAATGCGGAAATATTCGCGTATGTGGCAACGCCACCCGCGTCATTCCGTATGCCGCTCAAACAAAACAGTAGTAGATAACTGTGCGATTTATTGTAGCGTTACTCTTATTTATTATTATATTATTGTTTGTGTAGTTATCATGTATTTGTGTAGATAATTTGGTGACATTTCGATATTGGATGCTTTCATCTATACCGAAATTCGTGGGATAAAACTGCAAAGATTTGTATGTTGTAGAAATAATAAAGTATTACGAGTTATTAATAAATGGAGAACTTGGGGCTAGGGACAATCTTGAAGACGCTTTTATAGAGGCGTCATCGCGCTTAGTAATACTGAGCTCGAATTCCGTATCTAAGTCCAACTTTGCCAAACAAATTTGCAGAAAAACGCAACTGAATATTTACGAAAAAACACTTCTTGACTAAATGTAGTTTCGTCCCGGGGTCTGAGCTTAGAATTTTGAAATTTCAACTTTCCTTGCAATTTTCCCCGCAGAATAAGGTTATGTCTCAGAACACTTCAGTAGTATCGCCATGTTGCCAAATTGCCTTTTCAAGACACTTATGCAAGTGCCCAGGAATTGTTTTGACAAGTTTGTAAAATTTCTGCAAGTACCTTATTGCCTTAAAAACTGTTTATTTTATACATCTTCATTGTATCGAACAACAAATTTTGTCATTTAAAAAATAAATCCCGTACAACACCGCCCAAGAAGCGAACGGCGTAAAACGAGCCACGGAATTAAGGGTCACGTTGTCGCGGCCACTATCGGCATCGCGACGGCCGTTACGGCGACCGCCCTCAATAAAACGGCAATTTTAAGAATGTTTACTTTTACCGGTCGCAGATAAACTGCGCGCCGTTAAACGCAAATTACGCGCCGGAAGTGGAGTCTGTTTACTGCCGATTTATCGGCCGGCGGGAAACTGCCGGGCGTTTTAAAAATTATTACCGGAGTTGGTGAGGCGAGCTTAATTTTGTGACGGTTGATGTTTCGGTGATGGGTTCACCGGTTGTCGGGATCGAAGGTAAAGGAGTCAACTTTATTTTATATGTAGGTATTCGACGTTTTAAACTACAATTAACATTTTGTAGAATTATTACATATATTTACTATACACAGTAAAAAATCCGGTGTTAAATTTGACAAGAAAAGTGGTCTATACGGGGTGATTCAAAACTATGCGGCACCCTTTCAGGGGCGTAATTTACTCGTTAAAATAAGACGAAAAGTTCATATCAACATGGGTCCAAAAACGCTTCTTTACGAAGATACAGGGTGATTAAGCTTTCAGAAAAATATCGATTTTTATTTATACCTTCCAAACCAATAATAATCAAAAATTACCACTCCTACTGCAATTCCATTTGAAAATCATTTCGTTTACTTAAAATAATAGTTACTTCAAAGTAAAGTAAAGAGTCCAAAAAAGATGAGAAATAGGAAAAACTCCAATTTTCCGCGAAAGGGAGAGAGATATGAAAAAAATTAAAGATACATTTTTTGTTCCATATTGTATTGTTTATTCAACAAGATAATTATTTTGTTGTATTGTATAGGGCCGTACTATTTTTTTTTGTTTAATTAATGGTACTGATTACCCATACCTCCACCACTGGTGACTTTGGAGACCTGATATTAACATGTGTTATGTCACCCTATGAGGGTATTATTGTGTACCAAGTTTGGTTTAAATATTCTTATTGGTTTGGAAGGTACAAACAAAAATCGATATTTTTTTGAAAGCTTAATCACCCTGTATCTTCGTAACGAAGCGTTTTTGGACCCTTGTTGATATGAATTTTTCGTCTTACTTTAACGAGTAAATTACGCCCCTGAAAGCGTGCCGCACAGTTTTGAATCACCCTGTATAAGTCCACACCATATCTGGTAAATTGTAATACACCTTCTTTTTTGGTCAATTTCACCAAATGTTGTGGTGTCAATAAGAACTATGCTGGTGTGAATATTTAACACGGCGTTGTGTAAGATTAACACCGTGTTGTTTAACTTTTACACGCAATTTGGTCAAAATTGTGTAATTTAATTTATTTGGTATTCCCCCTTTCTTCCCCTTTCTCTCTTATAGTTTTACATGTACTTTATTTTAAAGAAATTTCAAATGCCATTGATAAGTTGAAATTAAGGAAATGTGTTACTTGTAAAAATAAAATAAAACTAAAAGATAAAGAAACTGTATGAACCTCTAACCAGGCATAATATGTGCTTGGTCTTCAATTTAAATTATTTATAAGAAATAATAAACGGTAATAAGTAAAGAAAATACTTTATTTCAGTTCCCAAATATATGAACGATTCCTTACAAATAGGTATAAAAATATCAACATTTTCTTTCTTAAAGCTATAAATAAATATTCATTCTAACAGCCAAAAATATTTGGTAATAAAAAGGTCATATATATAATATCGTACGAATTCGTAAGAAAAGTGTACCTAACCACAAACACAAGAAATGCTTTATGTTAGGAGGTTATTTATACTTATACTGCAAAAGTTTGTAAAATTTCGTCAAGTACCCTATTACCTTAAAAACTATTTATTTTTTACGTCTTCATTGTATCGAATAGCAAATTTTGCCAGTTAAAAAATAAATCCCGTACAATACCTCCCAAGAAACGAACGGCGTAAAACGAGCCACGGAATTAAGGGTCACGTTGTCGCGGCCATTATCGGCATCGCAACGGCCGTTAGGGCGACCGCCCTCAATAAAACGGCAATTTTAAGAATGTTTACTTTTACCGGTCGCAGATAAACTGCGCGCCGTTAAACGCAAATTACGCGCCGGAAGTGGCGTCTGTTTACTGCCGATTTATCGGCCGGCGGGAAATTGCCGGGCGTTTTAAAAATTATTACCGGAGTTGGTGAGGCGAGCTTAATTTTGTGACGGTTGATGTTTCGGTGATGGGTTCACCGGTTGTCGGGATCGAATGTAAAGGAGTCAACTTTATTTTATATGTAGGTATTCGACGTTTTAAACTAGAATTAAAATGTTGTAGAATTATTATAAATACTATACCTACACAGTAAAAAATCGGGTGTTAAATTTGACACGAAAAGTGGTCTGTCTATACAGTGTCCTCCAAAGAGTTCGCACCATAGGGGGAAATTTTTAAATAATGTTTTATCGTTGACTGATATATTATTAAAGACTGCTCATGGCTGTCACATCTGACACATTTTTGGCTCACCATGCGCTTTCCGGAGATAAAATACAATGCAGAATACATTGTTAGCCCTCAGAGCCATCTGTTTCCAGGACATAAAGCTATAGCCGTGAGAAGTCTTTATAAATACGTCAGTCAACGCTTTTATTTTGAAATTTAATTTTGGGGTTACCTTTTGCTTTAAAAACGTGGTCATGTGACTTTCGTTATCTGTCAAAAATGATATTTAAAAAATATATAGCCAAAAATGGGTTTAGTGGTTAAAATATCAAAAAGTTTTACTTGAAAAAGTTGTTTGTTTTTCAATTTTACGTAAGTGTACCAAATTTGACGCTCTACTAAAATATTTAGTTTCTTGCCAATTTTTAAATTTTTAAATTATGAAATTTCTGAAAACTTTAAAAACTTGAAACTTCGTAAAATAGTTATTTATGTACCAAGGCACTGAAGTTCAATTTTTTATGACTCATGTGGAATTTAGTTGCCGAGGCCTCTGGCCTAGGCAAATAATGATGAATGAATTTTATACTGTAATACGCCAATCTAGCATTGTACCCTCGCCTCGCACAGTATATTCGAGCTTGATATTTTCCGAGTCTCGCACATCGCACACACGCAAGCTATTCTCAATATATCCACGAAAACGATCTTATTGTATATGTATAAAGATTATGACATTCACCAAATTTTCTCCTTTGCTTATTTTTAAAAGATTCTGTGATTTTAGAACATTTTCGAAGCACCCGCCACTTTTTTAAACATGAATTTAATAAAATGTCTTGCATCCAGGAATGAATTGTCTTGCATCCAGGAATGAATTGAATACAAATGAATTGAATACAACAAGATAGTTTAAACACGAGAATTACTTCGAAAAGGCGATGTGCGGTGCGCCGTGCGCCGATATGGCTACCTCAGGCCATGTGCGAAGCTATGGTCCAGGCGATGGTCCAGAGGGGTGCGGTAGTGCGGTGCGATGGGCGGTGCTCCGTTGTGGCCTCCGCTTTTTAGTGTATTTAAGATGTTACATAGAAAATAAATACTATTGGTACAGATTGGGCAAAACTGCTTATGTCTACTTAAGCGATTTTGTCGGAACCGAAAATAAAATAATTTTGCGAGAGAAACGTCTTACGTAGACATAAGAACGTTTCGTCCTATTATTTATAAACAGGTTTTGCATAAGTGCACTTAAGTGGTTCAGGTCAAACCAAAAATAAGAATAGGCAGTTTTTCCCAATCAAAATTTACTTTTCATGGTAACTCAATGACTTAAGAGCTTTTACCCATCGAAAGTATGCACATTTTTTAATGTGAATATAATCTAAGCCCATTTTCGCAAAAAAAAAATGACTTAAGCATTTTTACCCTGTCACCACAGAAGTAAAGAAAATACTTTATTTCAGTTATAAAATATATGAACGATTCCTTACAAATAGGTATAAAAATATTAACATTTTCTTTCTTAAAACTATAAATAAATATTCATTCTCACAGACAAAAATTATTGGTTATAAAAAAGTCAGATATATTTATAATATCGTACAAATTCGCAAGAAAAGTGTACCTAACCACAAACACAAGAAATGCTTTATGTTAGAAGGTTATTTATATTTATACTGCAAAAGAGAGAGATTTTCTTTCAAATTCGTACATTTTGATGCGACCAAACTATTTCGTACAAATTCTCATACAATGTAACTACTGCCTTACAGAATTGTCCGTGTGAGACAAAAAGAAACTTCAAACCTTGCGACACAGCGATTTAGTTAGATAGGCCTGTTCTCACACGCACAAGCAGGTCCGAACTAAGTCAGAGCCAATCAGCAGGAACCAGAACAATCAGAACATTCCTATAATTTAAAATCCGTCAATCAGATTCGCGACTGGTTTCTGATTTCGGTGAGAACAAACTCATATCATCACAGTCGAGGAGGCTATCACACAGTACCTTTCGTCATCACATCTGCATATTCGCCTGTCGTTTTAATCCATCTGACTCACTATGAAATTTTACTTTACATAACAACCCCATTTTTGCACTAGCGGTCGGTAGAATAACTTTTATAACTATTATACGCACCTCGCTGTCGGGTCACACGTCACACAAACTGATAAGCTCCGTCGCGCAACACGTTTGACAGACAACTGATGCCATGGCTTCGATTGCCTAAGATTTTACACCCATAACTGGTGAAATACCTCCCCCCTCTCATCTACCTAACACCAACTTGTGTTAATACGTTTAATTTGACACAGCTTAGTGCTAAGGGACACCGAATGGTGTTAAGGAACACCGCGTGGTGTGAACAAACACGAAGCCGTGTTAGAAATATAAAAAACATACACCCGTAAGTGTTAAAATTAACGAATTTGTTGTAGTGCGAATTTTACCCAATGAGGTTTGGTTAACATATTTTGAATCCACCAATTTTCGTGTCAAATGTTCACCAAATTTCTTTCACCACTTACACAAAGAAGATTTCCACCGATTTTTTTACTGGGTAGTACGAAGACACTTCACTTACATTTGCCCAAAAGCGCGTTACTGTAGCTGTAAAAGAGTTGGATGTACATTTTCAATAGGTATACTTAACTTGTAACTTATAAACTCTCCGCGTTGTGCAAAATAATATCGTTATTATTTGCGACGCACGGGCCTCCTGATGCTTCGTAATTTGGCAGATGGGGACCGTCGGATTTAATTGTGTCAATGTAAAATTGCGGACGATGGGTGGGAGAGATCAAAAGCAGTTAACTTCGGTGCGTTGCGGGGGCTAATCCCCCCCCCCCAATTATCTTCTGGGATGTCACCCCGTGCCGCATCACCCTCTTTGTAATAAGTGCCATGGATTGGGGATATTTTTTATCTACAGGGTGTCCAACTTTAAAACTGTACAAATCTGTAAAATCTTCATTTTTGGAGATAATCGCCTAAACTTTTTTTGTTTGAAAGGCCTTCAAAAACCGCGTCTTTTGACCTTCCTTCCATTTTCAAAATGCAAATACAGGGCCGGCAGCGATTTTTTTATACCCCCGATTTTCACGAAAACCGTTTAGCGTTTTTTTTATTTAAAATCTGACCTTATAGCGTTAATAAGAACACCCCAAAACCCCCATATACCAAATTCTAACAAAACATATACAGGGAGTTCCATTCTGTAGGGTGTCAAAGTTGAGCAAAATAGGAATTTTAAAGACATCTGGCCAGTCAAGTGTGCCATCGAATCCCTTTAAACCAGTCGAATGGTTAACAGGACCACTCAAAAAGTTGATGTGAAAAGATTTACTACAAAAATATACAGGGTATTTTTCTCTGAGCCATCTCAAAATTCTGAAATTTTATGAAACTTATACGGATCAAGAGTACTCTGGAATCATTGAAACAATACTGATAAACACAAAAGTAATGTATTTCTTTACAAAATGCCAACTAACAAATAAAAACAATTTTACTTATTGGACCTTTCTCAACAAAGTCACTGTCTAAGATGATACATTTTCTGTGCGTTTCCTGATGTGGCACACCAGCCACGTTAACTGATATGGCCTTACTGATTCTACAGGCTTCTGTACTTTTTAGATTTAGGTCGTTTATAGTGTGTGGACAGGCTTTGATGTACTTGATTTTTGACCGTATAAAATCTCAAAAATTCAGTAATTTGAGATAGCACACAGATAAGAATATTCTGTATATTTTGTATTGGACCTTTGCACACCAACACCTTGAGTGGTTCTATTGACCATTCAGCTGTTTTGAGGGGATTCCATGGCACACTTGACTCGCCAGATGTCTTTAAAATTCCTATTTTGCTCAACTTTGACACCCTGCAGAATGGAACTCCCCGTATATTTTTTATTCAAATTTAGTATATAGGGGTTTTGGGGTGTTCTGATTAACGCTGTGGGGTCAGATTTTAAATAAAAAAATTTGCATTTTGAAAATGGCAGGAAGGTCAAAAAAAGCCGTTTTTGAAGGTCTTTCAAACAAAAAAAAAGTTTAGGCTATTGTCTCCAAAAAAGAATTTACGGATTTGTACAGTTATAAAGTTGGACACCCTGTATATAGAGAACGTTCGAAAAACTAGGCGTGTAAAAAAGTAATGCTTTAATTGTAATACCTACTTAGCTTATTGTATGCCAGTGCACAAGTTGTGGCACGAGGCAAAGCTGTGTGCTTTATTCAAGGGCACTTCGTTGTTGTCCAATTTTCGAGTTCGTGTTGGATTTAATTACGTTTTCTCATAAATTGCGACCGAAGAGGAATACTGTTCTTTTCAGAACGTAGTGAGAATAATATCTATTGTAGATAGTGGCGCGCCTTTCAAATTGTGAACCATTAAATAGTCATTGCAATGAGCTTGTATAGCGTCTTTAATGCGCTATTTTGAGCAAGAACAAAACAATAAAGGACCTTTGCTACCTTTAACTGCGGTTAGAGAAGTAAGTCGATTACTAGAATTATGTATGAAAATACAAATTTTATACTTTTTTGTAGAGTGTAGAGGCAGCTTTAAATTCGAATGCATCCACTATTAGCGTTAATTTCGCAAGCAGTCAAACAGAACGAAGTGTTAAAATCTACACGAAAATAATGTAGTTGCACTAAGAAGGTTACTAACACAACATTGTCTAAAATGCACCTATGATATCTGAAATAACATTTTTGATTTCAGGACATTCCAAATAAAGCCCATAGACAGTTTTTTTTTATTTCGGCGCAAAATAAAATGACATCCCATTTGTTGCGTCTGTTCTGCCGGCTACCATTGCAACATTTGTGACTATACGGCAACACTGTGTCTCGTGACTCAACCAGTATAACTGACACGCATGATGACGTGCATCGGTTTTTATCTTTGAATAAAGAATCCCAGGAAGAAGTCAAAGCTCTATAGACGATATAAAATAGGTGAGACGGAAATTGCCCTATGTAGGAACCAAGTTTTGACACAATATTTTAATATCTGGCAGGGTGATAGGTGCCAGTATGTGGTGTTTTGATACTTGTACGCTAAGCTGTACGGCTTGTGGCTCTTTTCTGGCTTGCAAAACTAAATGTTTGAGGATAATAATCCACCGGTAAATAATTTTTTAACTTAAATAAATTTTTGAGGTCATGCACCAAAGTGGCATAGGCGTTTGTGTAAGTAGGTACCTACTTTTTCATAATAAATAGAAAATTTAAAATTAGAATTGCTATATTATGATGGAATCCTAAACTTATAAAGACATAAACGTGCATTATAAATTTTTGCCTGTATTGTAGGTACTCATTTCACCAAAAATGATGATTTCTGCCTCGATTAGTTTGTCGAAACAACTCAAAGATGCGCGCCACTGTAAAAACGGAAACGACATCCCGCCATAGGCAGAAACTATCCCGGTCAAAGGTTTTTAATTTGAATGAACTGGACCGACACTATATTAAAGACCCGAGCATGACGTCATCTTCCATTGTTGTTTACGGACTGGGGTGGCGCTACACGACGAAAAAAATGTCCACTAATTATAGGTTATAGGGGGGGTATTCTGTGGTTATTGGTATGTCAGTTACTGACGTGCAAAATGTACCAAATTTTAAATATCCAGCTTTATTACGATTTGCATTCTTTTTACGGTAACGAACGAACACAGCTCTTATAGGTATAGATTTGTTTGTGATAACATGCAATTTCCATGCACATAAAGAAAATGGTATGCATACTGCACAGACCGTTAGGTGAATTGCAGGAAAATAAACACTATTTTGGAATTATGGAATGATCTGATCAACCAGCTGGAAAAGCGAAAATTTTATAGATATTATTTTGGAAGAGTATTTTGTAACGTATGCAGGAATGATAGGAAATTTTGTTTATAGCTCCAAAGCGATCAAATTATAGTCCTCAATATAAAAAAGAAACTGAAAAATCTAATGCGTTTTATGCTTACTTACACTACAACTATATAGCCATGGACTTCATTTCAAACCAAAAGGTACCAAATACTCTTGCTTGCTAAAAAGACTCGCTTTTCTTAAGAAAATGTATGGAAATATGCCATGTGAACTTGTCAAATTAGAGGGACATAACAAATAAATATTTTATTTTATTTTGGATATTAAATTCGTTGTAACAGACACATTTGTATGTTTTTATTTTATAACAGATTCTGCAACAATGGTGTTTTAACATTAAACCACCGTGTAAATTTGTTTCGTCGTGTGGCAACAGTGGCGATCGCTTGAAACAGCGCTATGCACAGGTCTTTAATATAGTGTTGGTCCAGGTATGAACCATACCCGAAAACATCACCCCATAGAATGCCAGAAAAAAATTTCGAGACCTGTCAAAAATTACCGACCTCTATATGATTATGCTTTGTGTTTCTCTATTAAGACCCTCGCCCCACCACTCAATCACTCAATCCTTGTATTTAAGTATGAGGGACTGTGATGGATCTATTTCATCTACAATTTACATCCCCTCCTACGGTGTCACTGAGCTGTCAACGTAACTACCGCGGCCTTCTCGAGTCAAGTTCAATTAAAGCCATTTGTTCACGAGCTTCTGTTATAAGCGTCAGGGAAAGGGTGGTCCATAATGTGTTAACCGCCGCTACGACCTCAGAAGTCGTGCTTGAACTTTGAACAGGTAAGGCTTATTTTCCGCACAAAAGGATAATGAGGAACCGACAATACTCGCGTAATGTTTTTTAAGAAGTCACGAATCTCATTCCAAAAATGTCGTATAAGTATAAACGGAATCACCGTCCTTCCTTCTTGATGTAATCTGAACATTTTCATATTTTAAAAGTTAGGAAAAAATGTGTTGATATCCATACTCAGATAAACATCTAGAGGGGGCCATTTTTGTAATAAGGACAGCTCTATAAAATGTGGATATTTTTTGACCGCCTTTCACAATCGTTTTTTAAATTGTAGCCCTTGAAAAATTGCATTTTATTGCAGGTTGACAGATTCCTATTATAAAAACCAAGGCACACTTTGCAATTTTCTTTAGCGAAAATTGGCGATTTGTTTTCTAAGTACGACATTGTACCTACTTATTCAGCGGCCCCTAAAC
Source organism: Pseudeuparius sepicola (assembly GCA_963920635.1). Taxonomy (NCBI): domain Eukaryota; kingdom Metazoa; phylum Arthropoda; class Insecta; order Coleoptera; family Anthribidae; genus Pseudeuparius; species Pseudeuparius sepicola. The sequence continues at coordinate 16,845,107 of OY987298.1, forward strand.
ATGAAGATGCTTCATAATAATAATAATTATGCCATTAAATTTAAAAATTGAATGTTGCCCATTATTGTCATTACGTTTTTTTTTGTGCGGTTCGAGTTATTTATGAAGTAAAATAGTAAGTATAAAAAACATAAAGTCACTTGAAACAACATAAAAAAAACTCTAATTGGCGTCACAAAAAGAATATAGGATATAAGAGTCACGCAGTTTTCAAGTCTATACTTACATATTCTACAAGCAACATAATATTTCACTTTTAAGGTTTTTTAAGGTTGTCGTCAAACACAACGTAAAGGTTAATGCACCATATAATATTGTCGAAAGGTCTCTAAAAAGCCATATCGATTATAACTATTTACGCAAGTATATCCTAAGATCTGTGAAATTATGGCACGCTTATCTACCGCATTTCGTTGCACAAGTGGCCAGCCGTCGAACAGTGTAACCCATGAAAGTATTGGTGATTATATATTAGGCGAGCATGCAGTCACTTGTTTTTACTACAATATCTATCGTCTCTGTCTCCTTCATCTCTTCTTACTGCTAATACCAGGTGTGGTTTAATATGGGCAAAAAAGTGTTTTGTCTCGTATTTTTATTGCCGAGGCGCCTGTTCTCGAGCTACCTTGGTAAAATATATAAATGAACTCACTTGGAACACAGTGATATACGGGGCGCGATCTATTTCATAGTAGATATTTCCCACGCTCTGCTACTGGTGAAAATACCAGACTTATCAGCAGAAATTACCGGTATAAAATTCAAAGGTTTTTATGCTGTCCCAAGTAACTTCAGGGCCGTGTTAAGGGGGGGGGCGAAGGGGGTGTTCGCGCCGGGCGCCCTATTCAAGGGGCCGCCAAAATCAACAAAGGCGCTAGTACAAATAATTTACTGCTTCAAAAAAAATTTTTTTTTGAAGCAGTGTGTGTGCTGTAGCGAAAGGGTTAATTTTTCATATAAACGGTTTCCTTTTCAAGATATACTGATTGATTAGTAGTGTTTGATTGTATAATACCGCAGATAGTTCTGGGACTCTTTAAAATAAGAGGACCAGCATGTCACAGTCTATCGCATAGGAAAAGTGAAGTCTAGAGGACTGCTATCAGGTTTTGTGACATGTATAGCATAACAAGTGCCATACAGTTTGTTCAGCGATAATGTTCGCCCCGTCTGACTCGTGAATATCGCAGATAGTTTTTTTAAGTCCTGGGACTCTTTAAAATAAGAGGACCAACATGTCACAGTCTATCGCATAGGAAAAGTGAAGTCTTGAGGACTGCTATCAGGTTTTGTGACATGTATTGCATAACAAGTGCCATACAGTTTGTTCAGCGATAATGTTCGCCCCGTCTGACTCGTGAATATATGACCGATATCCGATATCCATCGTATATTCACGAGTAAGACAAGGGCGGGAGTTGTGACGTACGGCCGAACATTCGCTGAACAAACTGTAGATTCTAAAGGGTGCAAAATATGTCCTGTCATAAATCAAAATTATTAGAAACAACCTAAGAGATAACACTTAATCCTATGCCTTAATGTTATACTTATATCTAAGGAAATTTTAAGGACTATCTAATCACATTTTACATCTACATAAAAGTAATAAGTCTTTAAAACATTTACTAAGGAATCAGTTAATTACCAAAGCAATCAATTGATCATGGCGTATTATAACGATAGCACACCCACTGTAGGTACCTAACAGAAGAAAGGACCGCAATCAACAGAATTTACGTTTGACGCCCACGAATTCTAAATTTGAGTAGATAGAAATTAACATTAAACTCTGTTCTTTGAAGTACATAAAAAGGCTATAGTTATAGTTTCTCTATTCTAAGTTAGGTTAGAAACAGGGACCCAGCATTTCACAGTCTATATCACATAGGAAAAGTGAAGCCTTGAGGGGAAGTTTGTTTTCTGTAGACTCCAAGGAGACCACATAAGTGGGCTGGTACAAGGTTATGTTATGTCAGTGTCCAACTGCCATCAGGTTTTATGTGATAGATAGTGCCATAGATTCTAAAGGAGGCAAAAATTTGCCCATCATAATTCACAATTCTTAAGTTTTCTAACTTCCAGGTACTCAGATGTGACAATTAAAGAAGTTCAACTATACAATAAATTTGTTTCATTTGACAGTTGCCATATTCTGTATTTGTAGACACAACATTGTCAAGTCTAATTTTTAGAAATCATGGAAACCATTATTAATTTTTACTAACAATCAAATTACCTGTTATATTCATAGATTCTCCAATAAAATGACATACTTGGCCTCACTGATACTATTAGAATGATGAAAGAATAGACCTCACTTTGCAAAGTATAATGCTGGGTCCCCTTGTTTTAAAGAGTCCCTGGTTAGAACCATATATAATATCAAGGTTAAGGTTAGGCCTCTGTAACAAGAATTGACATTTCTGCCAGACATGCTAAATACGCACCTGGAGGCGCCCAAAACAAAAGTATGCCAATTATTGTAATTTCTGGTGTACCTACAGTTAAAGAGAGATTTTAGTATACATATTTTATTTAATTTAATTAATATAATTTTGATTTGGGGGGGCGCCAAAAAATAACTTTGCCCCGGGCAAATTTTTACCTTAACACGGCCCTGTACGAATTATTACCTAATTATATTGGACAGTGATGTACCAATTCATTTAGGCTTAAATTTGAAGTGACAATTAATAACAATAATAATAATTGCTATATTTTAATTTCAAATATTGACAACAAATATGGACAATACACAATGACATGATTTACAAATGAATAAATAAAGCACAGAACCAGGAACATTGATCATCGTTTGTGTGTGACAGGTGTAAGAACAAAATTAACAGTACACAAGGTAAAAGTTGTCAGAATTATGACTATAATTCGGTAATCTATAATATGAAAGGCAATTAATGTCGTTGCTCGGGTAAGTACTACTTCAGATTCCAGGTTCATAATACTTTATTATGTCCCGTTAATCAAATTATGACATATTTCTGACTAAATCCTTCATTCATTTTTTTGAGTTTTGTTTTGAAAGGCTTGTGCGATGAATCAGATGTTTTTATTGTTTCAGGCAATATATTAAACAGTTTAGGTGTTAAGTATTTCTCTTGGCGTTGCCCGATTGATTACGTGATACCCCTAAGGAGGTAGCGCCAAATCTAAGTTGGATATTGGTGAGTAATGGATGCAAAATTAATTTTTCCTTTATGAAAATTTAGGAGAATTGTATAACAAAACATTTTATTTATATGATAGATGCTGGTTTCAATATACTTATAATAAATCGGTGAGTAACGAAGGTTCTTGTTATACAGGGTGATTCAGTTTTATTCTAGGACACTTCTTCAACAGATGATAGAAAATCATAAAATATTACTATCTTGTGGTATAACACAGTCGCCTCATTTTTGGGATAAAAAGTGTTTAAATTCTCACATTAAATTTTATTTTTACGCAAACGAAATTTGGTACACAGCATGCATTAATCAAATGTTACAAAATGTGATGATACTTAAGTTCCCCAAATAGCCAGTGCGGCAAGTGACTGTGTATATGCCAAGATACATTCAGCTTCTGGAATTTCTGTGCTGTGGTCAATCATCAGAGAGCCCATTTTGGATACGTTATTGGCATATGAAGTAAAGTGCAGATATTGTTTTTTTTTTGCGGTTTGTTTTAAATTTTGCCATGTGTCAGAGGTAAAGAGAATCGCAGTGTTCTCGGCAAAGGATATGACTCTTCCCTCGATGCTTAACTTTACAAGATCGTTCACATATAATGTAAAAATTAACGGTCCCAGGACCGTCCCCTGTGGAACTCCACAGTTGGCGGCCCTGAGTTTGCTTCCCTCTACCCCAATCGGCTCAATCTGTTTTCGATCTGTCAAGTAACTCTTTATAAGAGCTCCGGACGTACCTCTAAGTAATAATATAACTCCAATCTATCCAACAGCCTCCGATGACAAACCGTATCAAATGCCATAGAGAGATCAACGAAGATGCCACGTATAGTAATGGTTCTATCCTAAAGCGTCGTATATATGAAAGTCGTTAACTGAAATATGGCATCCGTCGATCTTCCCTCGACAAAACCGTATCGATTCTCTGAAATCACATTGAATCTCTTTAAAAAGGAAGAAACTCAGATTCATCACATTCTGTCTGTGGAAGTTTCTAATCAAGATGAGGTTTACAATTGTTTGAAATTATAAGGAGATTGGTCTGATGTAATTAATATCAACCTTTATGTAAAGGTTTAATCACACCTAATTTAAGAACATCCAGAAAAACTCCCATACATATTTATAAGGTAAGATATCGGACTGGATATTTTTTCTGCAACATGATGTTTCAGAGTCAAATTTTAAGATAAAAATAAATGCTCTTCATCTCTGTGCAAGCCTCCACAACAATGTCTATTAAAATTAGCTGGCGTTACCTTTGCATCAACTTTCTACCTCTTCCGCATTGAGCGACTGTATGCCTCCATTTAAATTACCGTTTACGTCATCGGGAATGAGATGGAGCGGCATACTGCGAGAGTTTAGACACTTTCGGTTTGATTTCAAAGACGGAGTTAGGTTAGAACTATTATTTCGCCTCACTTACATCACTGGTTTTACTAAGACAGAGCCTAATGGTGAATTTATATTCATGGAATTGGAATTTGGAATTTCACATCAACTTGCTCTTATGGACGTCTTAATATAAGTACCTACCTAAGCTTCCGGAAATTGTCTATGCATTGTAATGATTCATAGGTTAACCCTCAAATTATTTAATTCTTGAAAACTTATGAAATGGTAAAAGATTTTTTTTCTAAAGCGAAAAATAATGAAGTTAAGAGAGAAATTTCATAGCTACAAGAATTTAAAAAATGTTTGCTGAAAATGGAGGAACGTGGGTAGAATAAATAAATTTAAATTAGGATTACATTTATATTTAAAAGAAATTATAAATAAAAAAATATATTTAGTTCTGTAATTTGATACGTCTTTTTAATTCTGAGCAAGTTTTTCTAATAAAATTTTTCAATATTTCGCACAGAAAAGGCACTTTATACCTGATGCGATTTTTATTTTTAAGCTGCTACCAGCGCCCTCTATAATTTTTTTGAAGTCTAAAGATACTAAAAATAGTTTTTGGGTGAAACAAGAGTAGTGTTTCACAAGACTCTTGCAAATTTCTTGTTCTTGTCTTGTTCTTGCTGCAAGTACAAGACAAGACTCTTTTAAATTTCTTGTCTTGCTTTGCAAGACCTATTATTGATACTAATAGGTAAGTTTTTTTTATCAAGAAGTTAAAAGCACCCTTCTAAAGTAATGGCGACAAACACGCGTAATATAGTGCGTAATAGCACCTTTTTAAGTTTTTATGATAATCAAAAGAACGAAACTGTTTTAGAACTGGGTAGGTATATTTAATTAATCCGATGTTTTTCATTTGTATTCTACAAAATGATGGCTTAAAAATATTGCTCAGGCAGTCATCAAATTTTAAGATCAATAAAATATTAAATTTTTGGAATAAGACAAGAAAAATCGCCTTTCCATATCTCCTAATTATTTCAGTTATCTAACTACCTTAAATTAAAAATATTCCTTCAAAGTCCAATTAACATTTTTGCCTGTTCCAATCATCATTTCAGTATGTACGATTTGTTTTGTGTTTATCAATGAATGATTTAAAATATCTGAGTACAGACCTACACTATCCCTTCACTAAATTCTAAATACGGCCCTGTCTTCTAAACAGAGAACATGGCGACCACCGGCTGCCAAATATCAAAGGCGCCGCCGCGCCGTCGAGTCTATGTTCTCCCCTTCCTTGTTCTCTGGCACTGTGGACCCCGCGCCCTGCCGCGCCGCAGCTCTGCAGTGCTGCGTCAACTTGTCTCGACAAGCTTTACACGTAATAAATAATGCAAGAGTTTTGCTAACAAGAGTCTTGGTAGCAAGACTCTTGCAAACAAGAGTCTTGCTATGACGTCACTAAACAAAAAAATGCAAGAACAAGAAATTGCAAGAAATCTTGCTTGCAAGACAAGATATTTTTCCAGCAAGAGTCGTGCAAGACAAGAATGAATTTAATTTCTTGTCTTGCTTTTCAAGACGAGAGCAGAATACAAAAAATTGTGTTCGTAATGCAAGCAAAATTGTCATATACCTACACCTATAATACCGCCTTTGCCGTGGACACATTATATGAAAACCAGGAAAATATCAAGGAGTTGTAGGTAGAAATTTTCATTAAAGTCAATCAAAAGCAGAGCCACGGGATGAGGACGAGCACAAAAGGTCGATAATCGGCTAAAGTTTTCAATTTTCTCAGGGATGATTCACAGGATAATGGGGAATAGACCCGCAGTTATTAGAAAAATCTCCGAGGAAAATACCCTCCTGACCGCAATCCACGAGAAGAATAGATACGTTTTCACAGAGTGTCGGTCGTCCCAAAACATTCAACAAATGAAGACAAAGAAGTTCGTGAATCTCCAATAATTATTTTCATTTCTTTTACAATGTGTTCCGCCTAAGGTTTGAACAGAACACCCTTGTAAAAATGTTGTTTTTGAGATATTCGTGGGCTTCTTTTCTCATCACTGCGCATGGGAAGACGCTCACATCCCACAAGCTTCTCAAACCGATCATGTTTAAACCAGTTAAACCAGGCAAATTGCAAAAATATCAGTTATAAGCGGTTTTACTTTTTGGCTCAAAACACAATGCAAAATACATTGTTTGCCATCACCGCCATCTGTTTTCCATTACATGAAGTTATAGCCTTGAGAGGTCATATAAATACGTCAATCAACGCTTTATCACTTCAATATCTTTTGATAAAAATTGGTACGTAACCTTTTTTGAGGATGCTAAATAAGATGGCGGTGTCAGATTTTCAGGGGTAATATAACAAGTGGTGTGCCTATTATCAATAATACCTTTCGTTAATTTTACGAATTATAATCCCAAAGCTGAAAATACCACGACTGCGCAGCAGGAGTAGTATTTTCTCAGCATTGGGATTATAATGAGTGATAAATTGACGAAAGGTATTATCTATTATTAGGCATACCACGAGTTATATTTAAAAAGATAATTTAACAACTGCAAATAGTTTAATAATTATTCAGTGTGTGTATATAGCCATAATTTAACAACCCAACTTCTTAGGAATAAATTAACTACAAGAATAATTATAAATATTCCCCGTTCAAAAATGTAATTTAAAAAATAAAAATAAAAAATGCATCCACAAGGGGGATTTGAACCCGCGACCTATCGCACGCAAAGCGAGAATCATGCCCCTAGTCCATTGAGGTCAAATAAATATTTTACTTAACTAGCCGTACATCAATTTAACTACCATGATTGAAAGTTAGTTCATTTGACAACTGTCATTTAGGTCGTGAATATGTATTTTTTGTGCTAACAGATATTTAACGATCAATGTGTTAACTGAAAACATATCTTCTAGTCCTATATTAAATTTGGTAATGTGAACAAGTTATCGGGTTATCAGTTTTAGCTGCCACAATATTGGTTTAGCGTAACAAGGACGTAACTAAGAGAGTAGGATTTCAGCGATTATTTCCCTCATACTGCTTGTATCCAATAAAGTAGGCTTCTTCCATAAAAATCCAACCAATCATATGCTAGCGATAATTGCACTAGTGCAAATTATCGCGATAATACCACTAGTGCAATTACCACTTCGTTGCTTAGCAACCGCGAATCTGTTCGATACAAACACGTACTTCTTAAAATTGGTGTTTTACACTGTTCTAAATTATGCAGCTTATAAATTTTGTTGCGGTATTATTAAGCATTGTATCAATGAATTTATATAACTTTTATACTGCTAAATTGTTCTTATTAGACTTCGGTCTCCGTTTAAATTTATGACACACATTCAGAAAATAAACCAACTCTGACAGGGTGTAGGTATAATCGCATTTGCCTTGGATATCCAAGCGTCATGTTTGTTTACTCGAATGTAACAGTCGAAGCTGTCAATAAACTCGTTCAAAATGAGTCGTTTTGGAAAGAAATGTAAACATAGAAAAAATTAATACAGAAATTATTAAATCGTATTCTTGAAATAATCTCGACAAATACCACTCGTGCCGAAAATTTTTCTAAATAATTTTATTCTCAAGCGCTATTTTGCCCATTAGTAAAACCACTCGAACAAATTGGGCTTTTATTTTCAGAGATAAATTTTATCAGAAAATAAAAGACCAATTTATACTTGTGATCTTTCTAGGCAAAATAGCGCTTTCGAAAAAATTATCGATAAAATTTCTACCACTAGTGGTAGGTATTATCGCTGAAATCATCACCTGATTGGTTAATATTTCAAAAATCGGGTCAGTTCAGTGGTTCACATTGGCAGGCGTTGAATTCTCGTAAGTAATATTATAAGGGCATCTAATTTTTCCGAAAAAAATCGAAAAAACACGTTGCTAAGTAATATTTTAACAAGAAGAATGAGTGCTGGTGGCAACAAAAATCCGAGTCGAAGACGAGGATTTTTGCACCTGATGCACGAATGCATTTTGTTAAAAAATGTTACTTGTGGTTTTTTGCAATTTTTTGCAACATGATCGTAGTAGGCGAGACACTTCCCATTTTGATGAAAAAATAAGCATACGAATATCTCAAAAACTTAATATATATATGAGGGTGTTCACATCTAAGGTTGAACACACTGTATATCTTTTGTTTTTTCGGTCCAAACAGCATCACATTCATCCTGCGGAAGTCTTCAATCAAGAATGTATAACTCTTGTTCGTGAGATTAGGACGATCACAATGATTTACCTATAAAGTATCAGTTTATACTAAAGATGTAGACACCACAAATTGGAAAACAAAAATTATTCCAAGGATCAGTCCATAACAATTTAAGTAATTTGATATTGCGATGAAATTGCGAATTATTGGTTAAAGTTAACTTATTGCCAAGCTGATCGTCTTCGACTTTTATCTCGCCAATGATTTGTGACGTTATACGTTTATGGAGCCCACGATTAGGATAAAGATGAGCCATAAATATCTACTACCACAGACTATATAACAAGTAATACAGACAATTCCTTAGCGACATGTGTCAAAAGGAGACTCACTTTTTAGCGAAATATCTTCTAAGGACATGAATAATATGCATTTTATTTGATTTTACGTTAATCTACATAAAAAAGAGATTGTATTAGAACCAAATGTATGCTTAAAATACTGTCTGTCTTTCTGTAAATTGAAATGGAGACTCGCTTATTTTTGACACATGTCCGTAAGGAGGCTTCTGTTGCAAAGCTATTTATTCTGTGCTACTACTATCTACTCTCATTGTGTCAAAGCATTCTGAAAAATTACTGCCCTGTCGACATAATATTTCCTGACTCGGAAACATAAAACACGAAATTTCGGCTTTCTACCTGTAATTTCCGTCGTAAATTTTTGTGAAAAGCTCACCTGGACACGCCATTATTTATACAGTTGGTAACCCACTTTTGGGCGTTGTTTTTAAGCCGCATAAATTCAATTTATTCTCAGAAGTTGCCCTCCAATAATTTATGTCCCGAGACAAGTCCAATATTTGTTTTATATTGCCGGAGTATTTTGAATAATTTTAAATAAATACTGCCATTTTCGGGTGAATAAACACAGGCGGCCTTTCCAAGTTTCCTGAGGAATTGCATTATTCTGGCAAATTTCAAGTGGAAATGTTAGAGATGCAAGTAAATATCAAATGAAAGCAACATATATATTACTGCGTTTGTTCAAACCAACTATGTAGTTACATCCTGCGACTGGATCATTTTGAATAGTAGGTAGGTGTGTAACAAAATGTTTAAATGGTTTTTTATTGAAAGCGAAAACCTATGTATATTTTTTTTATAAAAAAAGGAAACGCAAAAAAAATTTAACGTCTAAGATTTTACTTATTTTACCTATGTATACTTATTTTACCTATGTATAATTTTTGTAAAAAGAAAAACTCCAAAAAATAAAATTTAACGTCTAGGTTTCTACTTATTTTTTTTACGTTTTCACAGAAAGCTTACAAAACGTCAAATATTGGGAAAAACATAAATATCGATAATTTGCTGTGCGGTTTTCACATTTTTAGGGACACACTTTCGGCGGTAACGATAAAAATATCAAAGTTTTTGACTCGCTTTTTGATTTTACAACCTGAATTCTTTTCTTCTTTTGTAAATATCAATGTAGTATCCAAAAATGCGCTGAGTAAGTATCAATTAAAACTTCGCACAAAATATACAAACGCACTACATGTCAGTACTGTTTAAATGAGTTGTTCAAAAATGCAACCAGCAACTGCCTATCGCCATAGAAGAATCTAGTCGTAGTAGATTCTTCTATGCTAGAGCGTAATAAGTACACGGCCACACATAAGGCGGACGGCGGACCGGAGAGCAGGGCGGAGATGGTAGCGGAGCTTTCAAAACAATAGGAAGCCTACTCATAGGCGTAGCTAGCCTTTTTTCTCCGGGGGGGCTTAAGCCCCTGAAGGAGATGAGATTCAGTAACCCGCAAAAGCGCCGTAGCGCCGCATATAAACACTTTGGTGTATATGTGTATACCTGACTCACTATAAAAGGACTCAAATTTCCGTTTAAAAATAAAAGTAAGCCATAATCTAGGTAATTTCTTATGGGCAAATAATTATGTGGTTGAGCTCCATCATGATAATTTTTGTTTTATTTTGTTACATTTTGTTACCAGCTAAAAACAAAATATTAGAAAGTTTGAAGTACCATGTCTAATTATAAAATAGAACGTAATTATGAAAATATTCCATGACTGACTATGTGAAAATTAAAAAAAAAAACAGAAAATTAGCCATAGCTCTTTTATTTTTATAATAACTATGCCGAGTATTATATCTTTGGAAAGCTCAAAAAATGGCCGATTTTATAAGGCCACAGCCAACTATGATTTACATTTAAAGAAACACAAGTTTATGTCATATCTAAAAAATCACAAACAACATAAAAAATTGGATTAGATTATCTTATTAAGCCCAAAATTATCTACAGTTTTTTTGTATAATAAAAATCACTATTTTCAAAATATCTAGTGAGCCATGAACTTTTTAAAAATCCAAAAGGGGCATTAGATTGAGCATTCAAAACTGCAATTCTTTAACCTTTGTTCTAGCTCTGCTAGTTTCCGAGATCCCCATAGTGGGCATCGTAAAAACTCTCCCTGTATACTGATACTGCATAAGTAAAAATATAGATGTACATTGGCGTCTTCGCAGTATTACCATAGAAGAATCTACTAAATTCTTCTATGGTATTACATATCAATCACAGTAAGCAGTCAGGTCCAGCCGTCCAGGTTCGCAGTGACGCCAGGGACTCTTTAAAGTAAGGGGACCCAGCATTATACTTTCCAAAGTGAAGCCTATTCTTTCCTCATTCTAATGGTATCAGTGATGCCAAGTATGCCATTTTATTGGAGAATCTATTAATAAAACAGGTACTTTGATTGTTAGTAAAAATTAATAATGGTTTCCATGATTTCTACAAATTAGAGTTGACAATGTTGTGTCTACAAATACAGAATATAGCAACTGTCAAATGAAACAAATTTATTGTATAGTTGAAATTTTTTAATTGTCACATCTGAGTATCTGGAAGTTAGAAAACTTAAAAATTGTGAATTATGATGGGAAATTTTTTGCCTCCTTTAGAATCTATGGCACTATCTTATCACATAAAACCTGATGGCAGTTGGACACACTGACATATAACATAACCTTGTACCAGCCCCCTTGTGGTCTCCTTGGAGTCTACAGAAAACAAACTTCCCCTCAAAGCTTCAGTTTTCCTGTGATACACTGTGAAATGCTGGGTCCCCTTATTTTAAAGAGTCCCTGAGTGATGCTAATGCTGTGAGTGTGGCGTGTGGCGGACTGACGGGGACGGGTGCGGGGTTTAGTCAGTGTCTATTACTATACGCAATAACACGAACACGCAACAAGATTAAATCAGCTTAGTAATGTTTTTTAAAGTAAACCTATAAGGTCAAAAAATTATAAAAATAAACGCTAGAATTTGTCAGGGGAGGCTATTTTTATACCAGGGGGGGCTTAGCCCCCCCCAGCCCCCCATTAGCTACGCCAATGAGCCTACTATCAGTGTTTAGGAAGGTTCGGCTATGCTACTATCGTGTCCACACACACCGCGGAGAAGGGAGCGGAGAGTAGGCGTGTTTGCTCGCTGGTAGCGGAGCGTCCAAGTCAGTTTGACATTTTACGGAGCGTTGTATTCTTATACAGGGTGTAACTGAACTGATGGTCAAAAATGAAACCACGTATTCGTGGAACTTCTTCATATATTTTTTTCTCCTACGGGCCATAGTTTTTTTTATACATAGCGTAGAAATTTAGAGAAAAATACACATATTTCTTAGTATCTATAGAAGTATTCGAGATATTTTCTTCAAACTTGGCGTGTCACATGAGCGAATGAGCTGTCAAATTTAAGCTTAATATGAAGCTTCTGAGGTCCCTAGTTGGCGGAGATACAGGGTGTTATTAAAATTAATTAGTCCAGAAAAATATGAGTACCCTGTATAATCGCATTTTTTAAATTTGTTATGAATAGTAAATTCAATGGTTAACAAAAAGTATCTCTTAGTATTTTTTCATATTCTAAGCCGTTTCTTAATTATTTTCAAAGAACTGCAATGCTGCAATAAACAATAAACAAGTCATTTTAAGAATAAATCTAACAATCTGTGGAAGTTAATTAAACTTGGCATTATTTGAATTATTTGGCTGCCAACTTTGCACTAGTATCAATATTTGGAAAAATGATATTTTCATTCGAAGAATTGACTGATGTGCTCTTTTGCTATAGACTTGCCAATGGCAATAATAAACATGCGGAATGGCATAGTTGCGTGTATTGAAAGAGACGGCCGCGGCGGTCATTTCGAACATTTAATAATTTAATTTTCTAGTAGCATTACGATTTTGCTTTTGTATTTTGTTAAATAAAGTTTAATTATTGACACCCACAGATTGCTAGATTTATTATTAAAGTGACTATTGTTCACTGCAGCGTTGCCGTTCTTTGAAAATAATTAAGAAACGGCTGCGAATATGAAAAAATACTAAGAGATACTTTTTGTTAACCATTGTAGTTTCCATTCAAAACAAGTTTAAAAAATGCGATTATACAGGGTATTCATATTTTTCTGAACTAATTAATTTTAATAACACCCTGTATCTCCGCAACTGGGAGCCTCAGAAGCTTCATGTCAACCTTAAGTTTGACGGCTCATTTGCTCATGTGACACGCCAAGCTTGAAGAAAATATCTCGTATACTTCTAGAGATACTAAGAATGATGTGTATTTTTCTCCAAACTTCTACGTTCTGTATAAAAAAAACTATGGCCCGTAGAAGAAAAAAATATATGAAGAAGCGCCCTTATTTTGATTCCAAGAATACGTGGTTTCGTTTTTGACCATTAGTTCAGTTACACCCCTGTATATAATAATAAACAATATGGATCGCGAAATGCTAATTAGTGAAGTTTTTAGTCGCAAACCCCTATTGGACATAACTCGTGGACATCACCACAACCGAGGTGTTTTAGACAAACTTTTGGTTGAGATTACCAAAATTATTTTTGTACAGATGATGAAATCACGAAGTGTTTCCCTGCTTAGGTTTGTTTCATGTACACACACTGCACGTTTATTTTGCAAGGTCCGAAATTTGAGTTGTGAATTTTCACATAAAAATAATGTAGAAATCGACATTTTTATAACTGTTTCTTTAAAGTTCGACTTTTCAATGTTTCCACTTTACTTCCAACCTCTCTGCGCAATACGCCTTTCAAAGTTGTCACAATCCGCCGACTGTGTGGACACTACCCGCACTACTCTCCGCTTTCCGCCCTGCTCTCCGGTCCGCCGTCCGCGTTATGTGTGGCCGTGCACTAAGAAATCTGTTATGTGTAATAAGCCCCCTGGCGTGTACCTAATAAAGCTGCGAATCCATGAAAAGATATTTGTATAGGTAAGATTGTACCGGTAGCAATTTACTAAGGTAGATTTACCCCATGTTTTAGACTTCTACAAAAAAAATCGGATTTTGCTTTTTAGTGGGTCTCCACCACTGCGTGGCTAAAATTTTTTACATCATGACTGAATATTATTGTATAAATAATAAATCGATGATGCAATGTAGTATAGGTACTTACACTTTCATTGTGTTTGCCAGCGACTAGGTTAAGCTGCCCAGTGCCGGACTGGACAGGTGAGATAGTGAGAAAAATCAAAAATCTCACGGGGCCCCCCTGTAAAAGGCCGCTTGGGGGCCCCTGCCCTGAACGGTTTCAGAGAGCGGTAGCGCGCCCGACAAAGGCCTCTATCACGGGCGTAGCCAAGGGGGGGGTTTCGGGGGTTCAAACCCCCCCCCCCCCCCCCCCGAAATAAGCAAAATATTACCTAATATTATACCGAAAAAATACGAAGAGTGAAGAGTTAAATTATTATTACGTTTGAATATATGTAGTAATAGTAGCGCCTAGCGCCATCTTTTGACGAGAGGCAGACGCAGTTGCAGCCGAACTATTTTGTATTGTAGGGACACTTTGCGTTGTTTCTCGATTATTCGCCACGCCCCTAGGTCGAAATGAGCAGAACTTTGTGGAAGTTCGTGGAAGTTTCTGGACGCCTACTGGGCTGCTATATAAGCGGCGCCGCCGCGCGTGACCGCGCTTACGGCAGTATTGTTCCATGCGAACTCGAAGCGAATAAAAGTGAAAAGTGGTGAACGAATTGTGAGTAATTTTAGTGCACTGTTATTCGATGACCTTGTTAAGGATAGATACGTGAATCATTATTACTGTCGAAAAATGGAGGGGAAAAAAAGGAAGGGTGATAAACCTAAAGGTATGGACTACTGGAAAAAGTGGTGTAGTCAAGGTCAAGGGGTTTCTAATAAAGAAACAAATTTGGATTTAGCTATCAAAGCTTCAGCTACCTTGCATGCTGATAAGAAGACTGCCTACCCCGAAATCTAGTTTGGAATGCCTAGATATGTGCGATAAAAACCTTTATCCTAATATTTTCACTACAAATCTTGGCTACCATTCCTGTATCCACTGCTACCCCAGAAAGGTCTTTCTCGAGCCTAAGGAGACTGAAAAACTATTTACGAAACACTACAAGTGAAAACAGACTTAATGGTTAATGAACATTCACTATGGAACAGAAATTCATGCAGATGAAGTAGTGGATATATTTAAAAGAAAAAGCCGAAGATTTCTTCTTTAATGGTTTTAGATTTAGCGCAGAGGAACGAAATTAATTTATCCATTTCATTTAAAGTTAAGCACTTTATAAATATGTCGTAGTTTTTCGGATGAATATATAGATATTAAATTTCATGTAAGTATATTTTTGTTGTTTTATTTACTTCTCAAACTAAACCCCCCCCCCCAAAACTAAATCCTGGCTACGCCCGTGGCCTCTATTATCACCTACTCAAACAAACGAATCCTATAATGTGAGTATGTGAGGTAGGTTGTACCCAAGTAGCATGTGAGGGCGTCTTTTCCAAATTAAAAATAATTAAATCACGTCTTTGGTCAAGCTTGTCAGAACACTTACTGGAAAGTTTTATTTTAATGAGCCTGAAAGCAGAAACATTGCGTTTAATCGATCCTTACGTTTGGCTTTAGAAACTTCTACATATAAAAAAATATTAGCTGGTTAGACTCACTTGGAACAGCATAAAAACCTTTGAATTTTATGCGGGTGATTTCTGCTGATAAGTGTGGTATTTTTACGAGTAGCAGTGTGGTAAATGTTACAAATAGATGGCACCCCGTATATCACTGTGTGACAAGTGAGTTCATTTATATTTTACAAGGGTAGCTCGAGAACAGGCGCCTCTGTAATAAAATACGAGACAAAACACTTTTTTAACCATATTAAACCACGCCTGGTGTTAGTAGTGGAAAGAGATGAAGGAGACAGAGAAGATAGATAGGCTACCATTGTAGTAAAGACAAGTGACTGCATGCTCGCCTAATATAATATCACCAATCCTGGCATGAGTTACACTGTTCGACGGCTGGCCACTTGTGCAGCGAAATGCGGTGGATAGGTGTGCCATAATCACAGATCTTAGGATATACTTGCGTAAATAGTTATAATCGATATGGCTTTTTAGAGACCTTTTGACAATATTACACAGTTAAAAATCGGATTGAAGTATGTTACTTTTTTTGGATGTTAATATATTTGTGTCAAAAAGTGAAATACATTGTTACTTAAATTAACGCACGAGCAATATGTCGAATCATCTAGATACGTCAATGTGTAAAACTGTAACATTTTAACTCGCACAAATGTTAAAAATATTACTGAATATGTACAATGTGTTGATGTAACTATCTTCTGTATTAAGTTTAACATTTATTATTTAACTTATTTCGATATGTTTTGAATAACAGAATACGTGCATTTAGTACTTTCATGCATGTAGAGTTAACATATTAAGTTATTCATTTTGCAACGCAACATAAACTTCAGTGTCATTTCGACTCATAAAAATGTAAGTCTCTACGCAGTATTTGTTAAAATCGAATGATTGGACTGTTGTTTTCGCTTCCCGGCTATCACACTTGGTCAAGTCGTTTTCATCTCAGTCAGTCCAGAATTGCGTCGCGTGCCAGGTGCCAATTCCTATCGATTAATAACGTGTGTTGCTGTGTAGTAATAGTACGGTAATAGCGTGTGTACAAAAAATCCACGTAAGTGATATTTCAAATTCCTACACATATAATAATAATAATAATAATAATAATAATAATAATAATAATAATTACAACACGAACATCTACAACATGGGAGCCAAACGAGAACTAGGGTTCCACCCACCGAAGGTGCTGCGCGGGAACTTCAGCCAGCGTTCACAGAGGCGGGATTACAACGACGACGCATGAAATGGACTGTGTCCATGAATGAATCGATTATGCGTATTTTCTACAGGGTGACAAACTTAGGACAAGAGATTATCGGCTACCGACAACAACTGCATGCCGAGTTCTGCAGGGAGTTTCCACACATGCAAGTGTCTGAACAAAGAGTGTCAGATCAGTATCGAACTATTCTAAGAAATAACCGAATTCCAGAAACGCGACTTAACGCTATCAAACGGGAAGTTGAGCTAGAGATCCACGGCGAACACATAGACATAGATGACAACAACAACAATGGGGAACTTCAAGAGCCTGGACAACAACTACAAGCCGAAACGGTAGAACCAACAACCGAGAGTCTGGAACGGGTTAACGAAGAACATTTTGAAGGCTTGGACACACATATGAGACAGGCAGTATTGCGATACGAAAGCACAGACCCACTTAGCAGGCCACCGCTACCAAGATTAAATTCTTCCAGGAAACTTGCGATCGTGCTCGATCTTATGAACACAAGAATTTTACCAAGCTATGTTTCAGTGACACCAACATTAGAACGTATGCACATGTTAATCTACTGTGCCGCAACGGCAGTCATCACTGTAATGGGTGCCAATATCCGAACGGCCCAAGAGTTGAATCGTGCAAGACCAGAACCACGAATGGCTCAATGGGAAATGCGACTAAATCGGAAGATCGAGAGTCTCCGTAAAGACATAGGACAAGTGACGGAATATATCAGAGGAGTTAGAACTAGAAGGATCCAGAGGGCGGTGCAGGCAGTAATGAGCCGCACCCAAATGCATTCTCGGCATGACCCCGCGAACATCACTGCTCAACAATGTCTTGACACATTAAAACAAAAACTTTCTGTTTTCGCAGGGCGTCTGAGGAGATACAAGGCTAGTAACAACAGGAAACGAGACAATAAACTCTTTGAACGATCAGAAAAGGGTTTCTACCGTGCTTTTAATTCTAGCGCCGATGCCACAAATGCGAGTTACCCTAGCAGAGAACAGGTCGACGGTTTCTGGAGAAATCAACTTGCCACACCAGGTCCATACAATGTCAGTGCAAGCTGGATCAGCGAAGAACGCGAGATGGGCCGGAACTATAGCCAGATGCAACACGAGCAATTCACAACCGCTGAGGTCTCCGATGTCATCAAGAATTCCCACAACTGGAAGGCACCAGGTCCAGATCATCTCCAAAATTATTGGATTAAGAAGTTGTGGTGCACGCATGAACAAATAACTACCTTAATTAATGAAGTCTTGCTCGATCCTCTGAAAATGCCATTGTTTCTTACACAGGGTGCAACTTACCTGTTACCAAAAGACCAGCGGAATACGGATAACCCTGCCAAGTTCCGCCCAATAACCTGCTTGCCTACGCTTTACAAGATAATCACATCTTGCCTTACGCAGCGAATATATGCTCACTGCGAGCGGAACAACATCATTGCAATGCAGCAGAAGGGCTGCTCGAAGGGCGCAATGGGATGCAAAGAGCAACTCATCATAGATTCTGTCATCTGCAACCAGGCTCATTCCAAGCAACGAAACCTCCACATGGCTTATGTGGACTACAAAAAAGCATTTGATTCCGTACCTCACGACTGGCTCACAGGTATCTTAAAGCTGTATAAAATAGATCATCATACAGTTTCCTTTTTAGAACACGTTATGACAACCTGGCGCACTAAGATACAACTCAGAACCGCAGACAGTAACATCGAGACCGACACAATCAACATCCGAAGAGGGATTTTCCAAGGAGATTCACTCAGTCCACTGTGGTTCTGCATGGCGATGAACCCTCTATCACATCGGTTGAACTCTACAAAATATGGCTTCGCTATCAAAAGCAACAACGCAGAAGCGATCAAGTTGAATCACCTATTATATATGGATGATTTAAAACTGATCGCCGCAACCAAAAACCAACTAACGCAAATGCTTAAAATTGTAGAGGAGTTCTCCAGGGACATCGGAATGCTGTTTGGACTGGACAAGTGCCGCACCCTTAATATCATCCGGGGAAAGCTCGAACAAAGCGCACACGAGATGCAGGACGGCCAGGAGATCGAAGCAATGAGCAAGGGAGATACATACAAGTATCTCGGGATGAAACAAGCTCAAAGGATAGACCATCGAACAATGAAGACTGATTTAACGAATGAATTCATCAAGAGAGTAAGACAAGTAGTGCGAACTGATCTTAACAGCAGGAATTTGTTTAAGGCCCTGAACACGTATGCGTGCTCTGTACTCAGCTATTCGTTCGGAATAGTGAATTGGACCAACACGGACATCAACAACCTGCAGCGAAAAGTTAGGACACTACTGACAAAAGCTCATAAACATCATCCCCGTAGCGCCGTAGAAAGAACTACTCTGCCACGTCAACTAGGAGGAAGAGGATTGGCAGACCTCAGCAAGCAATTGGACCAACAAATAATAAATCTGCGTAATTATTTCCAGAGACAGGCCAACAGCTCCACACTACATAAAGCTATATGCGGAGCAGACGTCTCAACACCGCTACGTCTGACGGAACACGAGCGTCAAAATCACCACCGAACCGACAACGATAAACTACAGAGGTGGTTGGGGAAGCCGCTGCACGGGAGACATCCTAATGAGGTTAACCAGGAACATGTCGACAAGTTAGCGTCGAACTATTGGCTGACCTCGGGACGAATGTTCCCCGAGACGGAAGGCTTCCTACTGGCCATACAAGATCAGGTTATACCAACTCGCAACTACCTAAAATTCATTGTAGGAGATGCATCGGTAGTGGATGACAGATGCAGATACGGGTGCCCAACTTCAGAAACAATCCAGCACATAACAGGAGGATGTCAGATGTTCGCATCAACGGAATATAAGGAACGACACGATTCGGTTGCCAAGATCTTGCACCGGGAACTGGCGGAAAAGCTGCTGCTTGTGCAGACAGAAAGGGTCCCATATTACAACTACACACCTGAGCCTGTTCTTGAGAACAGCAACTACAAGATGTACTGGGATCGTACAGTTCTGACTGATCAACGAGTTGCCCATAACAGACCGGACCTTATAATAGTTGATAAAATTTCTAGGAAGACAACTCTGATTGATGTGGCCATCCCGAACAACAACAACCTGCGTGTGAAGCAAGTCGAGAAGATCGCGAAGTACAGAGACTTAGAAGAACGAATTAGAAGGCAATGGGAAATGGAGAACGTCCAGACGATTCCAATCATCATGTCAACAACTGGTGTTATACCAAAAAGTTTGCTGAGAAACATCAAGGAGCTGAATCTAACTGATAGTCTTTACAGGTCCATGCAGAAAGCGGTACTACTTGCGACAGCCCGAACCGTCAGGAAATTCATGGGGAATGCAGGATCGTCCAACAACATCAATGTCACCTAAGGCCCGATTACATGGCAAGGGTCTCGTCCGAGCCAGATCCTTTTGGTATCCGGGATGCCCGGGATCTGAGTGAATGTTCCCCGTAGAGGGAGTGCGAATGCCTTTTGGCTAAGTCGAGATAATAATAATAATAAATAAATACGCAGGGGGGGTCTGACCTGTGAGAGAGGCAGACCCACGGGTGTGACGATCCCGCGCTCCCCAGTTACGCAGGGATGGGTCTGACCTGTGAGAGGGGCAGATTCACGGGTGTGACGATCCCGCGATTCCCAGTTACGCATGGAGAGGTTTGGCCTGTGACCGGGGCCAACCTACGGGTGTGACAATCCCGCGATCTCCAGTTGCGCAGGGAGGGGTCTAGCTGGTGACGGGGGCTGATCCTCGGGTGTGACAATCCCGCGACTCTCGGTTACACAGGGATGGATCTAGCCTGTGAGAGAGGCGGATCTTCGGGTGTAACGATCCCGTGTTTCCCAGTTAACGCAAGGAGGGGTTTGACCTGTGAGAGGGGCAGATCCTCGGGTGTAACGATCCCGCGTTATCCTAGTTGACCTGTGTGGGTAGCGGGTTAGAATACTCCTATCGTGGCTCCGCGAGTCGTAAAAGGCGACCGAGAGCCGTCACTCCCACGTTACGGGAGAAACCCATGGAATGGAGATTAATAGGAGTTTTGTCATAGGGCCGCTGCCTGGGGATCGCCAGGGCATGTCTGGAGCCGGCGCTGGACATGACAGCGAGCGGGACGTCGGTGACAGGGCGCTGATGAGGCGGGCCCCTGTTGCACAAACAGCTACAGCCCATCAACAACACGAACATCTACAACATGGGAGCCAAACGAGAACTAGGGTTCCACCCACCGAAGGTGCTGCGCGGGAACTTCAGCCAGCGTTCACAGAGGCGGGATTACCACGACGACGCATGAAATGGACTGTGTCCATGAATGAATCGATTATGCGTATTTTTTACAGGGTGACAAACTTAGGACAAGAGATGATCGGCTACCGACAACAACTGCATGCCGAGTTCTGCAGGGAGTTTCCACACATGCAAGTGTCTGAACAAAGAGTGTCAGATCAGTATCGAACTATTCTAAGAAATAACCGAATTCCAGAAACGCGACTTAACGCTATCAAACGGGAAGTTGAGCTAGAGATCCACGGCGAACACATAGACATAGATGACAACAACAACAATGGGGAACTTCAAGCGCCTGGACAACAACTAGAAGCCGAAACGGTAGAACCAACAACCGAGAGTCTGGAATCGGTTAACGAAGAACATTGTGAAGGCTTAAACACACATATGAGACAGGCAGTAGTGCGATACGAAGGCACAGACCCACTGAGCAGGCCACCGCTACCAAGATTAAATTCTTCCAGGAAACTTGCGATCGTGCTAGATCTTATGAACACACGAATTTTACCAAACTATGTTTCAGTGACACCAACATTAGAACGTATGCACATGTTAATCTACTGTGCCGCAACGGCAGTCACCACTGTAATGGGTGCCAAGATCCGAACGGTCCAAGAGTTGAATCGTGCAAGACCAGAACCACGAATGGCTCAATGGGAAATGCGACTAAATCGGAAGATCGAGAGTCTCCGTAAAGACATAGGACAAGTGACGGAATATATCAGAGGAGTAAGAACTAGAAGGATCCAGAGGGCGGTGCAGGCAATAATGAGCCGCACCCAAATGCATTCTCGGCATGACCCCGCGAACATCACTGCTCAACAATGTCTTGACACATTAAAACAAAAACTTTCTGTTTTCGCAGGGCGTCTGAGGAGATACAAGGCTAGTAACAACAGGAAACGAGACAACAAACTCTTTGAACGATCAGAAAAGGGTTTCTACCGTGCTTTTAATTTTAGCGCCGATGCCACAAATGCGAGTTACCCTAGCAGAGAACAGGTCGACGGTTTCTGGAGAAATCAACTTGCCACACCAGGTCCATACAATGTCAGTGCAAGCTGGATCAGCGAAGAACGCGAGATGGGCCGGAACTATAGCCAGATGCAACACGAGCAATTCACAACCGCTGAGGTCTCCGATGTCATCAAGAATTCCCACAACTGGAAGGCACCAGGTCCAGATCATCTCCAAAATTATTGGATTAAGAAGTTGTGGTGCACGCATGAACAGATAACTACCTTAATTAATGAAGTCTTGCTCGATCCTCTGAAAATGCCATTGTTTCTTACACAGGGTGCAACCTACCTGTTACCAAAAGACCAGCGGAATACGGATAACCCTGCCAAGTACCGCCCAATAACCTGCTTGCCTACGCTGTACAAGATAATCACATCTTGCCTTACGCAGCGAATATATGCTCACTGCGAGCGGAACAACATCATTGCAATGCAGCAGAAGGGCTGCTCGAAGGGCGCAATGGGATGCAAAGAGCAACTCATCATAGACTCTGTCATCTGCAACCAGGCTCATTCCAAGCAACGAAACCTCCACATGGCTTATGTGGACTACAAAAAAGCATTTGATTCCGTACCTCACGACTGGCTCACAGGTATCTTAAAGCTGTATAAAATAGATCATCATACAGTTTCCTTTTTAGAACACGTTATGACAACCTGGCGCACTAAGATACAACTCAGAACCGCAGACAGTAACATCGAGACCGACACAATCAACATCCGAAGAGGGATTTTCCAAGGAGATTCACTCAGTCCACTGTGGTTCTGCATGGCGATGAACCCTCTATCACATCGGTTGAACTCTACAAAATATGGCTTCGCTATCAAAAGCAACAACGCAGAAGCGATCAAGTTGAATCACCTATTATATATGGATGATTTAAAACTGATCGCCGCAACCAAAAACCAACTAACGCAAATGCTTAAAATTGTAGAGGAGTTCTCCAGGGACATCGGAATGCTGTTTGGACTGGACAAGTGCCGCACCCTTAATATCATCCGGGGAAAGCTCGAACAAAGCGCACACGAGATGCATGACGGCCAGGAGATCGAAGCAATGAGCAAGGGAGATACATACAAGTATCTCGGGATGAAACAAGCTCAAAGGATAGACCATCGAACAATGAAGACTGATTTAACGAATGAATTCATCAAGAGAGTAAGACAAGTAGTGCGAACTGATCTTAACAGCAGGAATTTGTTTAAGGCCCTGAACACGTATGCGTGCTCTGTACTCAGCTATTCGTTCGGAATAGTGAATTGGACCAACACGGACATCAACAACCTGCAACGAAAAGTTAGGACACTACTGACAAAAGCTCATAAACATCATCCCCGTAGCGCCGTAGAAAGAACAACTCTGCCACGTCAACTAGGAGGAAGAGGATTGGCAGATCTCAGCAAGCAATTGGACCAACAAATATTAAATCTGCGTAATTATTTCTACAGGCAGGCCAACAGCTCCACACTACATAGGGCTATATGCGGAGCAGACGTCTCAACACCGCTACGTCTGACGGAACACGAGCGTCAAAATCACCACCGAACCGACAACGATAAACTACAGAGGTGGTTGGGGAAGCCGCTGCACGGGAGACATCCTAATGAGGTTAACCAGGAACATGTCGACAAGTTAGCGTCGAACTATTGGCTGACCTCGGGACGAATGTTCCCCGAGACGGAAGGCTTCCTACTGGCCATACAAGATCAGGTTATACCAACTCGCAACTACCTAAAATTCATTGTAGGAGATGCATCGGTAGTGGATGACAGATGCAGATACGGGTGCCCAACTTCAGAAACAATCCAGCACATAACAGGAGGATGTCAGATGTTCGCATCAACGGAATATAAGGAACGACACGATTCGGTTGCCAAGATCTTGCACCGGGAACTGGCGGAAAAGCTGCTGCTTGTGCAGACAGAAAGGGTCCCATATTACAACTACACACCTGAGCCTGTTCTTGAGAACAGCAACTACAAGATGTACTGGGATCGTACAGTTCTGACTGATCAACGAGTTGCCCATAACAGACCGGACCTTATAATAGTTGATAAAATTTCTAGGAAGACAACTCTGATTGATGTGGCCATCCCGAACAACAACAACCTGCGTGTGAAGCAAGTCGAGAAGATCGCGAAGTACAGAGACTTAGAAGAACGAATTAGAAGGCAATGGGAAATGGAGAACGTCCAGACGATTCCAATCATCGTGTCAACAACTGGTGTTATACCAAAAAGTTTGCTGAGAAACATCAAGGAGCTGAATCTAACTGATAGTCTTTACAGGTCCATGCAGAAAGCGGTACTACTTGCGACAGCCCGAACCGTCAGGAAATTCATGGGGAATGCAGGATCGTCCAACAACATCAATGTCACCTAGGGCCCGATAACATGGCAAGGGTCTCGTCCGAGCCAGATCCTTTTGGTATCCGGGATGCCCGGGATCTGAGTGAATGTTCCCCGTAGAGGGAGTGCGAATGCCTTTTGGCTAAGTCGAGATAATAATAATAATAATAATAATAATAATAATAATATTTGGGGATCGCCAGGGCATGTCTGGAGCCGGCGCTGGGCATGACAGCGAGCGGGACGTCGGTGACAGGGCGCTGATGAGGCGGGCCCCTGTTGCACAAACAGCTACAGCCCAACAACAACACGAACATCTACAACATGGGAGCCAAACGAGAACTAGGGTTCCACCCACCGAAGGTGCTGCGCGGGAACTTCAGCCAGCGTTCACAGAGGCGGGATTACAACGACGACGCATGAAATGGACTGTGTCCATGAATGAATCGATTATGCGTATTTTCTACAGGGTGACAAACTTAGGACAAGAGATTATCGGCTACCGACAACAACTGCATGCCGAGTTCTGCAGGGAGTTTCCACACATGCAAGTGTCTGAACAAAGAGTGTCAGATCAGTATCGAACTATTCTAAGAAATAACCGAATTCCAGAAACGCGACTTAACGCTATCAAACGGGAAGTTGAGCTAGAGATCCACGGCGAACACATAGACATAGATGACAACAACAACAATGGGGAACTTCAAGAGCCTGGACAACAACTAGAAGCCGAAACGGTAGAACCAACAACCGAGAGTCTGGAACGGGTTAACGAAGAACATTTTGAAGGCTTGGACACACATATGAGACAGGCAGTATTGCGATACGAAGGCACAGACCCACTTAGCAGGCCACCGCTACCAAGATTAAATTCTTCCAGGAAACTTGCGATCGTGCTCGATCTTATGAACACAAGAATTTTACCAAGCTATGTTTCAGTGACACCAACATTAGAACGTATGCACATGTTAATCTACTGTGCCGCAACGGCAGTCATCACTGTAATGGGTGCCAAGATCCGAACGGCCCAAGAGTTGAATCGTGCAAGACCAGAACCACGAATGGCTCAATGGGAAATGCGACTAAATCGGAAGATCGAGAGTCTCCGTAAAGACATAGGACAAGTGACGGAATATATCAGAGGAGTTAGAACTAGAAGGATCCAGAGGGCGGTGCAGGCAGTAATGAGCCGCACCCAAATGCATTCTCGGCATGACCCCGCGAACATCACTGCTCAACAATGTCTTGACACATTAAAACAAAAACTTTCTGTTTTCGCAGGGCGTCTGAGGAGATACAAGGCTAGTAACAACAGGAAACGAGACAATAAACTCTTTGAACGATCAGAAAAGGGTTTCTACCGTGCTTTTAATTCTAGCGCCGATGCCACAAATGCGAGTTACCCTAGCAGAGAACAGGTCGACGGTTTCTGGAGAAATCAACTTGCCACACCAGGTCCATACAATGTCAGTGCAAGCTGGATCAGCGAAGAACGCGAGATGGGCCGGAACTATAGCCAGATGCAACACGAGCAATTCACAACCGCTGAGGTCTCCGATGTCATCAAGAATTCCCACAACTGGAAGGCACCAGGTCCAGATCATCTCCAAAATTATTGGATTAAGAAGTTGTGGTGCACGCATGAACAAATAACTACCTTAATTAATGAAGTCTTGCTCGATCCTCTGAAAATGCCATTGTTTCTTACACAGGGTGCAACTTACCTGTTACCAAAAGACCAGCGGAATACGGATAACCCTGCCAAGTACCGCCCAATAACCTGCTTGCCTACGCTTTACAAGATAATCACATCTTGCCTTACGCAGCGAATATATGCTCACTGCGAGCGGAACAACATCATTGCAATGCAGCAGAAGGGCTGCTCGAAGGGCGCAATGGGATGCAAAGAGCAACTCATCATAGACTCTGTCATCTGCAACCAGGCTCATTCCAAGCAACGAAACCTCCACATGGCTTATGTGGACTACAAAAAAGCATTTGATTCCGTACCTCACGACTGGCTCACAGGTATCTTAAAGCTGTATAAAATAGATCATCATACAGTTTCCTTTTTAGAACACGTTATGACAACCTGGCGCACTAAGATACAACTCAGAACCGCAGACAGTAACATCGAGACCGACACAATCAACATCCGAAGAGGGATTTTCCAAGGAGATTCACTCAGTCCACTGTGGTTCTGCATGGCGATGAACCCTCTATCACATCGGTTGAACTCTACAAAATATGGCTTCGCTATCAAAAGCAACAACGCAGAAGCGATCAAGTTGAATCACCTATTATATATGGATGATTTAAAACTGATCGCCGCAACCAAAAACCAACTAACGCAAATGCTTAAAATTGTAGAGGAGTTCTCCAGGGACATCGGAATGCTGTTTGGACTGGACAAGTGCCGCACCCTTAATATCATCCGGGGAAAGCTCGAACAAAGCGCACACGAGATGCAGGACGGCCAGGAGATCGAAGCAATGAGCAAGGGAGATACATACAAGTATCTCGGGATGAAACAAGCTCAAAGGATAGACCATCGAACAATGAAGACTGATTTAACGAATGAATTCATCAAGAGAGTAAGACAAGTAGTGCGAACTGATCTTAACAGCAGGAATTTGTTTAAGGCCCTGAACACGTATGCGTGCTCTGTACTCAGCTATTCGTTCGGAATAGTGAATTGGACCAACACGGACATCAACAACCTGCAACGAAAAGTTAGGACACTACTGACAAAAGCTCATAAACATCATCCCCGTAGCGCCGTAGAAAGAACAACTCTGCCACGTCAACTAGGAGGAAGAGGATTGGCAGATCTCAGCAAGCAATTGGACCAACAAATATTAAATCTGCGTAATTATTTCTACAGGCAGGCCAACAGCTCCACACTACATAGGGCTATATGCGGAGCAGACGTCTCAACACCGCTACGTCTGACGGAACACGAGCGTCAAAATCACCACCGAACCGACAACGATAAACTACAGAGGTGGTTGGGGAAGCCGCTGCACGGGAGACATCCTAATGAGGTTAACCAGGAACATGTCGACAAGTTAGCGTCGAACTATTGGCTGACCTCGGGACGAATGTTCCCCGAGACGGAAGGCTTCCTACTGGCCATACAAGATCAGGTTATACCAACTCGCAACTACCTAAAATTCATTGTAGGAGATGCATCGGTAGTGGATGACAGATGCAGATACGGGTGCCCAACTTCAGAAACAATCCAGCACATAACAGGAGGATGTCAGATGTTCGCATCAACGGAATATAAGGAACGACACGATTCGGTTGCCAAGATCTTGCACCGGGAACTGGCGGAAAAGCTGCTGCTTGTGCAGACAGAAAGGGTCCCATATTACAACTACACACCTGAGCCTGTTCTTGAGAACAGCAACTACAAGATGTACTGGGATCGTACAGTTCTGACTGATCAACGAGTTGCCCATAACAGACCGGACCTTATAATAGTTGATAAAATTTCTAGGAAGACAACTCTGATTGATGTGGCCATCCCGAACAACAACAACCTGCGTGTGAAGCAAGTCGAGAAGATCGCGAAGTACAGAGACTTAGAAGAACGAATTAGAAGGCAATGGGAAATGGAGAACGTCCAGACGATTCCAATCATCATGTCAACAACTGGTGTTATACCAAAAAGTTTGCTGAGAAACATCAAGGAGCTGAATCTAACTGATAGTCTTTACAGGTCCATGCAGAAAGCGGTACTACTTGCGACAGCCCGAACCGTCAGGAAATTCATGGGGAATGCAGGATCGTCCAAGAACATCAATGTCACCTAGGGCCCGATAACATGGCAAGGGTCTCGTCCGAGCCAGATCCTTTTGGTATCCGGGATGCCCGGGATCTGAGTGAATGTTCCCCGTAGAGGGAGTGCGAATGCCTTTTGGCTAAGTCGAAATAATAATAATAATAATAAGATCTTGCACCAGGAACTGGCGGAAAAACTGCTGCTTGTGCAGGCAGAGAGGGTCCCATATTACAGCTACACACCGCAGCCTGTTCTTGAGAACAGCAACTACAAGATGTACTGGGATCGTACAGTTCTGACAGATCAACGAGTTGCCCATAACAGACCGGACCTTGTAATAGTTGATAAAATTTCTAGGAAGACAACTCTGATTGATGTGGCCATCCCGAACAACAACAACCTGCGTGTGAAGCAAGTCGAGAAGATCGCGAAGTACAGAGACTTAGAAGAACGAATTAGAAGGCAATGGGAAATGGAAAACGTCAAGACGATTCCAATTATCGTGTCAACAACTGGTGTTATACCAAAAAGTTTGCTGAGAAACATAAAAGAGCTGGGTCTAACTGATAGTCTTTACAGGTCCATGCAGAAAGCGGTACTACTTGCGACAGCCCGAACCGTCAGGAAATTCATGGGGAATGCAGGAACGTCCGACAACATCAATGTCACCTAAGGCCCGATAACATGGCAAGGGTCTCGTCCGAGCCAGATCCTTATGGTATCCGGGATACCCGGGATCTGAGTGAATGTTCCCCGTAGAGGGAGTGCTAATGCCTTTTGGCTAAGTCAATATAATAATAATACGCAGGGGGGATCTGACTTGTGAGAGAGGCAGATCCACGGGTGTGACAATCCCGCGCTCCCCAGTTACGCAGGGATGAGTCTGGCCTGTGAGAGGGGCAGATTCACGGGTGTAACGATCCCGCGATTCCCAGTTACGCATGGAGAGGCTTGGCCTGTGACAGGGGCAGACCTACGGGTGTGACAATCCCGCGATATCCAGTTGCGCAGGGAGGGGTCTAGCCGGTGACGGGGGCTGATCCTCGGGGGTGACAATCCCGCGACTCCCAGTTACACAGGGATGGGTCTAGCCTGTGAGAGGGGCAGATCCTCGGGTGTAACGATCCCGTGTTTCCCAGTTAACGCAAGGAGGGGTTTGGCCGGTGACAGGGGCAGATCCTCGGGAGTAACGATCCCGCGTTATCCTAGTTGACCCGTATGGGTAGCGGGTTAGAATACTCCTATCGTGGCTCCGCGAGTCGTAAAAGGCGACCGAGGGCCGTCACTCCCACGTTACGGGAGAAAACTATGGAATGGAGAATGATAGGATGATTGTCATAGGGCCGCTGCCTGGGGATCGCCAGGGCATGTCTGGAGCCGGCGCTGGGCATGACAGCGAGCGGGACGTCGGTGACAGGGCGCTGATGAGGCGGGCCCCTGTTGCACAAACAGCTACAGCCCAACAACAACACGAACATCTACAACATGGGAGCCAAACGAGAACTAGGGTTCCACCCACCGAAGGTGCTGCGCGGGAACTTCAGCCAGCGTTCACAGAGGCGGGATTACAACGACGACGCATGAAATGGACTGTGTCCATGAATGAATCGATTATGCGTATTTTCTACAGGGTGACAAACTTAGGACAAGAGATTATCGGCTACCGACAACAACTGCATGCCGAGTTCTGCAGGGAGTTTCCACACATGCAAGTGTCTGAACAAAGAGTGTCAGATCAGTATCGAACTATTCTAAGAAATAACCGAATTCCAGAAACGCGACTTAACGCTATCAAACGGGAAGTTGAGCTAGAGATCCACGGCGAACACATAGACATAGATGACAACAACAACAATGGGGAACTTCAAGAGCCTGGACAACAACTAGAAGCCGAAACGGTAGAACCAACAACCGAGAGTCTGGAACGGGTTAACGAAGAACATTTTGAAGGCTTGGACACACATATGAGACAGGCAGTATTGCGATACGAAGGCACAGACCCACTTAGCAGGCCACCGCTACCAAGATTAAATTCTTCCAGGAAACTTGCGATCGTGCTCGATCTTATGAACACAAGAATTTTACCAAGCTATGTTTCAGTGACACCAACATTAGAACGTATGCACATGTTAATCTACTGTGCCGCAACGGCAGTCATCACTGTAATGGGTGCCAAGATCCGAACGGCCCAAGAGTTGAATCGTGCAAGACCAGAACCACGAATGGCTCAATGGGAAATGCGACTAAATCGGAAGATCGAGAGTCTCCGTAAAGACATAGGACAAGTGACGGAATATATCAGAGGAGTTAGAACTAGAAGGATCCAGAGGGCGGTGCAGGCAGTAATGAGCCGCACCCAAATGCATTCTCGGCATGACCCCGCGAACATCACTGCTCAACAATGTCTTGACACATTAAAACAAAAACTTTCTGTTTTCGCAGGGCGTCTGAGGAGATACAAGGCTAGTAACAACAGGAAACGAGACAATAAACTCTTTGAACGATCAGAAAAGGGTTTCTACCGTGCTTTTAATTCTAGCGCCGATGCCACAAATGCGAGTTACCCTAGCAGAGAACAGGTCGACGGTTTCTGGAGAAATCAACTTGCCACACCAGGTCCATACAATGTCAGTGCAAGCTGGATCAGCGAAGAACGCGAGATGGGCCGGAACTATAGCCAGATGCAACACGAGCAATTCACAACCGCTGAGGTCTCCGATGTCATCAAGAATTCCCACAACTGGAAGGCACCAGGTCCAGATCATCTCCAAAATTATTGGATTAAGAAGTTGTGGTGCACGCATGAACAAATAACTACCTTAATTAATGAAGTCTTGCTCGATCCTCTGAAAATGCCATTGTTTCTTACACAGGGTGCAACTTACCTGTTACCAAAAGACCAGCGGAATACGGATAACCCTGCCAAGTACCGCCCAATAACCTGCTTGCCTACGCTTTACAAGATAATCACATCTTGCCTTACGCAGCGAATATATGCTCACTGCGAGCGGAACAACATCATTGCAATGCAGCAGAAGGGCTGCTCGAAGGGCGCAATGGGATGCAAAGAGCAACTCATCATAGACTCTGTCATCTGCAACCAGGCTCATTCCAAGCAACGAAACCTCCACATGGCTTATGTGGACTACAAAAAAGCATTTGATTCCGTACCTCACGACTGGCTCACAGGTATCTTAAAGCTGTATAAAATAGATCATCATACAGTTTCCTTTTTAGAACACGTTATGACAACCTGGCGCACTAAGATACAACTCAGAACCGCAGACAGTAACATCGAGACCGACACAATCAACATCCGAAGAGGGATTTTCCAAGGAGATTCACTCAGTCCACTGTGGTTCTGCATGGCGATGAACCCTCTATCACATCGGTTGAACTCTACAAAATATGGCTTCGCTATCAAAAGCAACAACGCAGAAGCGATCAAGTTGAATCACCTATTATATATGGATGATTTAAAACTGATCGCCGCAACCAAAAACCAACTAACGCAAATGCTTAAAATTGTAGAGGAGTTCTCCAGGGACATCGGAATGCTGTTTGGACTGGACAAGTGCCGCACCCTTAATATCATCCGGGGAAAGCTCGAACAAAGCGCACACGAGATGCAGGACGGCCAGGAGATCGAAGCAATGAGCAAGGGAGATACATACAAGTATCTCGGGATGAAACAAGCTCAAAGGATAGACCATCGAACAATGAAGACTGATTTAACGAATGAATTCATCAAGAGAGTAAGACAAGTAGTGCGAACTGATCTTAACAGCAGGAATTTGTTTAAGGCCCTGAACACGTATGCGTGCTCTGTACTCAGCTATTCGTTCGGAATAGTGAATTGGACCAACACGGACATCAACAACCTGCAACGAAAAGTTAGGACACTACTGACAAAAGCTCATAAACATCATCCCCGTAGCGCCGTAGAAAGAACAACTCTGCCACGTCAACTAGGAGGAAGAGGATTGGCAGATCTCAGCAAGCAATTGGACCAACAAATATTAAATCTGCGTAATTATTTCTACAGGCAGGCCAACAGCTCCACACTACATAGGGCTATATGCGGAGCAGACGTCTCAACACCGCTACGTCTGACGGAACACGAGCGTCAAAATCACCACCGAACCGACAACGATAAACTACAGAGGTGGTTGGGGAAGCCGCTGCACGGGAGACATCCTAATGAGGTTAACCAGGAACATGTCGACAAGTTAGCGTCGAACTATTGGCTGACCTCGGGACGAATGTTCCCCGAGACGGAAGGCTTCCTACTGGCCATACAAGACCAGGTTATACCAACTCGCAACTACCTAAAATTCATTGTAGGAGATGCATCGGTAGTGGATGACAGATGCAGATACGGGTGCCCAACTTCAGAAACAATCCAGCACATAACAGGAGGATGTCAGATGTTCGCATCAACGGAATATAAGGAACGACACGATTCGGTTGCCAAGATCTTGCACCGGGAACTGGCGGAAAAGCTGCTGCTTGTGCAGACAGAAAGGGTCCCATATTACAACTACACACCTGAGCCTGTTCTTGAGAACAGCAACTACAAGATGTACTGGGATCGTACAGTTCTGACTGATCAACGAGTTGCCCATAACAGACCGGACCTTATAATAGTTGATAAAATTTCTAGGAAGACAACTCTGATTGATGTGGCCATCCCGAACAACAACAACCTGCGTGTGAAGCAAGTCGAGAAGATCGCGAAGTACAGAGACTTAGAAGAACGAATTAGAAGGCAATGGGAAATGGAGAACGTCCAGACGATTCCAATCATCATGTCAACAACTGGTGTTATACCAAAAAGTTTGCTGAGAAACATCAAGGAGCTGAATCTAACTGATAGTCTTTACAGGTCCATGCAGAAAGCGGTACTACTTGCGACAGCCCGAACCGTCAGGAAATTCATGGGGAATGCAGGATCGTCCAAGAACATCAATGTCACCTAGGGCCCGATAACATGGCAAGGGTCTCGTCCGAGCCAGATCCTTTTGGTATCCGGGATGCCCGGGATCTGAGTGAATGTTCCCCGTAGAGGGAGTGCGAATGCCTTTTGGCTAAGTCGATATAATAATAATACGTACATGCGTACAGTTCTGACAGATCAACGAGTTGCCCATAACAGACCGGACCTTATAATAGTTGATAAAATTTCTAGGAAGACAACTCTGATTGATGTGGCCATCCCGAACAACAACAACCTGCGTGTGAAGCAAGTCGAGAAGATCGCGAAGTACAGAGACTTAGAAGAACGAATTAGAAGGCAATGGGAAATGGACAACGTTCAGACGATTCCAATCATCGTGTCAACAACTGGTGTCATACCAAAAAGTTTGCTGAGAAACATCAAAGAGCTGGGTCTAACTGATAATCTTTACAGGTCCATGCAGAAAGCGGTACTACTTGCGACAGCCCGAACCGTCAGGAAATTCATGGGGAGTGCAGGAACGTCCAACAACATCAATGTCACCTAAGGCCCGATAACATGGCAAGGGTCTCGTCCGAGCCAGATCCTTATGGTATCCGGGATACCCGGGATCTGAGTGAATGTTCCCCAGAGAGGGAGTGCGAATGCCTTTTGGCTAAGTCGAGATAATAATAATAATATAAAATATATATAATAATAATAAAAAAATAATAGTTGATAAAATTTCTAGGCAGACAACTCTGATTGATGTGGCCATCCCGAACAACAACAACCTGCGTGTGAAGCAAGTCGAGAAGATCGCGAAGTACAGAGATTTAGAAGAACGAATTAGAACGCAATGGGAAATGGAGAACGTCCAGACGATTCCAATCATCATGTCAACAACTGGTGTTATACCAAAAAGTTTGCTGAGAAACATCAAGGAGCTGGGTCTAACTGATAGTCTTTACAGGTCCATGCAGAAAGCGGTACTACTTGCGACAGCCCGAACCGTCAGGAAATTCATGGGGAATGCAGGATCATCCAACAACATCAATGTCACCTAAGGCCCGATAACATGGCAAGGGTCTCGTCCGAGCCAGATCCTTTTGGTATCCGGGATACCCGGGATCTGAGTGAATGTTCCCCGTAGAGGGAGTGCGAATGCCTTTTGGCTAAGTCGAGATAATAATAATAATAATAATAATAATTCTCACCCTCACAATACTCCAAACTAGGAGTACCCCAGAAGCAACCACATGCTTGTGCGGGGGAGGGGGGCAATTACTATTATTTTGTCTTGACGATATTATTATATATAAGTACCCACTTCCAGGGTTTTTATATGTAGGTATTATGTTAACCAGGGGTGGCTCTTTAATTATGAATTTGCCGCACCTAACAATGCCCTTATTTCTCATTTTTTATGTTGTTCCGCCTAGATCTTTAGATTTTATACCTACATTATTTGAGTAATTCTTAATTTTACCTGTTATTAAATTGTTTTGAATAAATTTAAAAAGTTGCCTTTTGTATATTGGTATACCTATAGTGATCATAGTTATTAGAAGATAATTTGATATTTATTTTATATAGTATAGATGTATCTTCTATTGTTATTATTAATCTGCCTAATCCTAATATCTAACCCTTTTGTTTTGAAATAAAAAAAACACAAATCAAAATTGTTGTATTCATTTTGCAAGTATCACCCATTTACTTCACATAGTTGCTAGTTGCTAAAAAGATGTTATTGCCCGAGATTTAGAAAACAAGTTATAGTCATGCAGTGTTGTTCCAGTCCTTTGCAGTACAAGAAACAGTAAAAGTATAAAGTTTATTAAAAGGTAAGTATCGAGAAAGGTATTATTACGAGACACTTATTATATATAGACATATATATATAATATAATATATAGTGTGTCCACATTAAGTACCTACTTACCACCCCTGTAAAATCTTTATTTGTTGACCGATTTTGATAAACTTTTTTTTGTTAGGTATACATTAAAAATGCGCATATTAAACATTTGTTCTAATGTTAAAAAACAATAGGTAATATCTAGAAATAAAAAAAAATAATACTTTTTTCTTATATGATTACAACCCAAGAATAAAGTTACCTACTCATTGAATGCGCATTTTGAATACCTATACCTATAAAAACTTTTATCAAAATCGATCAATAAATAAAAATTTTACAAGGGTGGTAAGTCCTTAATGTGGACACACTGTATATAATAATGTAATTATTACGTAATATATTTATTTACTATTAATCTTATTTTAAAAGTACTATATTTATATGTGTATTTTTAACTTTAGATCAAATGTTAATTTCACTATATATGTTACAACTACGTAGATCATGTTAAAAACTACTGTCGTTTTTCCTCTATTTAACATATGCCTAGATGTTACTTCAACTCACGCTTTTGTTAATATAAATAATGACAAATGTCTAATTAACATTACCTGACTTGTTAATTTGAATATGAAAAGTTTCAATATGACACACTACCATCGTAGATACAACAAAACTTTAATGTCAATTTAACTTTTATTTTCACAAATCTGTATGTATAAGTTGACATACAATAATACTTCAAAATGATATAACACTTTCAGTTAATCATTTTCTACACAACGCATAACGTAAAATTTGACAGACACGTACATCAGCCATTTTACATATTTTTGTGTGTGGACCAGATGGAACATCAAAAAAATGTTAAATTTAACATATTATTTTCAACTGTGTATATGTTGCGCTAACCTTTACGTTGTGTTTGACGACAACCTTAAAAAACCTTAAAAGTGAAATATTAGGTTGCTTTTTGTGACACCAATTAGAATTTTTTATGCTGTTTCAAGTGACTTTAGAAATAATATACTTACCTAACCCCTAGGTACTTACTACTTAGGTGTGATTCGATATTGTGTAGAAAATTTAGTTCCAATTTTTTGTGTTTTTATTTTTTTTATTTTATTGCTTAGACTCATACTTAAAGCATTGACTGAAAAATGGAAAGACTTGCTACGCAGCAGTTCCTACCACTGCTTTTTAAGAGTCAGTAGAGCCGATAATGCAAAATTCATTGTGTTTGTGCCCCTGGAGACCGCTTAATGATTAAAAAAGTGTCAAATGTCAAGCCGTTGTCGGTCTTCACAATATTTCAGTAAACGCTTAAAGAAAGACTTATATTTACTATATATTTACATTTGTATAGGTACCGTACCTGTTTCTAGAGTTTATTTTAATTTTCTTTTTCATTTATTATTTTGTTATACTTTTTATAAATATATTGTGTTTACTTTTCAAAAAGCAATCCGATGTTTCCATGTAGCTACCTATACCTACATACATTGTAGAGTGAGAGATGTAAAAAATTTTGGAGATAAAATGTTTTTGAGCAAAGCTCATTTTCATCATTCATCTAATGTGGGGCCCCTTGTTTAAAAAAATCTCACTGGGCTAAGATGGGCCAGTCCGGCACTGAAGCTGCCTCGCATATAAACTATACATAGTATATTATGGTAGGATTAGGGTAATCATCGTCAGTTAGGTAATCTATTCGCTGTTTCACCACCGTCTATTGCGCGGACGTGTTTCCTCGGCTATACATGATAATTTCGCAGGGTAGTGTTGTATTTTTATTGCCTCTACTCCAAGCGTTCAGTGAAATATTATCCACGAGAACCGCTGCTCTGCACAGAAGAAGATAGATGTTTAATGTTGATATGGTTTCTTTGGCATTCAAATGGGCTTTGACAAATAAATGTTAGTTAAACATAACCAGACAAATTTTAACAAATTATGAAGTAAATTCTCAAAAAAAAAATAGTGCCTAAAATCTGCCAGAAATATAATGGAGGCAACTGTTACTACCCCCGTTTACCTGCCATAACTGGTGGCTGAGGGTTGTTAATAATTTAATACGTGTTCATGTCGACCGTCTCCTTTAATCATGGGGGGACAGAAGCTTAATTGTGGACGTTAATAAGGGTTTAATAACTTAAATATTTACACATAAATTTTAAATGGGGTAAAATATTTGGAACCGGGAAATATCTGGCAGCTTTAATTATCTCGGGAATAAAGCAACGAAACAGGGTGGAATGCTTGAGAATGTAGAAAAGGGTCGACAAAATATAATAACGTGTCTTTGCGTACAGTCGATAAAGTTCTAATTTAATATGAGCTACGTAGAGTAATTAATGTGTAAAATTTAATATTTATTTTGAGATGTCTTTAGGTATATTAAAAAAACACAAAACTTTGTGTCATATCTGGAAAATGGCAGCTGTCACGGAAAGTAAGACAACCGCATTGGGGACTCAAATCCCTCCAACTTTTGTATTTACACTTTTTATCTAAAATCAGAAACAACGAAGATTGGATTAAATTGCCAATTTTTTTTTCTTCAAAATATCATTTTTCAAAAATCCACAAGGCACCTTAAATTGGGCCCACAAAACTGCAATTCTTTTCCCATTTAACCTTCCTTCTATCTCCGCTAGTTTCCGAGATCCCCATTAAAAAAACGAAAATTTGGCGATTTATTCTAATCCAGCTATAGCTTCGTTGTTTCTGATTTTAGATAAAAAGTGTAAATACCAAAGTCGGAGGGAATTGTGTCCCTAATGTGGTAATCATGTCCTACTTTCCATGACAGCTGTCATTTTCGAGATATGACACAAACTTTTGTTTTCTTTTAATGGAAACCATAGTTATTTCCGTTATTTTTCCGAATAACCATATAGAGTATTATATCGTTGGAAAGCTCTAGAAATGCCTGATTTTTCGATACCGTGGCTAACTATAGTTTCTATTTTAGAAAACAAAAGTTTATGTCTTATCTCGAAAATGGCAGCTATCAGGGAAAGTGGGACATGACAACCGCATTGGGGACACAATTCCCTCCAACTTTTTTGTTTACACTTTTTATATAAAATCAGAAACAACGAAGTTAGATGGATTAGAATAAATCGCCAAAATTTCGTTTTTTCAAAATATCTAGTAAGCCATGACTTTTTTCAAAAATCCACAAGGTGCATTAAACTACAAAACTGCAGTTCCTTCCCCATTTAACCTTTCTTCTATCTCCGCTAGTTTCCGAGATCCCCATACAGATCATCAAAAAAGAACTCACCCTGTATATATCTGAGCACATTCGAATAATAGTATATTACTTACAACTCGAGTTTTGTATTATAATTTTTCTTCGACGAAAGAAAAACTATTATAATAGATAAACTATACTTCTGATTATCTAACAGGCAACAATTAGTATGTTGGTTAGTTGCTATGGTGACGCGGATGCCGCGCTAACAAGGCACCCGTGATAATTGCGTTTTAATTAAGAACAGATACGTAATTTTATATTACGTGTCAGTCATTACGTGTCAGTGTTCGTAACAATGGACGTACTTATAACCTAAACCGTCACTTAATAGGTATGTTTCTAGCATATGAGTAGAAAATAATATATTACATAGCGATAGTAGTAAGAAGCTTATTATGTACGAGTGGAAAAGTTGCGCACGAGCCGCGCAGCGGCGAGTGCTGTAATTCCACGAATATGTTATAAGCTTACTACTCGAGTTGTGTACTATACTTTTTCTTCGACGAAAGAAACTGTTTATAATAGATAAACTATACTTCTGATTTTCTGACAGGCAACAATTAGTATGTTGGTTAGTTGCCATGGTGACGCGGATGCCGCGCTAACAAGGCACCCGTGATAATTGCGTTTTAATGAAGAACCGATACGTAATTTTTTTAATTACATGCCAGTCATTACGTGTCAGACATTACGTGTCAGTGTTCGTAAACAAGGACTTAGTTATAACCTAAACCGTCACATAATATCTATGTTACTAGCATAGGAGTAGAAAAAAAAATTACATGATACACGGACGAAAAGTAGTTTTTGGTACTCCTGGGGTTCGCCAGCCTCGACTGCGCCTCGGCCGGTTAAGTCTACGATTATCTCCAAAAATAAAGATTGTATGGATTTGTATAGGTTTGGAAGTAGACACCCTGTATACACTGGTTCCGATGCGGAATAAATAATATAATTAAATCGGTATTTGAAACGGACTTAAATTGGCAAACAATGTTTTGGCGAAATACACCGAAAGCTTCGAAACAATCGAGGCTCGTCAAAGCCAAGGCCCTCTCTGCGGAATGAATTAATTTAGGTCTCAGGATCGGGATCATAATGGGACGACTGAATACATCCAGAACGCACAATAAATTAATTCTTCCATTTTGAATTTATGTTTGATTTAAACAGGGGTTGTTGGCTTCACTGTTTTGTTATTAAATCATTTCTCTGACGATATTAATAATTTTGGAGCATAGGTAATACTAATAAAGATTTTTACAGGGTGTCTCACCACGAACTGCATCGATCGATATATCAAAAAGTAAACATAGAATTTTTTGAAAATTTGGCAGCTGACCAATGCCAATGAGTACTATTCATCTAAAGTATTTTCAAAATGGCGGCAATTCCGGTTATACCGGAAGTCGATGACAACTTCGTTATTTTAAATGGAACACCCCATATTTTATTGCATTTTGGGATTCCACGGAAAATTCTAGGTACATTTCATGAATCATGTCCTATACCTAAATTCAACCGTTTTTGAGATATTTGCCATTTTAGAGAAAAAATGACGGATGCAGACCCGTACTTAATTGACAGTTTCTTCATGACGGCTACATATTTCGTAACGCGCTCCTTGCAGTTTGTAGTCAAAGGCTTGGTGCAGAGAAATACCATAAAGAAAGTTTCCGATCATGTACAGGGTGCTCACTAAAAATTATTCAAATATTAATTCAAAAAATGCCAAAAACTCAAAATGTTCAAATGGAAACCCCTATTTTTTTGTAGTAGCCGTATTCAGCACAAAAAATTATGGCAAGTTTGTGTTTGTTTCCCTATACCTAAATGTCATCATTTTCGATTTATTTACAAAAAACTAATTTTCCACTTTTTCATCAAGGGGGCGTTTTTTAAAGTTTGATAAATCTAGTTGGCCATGGATGCTTATACGACGGTTACTTAGAGTGACTATTAAGGTATATCTACCTTATATTATGTGTTATATCATCCCGCAGTTGTTAGGTACTTTATTGAGTTTATAGTCTTCATTTATTCTATAAGACCTCTGCATTACCATCTCTTATAATAATAACTTTGTGGAACATATTGTGATACTGGAATCATTTTAAATAATAATTCTCAGAGTTACTTTTGCTCAAATAATGCGCACTGAACCTTGAACCACATATATATTAGTTTTGCAAAAGGCACTCTTTGGTGAGTTGCAACGGATGATTGCAACTAAGTTGGGAATTTGGAACCTATTGGCGATACACTATTCTTATCACGTTTAAATCCACACACCAATACCGTTGTTTTTGCACTCGACGCGCGTTTCGCTAACTAAGTTAGCATCATCTCCTGATGATCTCCTGATGATGCTAACTTAGTTAGCATCATCTTCTGATGATGCTAACTTAGTTAGCGAAACGCGCGTCGAGTGCAAAAACAACGGTATTGGTGTGTGGATTTAAACGTGATAAGAATTATGGATGATTGCAAGTTTATGTGCATTTTATAATATTCTTAAATTATTTTGAATTTAAAATGACAATGTCGTTATAGTGTCAATATTTCATACTGATTTGATTACTCTCTCAAAAATTTACTTGGAAGCTTATGAGGTAACATCCCTCATGATTTTTTGCTTTACCTCAGAGTCACTACTTTTATGCAAAACCAATTGAAATTTGATGATGACAGTTGATTGCAACAACTCTCCTGATAAAGGAACCCAAAGTTGGTTAAGTGCCTACGACCACAGTAGGAGTTCCGGGTTCGCGTCCCGGCTGAAGTGCATTTTTTTTTTCAATTGATATTATCCTTTACCTGCTATGGCACTAAAACATCTTTTGGTAATAATACCTAATTCTCAATACTCCAAATTAGGAGTACCCCAAAAGCAACCACATGTTTGTGCTGAGCAGGGGTGGCAGTTACTATTATTTAGGCTTCATTGCCATTTGCGGCTAGAGCTGACCTTTTTCCGATAGAACTAGGATAGCATTCGCTCAAGTACTACGGAAAACCCTAGAAAACCGTAGTAATTTCAGTGAGTGTAGAGTGTAGGATCACACAGATAAAGCTATTATTAAGGAGCAGTACCTTAAATCTACATTTTACCGAGCGCTCTTGCCTATCGGCGGTGTTTTTCAAAGATATGTTGCATGCGTTCTACCCCTACCTCGAGTCAAACCAAAGGTCGGTCGAAGGCAGAATCACACGTAATTTAAGGAGTGACACTACGAACATCGCCATAGCGGCCCCCATAATGATAATAATTATTAGAAAAGTAAATATATACTGAGAAATTTAGCTAATTTACTTAGTATTAATTTGTCTCACTTCTCTACTAGATACCTACATCTGTTTTTGTTTTTATTTAAATGCAAATATTTTTGCAATTTTCTCGCTTCCCTTTAAATTTTCTTACGGTGTTGGATAGAGTACCCATCGGACTTTTTAATATCATGAGAATTTTTTTGTGTTTATTTAGTACTTTACCAAAACACAGCTTCTGATGGAACAAGTCCCATCCAAACCTTACCTGTAACAAAAAAAATATTATAACAGGTTATAATTAGAGGAATAAATTCAAATATACAGTCATGTTGTATCAGTGCACATTTGAAAAATATCTGTTGTTTTATTTGCAAACTAGGAATCATAAATTCATAGGTGTCCGATGTATCACCAATTTAATTGTCGATATGGGTTTATAATTCCCACGTGCAGTGATATTAATGATAAAGTATTGCAAATATTCGAAACGATAAAAATTTTGGAATTGCCTATCTGGGTATGAATGTATGCGGCAAAAATGCTGAAATTGTGAAATTTCGGCGAATATATAGCTTTGCCTGCGACAATATTATTTGTTTGTCATTCAGACTGTGTCTCACAGAACAGCCTCTCTATACTGCAGTGAATTAACCAATGACATCAAAACCTATAGACGTGGTGCCCCATTGTTAAAATGCCCTTTATTTTGACTCCAAGATTAAATATATCCATACTACTCTAAAAACATGCTACAAACAAAGACAGAAAGTCAACCATCAACCAACTATACACCCGGTGATTCCCGGTTATAGTTCCTCTAGAATCACATTTAGATATCGCATGTTTTTTCTTGTTTGGGGGCGCCGGAAGCATCGGAACCTCACCTGAAGACTCGGGGGATGGTCTAACGACGCCAGCCTCCGAGCCCAGAGTCGAAATAAGTTCACTGCGGCTCGACAAAAAGGGGCAATTTCTGACAATCTCGCGACATTTTCGGAATAATTTAATTGAGCGCTTAGATTGTGATTAGTTCTGGGCGTCAAGCGTTTATCAAAACAAACCTGTCTATAGGTTCTGATGTCATTGGAATTAACCTTCTTTTTTTAGATAGCATATAGGCACAGCCGACTCTAGGAAAGCCCTGACGTTGAGAAAGCTGGCAACATGGCTTGCGGGTCTGCGCGGCGTGGCCTGTCACTCCCTGTCAGTTGATTTTACAAGAAATTTACCAGAATTAATTTGTGTAGCGCGAGTAGTGCTATCGTCGCCAGATTGCTAAGACGAGGCAGTGTGTCTCTGGGTGGAAACGGACAGACCGAAGTGCTGGCGACAGCTTTTTTTATAAATTTGTTTTGTTTGTGCAAAAGTGAAAGATTTCTATAAAAGTTCGAAGTGAAGAATCGTTCCTTTACAATTTCAAGCCTCAAGTTGCCTAGAACCGTCGAGGGAAGCTAGAACTTAGTTATATACCTGGCTGTAAGTCAAATCGTACTAATAACTTGAAGTAGCTAGGTTTTCTTTGCTTGACGGCAAGCGATCAATTTGACTAGTTTTGGGCTTTCCAAAGGACGAAAATTTAAGAATAAAATGATTAAGGGCCAATTGCACAGATCAACTAAAGTACCTTTTAAAATTAAAGGAGTGTTTATAATAATTGAAACATTGTTTAGTATCGTTGCAAAAGTTTCTTTACCTAATGTTAAAGTCAGAAGATAATTTAGTTGAATGTATTATGAAATTGACCCTAACTGCCATTTCAATCAGAAGAGATTACTCTCCTTCACAACATGTTGTTCTCTATTCGCTTGTTGTTTGTCATAAGGAAAGATAATCATCAATTGCCTGATCACGCACTTTGCGAAAAATTATCACAAAAATTCGACTTACAACAAAATGTATATAGTCACCTCTATTTGCCCAAATTTACCATATTATTATTTGTCAAAAATGTACCTATCCACACTAGGAATCGTACTTATTATAAATACTTATACTTCTGTGTATATTTTGTTACTTGTTACTGCTTTTATTGTCTGTTAATAGTATATTACATAGCGAGAGTTGTAAACAGCTTATTCCGTATGAGCGGAAAAGTTGTTACAACTCGAGTTTTGTACTATAATTTTTCCTCGACGAAAGAAAAACTATTATAATAGATAAACTATAATCGTTGACTGACGTATCAATAAAGACTGCCCACGGCTGTCATGTTTGACAGTTCTCTGGCTCACCATGCGCTTCCCGGAGACAAAATACAATGCAAAATACATTGTTGACCATAGGCGCTATCTACTTTCCAAGACATGAAACTATAGCCGTGAGAAGTCTTATTAATACGTCAGTCAACGCTATAATACTTCTGACAGGCAACAATTAGTATGTTGGTTGGTTGCTATAGTGGCGCGGATGCCGCGCTAACAAGGCACCCGTGATAATTGTGTTTTAATAGTTAAGAGCAGATATGTAATTTTTTTTACGTGTCAGTCATTACTTGTCAGTGTTCGTAACAATGGACTTAGTTATAACCTAAACCGTTACTTAATAGGTATGTTATGTTACTAGTATATGAGTAGAAAAACAAACATACCTACTTACTTAGGTACCTACCCAATTATTGAAACAAAGTTTACAAATGAATTTAATTATAATGAAAAAGGGGGTTGGACATTTATTAGAAAAGATAAACTAAGCCAAAGCACAGACTGCTCTGTACTGCAAAAACCCGTTGAACCGTCCCGCTGCGGCGTTGCCACATGTTTTCCCGGGGCTTGTAAGCTTGAGAAGGTTGTTATATAGGCCTATTAAAGGATATTGGTTCTTAGTAATTTTGAAGAAAAAAATCTGGGTGTTTTATGTAGATACATACACATAAACTATATCTACTAAATATTTAAACTTTTACGCGGTAACAAGAAGGAATATCCTTTTTTAATATCTCGCATCGGTATTGAAAACACCAGATACAAATAATTTTATTTTACGTTGATTTTTATAAGAATAGTAACAGTAAATAAATTTTACACATTCGCTGCAAGTGCACCTATGGCAATGTTTCAACTAGAAAGACACGTAAATTTTGTATTTTTTTAAAAATTCAATAAAAATATCATACCAATAAAATGTATAAAATACTAAAATATTTTGTTTAGCATGATATAT
Source organism: Pseudeuparius sepicola (assembly GCA_963920635.1). NCBI lineage: Eukaryota > Metazoa > Arthropoda > Insecta > Coleoptera > Anthribidae > Pseudeuparius > Pseudeuparius sepicola. The sequence goes on from OY987298.1 coordinate 16,890,072, forward strand.
CATTTTAACAAAAGGTATCACATAACATATTATAACATTAAAACATTTTATTAAACATTAAAACGTAAACTATAAAATATAAAATTACTAATATAATACCTAATAAAAAATCCTGATGATTTAGAAGAAACCTAACTTAGGTACTATGTACACTATTTTAAATAATAGGTAACGTGTGACAAGCTAATTTTTTCATTCATAAAATACATATGTTTTGTTGAGAATGATATATCATTTTAACAAAAGGTATCACATAACATTATTAAAACATATAACACTAAAACATTTTATAATAATAGTTAAAATATAATAGATCTTCTTTAATAACGGCTGTATTTATATATCAATGAAGTAAAATAACAGGTATTTCAGCCAAAATTATGTTTTATTTATTCTTTACAATAAACCAAGGTTTCGGCCATACTTTTGGCCTTCGTCAGGGCTAAAATAGTGTTAGGTAAAATATATTATTGAGTGAGAATTATTTATATACTTACTATTGAGATGAATATTGAAAAGTTATGGTTCTATGAATATAAACGTCCAAAAATGGAATAAAATTGTTGTGTAAATATTTTTGTTGTTGTCAACTGAAAATTTTGTAATAAATATTTATAGTTGTTATAGAAATTTGAAATAAAAGATAATCTTCATATTATGAAGCAATCCATGAAAAACAAATGATAGCAGACAGTAATATTGTTTTGAGGTTATAGAAATTTTTAGGTTATAAAAAATTTTTTAGGTTATAAAAATTTTTTAGGTTACTAAAAAGTTTGACAATAAACAAAAGAAAGATAAATTTTAGGTTATTTGTCAAAAAGGTTAGAAATATTTGCCAATAAAAATGTTTAGTTTGAAAACCGAAAACTTGGGAAATATAGATATAGGGTAGGTAGTGTACAATAATATTGCAGACAAATTTTTATAAATATAGGGTTATAGTGAGTTATTTTGATTGTTTTTCATCTAAAAGAAAAATATAAGAGTAAATACAACTTAGATCTTCTATATCAGTTCTTTTGTTCATTGGATAATTTTCTTTATTAATTTCATACATACATACATAACCTCTTAGTTAGATTTTTTCTTTGTGTAAAATTTTGACATTGTTAAAATTTGCATGATGGCCTGTGATATTTATATGTTCAGAAAAAGCAGAAGAAATTTTATTTAATTTAACATCACTTTTGTGTCCTGAAATTCTATTATATAAATTTTGGGAAGTTTGGCCTATCTATTTTTTATTGCAATTTTAACAAGGGATCGAATAAACAACATTAGATTCACATATTAGTAGAGTTTTATTTTTTAAATTAGTGTATAATTTTCCAATTTGTTTAACATTTTTAAAGGCTATTCTAATATTATTTTCATCTTTAAAAGTTTTAATAATTTTTGGTGTCAATTCTTCAATATAAGGTAGGGAACCATAGAAAAAATTATTGATTATTTCATTGTTTTGTTGATTTAGTACAGAATTATTGTTTGTGGTATGAATATTTTGTTGCATCCTGGTATTAAAAATGATCTTATTTCGAAATTTTATAGGGTATGAATTATCAATTAAGATATTTTTTAATTTGATCAAATTTTTTTGTAAAAGTGTTGGATGTACCAATTTTTCAATTCTATTTTTTAGTGTTAAAACTAAGTTTTCATTCTGATACTTTGATATGAGTGAAAATTTAAATACCTTCCAGTATTGGTCGGTATATAAATAATTCTCACTCAATAATATATTTTACCTAACACTATTTTAGCCCTGACGAAGGCCAAAAGTATGGCCGAAAGCTTGGTTTATTGTAAAGAATAAATAAAACATAATTTTGGCTGAAATACCCGTTATTTTACTTCATTAATAGTTAAAACCTTAATTAAAAACTTCAATATTTCGAAAACAATTTGTATATAGATCATCATTCATAAAATTATTAAAAATTTATCGTGGAGTTTATAAATGTAATTATATACATAATACATGGTGTTCGAAAAAAAAAAAATACTTGGACAGGTGTCCTTTTCCCACTGTACGTTGCTTAATTGTTACAGGTATAGATAAGTAATAAGAAATCCTAATGATTTAGAAGAAACCTAACTTAGGTACTAACAAGCTAAGATAGAAAGAACGATGAGAAAAACTTAGTTCAATTAAAGCGTATGTTTTAAGGCGAATTCATGATTTCCATAGGAATTATTTTCATATTGGACCTCTTCTAATTTTAGACCTACACCTACAAGATTATTAATGTTTGCCAGTTGCTAATAGCAAATACGAAGGCAAAACGATGGCGTATCTCATATAGCATTTAATATTTTTTGAATATGCAAAATAAGTTCCTAATGTGCAAAAAATATTCCCCATATTTATAAAACATTGTTACAATATTTTACGAAATATGTTCAGTAACTGCATATACCCAAGATATTTGTTAATCGCAGATACAAATATGATATGTTAGATGAAGGTATAATATTATTATGTTTGTTTTGAATAAGAAGGGATATTTCCACAATATCTTGTGTAACATATTCCTAACTTAGTGGTTCTATAAATATTTAGAAATTGAACATTTAACCTAAGTACATTACAGGCACGTTCACCCTAGGAACGTGCAATTTGGAATATTGCTGGAACATGCTAAATAGTATATTCATACAGCAAATATCTTATGAATGTTCACAAACGGTACTTATTCCTAGTCTTGTGACGTCACAGAGATTCTAGCTTACACTACTTTTAGATAATATTTCCACGTACCTCGATGGCTCAGTTAGTTAGAGCGTCAACTTGTAAATCGATGGTCGTAGGTTCGAACCCAGAAAGTGGTGTTGATGGATTTTTTTTATTTTATAATGTACACGTGAATATTAAATGATACCTATACATAGAATATACATTGAATATTTGTGGAACGTGCATTCAATATATTTGTGAATGTTTATAATACGTGAAATAGTACCTTCAAAAGGCGAACACCTGAATGTTGCCTGAATGTTCAGATAATGTTTCTACAGTTTTTATGAATATTCCTACAATATGCATGTTCTCTGAAAAAATATTATCAGAATATTCCGCCAATGTGACTTTGCTAGTGATGTAAAAAACAAGATTTCTTGTCTTGCTCGGCAACTTCTTGTCTTGTCTTGCTAAGCAAGGCAAGATGTAAAACTACTTCTTGTCTTGCAAATTTCTTGCACAGTTATTTCTTGTCTTGCTAGCAAGACTCTTGCTTACTTCTTGTTCTTGCTTTTTAGGGCATTCCCCAACTCTTTTTCGGGGATTCCCTTTATTTTACGCCTTCTGCGCGCTCGCCGGCGCCGAGCGAGCCACCCTATTTTATCTAAAATGGCCAGGGATATTCTAAGAACCCTCCCTAATCTGTGATTCTAAGTACTATGGCAACGTCAGTTCCTGCCGAAAGCCTTTTTTCGAAGGCATCATTGGTTATAAGAAAACACCGAAATAGGCTAAATTCTGAATCATGCCTTCTCTGTCTAAATTCATGGGGCAGTCTAAGAAATACAGATAACTAGTTACTAGTAATGTCAGTAATGTCATGTTCACGTTTAAGATTTAAGTAGGTACCTACCTTGGTACCTGTAGTTTGTTCAGCGAATGTTCGCCCCTACGTCACAACTCTCGTCCTTGTCTAACTCGTGAATATACGACCGATATCCATCGTATATTCATGAGTAAGACAAGGACGGGAGTTGTGACGGAGGGCCGAACATTCGCTGAACAAACTGTAGTTTCAGTTTTTTTTTGTATAAAAGAATTACCTACTTTGTTTCTTATTAATATGATTTAAATAAATCACGTTTCCCTTGTTTATTTGTCTCATTTACTTGCCATCGGTAGAAAGCAAGAAATCTTGTTTCTTGCAAATTTCTTGACAAAAATATTGTCTTCTTGCTGGAGCTACTCTTGTCTTGTCTTGCTTCTTGCTCCACTACTTCTTGTCTTGCTGCAAGAACAAGACAAGAACAAGAAAGAGCAAGACAAGAACAAGAAATTTTTACATGACTAGACTTTGCTATGTGGGATGTCCAAACCTCCCCTTTTTAACATAACCTTGGTGTGTCGGAATTTTCGCGTGAAGACTGTATAGCAAATCAGGTGCTCCCGATGGCCTCCCCCTAATTTAGGACGTGCCCCTTTCAGCTCCACAACCGGGCCAAAAACAAGGTGGCGGGTCCGAAGGGTTCCGCCGCCCAATAAATCTCGTTCGCCCCCGCGTAATCTGTTTATCCCGGCAATTTTCTTAGCCCGGCCCTGTTTATTTATGGACGGAGCCGCCCCCCGCCCCCGGGGGCGCCCCCACCCCCGGGCCGCCCCATTAACCGCGTTACCGTTCAATCAAGGGCGGCTGCGGCCCCCGGTTCGATCTCGCCGGATTTGAGTCAAGGATATTAGCGGGAATGGAATTTTGTTTATTCAGGCAGGTGTTTACAAGAAACACGTTCGGTTTGAGGGGACGCGTAAAAATATCCCGAAAATCTCACTTTAATAAAGATTATCTACAGGGTGTCTACTTTCAAATTAAGGTGGATTCATGCAGCTTTCTATAAGAATAGCAATAAGAATAATAATAGTAATAGGAATAGCAATAGCAATAACTTTAAGTGATATTCATGCATACCCGGAATAACAATAGTAATAAGCCAAAATTACCAATTTATCAACATAACCACAACATTTTAAATGTTACAAAAAGAATGATTACTGAATTTAGGGATCATCGGAGCTAAAGGTTGCCCATTATAAAATCTATTTTCATAGTAAGTTGGAATGTTTGGGTCTTTTCTTGCCTTACGCGAGTGTTCGCGCATGTGCACATGCAATCTTGATATAAGAATAAAGTTAAAAGTTGACCAACTTCAAGGTCAATTCTTATTTCCTATTGCTATTACTATTCTTATTCCGGCTGCATGAATAGGCGCAATTAGATCAATAGTTTTAACTTTTATTATTATTATTATTACTATTCTTATTGCTATTCTTATAGAAAACTACATGAATTCATCTTTATATCTTTATTTTTGGAGATGATCGCCTTTATTGTGCACTGCAAGGGTCTGTTCTCACATGAAATAAATGTATTCGTCGAATAACCTGCCAAAGAATGATAGGGTCTTTCTTTTTTAACAGATCAATAAATGGTGCCAGTTCTATTGAATTCTTAAGAGGGGAGTTCCAAAAAGCACTTGACCAGCAACTGTCACTAGTAGAAACCAGTGACCTTATGATGCAATTAGATGGAGCACCTATAGTGGCTAAACACTAATTTTACCAACAGGTATTGTTAAACATATTCAGGGTGAGTTTTTTCGATGTCCACTATGGGGATCTCGGAAACTAGCAGAGCTAGAACAAAGGTTAAATGGGGAAAGAATTGCAGTTTTGAATGCTGAATCTAATGCCCCTTTTGGATTTTTGAAAAAGTTCATGGCTCACTAGATATTTTCAAAAGAATGATTTTTTGCTATTTCATCAGATCTCTGTAGCTCCGTTATTTCTGATTATACAGAAAAACTGTAGCGGCAAAAATTGTATATAATTTTGGGCTTAATAAGATAATGTAATCCCATTTTTTTTATCTTGTTTGTGATTTTTGAGATAAGACATAAACTTCTGTTTTTTTAAGTGTAAATCATAGTTGGCTGTGACCTTATCAAATCGGCCATTTTTTGAGCTTTCTAAAAATATAATACTCGGCATAGTTATTATAATAAATAAAATAGCAGTTTATGTCATGTCTCAAAAATCACAAACAACATAAAAAATTGGATTAGATTATCTTATTAAGCCTAAAATTATCTACAATTTTTGTCTCTGCAGTTTTTCTGTATAATCAGAAATAACGGAGCTACAGAGATCTTATGAAATAGCAAAAAATTACCACCGCGTCAGATATCAAAATATTATTCTATCAAAGCTTGGTTACTATACTCAGATTACTCAGGGCGATTTCCGTCTCACGTATATTTTAGAATATAAATAGAGCTTTGACTCCTTCCTAGGATTCTTTATTTAAAGGAATATCCCAAATAGTTCGCCACCTTATTTTGCATTTGATGCCAAGAAACATCCAACGGAAAGTCATTATCGTCAATAGTACCAAAGTCTAGAGAACACTATAAGTCGGCTCACTTCTTTGTTCTCTCGGAAAAGCAAACCATTTTTTGCGACTGGTCGTAATTCAATAAATCAACGTCATCTCGCACGCTTCGCATTTACGAGGGTCGACTAACGAAATCGCGGTCAAGCTAGTTATACGGGGGCAGGTTCATATTGACTTTCCATTATTTACCAAAGTCTATACAAATATTAGTATACCTATTTGTAGACCTTGGTACAACATTATTTGTGTAGGTAAGTATACCGTTAGTTTTTGGTAGATACTTACAGTTAAATTAAAATACAAGGTAGCTATTATACTAGAATCTACATACAGGGTGTTCCTAAATATCATGTACATACGAAAGGGGGTAATTCTTTGGCCCATTTTAAGAAAAAAACTTCATATGAACGTATGTCGTAAACGTCCTAACTTTTGAGATACAGGACGTTGAAGTTCATTTTTTTAAATTGAATTTTGGCTACATCTCCCGAAATAATCAAGCTGCTGAACTGAAATTTGGCACTGCTATGTTTTTGGGGATGGAGAATAAGCTGAAAATGTCAATTTCACCGTATCTCATAGAGGGCGCCACTTGAGCTGTTTTTTGATCACGCTTTTATGAGTAACTTTTTTGAGGTTATCTTTTTGGTCCTGCAGGTCCATCATTTTTGTGCATCTTTTTATTCTGCAAGAAAAAGGTACTCTTGTTTAATAACGATTAAATCAACCGTTTGCTTTGAAATTACCAAAACGTTCTCCAAAACACCTGTTGATTCCAATATTCGAAACATAAAATTTTCACCTACTGCTTTCAAATATTACAGATCAACTGTACATTCAAAATTATGAAAAAAATGCCAAATGGGCATTGGTCAAAACACCATTGGTTTTCTTGAAATAGAGTGTCCAAATTTTGTCAAATTCAATCCTTTCCATTTTGAAAGCGAATAATCTTTGGTACATTATTCATAGGGATTTTTTTCTCAGTTTAAATGGTACAGTTGATCTGTAATACTTGAAGGTGGTAGGTGAAAATTTTATGTTTCGAATATTGAAGTCAACAGGTGTTTTGGAGAACATTTTGGCAATTTCAAAGCAAACGGTTGATTTAATCGTTATGAAACAAGAGTACCTTTTTCTTGCAGAATGAAAAGATGCACTAAAGTGATGGACCTGCAGGACCAAAAAGATAATCTCAAAAAAATTACGCGTAAAAGCGTGATCAAAAAACAGCGCAAGTGGCGCCCTCTGTGAGATACGCTGAAATTGACATTTTCAGCTTATTCTCCATCCCCAAAAACATAGCAGTGCCAAATTTCAGTTCAGCAGCTTGATTATTTCGAGAGATGTAGCCAAAATTCAATTTACAGTTTACATAAAATGAACTTTAACGCCCTGTATCTCAAAAGTTAGGACGTTTACGACATACGTTCATATGAAGTTTTTTCTTAAAATGGGCCAAAGAATTACCCCCTTCCGTATGTACATGATATTTAGGAACACCCTGTATAATTAGTAAGGTATATCTGTAGAATTTGGATGGAAAATGAATAAAAATGCAATTTTTTATGTTTTTACGTTCGTGTTTAATAAAGCCTAACAAAACACAGAGCAAACAAAAACATAAATAACAAATAAATATTTAACGACAAAGAGTTAAACTAATAATATCTACTTTTTCATCCTGTAGGTAAATATTTTGATATTTAAATAACTGAACAAAACATACAACAAGCAATTGACATAAACAATTTATTGCTGGCACCTTGAAATTTTCACTATTTTAATATTATATCTACAGAGTGTCTGACTTAAGAGTGAAACAACCCTATAACTTCTTTAACTTTTAACCGACCAGAACGAAATTTTTACCAAAGGTAGATGGCATTGTTGCCTACTTATTTCCAAAAAATTAGTTGCCTACTCCAAAGGCAAATCCACCTGCGATGTCACGAACGAGGCTAAAAATCCGAAAGTCATATTAGGCATTTTTTTTTCAAAAAAATTTAGTAGAAAAAGTTGTTCAGAATCGATTCAGAACTCTAAATCCAAAATTTTGTCAAATATTAAATAAATAAAGTTTAAGTAAAAATTTAAAATTTAAATTTTTAAAATTTGTTTTGTAGCTTTTATTTTAAAATAATTACTTTATGAAAACAATTTCTAAAGACAGAAAATTATTAAATTGCTGTTTTTGGAATTAATTAAAAAATTAATATTTTTGATTTTGACAAAATTTTTGATTTAGGGTTTTGAACCGATTCTGAAAAACTTTTTCTAGTACATTTTTTGGAAAAAAATGCCTAATATGACTTTCGGATTTTTAGCCTCGTTTGTGGCATCGCAGGTGGCTTTGGCTTTGGAGTAGGCAACTAATTTTTTGGAGAAATAAATAACAATGCCATCTACCTTTGTTAAAAATTTCGTTCTGGTCGGTTAAAAATTAAAGAAGTTATAGAGTTGTTTCACTCTCAAGTGAGACACTCTGTATATAATTCTATTATTATTCTTCAATTAATACCTAAGTATTCATAAAAATGTCTTAATTTTTGTAGGTAGGTACCTCAAACTCAATCTTACCTTTCAGGGGCTTTAGGAAATGAAAAAAAGGTAATAGAGTCTTTTGAACTTGTTTTACAGCCATCCGCACTGCAGGCATCACTACAACCGTTGATTGAATTCCATCGACGCTACAACACAGTCACGGTCGGTCGGTAGATAATATTTTGCGCGCACCCGGTAGAATGCGAGAACCGCTCTCAGCTACACTGTGTAAGCTTATTTTCTTGTTAAATAAGATATCGATCGCCGTACTCCGATGACGGCGGGCCGAGGGAGCGGGAGAGGGCAAGAGGGAAACGTTTGTTTGCACAAGGCCGAGTGCCCGGACTTATTAGTATATACAGTACCACAGAAAATATATTCTGTGATAGTACCTCCGCTCGCTACTAGATAGCCAGGGAAATAATCAAATTCAAATAAAACGTCTACAATTACGATATATTAGTTAAGTTTTAGACAACAAATCCGTTATACACACAACATACGTTAAGAACTACTGTTGCCCATTCCCTAAAAAAAAACCTCGAAAATCCTTCTTTCACCCAATAGCTGATTCATAGCAGGAAGTTTTCCAAAGTAGCCAAAAAGCTCCTGCAAGGAGTCATTTCCACCCTTGCTGCCTCCGAAAGGCATACCTAATTAAAAAGCCCAGTTCCCTTTCCAGGGGATGAATTATCCCCCGAGGGGCTCCCCCACCCCCGCCCGTCGGGCAAGCTTAAAAGGAAATAAATCGGGTTTTGTCGTCGGTCCGCTCGTTTTTTTCCGTATTGTCCCTCTAGGAATACCTCCGCGAAATTTGTTTTCGCATGATATAATGCCGGCCGTTTCTCGGTAAATTGGGGCATAACGGCCTTCGACAGTAATTTATGCTTTCGTATTTCTATGGACGGTTTTCTATGTTCCAATACTCGACAATAGAGTGTCCCCGCAGCAGTTTTTTTCGGACACCTCTTAGTTCTCAAGATAAATATTTTAAAACTATAATTACATACGAAAGTACCTACTAATAATAGAAAAGCACAAAGAATGAGGACCAATTAGGTTGACAAATTCCTACTCACTATTTCAAAAATAATAGCATCTGTGATAAACTAAGTACGAAACAATCACAACACTACGGTTGAGCTGTTCCATATGCGCCTATTTGGGGTGAGACAATGGGCTCGTATACTTCGGACAAAAATATTAATTTTTTTTTCATCTATCGGTAGAAAATGAGTAAAAAATCGACCCGTGTCTTTCATTTGCTGTAATTTTATAAATAATACTTTCCCGCCAAAGGTTGTGACGTAGTTGCCCTTCCTTATACAAGGGGTATTTCATAAATTTTACTGGAATTCTGATATAGTTTGTTAGCATATTATGGTATTATTAAATACCTGTTGTAACTTTTATTAAAAGAATTTATTAATGTTAATATCTTTGAATATAATTTCAATGCAGATCGTGGTAATTAACAAAAATATTATCATTCAATTAATACATTCTATACGACCCCGGTCGCCAGGTAAACGGCCATGCAAGTTTGGCAATACTGCTTATTTACGACGATTCATTTGACACTCAACGTTTGACGTGTGAGAACTTACTAATACAGTTCAAATTTGCCCTGCAAGTTTGTGTTATTATTTGAATAGTCTTTTACATAGCAAATCGAACTTTTCAAAGTATGGAGCAAGGATTAGTGAAGGCGACATCGGACAATCTGCCATATTACCTATGTGGAATTGGAAATGGTGTGTTCGTTTATTAAACTCGGGGGGACCTCTCTCTCCGGTCTCTCTGCTATGATTGTAGAACGTTTCTTCTTTTTAGGTTCTGAATATTTGTCATTAACAAAAAGAAAATGAAAATATCACTTTAGACCTATAAAAAGGTAACCAATTAGGGAAAGAATGAACACAACATAATTTACAGTTTATTGAGCAATAATTTACAATATAACTTAACTATTTAACTTAAATATATTTCATAAAATTAAAGACAATAACCATTATGTGATCTAAAAGGTATATTAATTGATGGTTTACCCTATTGAGCGTTGCAAATTCTCGAATTCGTCTTATTATCCTCTCTACATGAATTGGAAGGGAAGCAATTCGTTTGATTTTTATGTAGCGTTGAGGCACAACTTTCTTTTTCAAGATAATCTTGCTTTCCACAGTTTTGAAGAACATCCAATTCATACCATCAGGCTCAAGCTAAAAAAAAAGAAAAATGTATCTTACTATTCTTATACAAAAATTATTGCAATAAAAGTTTCTGGATTAAAGAGTAGGTACGTAAGAACTTAAATATGAAATAAAATTTTGAATTTATAATGAAAATAATTCATTTACGAGTACAAGAATATAAACTATAAATACTTAATATTATTATAAACTTTTAATCTCTATAATATATGTAATAAAAATTATTAACAGGGGTTATTTTGAGGTTTATTACATTCAGGTAGATGTAGTTTTATAACCCCAAGACAGTAAGTATTAAAAAAAGAAGTAAAAGTGCTTCAAACTATCTATAACAGATAATATGTACTTACGTTGAAATGGTCTTCGCAACAATACAAAAACGTTTTCTTCATTTGGAGGCCAACTGTTTCCAACCACCGTTTTCGGCGAATTTCGTCGGTGTCGATAAAAACAATTTTCCAGAGTTTCTGCTGGAGTTTTCACAAGAGGAAACGAACAACCTCCATGACTATTATAACGACGCGCAAACTAGTAAATAACTAAAGATCACTTGCTTATTTTCTGCTAACGCATTGGGCAAAGGGCTGATAATCTTCGCAGGTAGAAACGTTTTCAGACAACTATTGATAGTTTTAGTTTGATAGCGGTTGTATTTATAAAGGTTAACAGGCCATGTCAGGTTATTTTATTTGACGGAAGACGAAGAGGGGAGAAGGCGACGTTGCCGGTTCTTAAATTAATGCTACCTACGTCACAGCCATTTCATTACGTATTCAACTCAATTTTGCAACTAAACTAGCGCGAAAAAATTTTTTCTTTAATGTTTCCGGACGTTTAAAGGCGATATCTAGCCATTGCATAAATAAAGAAAAATGTGGTATACGAGCCCATTAGGGAAACGTTCTGCGTATTCTTCCTACAAGCCTAAAGTTCTGAAGATAATGCCCATGAGTTTAGAATTCGTTATTATCGGAAATACCGGCATTGTCACAAAATGTTCCCGCACACACACCTCATACTCCCGAACGTTTACAAGAAACTCAATCGAATTTCGCTATTTCTTACTACTAGAATGAAATTAATCACATAACTCTTAAATAAAATCCCCCTCAGCATCTTTCTCGTCACTACCTAATTTTGTTATTAACTAAAAAATATCGATATAAAAATTTAAACTGCGCGCCTTAATTTGGAGCAATGAAATTGCGTTTACGACGTTGTCGGTTATACTAGTAATCGAAGCCTCAAAATTCGATCTCCTTTCTAATCTCAGACGTGCACATTGAATCGAAATCGACTCTCTAGAGAAAGACAGTTGTATAAACGGTTGTCCGAACTTGACCATACAGACACAGGTAGTTGTTTTGTGGGGTCGTGTGTCGTGTCTATAACAATCTGTGGGCTGGTCTGTCATTCTGTCATTCTTAATGTAAACCGAGCTAATAAAACTAAATGTTTTTCTGAAAACCGGCAAAAGTTAAAACTTATAGTGTATACCGTATGCTGATTTGAAATCAAATTTAATTTGTCTTGTAATAAGGATGGTGCTAGGCACTTATTTAGCATTATCAGTATTGTTACCTCCCTGAAGAAATGGAAAAAGTGATCCCGTAATTGAGAGAAAGGAATATATTTTGATCATCCGGAAAACCCTTTGATAGCCATTTTAGGAGATGATAGAAAACACATTCGAGAGTTAGCTAAGAATATTTGCAAAATGAAGAAGATCAACGGCAAAAACCATCGATATTTCGAGTTAATAATAAATTAAATTTTGATTGTCAAGATTATGTCTAGTTGACTGACAAAATGTTGTTATAAACCAGATTTATTTAGGTTTGGACAACTTACAAGTTGGTGATCATTCTGCAAGAAACTTTTAACTCAAAAAAAGGGAAAAACATTGCGATTGTGGCATATTATTAAATTAATTGCACCGCGGCGCCGCCCCCTGATATTGAGATCATGCGTCGTGTTTTTGCCACAAAATATAAGTTATAGGCTCAGAGAAATAACCAAGGATAGAGGGAGCAACAGCCTCAAAATACATACATTTGTAGTCAACCAACATCTTATGCAAATTTACCGAAGTAAACAAACATTAGGCCCGTGTGTACAACGTTTACCTGAGATAGGTTATGTCCTGAGAAATATCAATTTAGCCACATACCACACACTTTCTGCGTCCCATTGTACACAAAATCAGTCACTATATCCTAAATACTAATAAAGAGCCTTTAAATTAACAGAAAAACAATTAAAAACGGGAATAATCCATACGTAAACAATCGGAAAACTTGACATGCTGGGCATACACAAAACAAATATCGCTGAGTTAACGGACGCGGCGCCCGCGGCAGCAAAAGCAGCGTTGCCATGTCGGGTGGTTTGAGGTATCTGTGACGATTTTATTAAAGTGATAACTAGATACTATAATTACACTGCAATTTAGTTTTAGTTTAAAATTGTTACAAACAAGAAATTAATAACTACATTTGTTAATTTAGCGTTATGGGAGGAGTGCCTTCATTGAATCTCATTATTAAACCCTTCTGTTTTGAAATGAAATGCTGTAAACAATGGAGTACGCGGCATCATGAGCGTGAAAACAGCCACCAGTTTCTGGCCACCGGTTTCTCGCGGGCGCCGTCCCGCGCTATGCCGCCGATAAAGTCGTGGTCTCTTATCCACCGCACGATTTCCTCATTCTGAGTGCGCAACTGGTGCCAAGAAATAACAAAATAGTTTTATTGCAAAGTATAGACAAAAATTGTACTGATTATGACCGCCCGAATAACATCTTGTAACAAATAGAAGGGATAAACAAAATAAAATGGCAACTAAAAAAAGGAAAGTGGTGGCTGGGCTGAACTGTACGAGCTGCAATCGATTTTTTTGTCTAAAACTCATCCGCTGTGATCCCTAATGTTCCCCTATAAGTCCCAGAATTTGTTGCTCACGATTAACCCCAAAACAGCCCCTAATAGAAAAAATACATAAGTGGTGGCTGGGCTGAACTGTAAGAGCTGCGATCGATTTTTTTGTCTATATCTCATCCACTGTGATCCCTAATGTTCCCCTATAAGTCCCAGAATTTGTTGCTCTCGATTAACCCCAAAACAACCCCTAATAGAAAAAATACATAAGTGGTGGCTGGGCTGAACTGTAAGAGCTGCGATCGATTTTTTTGTCTAAATCTCATCCACTGTGATCCCTAATGTTCCCCTATAAGTCCCAGAATTTGTTGCTCACGATTAACCCCAAAACAACCCCTAATAGAAAAAATACATAAGTGGTGGCTGGGCTGAACTGTAAGAGCTGCGATCGATTTTTTTGTCTAAATCTCATCCACTGTGATCCCTAATGTTCCCCTATAAGTCCCAGAATTTGTTGCTCTCGATTAACCCCAAAACAACCCCTAATATAAAAAAATACATAAGTGGTGGCTGGGCTGAACTGTACGAGCTGCGATCGATTTTTTTGAATAAATCTCATCCACTGTGACCCCTAATGTTCCCCTATAAGTCCCAGAATTTGTTGCTCTCGATTAACCCCAAAACAACCCCTAATATAAAAAAATACATAAGTGGTGGCTGGGCTGAACTGTACGAGCTGCGATCGATTTTTTTGAATAAATCTCATCCACTGTGACCCCTAATGTTCCCCTATAAGTCCCAGAATTTGTTGCTCTCGATTAACCCCAAAACAACCCCTAATAGAAAAAAATACATAAGTGGTGGCTGGGCTGAACTGTACGAGCTGCGATCGATTTTTTTGTCTATATCTCATCCACTGTGATCCCTAATGTTCCCCTATAAGTCCCAGAATTTGTTGCTCTCGATTAACCCCAAAACAACCCCTAATAGAAAAAATACATAAGTGGTGGCTGGGCTGAACTGTAAGAGCTGCGATCGATTTTTTTGTCTAAATCTCATCCACTGTGATCCCTAATGTTCCCCTATAAGTCCCAGAATTTGTTGCTCTCGATTAACCCCAAAACAACCCCTAATAGAAAAAATACATAAGTGGTGGCTGGGCTGAACTGTACGAGCTGCGATCGATTTTTTTGTCTATATCTCATCCACTGTGATCCCTAATGTTCCCCTATAAGTCCCAGAATTTGTTGCTCACGATTAACCCCAAAACAACCCCTAATAGAAAAAATACATAAGTGGTGGCTGGGCTGAACTGTAAGAGCTGCGATCGATTTTTTTGTCTAAATCTCATCCACTATGATCCCTAATGTTCCCCTATACGTCCCAGAATTTGTTGCTCACGATTAACCCCAAAACAACCCCTAATAGAAAAAATACATAAGTGGTGGCTGGGCTGAACTGTAAGAGCTGCGATCGATTTTTTTGTCTAAATCTCATCCACTGTGATCCCTAATGTTCCCCTATAAGTCCCAGAATTTGTTGCTCTCGATTAACCCCAAAACAACCCCTAATATAAAAAAATACATAAGTGGTGGCTGGGCTGAACTGTACGAGCTGCGATCGATTTTTTTGAATAAATCTCATCCACTGTGACCCCTAATGTTCCCCTATAAGTCCCAGAATTTGTTGCTCTCGATTAACCCCAAAACAACCCCTAATAGAAAAAAATACATAAGTGGTGGCTGGGCTGAACTGTACGAGCTGCGATCGATTTTTTTGAATAAATCTAATCCACTGTGATGCCTTATGTTCCCCTATAAGTCCCAGAATTTGTTGCTCTCGATTAACCCCAAAACAGCCCCTAATAGAGAAAATATATAAGTGGTGGCTGGGCTGAACTGTACGAGCTGCGATCGATTTTTTTGTCTAAAACTCACCCGCTGTGATCCCTAATGTCCCCCTATAATTCCCAGAATTTGTTGCTCTCGATTAACCCCAAAACAACCCCTAATATAAAAAAATACATAAGTGGTGGCTGGGCTGAACTGTACGAGCTGCGATCGATTTTTTTGAATAAATCTAATCCACTGTGAAGCCTAATGTTCCCCTATAAGTCCCAGAATTTGTTGCTCTCGATTAACCCCAAAACAACCCCTAATAGAAAAAATACATAAGTGGTGGCTGGGCTGAACTGTACGAGCTGCGATCGATTTTTTTGTCTAAATCTCATCCACTGTGATCCCTAATGTTCCCCTATAAATCCCAGAATTTGTTAAAATATCCACACATATCACAACGCGACGGTTACAATTGTGGGGTATACGTAACGTACTTCGCAAAGCAGATTTTAAATGGGGAACCTCTCACTAAAATGCAAGATATGGATACGTTTCGTGTTGATTTGCAAAAAGGGTTATTAGAATCTGCAGATATATCCCAACAAGATATATGTTTAATATGCGGCTTCGAAGTCGAACCCGAATTAGCCTTGAAGTGCAATTATTGCCAAAGAATGTTGCACGAAAAATGCTCGACGTTGTCAAACGGACAATGTGAACTGTGCAAGAGTTATTATAAAAATAACCATAGCACACGCTCGTGAAATTCCCAAAATAATAAAGAGGATTACAATAGTTTCCCAAAAGGCATAATATACAGTAGGGTAATAAAGTAACCGTAACTTTTGCACTATCGCGCATATATTTTTTTTTTTCAAGTTTGGCAAAGTTAATGGGGCAATGGGAGCTACTTTCTGAAGTACATGATTTTTTAAAATTATTCAAGCAAATTCAGCGACAGGCAAAATAAAGTCTTGTATCTCATCTCATCCAAGTTTCAGTTATTTAACTTTTTCAACAACCTTTCCAACAATGTATATTTAAAAAACGTTTTTTGTTTTGAGGGGAAAAATGTTAATTGAGAGCAACAAATCCTGGGCCTATTAGGGGGATATTAGGGATCCCTGTAGACGAGATTTCAGGAAAAAATCGATCGCAAGTCATACGGTACAGCCCAGCCACCACTTATATATTTTTTCTATTAGGGGTTGTTTTGGGGTTAATCGAGAGCAACAAATTCTGGGACTTATAGGGGAACATTAGGGATCACAGTGGATGAGATATAGACAAAAAAATCGATCGCAGCTCTTACAGTTCAGCCCAGCCACTACTTATGTATTTTTTCTATTAGGGGCTGTTTTGGGGTTAATCGTGAGCAACAAATTCTGGGACTTATAGGGGAACATTAGGGATCACAGTGGATGAGATTTAGACAAAAAAATCGATCGCAGCTCTTACAGTTCAGCCCAGCCACCACTTATGTATTTTTTCTATTAGGGGTTGTTTTGGGGTTAATCGAGAGCAACAAATTCTGGGACTTATAGGGGAACATTAGGGATCACAGTGGATGAGATTTAGACAAAAAAATCGATCGCAGCTCGTACAGTTCAGCCCAGCCACCACTTATGTATTTTTTCTATTAGGGGTTGTTTTGGGGTTAATCGAGAGCAACAAATTCTGGGACTTATAGGGGAACATTAGGGATCACAGTGGATGAGATATAGACAAAAAAATCGATCGCAGCTCTTACAGTTCAGCCCAGCCACCACTTATGTATTTTTTTATATTAGGGGTTGTTTTGGGGTTAATCGAGAGCAACAAATTCTGGGACTTATAGGGGAACATTAGGGATCACAGTGGATGAGAATTAGACAAAAAAATCGATCGCAGCTCTTACAGTTCAGCCCAGCCACTACTTATGTATTTTTTCTATTAGGGGCTGTTTTGGGGTTAATCGTGAGCAACAAATTCTGGGACTTATAGGGGAACATTAGGGATCACAGTGGATGAGATTTAGACAAAAAAATCGATCGCAGCTCTTACAGTTCAGCCCAGCCACCACTTATGTATTTTTTCTATTAGGGGTTGTTTTGGGGTTAATCGTGAGCAACAAATTCTGGGACTTATAGGGGAACATTAGGGATCACAGTGGATGAGATATAGACAAAAAAATCGATCGCAGCTCTTACAGTTCAGCCCAGCCACCACTTATGTATTTTTTCTATTAGGGGCTGTTTTGGGGTTAATCGTGAGCAACAAATTCTGGGACTTATAGGGGAACATTAGGGATCACAGCGGATGAGTTTTAGACAAAAAAATCGATTACAGCTCGTACAGTTCAGCCCAGCCACTTCCTTTCCACTTTCCTTTTTTTAGTTGCCATTTTATTTTGTTTATCCCTTCTATTTGTTACAAGATGTTATTCGGGCGGTCATAATCAGTACAATTTTTCTCTATACTTTGCAATAAAACTATTTTGTTATTTCTTGGCACCAGTTGCGCACTCAGAATGAGGAAATCGTGCGGTGGATAAGAGACCACGACTTTATCGGCGGCATAGCGCGGGACGGCGCCCGCGAGAAACCGGTGGCCAGAAACTGGTGGCTGTTTTCACGCTCATCGCGGCATCACTCAAAAAGATGTTGGCTTTGTTTACTTTTTGTTCTTACTCCCTCTATCCTTGGTTATTTCTCTGAGGTTATAGGTAAATTTTTTTCTTTTTCAGTCTTCACAAATCTCAAATAGAAACATATCGATATTGCCGTAAATCGTGTCAACGTCGTAAAACAATAGCCAGTCAGCTTTTTGGGCTCGTGGCGTCACGGGCTCAAGGAATTTGAATTTCAAAAACATTTTTAAGGCATTTCCCGGCCGAATCGGAAAAAAATATTTTTGTGTTTTATTTACTATTAAGATTCATAATCAAGCATAAAGAAAGTGTGAAACAGGCCCTTTGCCGGTGTTTGTTACCGGATAAAGTTTTCTCAACCCTGTATAAGTATAATGCCCATTGGCCCTGTCTTAAGCCGTCCAAAGTTGCCAAAAACCTCCCCGCCCAAGCCACTTACTTCCACTCCCGCTTCTTCCAAAAGACAATTAAAAAGTAGGAACGCTCGCAAATTGATGAATCGTCCCCCACGGAGAACTCACGGACTTTCCCGCAGTGTCAAATATAAAATGATGTGAAGAGGTACCATATCTCAGGAACTAATAGTAGTGGAGCTTTGGGAAAAATTCTTCTTAAGTAATGTGGTCACGAAAAATTGCTGGAAATTATTTTTAAGTTCGTAGATCGGCCGCTAGGGGGCGTATTCAAAACAGTAAATTTGAAAAATGAGTTTTCTGAAAAAAATTACAATTTTCGTTAAGGATTTTTTGCTTTAGATCTTCAAATAAAGGTGAGACGGGCGGAAAAACCTTGACTTGAAAAAATGCTGCTAACTCCGGTTTGGCTTAACCGAATTGGTCGAATTTGGGGCTTGTTGAAGAGAGCGTTCCTTCTTCTATCAAATGATTGTCGAGTAAGGTTATTTCACATTTCGTGGTCACCGCTAGGGGGCACAATATGAAAAATTTCCCTTTCCCTAAATAGGGAGCCTAGTTCAGGGATTTCACCGTCATAAAATCGTCAGATTCGATCGACACGCAGTGGTCTCGTCTGATACGGTGGCTGCGTATACCCCGATTACTGTAAGAAGTCCCGATTTTGTCAGATGACATTCTCCACAAAATCTCTAGGAATTTTCTGTTAACCATGGATATATCATTGGTATATGCGTCGCAACCAGTTAGTGACGTCACTCATTGATTTATGATGTGAAAAGTTACCCAAGTGATACGAAAAAAAAGAACATAATAATATAAAAACCCTATTGCAATCACGATTATACCGCTACAAATAAAAATAACTAGGACTACAACTCATTTTAATAATAATTTCAAACGTCATGGAAACACTTTCATTTTGGTATTTTGGTAAAATCTGCTACTTGCGGCTGCGTCTATGGGGCGTACTCAGGCAAATTTTATTTCGGTGTTGTGAAAGTGACAGTGAAGGTTTTCCGGATCGTTCAAAACGGTTCAAACTTTGGGCAGTGAAAATATTCGCGGGTTTTGTACTTTTCGTGAGTTTTACCATTATCTGTGTTCTTGTTCGTGTTATTAGTAGTTATTCATTGTGCCAATGGGCTCGTTACTGACCTGGCCTTAAGACCCGGTTGCATTTTTTTCTGCATTGATGCCAACTTAGGATGGCGAAATTACCAATTGACAGTCCCAGTGAGGACTTCTTAAAATAATTTTACTATATAAAGTGGGCAGTGCAGTGTTGCCGTTCAGGTACAAATGTTGGTATTGCCTCATACATTATGGGGTGGCTGCGTATATTGGAGATTGCAGTGTTGCTGTTTGAGTATAAAAAATGTTGGTATTTCGTGGTTGTGATACAAATGAATATTTTGTAAGTAAAAGTGATTTGCTAAATGGTTTTCGTGAAAATCGGGGATATAAAAAAATCGAAGCCGGCCCTGGATTTGCATTCTGAAAATTGTAGGAAGGTGAAAAGAACCAGTTTTTGAAGGCCTTTCAAACAAAAACAAGTTCCGGCGATTAACTCCGAAATAAAGATTTTATGGATTTGTAGGTATATTATTTTATTGTAACTGCGTAGTACAGGGTTATGCACATAATATTTTACCCCCTTTAACTCTTTTATTTTTGTAGAAAAAAATGGCAAATAGAAAAGTTGTAGGGAATTTTCTTGCTAGTTTAAAGAGCATATCAGATCTGGCGATATACAGGGTGTTGTCAAGATACAAACCAAACCTATGTTTTTTTTAAATAGAACACCCTGTATATTATTGGTTTTTCCAAATCTATTCTTCATTCCGATTCCAACGACATATATATATATATATATATATATATATATATATATATATATATATATATATATATATATATATATATATATATATATATATATATATGTAATATGTTTGGTTCAATGGTTTACTCGGAATTTGCTGTCATAACAAAAGTTTGACATTTGACAGTTGTAAACCATTAGGTTTAGTTTTGTAGTTTCTTGCCATAAATAAATAAAAAATAATAAACATAAAATCACACCAGATTTATTGATGAATTAGACCTATATATAAACTAATATGAAGTTAGCACCTACACTATAAAAGATGTTCGATGACGCCTCCATCCTGCGCAAGACAGAGATTATATCGCTTAACTAGGCTTCTCTTAAAATTTATTACTGCGCCGGATTCATTGAGGAGTCGGATTTCTTCAGTTATCTTCTGTTTTAATTGGTTGATATCGTTTGTTCTTTCAAATGTCGAACTTTTGTTATCATGACAGTTTATTATTTTTCATGGCATTCTGGATATTTAACTAATAGGTAGGTATATGATAATCCAGTATTTAAAAGCAAATTGCGAGTAAACCATTGAACCAAACATATGACATATATATATCGTTGGAATCGGAATGAAGAATAGATTTGAAAAAACTAATAACATATAGGGTGTTCTATTTAAACAAACATAGGTTTGGTTTGTATCTTGACAACACCCGGTATATCGGCAGATCTGATATGCTCTTTAAACTCGCAATAAAATTCCCTACAACTTTTCTATTTACCATTTTTTTCTATCACGAAAAATAAAAGAGTTAAGGGGGGTAAAATGTTATGTGCATAACCCTGTACAATAAAAAAAAGGTGACCTGAGACAGTATTTATCAAAAGCTAGTAATTTCGAAATTCTTAGTAAAGGTATTGCCAATACTTCAATACTTTTACAGTATTGGCATATATAGGTATTATAACGCACAATGCACTCGAATTCTAGGCAGGTATTTGCATACAATACGCTCCTATATACTTATTCGAAAATACTGCCTGGATCCTCCGGCATTCCAATTCCGGCTCTCGGGATAAACCGGTTCCCCTATACACAAACTTATTCCGTCAAATTCCGTCCGATCGATCGTTGTCGGATTTTCCGGGGGCGCGTCGCTCGGAAAAACGAAAAATCTCCGGCTCCTGCGGGATGCATGGGAGGTGCGAATTTTCGCGCCGCCGATTTTTACGGGACCGCCCTCGGGGGACCACGCAACACGATTACGCGGCCCGAAAGGCCGGTCCCTCTAGAGGACGCCATTAAAAGGGTTGAAAACGTTGGCGCCAAACAGACGAACAACATTGTACTGGGCGAAATAATTCTCTTAAGCGAGTTTGTAATTGTGTTTGTTTTTCGTGTGATATATTTAGCAAGTGAAGTTAATATGGCTACTGTACGTTGTTGACGCAGTTTTTGATGATTTGTGGTGTCAACCATTTCCGTTTCCGCCTGCAGGAGAGGGGAGTGACCGCGTGGGCGTTGGAGTCCAAGCCGTTCGGTCGTCGGCAGTTGAATTGAAAAAGTCGTTTGTTGGTAACTTGTCAGAGGAAGTCATTTTTAGTAATTCGCCATTTGGTATTATCGGTGAACCTCACGAGGAGAGATTTGAATCGCTATAGATCCACTGAAGGAACACCACTGAACTATATACGGACTATAGTTCAGTGAGGAACACCCAAAGTTGTAGACATTGGTGATACTGGTAATTGTTGCAGTTTGGTTCTTCGGGGTTCCGCCAGTATATGCGGGAGACAGACAACCGCCCACGACTGATTACTGTGTCATTTTATTTTTCAATCAGCCTCATCTGAACAAGAACCAGGTTTTCGAGTGTCCAACGCGATCTTAAAAACAGAAACATCTGTCTAATATTGTACCCTGTGTTCTATCTAATTATTTATACTAACTTCTCTTTGAATAAGTGCCAATAATATTTTACTGAATTCCACTGAACATTCAGCAACACAGTTGTCTGTATTTTCTAGAATATCTACCTGAATGCCGATTCTTTAATTTTTCGTCTATTTCCTACTTCTTCTTTGAGAATTGGTTTGGACCTATGCCACAAAATCCTATGATCGTTACTAAAACAGTGTTCACATATTTTCGACTTCGAAATTTGATTTTGCCTGATATAATTTTTATATGTTCTTTTAAACGAACGTTAAATGGCCTACAAGTCTAACCAACATAGAACTTTCCACATTCGCAACTAATTTAATAAATGCAATTTTTTGAACTTTGTACCTCATTAAATGGTTTCCTTTTAACTAGCAACGATCTTAATGTATTTTTGGTTTTAAATACTGTTCTGACATTAAAACGATTGTCTATGCGTTTTAGTTTATCTTTTATCTGATAGTCCAGGAATATAAGGAATAATCAAATTCACTTGTCGGTCCACCAAATTTATTTATCATTGTTATTTTGTTGGCAATCCTGAAAAACTTGCTCATTAAATTCAATAGGATAACTATTCTTCTCAAGAACATGTTTTATATGTTTAATAATTACCTCCTCAAATTTTGTGTGTTATATTAGAGCAAATCTATTTAGCCCTGTCATACAAACTTTTAATTACTTATTATCTATTAGTATATGTGTTGGTTTCCTATGGACACTAGTTTCTATACTATCTGATTTCAGTATAGAAACATCTAAGAAAGGTAATTGATTATTATTTTCAATTTCTAAGGTAAACTTAATGGAAGGTTCTTGCGAGTTTATAAAATTTAATAATGAATTTAAATAATCTACTCCATGTTCCCATATAACAAATATGTCATCTACATATCTCCACCAAACATTAGGTTGGTGAACATATCTAGTCAACTCATTTTGTTCAAAATCTTCCATAAATAAATAATTGCTTATGAATAGTGATAAAGGAGACCCCATAGCCATTCCAAATTCCTGCTGGTAAAATTCATTTCCTAGTTGAAAATAAGACAAGTGGTAACACAGAGTGTTATTAGTTCTAATATTGCAGCTATATTCAAATTTGTCCTTTCTAGTAAAGAACACAGGGTACAATATATCAGACAGGTGGCTAGGCTA
The DNA here is from genome assembly GCA_963920635.1 of Pseudeuparius sepicola. Lineage (NCBI taxonomy): Eukaryota > Metazoa > Arthropoda > Insecta > Coleoptera > Anthribidae > Pseudeuparius > Pseudeuparius sepicola. The sequence continues at coordinate 16,913,635 of OY987298.1, forward strand.
TTGTTTCTGTTGTCATGACATTTTAACCTGAAATTTATTAATCTGTCATTTCACTTTGACGTGACATGATCTTTGAGAAAGGAGGAAGATTTATTCTCCGAAAGCTCAGGAAACAAATTTGTTGAAGATATTATTTGAGTTACAAGTTCAAAGTTTAGTTCATTTACTGTTAAAGATTTATGAATTTTCCAGGCAATTTGAAAAAGTTGCCTTTTAACCAGTTTGGTGGCGAAAAACCCAATTAAAATTCAAAGGAATGAATTATTATTAGACATTAGTAGTAGGTTTGTTTTATTGGTGTCACTGTGAATGTAGTGACATCTGTTAGCCCGTTTTAATGTCTCTTGTTTTTCTGTCACTAGATTTACCAGTATTACTAGTGACACAACAATAAAACGCAGCTAATATTGGCTCCATTAGTAATAATTGGAGAGTTTTTGCATGAAAATATAATTGCATTTTTTTAAATATACCTAGTTTATTATTAAACATTGAAAAAATAAAATAAATTAGGTGGATCAATGACAAAATGACCTTATGGATGAGAAGCCGCGCCTGCGGAAACGAACCAAACGAAGAGCGTTCCTGTGTATTATGAAATGAGCGTCGAATCTAAAAACCTTTCTCTCCATCAAAAAAGCTCACGCCCCCCCAACTGCCGAAATCCGCGCTTTGTTCGTCGCCCATTAAAAAACGCCGCGCGGGCGCGCCCCTAAAAAGCGAGAGGGGCAGCGCTTGACAAATTATGACGAAGAAAGCGTGACAAAAATAATAAATAATGACGCATTAACCTGCCGGCGGTGGCCTCAGCCGGCGGGGGGGCCATTTTCAACCGGGGGCCCATCAATCTTCGGGGCGCGTTCGGTATTGTCGCCGACGCGACCGTTCGATAAATTGATTTGGAGGATTTTTGGCGAGCACGGGCAGCCAGGTTCTTTCTACTTCTAGAAGATTTTTTCGGAGAGGAGGAGGCCCACTAAAAAGGAAAATGATTGGGGCAAATCAACCTAAGCACCCGCGTAACCCGACGCACCTGATTTTGAGGAAATATCTGAGGTGAGCCCTGTTGCCGCATTTTATTGTCAGTGGTCAACCCTCAGACTAAAGATAATATAGACGAAACTTCAAATACAAAACTTGGTGGCCAACATTTCTATGTTTACCAATACAAAACTTTGTTATATTGCCACTTATTCCATATAGAATTCATTGGAACATTTAAAAACATATTAGAATATAATAGAGAAGAATACGTAGCTTCCCTACGTTGCAATTTTGTTTACGTTACATAATAATGGGATATTTAAATAAAAATAAGTGGGTAAGATTATACTTTGTTTGATATATTTTGTGAAAAAACATAACGAAAAGTTGTAAATTGCGCTGAATCGCACAATTCGGCAATGAGGCTATCGCCGCCGCCACGATGTAGCCGGTGTTTGTTTAGCCATGTGCGTTTGTTGTCGTGGCGTTTCAGATACAGTTTCGTGCGAATTCTTCCGTTTGTGTCGTTTTCTGTGATCGATAGATTGTTTATTAAGTTGAACTATACAAGGGACATTAAAAAGGGAATAGGTACATAAAGTGCTTTGTGTGTGGTATGAGTAATTTACAGAATCGCATAACCTTTCACAGGTAAGTGAAGTCAGTTACAATGAGTTCAGAGGCGTTGCACCTCCTAGGAAGGAAACTGCCTTACGCATTGTTGTAATTTCTTCTGATTTTTACATGAGTTCCACCTCAGAATCCGTATTGCCAGAGTTAAAAATTCATTCAAATTAATAAACCATAAATACCTAGGCCCCAATGATATAAATTTTCCTTGTTCTATATTTATTTCTTTAACCATAAAAATATTTTTTTGCGTACGCTACTGGTGGGTATTGTTGTTCATATTGTACTCACATCACCAAACACTTGCAATGTATATTACCGTATAATCGTCACCCAACGATGTTGGTTTAAGTCAAATCTTGCAAGCTGAATTCGAATCATTTCTTGACATCTTATTTTACTGTAGGAATATGAGCGGCCTCAAACCAAGGTTAGTTTATAGGAAGGTTAGGACATTCGACGACTTGGAAGGGAAGGGGGGGTGAGAGATGCAAAGGGGGGAAAGGCCGCAATTTAGGTTGGTAGCATTTACACGTGAATTGTCGATTGAGTAACTCCCTAAATAGATAACGCTTCCAGCCATAGGCGCACACAGACGTTTTTGACATGTACTTTGTTTATGGTGTAATATTTATGTTGCTTTGGCTGTTTTCGGTTATTTATTCATTTTAATGTTTGTGCAATTAAATAACGGAACTTTGTGGAGTATGTTGGTGCATCGCATTTTTGTTTTATGTTTGTGTTTTTACTTTGTTTTCGGTTTTCAATACCCGTGTTGTCCCTTTTGATACGCCATTGGCATCAAGCTGAAGGCCAGCTGGTGAGAGCGGCACCGTCACGTGATGTTGCAGGTGCAAAGGGACTGCCTTTGGTTTTGTTTAAGAGTGGGGGAATGTCCTAACCTTCCTATAAACTAACCTTGCCGCAAACAAGATATTGTTGATGAATTACACAAAATGGCCCGTAGGAATTTTCAACGACGAAGGGCATTGATTAAGGGATATGGTGATTTATGGCAAATAGATTTGGCGGAGATGCAACCATATGCCCACATAAATAAAGGTAAAAGATACATCTTCATAGTAATTGACCGTTACTCCAGATTTGTGTGGGCAAAACCTCAGAAAAATAAAACCGGTGTTGAAGTCATACTACGTGCTATGGATATTTTGCATACACCTTTAGTTTTGGTAACAATACAATATGCAGTACTCAATATTGTAATACTTTCAAAATGGCCGCCACTCCAAGTTGGCGAATTACCTATTTTCTTTACAACCCCCTTAATATGGGTATCAAATGAAAGGGCTTAAAGAGTAGAAAATGATAAAGTTAGTGATATCACACTAAATTCAATATAGCCACAGCTCCAAGATGGCGGATTACATTTCCTTTTCAACCCTCTTAATATGGGTATTAAATTAAAGGACGTGAAGAGTAGAAAACGATGAAGTTAGTAACATCACACTAAATTCAATATGGTCACTGCTCCGAGATGGAGGATTAATTTTCTTGAACTAAAAAAATGATAAACAAGTTCATAGTAAAAAATATTTTTTAAAACAAGCTTTTATTGAAATGCTCTGAAAAAAGAAAATAACTTTGAAATAAGTCAAACCCTTATACGCCCCTTATAACGCAATGTGTCGACGGCTCGGTCGACGGCAAAGCGGTATTATAGGTGTATATGACAATTTTTTTTTCATTACAAACACAATTTTTTGTATTCTGCTCTTGCTTCAGCCAAAAACTATGTTTAGTATCTTGGATTTTAAAAAATTTATAGAGGGCGCTGGTAGCAGCTTAAAAATAAAAATCGCATCAGGTAAAGTGCCTTTTCTGTGCGAAATATTAAAAATTTTTATTATAAAAACTTGCTCAGAATTAAAAAATATGACGTTGTATAAAATTACAGAACTAAATAATTTTTTTATTTATAATTTTTTTTAAATATAAATGTAATCATCATTTAAATTTATTTTCTTGAAATCGGCAGTGAAGTGTCCCAAAATCGTCATTAAAAGCACATAAATCGTACAATAATGGGCTACATTATTGTACGATTTTTTCAATAAGTAGGCCTTGGCATCAAACGTCAAACGTCAGACCAAATATTCAAAACCCGGCCGATAAAGGCCCATTTAACTTTTCGTACACATTTCGAAATTGTTTCCTATAGAAGCGCAATCCTTCAGTATACATATTTTAGTAGGTTTGAATATCAATAGATTTGATGTGGAGGCTGCACAAGAAGCAGCAGTTTGGTTTTTCTGTACGAAGGTGCCGTGTCTCGTCTTACTTGACCTAAAGTCTATCCAAGTTACAGCGGCAGTAGATATAAACAAAGTCACATGACCGCATTGCGATCGATTACCAGGGTCTGACTAATATGAGATTCCCAGTGGCTTGTAATTCTGAACTAATTCTTTTAGAAGTTCTGAAAATTGTGGTTTTACCTTTCGTGGATCTTTATAAATTTCCTTAAATTAAGTTGCAAAATAAATTTACAGAATATACTGCTCGCAATCCGATCTAAAATAGGCAGGACACTCGACTGAGGGAAGAGCCGGCCCTGCATTCTGCTCGCCGCGTAAACACTTGACATTTTATGACGGCCAGACCAATAAGAAAATAGGTCACGTGGTGGCCAATGTTTTGATCCACTGCCTCCGTAACTTGGATAGATTTTAGGTGGAGCGATCGTCAAAGTCAAGCAACGCCGCGCGTAGTCGGTTCATGGACGGGTGATCCCTTATTATTATTTTCTTGCGTAGTAAAACTTTTTTTTCCGATTCAAAAAAAAATATATAATATGTACCTCGGCACTGAAGTTCTTTTTATGATTCATGTGGGTTTATTTGCCTCGGCCAGAGGCCTCGGCACCTAAATTCCACATGAGTCATAAAAAGTTGAACTTCACTGCCTTGGTACATAAGTAACTATTATTCTACCCATGTTTCTACAACAATAAATTATTATTTTTTGTTTCCATGGCATAGTCTTCTTAAAACATTAAAATTACAAATGCCATAAATTCAATTGACCTTCAAGTCATTCAAAATAGCTACAAAGAATTTAAGAACAAGAGTTGAGATGGCTACAAATGATTGTGGTACCAAATGTTCAAGCTTTCATGGCAACAACCATATAGCTAGGAGAAACCGCCTTCGGCTACGGTTAGTGATAGATGCAAACCATGGAATTCCGCGGAATTCTATTGACTTGTCGCCAGGTGCTTACCTGGTTGCGCCCACCCTCCCCTTTCTGATTGGATCCGTTGAAACGTCGATCCCCCCAAGCACGTGAATATACGCCGGGGCCGTTCGAGAGGAAATCAACTTTCTGGAATAAATTCACTACGGAATTTCGGGCGGGACGTGCCAAATAGGGCCATTATAAATTCGCATTAGATACCTATTCGTGTTACGCCGGAATGGTAGATATCGCATAACTATCAATCATCGTTGCATATGGCACTTGTAACTTCCATCGACACTATACAGGGTGTTATTAGGTGTGGATCAGAGTTTTGTAACGATTTGATAAATGGCTTCAACTGAGATTAAATTATAATGCACGGGTTAATAGTATATTGTATAAGTAGCACGGAATGGCATTCGTTTAACACAAGTATGGGAGTTTGCGAGTGCGAAAACTTGTTGGAAATTATACCTAATATTCCGTGCGAATTGTCCGAGTTCTAATTTTAGATTCTCAGTTGTTTTTTAATTTAATTATTTTTAACAAAGTTAAGACAAACTTTAACACAATATTCCTTATCTATACTTATTTACAACATATTAAAAAATGATACATTAGTACTCACAGTTATAAAAAAAATATTGCAGCTTCTAAAATATGCGACAGTATCAATTCTATCTTATTAACATGCACTGGAACTGTCCACTTTTGTTATAAGTAACCAACCAATTTAATTTTTTCACTTTACACATGGGTGGCCCACCACGAACTATATGGAAAACTAAAAGTAGGAAAATTCTGAAAATTTGGCACCTCACCAATGCCGATGGGCGCTGCTCAACTAAAATATTTTGGTGAATCTGGCACTTCCGGTTATACCGGAAGTCGATATCAGCTTTCTTATCTCAAATGGAACACCCTGCATATTATTTCATTTTTGGATTCTAGGCATCATTTTGGAACAAAAACACGCAACATGTCCTATATCTAAATTGAGATATTTGCATATTTACGAAAAAAATTACAGGTGCAGACCTACAGTCAATTTGCAATTTATACGAGGAAACCGCGAAATTTCAAAACGTATTTTTGGCATCGCGTAACGGAAGCCCTGACCTAGTGATCTCTGCTGAGAAATAAATCCGTTCTTATACAGGGTGTTCACAAAATATGAATAAAAATTACATTCAAAACGTGCTTAAATCTCGAAATTTTCAAATGGAAACCCCCATTTTTTTAATGCGATCTTATTCACCACCAAAAATGATAACAACTTTGTGTAAGGTTTCCTATACCTAAATGCAGTAATTTTCGATTAATTTACGAAAACCCCACTTTTCGCCCATTAAATGCGGGGTTTGCTTAACGCTTGGAAAATATTAGCCGTGGACGTTGAAAAGACAATCGCGGCTGAGGAAATGTCATCAATGTATCGCGCGTTCTTGATATTACTTTGTTGCATTCTCCGAAAATAATAAACAAATTTAAATAAGCCGGCATTATTGTTGACAATAACTTATAAACCAAGTGACATTTCCTCAGCCGCGATTGTCTTTTCAACGTCCACGGCTAATATGATTTTCCAAGCGTTAAGCAAACCCCGCATTTTATGGGCGAAAATTGGGTTTTTCGTAAATTAATCGAAAATTACTGCATTTAGGTATAGGAAACCTTACACAAAGTTGTCATCATTTTTAGTGTTGAATAAGATCGCATTAAAAAAATGGGGGATACCATTTGAAAATTTCGAGATTTAAGCACATTTTGAATGTAATTTTTATTCATATTTTGTGAACACCCTGTATAAGAACGGATTTATTTCTCAGCAGAGATCACTAGGTCAGGGCTTCCGTTACGCGATGCCAAAAATACGTTTTGAAATTTCGCGGTTTCCTCGTATAAATTGCAAATTGACTGTAGGTCTGCACCTGTAATTTTTTTCGTAAATATGCAAATATCTCAATTTAGATATAGGACATGTTGCGTGTTTTTGTTCCAAAATGATGCCTAGAATCCAAAAATGAAATAATATGCAGGGTGTTCCATTTGAGATAAGAAAGCTGATATCGACTTCCGGTATAACCGGAAGTGCCAGATTCACCAAAATATTTTAGTTGAGCAGCGCCCATCGGCATTGGTGAGGTGCCAAATTTTCAGAATTTTCCTACTTTTAGTTTTCCATATTATATAGATCGAAGCAATTCGTGGTGGGCCGCCCTGTATATGCGAAAATAAAAATCAAGAAAGCTGAACTGTCACATTCACCAGCGCCCGTGTATAATTGATAGTTGCGTTTGTTTTCCATCGGCTAAAACACCATCGTGTTTTCTTAAAATAAGGTGTCCAAATTTTGACACCCTGTATATAAAGCAAGCTGAAATCATTCTATACTATATGCGACTAATAATTATTTACCCTTGTGGCTGGCTGACATCAGTTCTATGGCTTGGGGCCACGGTGCGTGGCGACGTTCGTAGCGTCGCCGAAATAATTAGACTGCATATTTTTCTGCCCTCGATCGACCTTGGGTCGAACCGAGGCCGTGGCAAATACATACATATGTCTTTATAGAACACCGCTGATGAACAAGTTGTGGATTCATGGTATTGCTCCTTAATAGCTTTATCAGTGTGATTTATTAATTGTCCTACACTCACTGGGATTACTACGGTTTTCTAGGGTTTTCCGTAGTACTTGAGCGAATGTTATCCTAGTTCTATCGGGAAAAGTCGGCCCTAGCCGCAAATGGCAATGAAGAAAAAATAATAGTAATTCCCCCCCCCCCTTCCTACTCACAAGCATTCAGTTTCTTCTATGGTACTCCTAGTTTGGAATTTGGAGTTTTATGAGGGTGAGAGTTATTATGTTATTATTATTATGAGGTTTTTTATTCTCCTCCGAGTCAAGCTGCGCCGAAATCATATAGTGCGCAAAGTAGGTACTTACCTATTTTGCGCACATTTTTAACCTACAAAAGTTTATTATTACAATTTTTCATTTATGACCTAAAGTAATTTTATGTAAGTGTATATCCAAAGTTATTGAAAATATTATCAATAAACAATGAAGTTTTGAAGCTGATAAAAGTAGGTAGTTATAATGAAATTATTACGTAGGTACTTCGTCATAAACTTCTGGTTGTCTGGGAACTTTTCCCAATAAAATATTAATAAAGACCCTCTCTCGCATTTATGTATAGGCAGGAGGTGGTGTAAAGTTCCAATTTAAACTTTAAGGGCGGTTTATTATAATAAAGAACGAACGGCAACTAAAATCTATATACAAAATAAAAATAGAAATTTTATACTAAAAATTGTTGTGTACATAATATTGCGTAGTAGCTAGCTTGTAATATTATATTATATTTACTGGCAAAAGTGTATTAAATACAAGCTTTTTTACTTGTTCTATTCATTGTTTTCATAAAAATGTTTAATTCATTTAAATTCCATCCAATTAATGTTTAACTCATGCTCCAGTTTAAAGTAATATCGATCAAATAATGCGAAATATAATTATATATATACGGATGGTCTTGCACAAAATATATTCACACAATAAAATTGCAATAACCAATCGATTTGATATTTTATGAATCTAAATAATTGGTAGTGATTCAGTTCGCATTGAAATTATGCACGATATATCGAGGGGATAGTCCACAATTACCAACCATTTGAAGCCTTTTATACGAGGCAATTATAATAATTGATATATGTATACCGAACTTTTTCATTGCCAATGAAAATTTAGAATAACAATAATTATTATTGCTCATATGGCTTATTTTGTGTGTCAGAAGCAATTTTATATAAGTTGGTACTATGTATAGCAGAATGCAATGCCCACTTGGATCTCCAACCAATGTATTTTTCCTAGAGAAAACATGGCTACACCATCGAGTCCCCTATTATTCCATTACTCAATGGCTAGACCAATAATAATGACAAATGCCACTGTAATCACTGAACATATTATGCAATTCTAAATCAAAACAAATATTTGTTTCGATTTGATTTCGTTACCAGTGGCGATTTGTTTTACATGCGACTCACTTTAGTATTCCCATTGTTCCAAATTATTATACACTAATAGACAACTATATATTATACTTTCTATAGGTAGAGTTAAAATAACGTTTGCACTCCCTTCGAATTAGTTAGGAAACAAGGGATGTAGGTACCTTGGAATGTGCACTGCGGACGCGGCTTCTCCATAAAGTCATTTGGTCAATGACCCACCTAATTTATTTCAAATTTTTTAAAATATTTTTTAATAAACTATCTTTAAAAAATGCAATTACATTGTCATGCAAAAACTCTCCAATTATTACTAATAGATCCAAGATTACTAACGTCTGGCTTCCGCTTCTGTAGTGAAAAATAGCGCCCAAATCCTCTTTTAACAAACCACAAAAGAGATAGGGAAAGAAATTAACAGGTATTTGAAGCCAACTATATCCAACATTTCTGACTCGATTTGTTTTATTGGGTAATATTTTCCTATTTTCCATAATAATAACAACTGTCTAATGGACATGTCGATATAATAGGTATAGTGTATTCTATTTCCTCTATTTAAAAGTCAAAATCATAAAAAATACAGAAAATTTAGTTTTTGCGTAGCACTTGAAAAAAATGTTTTTTCGTTTTTGAGTTATTTTGAAAAAAGTAAAATTTTGCGTTTTCGATTTTATTTTTTTCTGAAGTTGCTATCACAGATAGAGAAAAAAGAAAAGCACTTTCTTATGGCACTTTTTAATGGGCCTTAAGATGACGTTTTTAGATTTGTTCTACAACGTTTCGTTTTTTTGAGAAACCATCTTCAACTTAATTTTTTTAAATACGGACCTGGTTTTTTTGCAGATTTTGAAAGCACTTTTCATTGCAAATACCATGATGTATGACAAAAAATATTTTTTAAATGTTTTGAAACAATTATACTGAAAATTCCTTTTTTCCATTAATTTTTTTTATAATGCAGCCCTGTATTTAATAATAAGAAGTTTAAATATTAATCAGTATTGTCAACAATTTAACTTACAACTTATCTTTCAATTGGAGAACTAAAAAAAGGACGGCACATACGATAATAAAAAATAAATAAAAATCCTCCACCTAGAAGGCTTTGAAACAACGAAACCAATCCCATGACATTTGTCATAACTCCCACTGTATCATTTAGTTAACAATTTATTTCATTACAAATGGAGGGTGCCTTTTCAAATGACGGCAAATTTAACATGTCAGCATGTTATATCTTGTGTCACAGAAATAGTGTAGAGGCCGAACGAATGTATTTTTACAATTAATAAATGGCAAAAGTTATTGATTACGTTGGCTTAAAGCTTTCTTCTCGCAATTAGGAAAAGCGAAGAATTTACTCCAAAACACAATGCAACACTGTTTGCTGTAACAACAGAGGAAAACACTTTACCAGACGCAGGGCCGTACAATTTAAAAATATTAAGTTTTCGAAGTAAAAATAAACTGTAAGTTAAATTTTTGTCAATACTGATTAATATTTAGACTTCTTATTATTAAATACAGGGCCGCATTAGACAAAAATGAATGGAAAAAAAGGAATTTTCAGTATAATTGTCTCAAAACATTTTAAAAATATTTCGTGTCATACATCATGGTATTTGCAATGAAAAGTGCTTTCAAAATCTACAAAAAAAAATCCAGGTCCGTATTTAAAAAATAAAAGTTGAAAATGGTTTCTCAAAAAACGAGACGTTGTAGAACAAATCTAAAAACGCCATCTTAAGGCCCGTTAATAAGTGCCATAAGAAAGTGTTTTTCTTTTTTCTCTATCTGTGATAACAACTTCAGAAAAAAATAAAATCTAAAACGCAAAATTTTACTTTTTTCAAAATAACTCACAAACGAAAAAAGATATTAACAATCTGTTTGTGCCATTTTATTGACCTCAAAATTGCGCAACTCTTTCCCCATTGAACCGTTGCCCTATCTCTCACCGTTTGCAATATCCCCATGCTGTTCATTCTTATCCGGGACACAGTGTATACTTATATATTGTGATATATCGGGCGAAATTCATACATTTTGAAAACTGGTATAAATATTAAGGAAACCATAAATATTATTATACTAAAAAGTTCCCACCCCTAAAATGTGTGCTTTATACCTTAGGTACAACATTGTGTCTACCATAATTTACGTATTTTTCAGAATATCTACCAAACTGTGCATTTTATGCTAAACAATATTTATTCCTCGTAAAATTTTATACAAAAAAGGTTCTATAAATTTTTTTCTTGAAATATGTACCAATATATGTGCCAAAATATTCCGATTGAGCTTGACCCTTAGTTGACCCGTAATATTTTGGTACAAAATATATGTATGAACACAAACACAACTACATTGCTGGTGTTTGAAATTTGAAAGTTGAAGTTTAAAATCTTTTTATGGGTTGCTGAGATATTTAAGAAAAACCGAATTTTTGAAAAGTAGATTTTATTTTTTTCTGGCCCCATTTGAGATAATATTGAAAAATAAATTATACTTTTTTGCAACTTTTTCTGGATTACGTCATGGTATTTTTAGATTTTCGGAGCGACGTTTCGTTTTTGAGATAGATGGATCATCTTCATTTTTTAAATACGAACCTGGTTTTTATTGCATATTTCGAAATGAATCGTTGTCCTGAGTACAACGATGTATGACACATACATTTTTTTTTCGTGATGGTCGCTAAAACTTACATTTACTAAGAAAAAAGTTAATACGGTCCGGATCTATGCATTTTTCAAAGCTATTCCAATTATAACAGATGATTAATACTTACTGGATTAATTGAACTCCATGTTTGTCATATTTTGAAATTATTTTTTTATAAATACTTTAGGTAAATTACAACAATAATTATTATTAACAATAGTGGGATACATTTTACTTAAAGTATAAAAAATAATTTTAAAATATAACAAACATGAAGTTTAATTAATTCTGTAGGTATTAAAATAACGATCACCTATTATAATTGGAATAGCTTTGAAAAAAAAAAGAGAGAAATGCATGTTATATCAGAAAATACGCAGACTAATCACAGAAACTACGTCTCAAATAAATACGTTGTCACGCTTCTTAAATTTCTGCAAACTTTGACTTCTTCTATTACACAGACTCCACATCCGTTCTAAGACTCTCTGGAAAAATCTCGCGCTTCTAGCATTTCCCTTACCAAGCACCAAAAGGCTCTGATGCCATTCGGCGGTAACAATCATTATTATTAGCATTACTCGTTCAGTTCAGACCAATCTTAAATCATTCATTGTTCAGTCCAGTTCAATTGTTCAATTTTTTCCAACAATTATTAAATCCAGTTCAATTGTAAAAAAAAGGTTCTTGTAATAATTATTAAATAAAAACCAAGTGAAAAAATAATTTTTTAAAAAGTTATTTACCGCTCGGTCCGCGTAACAAATTTGGTGGCAGCTTGGGGATTTTGCAAAAAGGGCTCAAAAATTACCCAGCAAATCCTTACCTACGTCTCAACGAAAAGAAGAAAATAAAAGTCCCAGTTCCAGAAGAAAAGAAGAAAATAAAGTCCCAGTTCCAGAAGAAAATAAAAGTCCCAGTTCCAGAAGAAAAGAAGAAAATAAAGTCCCAGTTCCAGAAGAAAAGAAGAAAATAAAGTCCCAGTTCCAGAAGAAAATAAAAGTTCCAGTTCAAGAGAAGTAAAGAAGAAAAACCAGTTCCAAGATAAAACTCCAGTCGCAGAAGAAAATTCAACTTCAACGGCGTATATCCCTTGGGAACCGGCGAAGTTGCGGAGGCACTAGTAGCAGCGCATCGAGCGTGAGCCAACGTACTACTCCACTTTCGGCAGAGAGGCGACATCGAGTTCCAGAGCTACTTCCTGATGCAGAAGTTTTCACTAATGTGAGTTATTTTATTTGATATTGTGTTTTGTTTCAATTTTTGGCAATTTTTGATATATTTTTAATAATTTTTGACAATTTTTAATAATTTCTTGATAATCTTTGGTAGTCTTGGTAATTTTATTTTTGTGATTGCTTTATACTTTCTCTCATAATACGCGAATAATTTTAAAGATGTCAGGACAAGGCGATGATAATGTTGACTCTAACGAAACTATTGTCGAAACTACTGAACAAATTTCCTACGATTTAAGAGATATATTTATGCTAATACCAGAATATGACGGCGATTCAGTTGCACTTAATACTTTCCTCAATGCTTGTAATACGGCATACGATATCTGTACAGAAGATCAAGTTACCTTTCTCGTAATAAAAATAAAAAAACAACTTCGCGGACGCGCAGCCCAGCTGATTAACAGTCGGGATATTAACGAATGGCCGGATATTTCTAATTTATTACAAGTCCACTTTGGCGACCCGAGAAACCTAAATTCTTTAATTCAAGATCTTCAGAGGCTTAGGCAACTCCCGCAAGAAAGTCCCTTAACTTTCTATAATAAAATAATAAATTTAGATTCCAAAATGCAATCGGCTATTTCAAAACAAAACTTGACGCGAGCGCAAAAGCAAGCTCAAGTCCAATTAATAGAAGACATGACTCTAAACACTCTATTAACAGGGCTAGAACCAAAAATAGGCCAGATCATTCGAGCTAGTAATCCGACTAACATGGTAGATGCGGTAGCCAGAATTAAAAGGGAAATGCAATTATCATATTTCGAAAACCAAAGATTTTCCTTACCACGAAATCCAAACCCAAGACCTACGCAAAGATTTGCACAACAAACGCCGACTAAAGTTTGTAACTATTGTAAAAAGACAGGACACTTGATTGACGAATGCCGAACTAGACAATAAAACAATTCGCAAAGACAGACGAATTTTTATACTCAAAATAACTCTCCAGGACCATCTCGTCCTAATTTTTCAAATTACCCTAGGCAAAACCAGAACTTTAACCCTCCTAGACAGAACAATTTTAATTTCCCTAGACAAAATAATTATAATCCTCCCAGACAAAATAGTACTTACCATCCTAGACAAAATTCCTATAACGAAAGACCATCCACCAGTAACAGCGACAATAATTACCGGAGTAATAACTACCCACAAAGGACAAACTACGTATCGATGACACATAGACCAACTCCTTCCACATCCGGAACTATTCCTAACGACAGACGAGAACCCATAAATTTTCCTCAACAAGCCTCGGACCGGAATTTAGAGAAAACTTTCGAGAACTTGTCGATAAACCAAAATACCCAATTGACCTAAGTGTTTACGTCGTACCTAAAGAACGATTAGTTTATATTACAAATCAAAATTATAAACTTCTAATAGATTCGGGAGCATCAATTTCTATTATTAAACCTCATGTAGCCCAAAATTATTCAGAATACTCCGACCAGGAAAATATAACAATAAAAGGCATATCGAATGACGAACATTTAATAACTCAATCAGTTATAGTCCCTATGAGTGAACAAAAGATCCCTCATAAAATTTATGTTTTTTAACTCCCTCTAGAATTTGACGGTATTTTAGGAAATGATTTTCTTATGAGATTCGACGCAGATATTAGTTATGGAAGACGAAAACTTATTACAAATTACGCTGAAATCCTTCTATATTTTACTACTGACGAAAATAAAACAACCGAACAAAAAATTTCTTCAAATATAAATGCTGTAACAATCGAACCAAGAGTTGAGAAAATATGTAAACTGACCACTTCAAAATTCACAGACGTCGATGCAATTGTACTCGGACAAGAAATAAATAAAGTCTATCTCCCAAATGCACTCGTTCATCTAAACGAAAAAGGTGAATTTTTAACCACTATCCTAAATAGTAATGAAACTGAACAAACTGTCAAATTTAATGATATTAAGATAGAACCATGCGATGAACCGGAAATACCAATAGAAAATGTTGAACCTAATTTTCCCTATCAAAAATTCAATTTAGGAACTGATGAAGAGTTTAAGAATTTCAAAAAATCAAAACATTTTATACCGGATACAATTAAAGAAATAAAGGTAGATTTATTTTTAATTCCGGAGAAATATTCTATAGGACACTGTGTTTCTGAAGATTTCAAGATGAATGCCGGAATAGCTAGAATATTTAAACAAAAATTTGGTAATGTTTCTGAACTTTTCAACCAAAATAAGAAGGTAGGACAAGTGGCCATGTTAAGAGATAATGATAGATTTCTGTACTATTTAATTACGAAAAAACATTTTAACGATAAACCAAACTACGATGCTTTATGGGTTACGCTTAAGGACTTACGAGAAAAAATTCTTGCTGATGATGTCAAATGGTTAGCGCTTCCGAAAATTTCTTGTGGGTTGGATAAATTAAAATGGTATAAAATAAAACAAATGATAAACTTTTTATTTCAATCGGTGCCATGTGAAGTAATAATTTGTGATTTTGATCCCTTACCTAATAATTCTATTCCAATTCTAAATATTAACGAAATTAATTGAGAAAATGAAATACGGAATCAGTTAAGGTTAGGACACTTAAATCAAGAAGAAAAACAGTTAATTTCTGATCCTCGAAGGAGATAGATTGACCTTTACTAATCAAATAAAACATCGGATCGACACTAATAATGCAAAACCTGTATATACAAAATCCTATAGATACCCTCACATTCACAAAACAGAAGTTAAAAGGCAAATCTCAGAAATGTTAGATCAAGGAATAATAAAACCTTCAATTAGCCCATGGAGTTCCCCCGTTTGGGTGGTACCAAAGAAAATGGACGCCAGTAATAAGCAAAAATGGCGAGTTGTGATAGATTATAGGAAATTAAATGAGCTCACAATAGACGATAAATATCCATTACCGAATATAAATGATCTCTTAGACCAACTAGGTAGGTGTCAATACTTTTCAACCCTAGATTTAGCTTCCGGATTCCACCAAATAGAAATACAAACAGAAGACATAGAAAAAACAGCTTTCTCAGTAGAAATCGGCCATTTTGAATTTACTAGGATGCCATTAGGGCTCAAAAACGCCCCCTCAACGTTTCAGAGGGTGGTAGATAATATTTTGACAGGTATACAGAATGAACGTTGTTTAGTGTATATGGACGATATTATAATTTACTCTGCTACAATTAAAGAGCATATCTCTAGGATATCTCAAGTATTCGATAGACTACGCGTAGCGAATTTGAAAATTCAACCGGATAAATGTGCGTTTTTAAGAAAAGAAGTGGCATACTTAGGGCATGTCGTAACTAAAGATGGCGTAAAACCGAATCCTGAAATGATTAAAGAGGTAGTAAATTTTCCTCAACCTAAAAATCCAAAAGATATTAAATCCTTTTTAGGCCTAGCCGGCTACTATAGAAGATTCATACCAGAATTCGCGAAAATTGCAAAACCAATGACAAGCCTACTAAAGAAAGACGTTCCATTTAACTTCGATATAAATTGCGAAAATTCGTTTTCTCAACTTAAAGATATTTTAACCAAAAGTCCAATTTTAATTTATCCCAATTTTGAAGAACCTTTTATAATCACTACCGACGCATCAGACTTAGCTGTAGGAGCCGTCCTGTCACAAGGAACGATAGGAAAGGATCTCCCGATAGCTTATGCTTCCAGAACCCTAAACTCGGCAGAATCAAAATACAGTACTATCGAGAAAGAACTTTTGGCAATACTCTGGGCATGTAAGACCTTTAGGCCATATATTTATGGTAGAAAATTCAAACTAGTTACTGATCATCGTCCTTTAACCTATTTATTTAATGTAAAAGATCCCGGTTCACGTTTAGCAAGATGGAGATTAAAAATGGAAGACTATAACTACGAAATTTTGTACAAACCTGGAAGAATTAACAAAAACGCAGACGCTTTATCAAGGATTAAAATTAATCACATATTTCATACTGGTTTAAGTCCATTGGCAGGACCTTCGAATGTCGAAAACCCGCAGGAAGAAATTAATGTCGATTTAGAAACTATAGCAAGAGAATTCACAAGATTCATAAATTTATATAAAACTCAATCAATAATAGATTTTTCTAAAATACAATCCTAAAATTCTCAACTATTAGATAAGTCTCACAAGGATATTGTTATATCTTTACAGCAAGACAAAATTACTGATTTTCATGAAAAACTTCTTGAAGATATTCTTGAACTTAACACAGACTTTAGTCAAAATCAAGTTAACGTCGTAACTAGTCAGTCAGTCAAAAATCGAAAATATTATTTAATTCCTTTACCCTATGACTTCGAGTCAGCTGTTCAAGTTTCATTCATATCATTATTTCAATGTAAACATGTATTCGAAGAATCCAAAACGTACCACATAGAAAATAACGTAGAACTACCTATTTTCGAAATATTTGGCTATATATTCGCTGAAATTAATTTAAACCTTGTAGTATGTCAAGACGTAGTTCAAAAACTTGACGAAGATCAAATACCAATTATAATAGACAATTACCATTCGGGAAAAGCAAATTTCCATCGAGGAATTAACGAGACTATAAGAAGAATCCGAGTAAAATACAGTTGGCCTGGTCTAACTAAAGACGTAGAAAATTTCATTAAACGATGCGAGATTTGTCAAAAGGCAAAAATATGTCGAAAAAATTTATCAAATCCATTAGTTATTACGGAAACGCCTAAGGCCCCTTTCGAAAGAATCAACCTAGATATTTTAGAAATCCCCACAAAACATTTAGTACTAACCATTAGGGACGAACTAAGCAAATTTACCCAAGCATATCCTTTACAGAACAAAACGGCTAGAGAAGTGGCAGATAAAGTCATTTTTTATATCCAACACTACGGTGCCCCTATGCGAATACACTGCGATAGCGGTAAGGAATTTAATAACCAAATTATGAGCGACCTTTGTAAATTGTATGATATAAAACTAACATTTTCGTCTATAAATCACCCTCAATCGAACGGTTTCTCTTGAAAGGTTTCACGCCACATTATTAGAAATGATTAGATCTATGACCCTCGAAACACCAGGTGAACACCCCTTACAATACAATTGCTCCCATACGCATGCGTTTGTTATAATAACTCTATAAATAACACCCACGGCTATACTCCATACCACAGACATATATAGCTAGCGAAGCTATATATGTCTGTGTCCATACGAATTAATATTCGGACACACATCGCATCTAGACACCCAGAAACCTTATACAGCGAGGAACAGCTGATAACAAAATACGTGCGTGACCTGAGTTCAAAAATGAAACATTATTATACGCACTCGAACAGACCTTAAAAAGCAGAAAGCAAAAGTGCGCTTCGACAAAACGATATCAGAACAGCATGAGTTCAATGTAGGCGAAAAGGTATGGGTTAAACAATCGCAAATCAAAAATAAATTAGCTAACAAATTTAACGGCCCCTTCGAAATTCGAGAAATTTATAGGAATTCTGCTCTAATTTATAACCCTCTTACTGACCAAACTAGTAAGGTGAATTTTGACATGCTAAAAAGATACTATGAGAATGAAGATAACAAAAATCAATCTCAAGAAGTTGAATAAAAAAATTTTTTTTTTATTTTTCCTTTCCTTTCAGGTCGTTACAATGTATCATCAATTTAAGAGATCAACCTGAACCCGAACCATATATAGGTCCTAAAAGAATAAAAATATATTTAAATAAAAATCAAAGAAAAGTAAAATTTGAAAAACTAATGAAATTTAAGAGGGAACGCGTAGTTGAAAATAATAAAATTACTATAAAATATACACCAATCAAAATACCACCGGAACAAATCACTCCAGAAGATTTAGAAGCAGAAATAGATAGATTTTTTAAGGAACAACGAAAAAAAGTTCGAAAAATAAAAGAAAAAATAAGCAATTAATTCCTTCTCAATAATACAAGTTAAAATTTTCTCTTTTCAGATTGTTACAATGTGCCATGATTTTAGGAATACCCCTCGAAAATCACCAATACAAATTGGAACCAATAAAAACCCAATAAAAAACCAATAAAAAACACTATCACGAAATATTTGATGTAAAAATCTCGAATGACAAATGGACAATTTTAACTTATAAAGATACGGCAACACTTCGTCGCCTGAGAACCAAACTATTCCATGTCCATTTTTTTCTCAAACTGACTTTTTCACACTAAATTATTCTATGTCCGAAGCTCTACCGGCCAATATATTCTAAGTTGGCTTATGTCAACGGATTTTGTAAATATAGGGAGGCAGTTTTATTCTATGTCCATAAAATCTTGTTCCTGTTTGAACTGTATTATACCATGTCCTAGCGTCCAATAAGATTCGGGGCTTTGGCGTCACGTGAGGACATAGAATAAATTAGCCCAACATTATTAGTGTAACAGAGTGAATGCTGACGTTATAGTGCTATGTTGTTAATATAATGATTGTGATTTTGTGAGGCAAAGGTAGTGCAATAAACATGAGTTCATCAGAGGGGGAATTTTCTGAGCCCTTTGAGGATTCTGGGCCAGAATATCAACCGTCTGTGGCTAGTAAACGTCAAGAAATGTGAGTAATTTCTGGAAATAATTTATAGGTTAGAATCAAGTTGTATTTCAAATCCTTTCAGTTCCGATACGGATGATAGTTTATCTGATTTAGACCTTCCAATACTCATTCACAATAATGATGAAAATCAAGTAAATGCAGAAAACCAAATGAATGTGGCAAATGGTGGTGGATTAAATAGTCCGCAAAACATTAATATGAGTAATGTCAATAGGTAACAATATTTTGATCGGCAAGTAATAGAACATCAATATCGTTTTATTTTTTAGAATAAATGTCACTCCGGTTAAGAAAACACGAAAAAGGAAAGCTGATCCAGCAAAATGGAAGAAAAACACGAGAAAAAGATTAAGACAATGTGGTCAGGAGTATAAAAACTGTAAGGGCAATATTGTTCATGCGAAGACTCCTAAGAGGGACTGCCGTAATTGCCGCTTCAAATGCCTTGACAATTTTAGTGAGGAAGAAGTTGCATTAATTCATACTGAATTCTGGAATAATAATGACAGTGACAAGGGCTTCTTTTACGATAAAACCACACAGACATTTTTAGTGGAGCGCCAAAGAAACAGAAATGAGCGTCAGCGGAACAAAACTTATTCTTACAAATACTTTTTTCAAAAGAATGACAAATTGTGTCGCGTTTGCAAGCCATTTTATTTGGGTGTCTTAGATATTAGCCAGATAAGAATATCTTACTTTTATAGCCATAAACGCAAAGGACTGACAGGAACACCCACTCATGACAAAAGAGGGTCTTACACAACACAAACGATTAACCAAGAAAAGAGGCAAATAATTAGAGACCACATAAACATGTTTCCTAGACTTCCGTCTCATTATTGCAGAGCCAGCTCCTCAAAAGAATATTTAGAAAGGTCATTATCTTTGGCCAAGATGTATGATCTTTATATTGGAGATTGCCAGGAAAAAAATATAACACCAGAAAAGAGATGGCTCTACTATCATATTTTTAACAGTGAGTTTAATATTGGTTTCCACCTACCGAAAAAGGATTTGTGTGAAATTTGTTCCGAATACGACTTAAAGCAACAAAACAAAAACATGAATGAAAATCTTGAGAGGAAATATAGAGAGCACATAGAAGCCAAACGACAAACGCGAGAGGATAAAATAAAAGACGTAAATGACTGTAAAACAAGCGTGTGTACAGCTCTCATTTGCTTCGACATGCAAAGTGTCCTGACATGTCCGCAAACGCAAATTTCCAAAGCATACTACAAGAAAAAGTATGCAGTTTACAATTTGACTGGATGTGATGTAGCCAAAAAGAAGGGTTATTGTGTTCTATGGCATGAACTTTTAGGGGGTAGAAAAGGAACGGACATCGCAAGTGCACTCTATGTGCTACTAGAAAATGTTTTATTAGAAAGACCCGATATAACCAGAATAATTTTGTGGTCAGATTCTTGTGTACCCCAAAATAAAAACTCCCACATGTCGGCAGCTTTATTACATTTTTTAAAAATGCGCCCACAAGTAAAAGACATTGTTCAAAAATATCAAGTACCTGGCCATAGTTGCGTTCAGGAGGTTGATGCTATGCACAGTGTTATTGATCGCAATTTAAAAAAATTGGAATTGCACAGTCCACTCGCTATTTACAAAGCAATTAAGAACGCTAGGACAAGAAACCCATATAAAATTGTTCAAATGCAGAAAAACAATTTCTTGGACTTCAAGGTATTGGCACAATGTATGGCCCTTTCAAAAATTCCATACAAAAATTTGATTCAAATTTCTTATGAAAATAACTCGAACTTCATAGAATATAAGCTAAATGTCGTATCGGATTCTCATTCGGTGCCATTACTAAAAAGCTCTGCCAGGCTAGCTTCAACAAGAAGCTTTTTAGAAGGAATCCCAACACCTTCAGTTCAGCCTCCACCACCTGATCTCCCAGAAGACAAAATTGCGCATATTAGATGCTTGTCAAATCATTTCTCTGCTGTAGACTTGCAATTTTGGAAATGCCTAATTAAAAAGTTCTAAAAATTGTATACTATTTACCCCAAATATCTTTTGTGATTTTTCAAAATGGTTCAAAATTAAAATGATATTTTTGAAAACTTGTTTTTATTATCTACTTCATTTTTTTGAAAATAAGCTTTGGACATACAGTTATATTTTTTTATTTACCCGAAAGTCTAATTTATTCTATGTCCCAAACATAATTATTTTCTAACTATATTTTTTGTATTTCCTGAAAACACATTGCTCCGGTAGTTTATAGTTCAATAGTAAATTGTTGATATGTGACAACAAAAATTGATTATCATTAACATCCTTTTAGATTTAGGTTCCAGGAACATTCGAACTTTCATAATGCTTTTACGTAAAATTTTAAAAAATGGACATAAAATAGTTTGGTTCTGATGCGACGACTTAAAGCAAATTTGGAGAAAAATAATGTTATATTAGAAAATTTATATAGGTTAGCATCAGCTCCTAATAATCGAATGAAAGCCTTTAAGTCTGAAGTTGAAACTCATCTTAGCCTCTTAAACCAAATTTCAAACGATATAGAAAATAAATTTAAGGAATTAGAATGTGACGTGCCTACCAGGTCAAAACGTGGTCTAGTAAATGGTATTGGAAGTATTTTTAAATTCTTGACTGGTAACCTTGACGCTTCTGATGGACAATATTTTAATGATTGTATAGAAAAAATAAGTAAAGATGAAACTAGAATTGAAAATTTAATGAAAATCAAATCTCAGTAACCACATCGGTTATAAAGAATTTCAATGAAACTTTAAGAAATTTGCAGATAGACGAAGAAACATTTAACGAAGGCATAGTCAAAATTGAAGAAAGTATTTATAACATTGTTGATGATTTAAGTTTTTATGAATCAAAATTACAAATTTTTGAAATTGCAGAACAACTAATGGCATCATATTCTTTTATTGAACTTACATTAAACGATATTTTGAATTCAATTACATTTTCTCGTTTAAATATAATGCACACTTCAATTATAACTCCAAATGATTTTATTAATCAATTACGTTACATATCAGAAAATTTACAAAGAAATCACTTACCATTACCAGTCTTTTCAACTCTTATCTCAAATTATTTTGGAATAATTGAACTCAAAGCCTTTCAGACAGACACAAAGGTAGTTTTCGCAATAGAGATTCCACTAACAGAGCCAGAAAATTTCATATTGTTCCGCTTATATCCTATTCCCATAAAAGACAATCGAACCCAACTGTACCATATGCTATTTCCAAATGAGAAAAAGTATATCGCAAGAAATGAAGATTCTAGTAAATTTGTTATTGTTTCTGATATAGACAAATGTAAAGATTTACAAGACAACATAAAAATTTATAAACATTTAATAGCAACACCTGTTGTTTCCAGTTCTGCGTGTGAAGCGCAATTATTTAAATTCCAAATGCAATTACCCTCTACCTGTGAAAACATGGTCGTAGATTTTAGAGGATACAATGTTCAATTCCTACAAGAAAATGTTTGGTTAATAATAAGTATAGACGAAACTCCTATCACCATAAAATGTAAAGAAAACATGGTTATTTCAGATACCATTAACAGTAACTATATTTTAACTCTAAAGGACGATTGAAGAACATCTTCTGTGCCTATATGTTAAACATCTACAGTGTGACCTCCGTTAAGGAGTTACCACCCTGGTAAAATATCTTTATTTGTTTTCCGATTTTGATAAACTTTTTTTGTTAGGTTCAAAAAGCACATTAAACAATGTGTGTAACTTTACTTTTGGGCTGTAATCATGGCTACCTGTCAACATATGGGCTCAATTTCAAAAAGTACTATTATTTTTTTAATAATATTTTTATTAAGTACAGGGTGTCCGCCTGAAGGTGATAGGAACATTCAATTTAACCATTCCGTATTTTTTGAGACAAATTAATGATTTAAAAACCAGTTTGTTGCAGTTTTTTCCAAACAATGTAATGTCGTTTGGAAAAAAACAATCGAACCTCAAACAAAAGTTATAACCAAAAAACCTTTTTGGAAAAAATGAAGATGGTGCAAAATGTATCTTTTTATTAATTTAAACATATTTTTTATTAACGGATAATAGAACACATATGCAGCTAACTTTGGGGTTACCTTTCGATTAAAAACGAGGAAAAATAACCGACTCAAACGTGGTCACGTGACTTTCGCTATCTCTCAAAAATTATATTTAAAAAATAAAATCCCTAAAAATTGGCTTATTTGTTACAATTTCAAAACGTTTAACTTGAAAAAGTCGTTTCTATTTTAATGTTACATAAGCGCCTGTTTCCTATTTATAAAATTTCTTAAAATTTTAAAAAGTCATTACTTCGTAAAAACTATTTTATATCACTAACTATACAACATAATATACGAGTATAATTCTATAATTTTATTAACTTTTTATTGTTACTAAAAAATATCGATAAGAATATGTCTTTTTCAAAAGAAAATTATATTAACGCTTTAACATTCTATTATGTTTGACACAAAGTTGATGTACCGGCAAGCATTTAGGTAGTACCACAGACATATATAGTAGCGAAGCTATATATGTCTGTGGTAGTACCATAGAAGAATCTACTACGTAAATTCTTCTATGGTAGTACCTATAAATTTATTTACATTACATTTTCCATTACTCTAAATGTATGCCAAAATAATACATATATTAAGATATCAGCAAATAGTAGGTATTTCACGTATCTAACAAAATTCACAACTTTATGTCAACTTTGGATCAAATACAACAGAATTTTAATTTCTTTCGGCTTATCAATATTAAGTACTTAATGAAAAGTTAATAGAATGATAAAAGATAAAACTATAGTGACATAAATTTTAAATGTCAGTTAGGGTAAGTATTGTGATCATTCATGCGGTTTTGAGGGAGAATTATTATGTCATGTCAGTAGATTTGACAGCCGGTAGGTAGTTCTCTTCCATAATATTTTACTCAACGATATTCTTAAAAACTATGAAAAAATATATAAAAATAAAGGAGCGTAAATATTCATATTATTATTTTGTGTTTAACAATTATTCACAGTTTCAATCCCAAAATACGCCAGGATGGGAGCGATGTGCTGTTATTTGTATAAAAAAGGGGGTCGGTCCGCCTGCCTCCCCCTAGACCCCTGGTTCCGATCAACGACCTTGCCGGGCAACAAAACAACTTATAAGGAACGGAAACTTATTTTAGCAAGGCGAAACATTACTTTTTATTCTCGCTCTGTACCAATGGCCGCTCTCCAACTCCAGCGCCATCTTACAGACACTTGCGCAATTTTTGCACTCCAGTACCCAATTTCTGTTTTAGCAACATTTATCCTAGTTAGGAACACGGTCAAATGAAGGTCGTCGCGAGGTGACGACGTTTTATTTCCAACTCTTGTATGGCATCGCATTCAGTTTGATTCCCGTCCCCAGACTTGGAAAACGCGACCGTTCCTTGCGGCTCCCTCCATTTGTTATACCATCGCGACACTTACCGCGGAATGCATATGTAAATCGAAATAAGGATTCCCGCAGTTCGATTTTTTGTCCTTTTGCATGTCGCCATAGAGGACAAACCGAACGGCCGATTTCGACGTTTCATTTTCGGAGTTCGACGTTTAACATCGGCGTCGATTTCACGCATGCACGATTTAAATATATTGGGATATGTGAGGACATGTAGAAACGTGACCACATTTCATATATACGTATCGAAATCCGGACATCGTTTGGAATATTTTAAAATCGGTTTAGTATTTTAGGAGGCTGCGTTTTTAGTTTCGCGTTACTAAGCAATAATAATAGATACCTATACCACAGACCAAAGTCTAAACTTTGACCACAGACGACAATTTTATAAGTCAGGGTACACAATTTTATAACTCAGGGGTACACATCGATACGCACATGAAAGAACATTGTTACTGCCAAAAGTCTACTTTTCAGGAGAGAGGTTGGAAAATTTTGGCTATTAAAAATGGTAATGTATTTTTAACTAATGGAAATATTTTTGTATTAACATTGCCGTTCTTTGAAAATAATTAAAAAACGGCTGAGAATATGAAAAAATACTAAGAGATACTTTTTGTTAACCATTGAATTTACCATTCAAAACAAATTTAAAAAATGCGATTATACAGGGAATTCATATTTTTCTGAACTAATTAAATTTACTAACACCCTGTATCTCCGCAACTGGGAGCGTCAGAAGCTTCATGTCAACCTTAAGTTTGACGGCTCATCTGCTCATGTGACACGCCAAGTTTGAAGAAAATATCTCGTATATTTCTAGAAATACTAAGAAATATGTGTATTTTTCTCCAAACTTCTACGCTCTGTATAAAAGAAACTATGGCCCGTAGGAGAAAAAAATATATGAAGAAGTGCCCTTATTTTGACTTCAAGAATACGTGGTTTCATTTTTGACCATCAGTTTAGTTACACCCTGTATATTCATAAATATATTGAATTAGGGTTATGTGGTTTAAAAAAGAACAGAGAACATTGTTCAAACATTGTTCAATTATTCCTTCTATAGTCACTGGTCCCAAATAGAATGAAACGAAACCAAAAAGTATTTAAATCAATAATAATTGTTATTGGGTAACAGGGGGCTCCGGAGCCAAAAATGTTATTAAGAAATTCTCATAATTTATCACGTTTTCGAACATTGCGCGAATGGCAACAAAAATGTCTTTTCCAAAATAGAATGCGACTCGAAAAATATATGTAAATAAACGAAATCTGAACTACACATTGTATATTATACAATTTAATTTCCAAACACACCTAACCAGATCTAACCCCCCTGTTTCAGGTATATTAAAAACGCCAGACAATTTTTTTTGCCATGTGAACACCTAACGGAAACGGTGCACTTTTTTATAAACAATACTCATGTACTAGAACGTGAAGCTGTTGCCAATGCCTTTGTTTTTTTTTTAGAAAAGTTAGTGCCATTCATGATAATGTTAGTAATTGCGGATGAAGTGGTCTTGTTTTTAATGAAGAACCAAAGCCCCTAAGGATCACGCCTTATTCTTTAAGCGATGTCTATATACTGGACTCTTTATATTTGCTCTTATTTCACGCAATTCAGCAAACACATTGAGATTTCTTGTTCTTTTGAATGCCTTATGCAATTTAGATTTATATTAATTTTAATGCTGTTGATCATTAGGTTAGGCGAAGGTGAAACAATCTGTATATAAGGCGGTTTGTAGACTGCAATAAGTAGGTACCCCGCCACCTCTACATAGACTATCCAGTTAAGCTCTGGTTTCTATCAGACCTGTAGACCAAAAACCTATGAGGCTATAGATCATCATCAAAAAAAGTTGAAGCCATGTCTTAGTTAGTTAGAAGTTCTGTGGTCTTACTACGCAGGCCTCCAACATTCTGATGATAAACAGACACTATACATTACTGGAATTATTAAATTGAGTCATTTCAAGAAATTGTTTTGAAAATTACAAATATTGAATATAAAATCGAAAAAGTATTCGCAAAGTAACTGGATGAATAAATGTGAACTAACAATAAAAAGCTATGAAAGATTAACAAATTTATTATTGATTACGTCTATTTCTTCAGTGACCAGAGGCGGCCTCTTACATCGTTTAATTTGCTGGGCTTCTTAGGTTTCATTCCAAGAGGTTAGCCTCCAGATAAAGCACAGTATCTTCAGCAAAGGATAGAGTGAACTTTGCATTTTATAAATTAAGGAAGTAATTAATTACTATACAGTGTCTGCCAGAAAGTTGGACACAAATGGGAATTTTCTTTATTTGAAGTTTCTAAAAAAAAATCTTGATAAAAGTTGGTGCTTGTGCTTAAACTCAAAATCCACCCGTAAAAACTTTGAAATTTCTATTCTATACAGGGAAGGTTGAAAAATATGAAAATTTCTCAAGAGTAAAGTATCCTTATTTTTAGAACTACCGCAGAATGGCACTAAGAAAAGTTGTTTGTAATCCCAAAGTAATGTCAAATATGAATTCACAGCCACCTACTTAAAAGAAGAAGAAAAATCACACTTTCGCATTTTTTATGCATCACGCTGTATAATACATAATGTTAGATATGTATTTTGAGGCACATCTTCGAGCATGACAGTACAATACCAATGATTTTTAGTTGCGTTCAACTAGCATCTCAAAAACACTTAGGTAATAACTGAAATTTCTTCAAAATTTGTCGTTTTTTGTGTCCATTTAAAATACTCCTATACATTTTCAAACATAACATAGCAACTCTGTACCCCAGAGCAAAACTATATTAAGTCCAAAAACTTAGTTTTGAGATAATCGAGTTTAAAATATATTTAAACAAATTTAAAAAATGCGATTATACAGGGTATTCATATTTTTCTGAACTAATTAATTTTACTAACACTCTGTATCTCCGCAACTGGGAGCCTCAGAAGCTTCATGTCAACCTTAAGTTTGACGGCTCATCTGCTCATGTGACACGCCAAGTTTGAAGAAAATATCTCGTATACTTCTAGAAATACTAAGAAATATATGTATTTTTCTCCAAACTTCTACGCTCTGTATAAAAAAAACTATGGCCCGTAGGAGAAAAAAATATATGAAGAAGTGCCCTTATTTTGACTCCAAGAATACGTGGTTTCATTTTTGACCATCAGTTTAGTTACACCCTGTATAAATGTATATAGAAAAAAAATTACATATTATACAGTGACCGGCAGAAAATTGGACACAAATGGAAAACTTTTTTATTATAAATTTCTCAGAAAATTTTATTCTTGATAAAAGTTGGTGCATCATTTCAAACTCAAAACGCATATACCAAAATTTAAATATATCTTTTTGGATACGAGGTAGATTCAAAAATGTCAAAATAGCTCAAGAGTAAAGTACCCTTATTTTTTAAAATACGGTAAAAAGTTACTTACAAAAGTTGTTTGTAATCAAAAGTGGATGTCAGATTTAAAGTCACAGCCACCTAGTCAAAAAAAAAGAAATTTAACTTTTTTGTATTTTTTTCGATCACCCTATGTATTACAAAAAAACAAAATACCGCAAGCGCAACTTATCATCGGATAACACATGAATTTCCTACTTAACTTTAATTTTGTTCGATTAGCAGCTAGAAATTTAAATTAATCGAAATCAGAGTTTAAAAATATTAAATTTTTGTGTCCATTGAATAAAATAAGTAGTTTTTTGGCAAATTTTAATAATAAGCAATTTAAATGAAAACAGTAACTAAAAATAAATTTGCCAAAAAAAATTTTTTTTTCAACTCTGTTTGCCTTTGGGACAGCGGCATTTTAGGATTCTTAACAACGGAGAAGACAATATCCATTTCATTATCTTCGTTACCTGTTACATTTCTTCCATGTGGTACTTGACATTTATTTTGCATTGAACTGAACTGCTTAAAACTCCTAAGAATTTTTGCCACAGTTGAGTAGTTGACGTTTTTGTCTGGATGTCGTTCATTGAAAATATCTGATGTTTCTCGACAAGTATGATAATATAATTATCACCGTGTATTAAAACAATTTCAACTTTATCTTGAACACTAAGTGCAGGCATAGTTGCAGAATGACAATAACGGAGTTTGACATGTAAAATAATTCTTCGCCGACAATTATTGTTTTCAAAGCCAACTTTGCAAGAGTTATTATTGGCCATAGCATGGATTATCCTATTAATCTCGTATTTTGTTTGATAGGTACCTCTAAGCAAATTTATTTTTAGTTACTGTTTTCATTTAAATTACTTATTATTAAAATTTGTCAAAAAAACTACTTATTTTATTCAATGGACACAAAAATTTAATATTTTTAACCTCTGATTTCGATTAATTTAAATTTCTAGCTGCTAATCGAACAAAATTAAAGTTAAGTAGCAAATTCATGTGTTATCCCACTATAAGTTGCGCTTGCGGTATTTTGTTTTTTTGTAATACACAGGGTGATCGAAGAAAATACAAAAAAGTTAAATTTCTTTTTTTTTTTGACTAGGTGGCTGTGACTTTAAATCTGACATCCACTTTTGATTCCAAATAACTTTTGTAAGTAACTTTTTACCGTATTTTAAAAATTAAGGGTACTTTACTCTTGAGCTATTTTTACATTTTTGAATCTACCTCGTATCCAAAAAGAGATATTTAAATTTTGGTATGTGCGTCTTGAGTTCGAAATGATGCACCAATTTTTATCAAGAATAAAATTTTCTGAGAAATTAATAATAAAAAAGTTTTCCATTTGTGTCCAACTTTCTGCCGGTCACTGTATTATTTTTATCAATTTATGCATTTTTTTTATTTTCCAACATAGTTTTTTTTAAATTATATTTAATTTTAAATATTGAAAGGCTGGACAGCCGTAGGCCCTCGAGCGGCATGTACCATGTTTCGCAAAATCGCAAATATAATAAAACAAATATGCGGAAACATTGTTCGACAATAATGAATGGTGCTACGCATATACAGGGTGATTAATTGGGAACGGGAAATCTTAAAACGGGATATAGGGATTAGGGGGAATCAAAATATGACATTTGAGGCCAATATGTAGAAAATAATCAAGGTGCTGAACAGAATTTTTTTTTGTGGAAAATCAGCTGAAGATGTCAATTTCTACGTATCTCACAGAGGGCACTACCTACTTGCCCTGTTTTTAGATCGTGCTTTTACTCGTTACTTTTTTGGGGTTATCTTTTCGATACTATCGTTAACTCCAAAATTCTAAAAATAAAATTAACGCTACCTCTTTTAAATTTCGCAGATTAATTATACCATTTAAATTGAACAATGTGTCAAAAAATGTATAAATATGGCAGCGTGCCATGCGAATTAAACCCATTTGTAACTGGGAAATTATGAATTGGGAACCGAAATTAAAGTTTTGCTGTTTTCCATAATATGTAGCGGCGCGTGCCGACTATAAAATGGTAAAACGGTAGGTAATTTAAAATCCCCAGTTAAAATGAGATGCAATTTGGCGGCTTTTGCCGACAGTATAACTAAGTGCTTTATTAGATTAGTTGGTGTTTGTAATTAGTTTAATAACAACATGGGAAATATAAGTAATTACCTACTTTAGGCATTACGGAATATTTAAATTAACAAGGTAGGTACTTTCCATTATTTGGACTGTTAAAACATTGTAACGCTATACTTACAATATTTTTGCCTGGAAAAATCACAAGCTAATGGCATTTTTACAACTGCCAAATCAGGTTTTATGTGACATGCCAGTGCCACAGATTCCAAAGCAGGCAAAATATTTCCCATCATAATTCACAATTTCTAAGTTTTCTAACTTCCAGATACTCAGACGTGTTAATTAATGGTAATGCAGCCGCCTTTAGTAGTCCCAATAATTGCAACCAGATTTTTCTGTATTACCTTTAGTAATCCTACAATTCCCATTACGTGGGCATTACGTGTAAGTAGGTAGTTCAAAACGAAAATCGTATTTCGTAAATTTTAAATTATTCAGCAGGTAGCTTCAGCCAGGTCTTTTTTAAAAAGTTTTTATCTACGACTACAAGTTTATTTTAAGTTTGTGAGGTATACCTTGGGAAATAAATAAAATTACAAAAATTTTATAATGAACACCGAAAAAAACTACATGATTAGAGCTACTATGTAGACCTAATCTTATTAGTCCATCCCGAAATCTGTGAAAGTTCTTTGGATAGATACATTCAACAAGGGAAGACAGTTCAAGTATACATATTACCACAGAATACATAGCTTTGCAACAGAAGCCTCCTTACGGACATGTGTCAAAAATAAGCGAGTCTCCATTTCAATTTACAGAAAGACAGACACTATTTTAAGCATAAATTTGGTTCTAATACAATCTCTTTGTTATCTAGATTAACGTAAAATCGAATAAAATGCATATTATTCATGTCTTTAGAAGATATTTCGCTAAAAAGCGAGTCTCCTTTTGACACATCTCGCTAAGGAATTGTCTGTATTACTCGTTAGTCTGTGATATTACAAATGGATTGAGGAACCTGGTATAACAAGGTGCAATAGCGACAAATTCTTAAATAAGCAAAATCGGCACTATATACTGACTTACCATACTTTTTACTTAAATGCGTGGAAATAATTGCTGGAAATCAATTTAAACTATAAAATAAATGTGTTTCATTTAACAGTTGCCATATTCTGCATCTGTAGACACAACATTGTCAAGTTTAATTTTTAGAAATCATGGAAACCATTATTAATTTTACTAACAATCAAAGTACCTGTTATATTCATAGATTCTCCAATAAAATAGCATACGTGTCATCACTGATACCATTAGAATGAGGAAAGAATAGGCCTCACTTTGGAAAGTATAATACTGGGTCCCCTTACTTTAAAGAGTCCTTGGATCAATCGGATATTATCTGTTTTAATACAGCCACACATTCTAAGATGTTACAATGTTTTTGCACGGAAATTGTTTAAAATCAAATACATTGTAACTTCTAATATTTAAAATTGTTCCATGGAAAAACATTGTGAAGGACTATGCAAGGTTTTTACCGTCAAATTTATATTTTTTTTATTGCATATACAAAAAAGGTAGAACAACTAGCTTATTCGAAAAACTAACTATAGTAGTTAATACACATTCGTCTACAAGCCTTCTAGATATTTAAAATGTACAAAAATATTGCCATTAGTTAAAAATACATTAGCATTTTTAATAGCCAAAATTTTCCAACCTCTCTCCTGAAAAGTAGACTTTTGTCAGTAACAATGTTCTTTCATGTGCGTATCGATGTGTACCCCTGAGGTATAAAATTGTGTACCCTGATTTATAAACTTGTCGTCTGTGGTCAAAGTTTAGACTTTGGTCTGTGGTATAGATATCTATTATTTTTCCTTAGTAACGCGAAACTAAAAACGCAGCCTCCTAAAATACTAAACCGATTTTAAAATATTCCAAACGATGTCCGGATTTCGATACGTATATATGAAATGTGGTCACGTTCCTACATGTCCTCACATATCCCAATATATTTAAATCGTGCATGCGTGAAATCGACGCCGATGTTAAACGTCGAACTCCGAAAATGAAACGTCGAAACCGGCCGTTCGGTTTGTCCTCTATGGCGACATGCAAAAGGACAAAAAATCGAACTGCGGGAATCCTTATTTCGATTTACATATGCATTCCGCGGTAAGTGTCGCGATGGTATAACAAATGGAGGGAGCCGCAAGGAACGGTCGCGTTTTCCAAGTCTGGGGACGGGAATCAAACTGAATGCGATGCCATACAAGAGTTGGAAATAAAACGTCATCACCTCGCGACGACCTTCATTTGACCGTGTTCCTAACTAGGATAAATGTTGCTAAAACATAAATTGGGTACTGGAGTGCAAAAATTGCGCAAGTGTCTGTAAGATGGCGCTGGAGTTGGAGAGCGGCCATTGGTACAGAGCGAGAATAAAAAGTAATGTTTCGCCTTGCCACAGAAGTTATTCTGTGGCCTTGCTAAAATAAGTTTCCGTTCCTTATAAGTTGTTTTGTTGCCCGGCAAGTTCGGATTTAACGTCGCCAAATAGCCGGATAACTCCCCTTTTAATATTCTCCTCCCTCATTTTTTCAACCCCCCTATTCTCCCTCCCCCCACCTCGGCTGTCACCCCCGTGAAAGTTGGCGCCAACCCCTCCGGCCGCGGCGGCACCAAGGGGTTGACGGAGCGGTGCCAGTAGCCGGGAATTTAATAAGCCGAACGTTATGAGCCCGTATTTTGCTCGTAATTGGGGGAATTCCTAATTGATTGATTAACTTGTCGGGGCACCGCCGGAGACGGTGCAGCTGGAGACGGAGGCGGCAGGTGCGATGGAGGGGTGGGGGTGGAGTGGAGGAATTCGTAGTCTGTCACGCAAGGACAGATTTAGAGAGGCAGTTATTGTAGTCAAAACTTAAACTTTGTCGTGGCAACTTAAAAAGTTAAGGCTCATGATGATGGCGATACAGACATTATTAAGTTACAATAAAATTGAAGAATATAATGGGTTTTCAAGTGAGCAATTATTTTTCTCAATGTTATCAAGAGGCAAATAGTTTTTCGTTGGATGTTACATGTTACGTCAAATGCTATTAAAGCATTTTTTGATTTTTTGATTATTTTAATAAATTTAAATACCATAAAATGGCCAAACTATATTATATTATAATATTTACATAAGACATTATGTAAAGTGCTCTCTCTGTAAAATATACAGGGTGAGTTTTTTTATGCCCACTATGGGGATCTCGGAAACTAGCAGAGCTAGAACAAAGGTTAAATGGGGAAAGAATTGCAGTTTTGAATGCTCAATCTAATGCCTCTCTTAGATTTTTAAAAAAGTTCATGGCTCACTAGATATTTTGAAAAGAGTGATTTTTTCTATATCATCAGATCTCTGTAGCTCTGTTATTTCTGATTATACAGAAAAACTGTAGAGTGCTAATTTTGGGCTTAATAAGATAATATAATCCAATTTTTTATGTTGTTTGTGATTTTTGAGATATGACATAAACTTGTGTTTTTTAAATGTAAATCATAGTTGGCTGTGGCTTTATAAAATCGGCCATGTTTTGAGCTTTCCAAAGATATAATACTCGGCATAGTTGTTATAAAAAAATAAAAGAGCGATGACTAATTTTCTGATTTTTTTCAAATTTTCACATAGTCAGCCATGGAATATTTTCATAATTACGTTATACTTTATAATTAGACATACTTCAAACTTTCTAATATTTTGTTTTTAGCTGGTAATAAAATGTAACAAAATAAAATAAAAATTAAAAAACTCAAATTCAAATTATTATTATTTTAAAAGGTCACCTTTTAAAATAAAAAAGGTGTTCAAACAATCCACCATTATTATTTATGCAAATATTGCATCCTTTTAAAGCTGAATTTGTCGCCTTTCTTAGAGAGCGCCTGTCAATACTGGCAACTGCTTCTAAAACAGCTGCTATTAATTCAGCAATTGTCTCTGTTCCCCACAAGAAGAAATCCAAAACAGACAAATTGGGGGATCGGGGCTGCCAGGAAATAGGTCTATTTCTCCCTCTCCAACTATCTGTGTCACCAGCTAAAAATAAAATATTGGCAAGTTTGAAGTATTACTATGTCTTATTATACAATGCAACGCAATTATGAAAATATTCCATGGCTGACTATGTGAAAATTTAAAAAAAAATCAGAAAATTAGCCGTAGCTCTTTTATTTTTTATAATAACTATGCCGAGTATTATATTTTTGGAAAGCTTAAAAAATGGCCGATTCGATAAGGCCACAGCCAACTATGAGTTACGTTTAAAAAACAAAAGTTTATGTCATATCAAAAATCACAAAAAACATAAAAAAAAATTGGATTAGATTATCTTATATCTAGTGAGAAATGAACTTTTTTAAAAATCCAAAAGGGGCATTAGATTGAGCATTCAAAACTGCAATTCTTTCCCCATTTAACCTTTGGTCTAGCTCTGCTAGTTTCCGAGATCCCCATAGTGGGCCATCAAAAAAACTCACCCTGTATACATATGTCTAACAAGGAAGGCGCGACTTTGTAACCTTTTTAACACTGGTTTATTTTTAAAATGTAATGTAATATATAATATAGCCTCCGCTGTGCTAATTTCGATACAGAGTGTTTGCTGTGTACTAATCTGGGCTAGTCTTTTCAGAAATCACCTCCGTCGCCGGAGAAGAGGTTAATTTTTAGTTTAGGATCAATTATTTATTTTGTATAATATAGTTTTTTAGGGAATTAATGTGCGGGGTAATTTGGCAACAGTTGTTGGCCCCTGCAAAACATCCCTGGCTCGAAAAACACTGGACCAGACTAAATCCACTCCTGGTGCCTGAGCAAAATAGCCAAAAGAGGCCAAACGACATTCGAAGGCCTAAACAATCTTACAAATAGCATAATCTGATATTGATAGTAGGAACCTATAGCAAAGGCATAACAAATTGTGGCAATATTTTTACAGTTTGAACTTTCCCGTCAAGGCAAGAGAATCAATCTGAACTTTCGTTCACGAACCAGTGTTGTTTCTAAAAACTTACCTACCTATTTGCGCGATTATAGATAGGTATGCGTGTACTTCATACTTGTCAGCATTATAACTTAAGTAACTGTTCCCTCCGACCATATTCCTAGCTGGCAGTAAATGTCTGCGGAGTGTGAACCCACATATTAAAATTTCGGCAACACCACGTTTATCTCGACCCTTGTCAGCCCTCTGGGGGCCGAACCCGTCAAGGCGGCAGAGCGAACTTCCTGTTTCCGGTTACTGAAATCGCTGCCTCCTGCGACCTCCCTCCTCCCGTTCCCCGCGTTCATCGACCCAAAAATTGAGAATTTAATTAAAAAGTCCCCAGATGATGGAGCGGATATTTTCCACTGGAGATGGGAGGACAGATGGTGCGATATAAAATATTTATTTTCCGTGTCAAACGTTTGAGAATCTATGAAAGATAAATGCCACCCTGGGGAGAATACAAAAGAACGGTTCGGGTTAACCACGAAACAACAAGCCAGACAGAAAAAAATTGATGTACTTCTATATACTCTCTAGTCTCTATTACTTTCCCAACGGTTAGCTACGATTGGTAAGTGCTTTTTTAATAGTTGGAAGCTAGAATCCCACTACCTTCATTGTTCGTTCCAAAAGAAGGATAACAAGATTTGTTTATTGTAAATTAAGTTATACCTCTTTCACAAGTCATCTTATCACCATACAGGTTTAGTTATATGGTGCAGAAAATGTCGTGAAGGAAAGCCATTATAAAATAGCGGGTGACTTGCATGTGATTAACAAATGTTTAATGATCGGGTGTTCCTGTGCCTTGCCTGGGGTTATAATTTTAACTTTATAATTAGCACGGAAATTTAATAAATTATTCTCCAGTGCCGTGATAAAGTATCACGAAAGCTGTTATCGGGTATATTGCGAAACAAATGTACCTACTTGCGGGCCTGTGCACAAGGTGTAGGCGTCAATAAATTTGTTAACAAAAATAGATACAGTCAGTTTTAGATGCAACATATTTTCTCATCAGTGGATAAGCTCACAAAACTTATGGTAATCGTCCTAAGGCAAAAACATAATATTTGTTTCCAATTTAACCCCCTCTACTTCCCGCACTGCAGGCAATTTTTTTTCAATGTCTATAAGGTCGGTTTAATAGACTTTTTCCAGAAAGTGACAGATGGTTCGGTGGCGGTACGGGAAGCTGGACAGGGCTGAACATGGGTTTTATGATCTAGAACCATAGCTTTTTCCCATTATCCGTTAATGAAGCAACTGCAAACCATTATTAATAATTATTGTGAATTCTTCGTCTATACCGTGTACTTTTATCATACACCTACCTATAACAACCTATACTTACCACTCAAAAAAATGCTTGGGGTTTTATACAAAAAGCGAAATAGGCGTTAAAGGAGAAGATTTTCTGTTTGATATTTTATTTGTTGTAGGTACTACAGTTTTTGTCTAAATTATCATTATTTTACATGCGTTTACTTGTTGATGCAACCAATTCTTATTGTTCCAATATTTCTTTCAGCATTGACTATCTATTTTTCCTAAGTAGGTAGAGCAAAGTACCCTAATAATGAGACCACATTACATTTTGTTCTGTTTAGTTACATAACACTTGCAGATTCCTAATATGACAGTCTCATAAAAATACTACTTACCACAAAATAATTTTTTATTTCAAAAACATTAAATGAATATCAACTTAACACAGTATACAACTCTTTAGTTATATGTATAACATTTGAGATTCTATTCAAATTATTAGTAATCTAAATTGGATGAAGCGAGCCTCCTTACATGAGATATCTCATATTATGAACACTCGGGTGTCTCATATTAGGAATCCAATGTATGTACATATCATAGAATTTTTTGCCGTCGTTAACAAATGTTATTAAATCCGTTTTATAACTACTCTAATTATAAAATAACTTTTATTCAGTACAAAAAGCTACAAAAATATATTAAACATCTATATAAGACAAAAGTGTTATTTAGTCCACGCAATTCCAAGCTCTGCCACTGGGTGCTGGATGCATTGTCCTTGCTATTAGGGCAATGATACTCTCCATGCCTTTTAGCTGGCGCATTTTGGAAGTCCGCCAGGCGGCGGTCTAGCATAGCCAGCCGCCTGGCTTATATATTATTTAATTAGCTGACAAATTACGGGCGCTGTAACCGAGTTATACACGGACCGTGGACAAATACGCCGGATATGAAACGGGTCCTTTGTGGAAGATGGTTTTTCTGCTGATGGATATGGAGAGCGCGGTATTTGCGCAAAGCCTTGGCCGCACAGTGCGACTAAAAAGTATTTTGGCTGCTTGATAGGTTGATTCTACTGTCCAAATTGCTTACACAAATACGCGGTGAAGTAAAAAAACTTTAACCAGAGGTGGGAAAAAATAGCTTAATACGAATTCGAAATTAAAAAAAGGCAAAAGTCAAAAGTTAACGTCGTTCACCAGATTCGCGTCGAGTCTACCGAACCCGGGGAGCGGAGTTGCCAGTTGCACAACGTATCGTAAATTTTTTTTTTACTTTTTCCCAGATATTTCAGTGTCAATCAACAGTAATTAGTAGGTGTGTATAGGAGTATAGGGAGCACTCTTACTTTCCCACAACGGATGCACTGCAGTAGCAGACCAAAACTAAGCACAAAATGTCCAAATATGCATCAAAATTAAAACACTCTACCACTGCTTACTTTCAACTTCAATAGGTACAAGTTCATGGCCTCGCGAATCACGGAAATTTCTACACGCTGCAAGAACAAGACAAGACTCTTTTAAATTTCTTGTCTTTCTTTGCAAGACAAGACAAGAAATTATTCTGCAAGAGTCTTGCAAGTTTGCAAGAAATCTTGCTAAAAGCAAGAAATCTTGCAAAAATCATTATCTGTAATTATAATTTCTGCAAAATTTTAATAGGATTCTAAATAACAAAATGTAAGTGACGATACTGAATAATATAAACGGTTATTCAAGAACAACTGTCTCTATATTTTATTTGCAATATTCCTGGAAATTAATATTTTTTTTATTTTTTGAACTACTGCAGTTAACTGCAGTGGATTAATTTATTTATTATGAGTTTTATTTAACTATATTTTTGCTAAAATACTTAAACAACCAAAGGAGTCTATTGCACTTCCTAATTTCCTAATGCATTGTTTCGCTTCGTATTATTGTGGCATAATGTAGATCGGGTTATTTTATCAGGGTGGGTTTTGAGGTTTTTGTCCACTTACACACAAATATCGAAATTCACAGACATTAAAATAACTTTAACGGAAAGTCTTAGACTTAGAGGCATTTTGAATTGAAAATCATGAAAACATTATTGAACTTAAGTGTAATTTGTAATTTAAGACAAAAAGGCACAAAAGCAACAAAAAACCTTTCAAAACAAAAATATGTTTTGGGCTAAATATCATGAAGAAAATGTGGGTAAATAAAATAACTAATTTTATTTAAAGGGTTAAATTAAATCATAAATCCTGTCCTTAAATTAAGTCTGCATAAACAGGCCACAAGTTATTGTTACCTGTGCGGGTTTACTCCGTTTATCTGTGGTCATAGCTATGTACCTATTATGGATACTAATTGCTTAGTTTTTTTTTATCAAGTAGTTAAGCACCCTTCTAAAGTAATAGCGACAAACAGGCGTAATATAGTGCGTAATAGCACCTTTTTAAGTTTTTATGATAATGAAAATAACGAAACTGTTTTAGAACTGGGTAGGTATATTTAATTAATTCGATGAAGACAATATTCTAATACATATACCTATGTTTTGTTTTTTATTTGTATTCTACAAAATGATGCTTAAAAAATATTGCTCAGGCAGTCATCAAATTTTAAGATCAATAAATAATTAAATTTTTAGAATAAGATAAGAAAAATCGCCTTTCCATACCTATTAAATATTTCAGTTATCTAACTACCTTAAATTAAAAATATTCCTTCAAAATCCAATTAACATTTTTGCCTATTCCAATCATCATTTCAGTATGTATGTTGTTTTGTGTTTATCAATGACCTACACTATGTCTTCACTAAATTCTAAATACGGCCCTGTCTTCTAAACAGAGAACATGGCGACCACCGGCTGCCAAACATCAAAGGCGCCACCGCGTCGTCGAGTTTATATTCTCCCCTTCCTTGTTCTCTGACACTGTGGACCCCGCGCCCTGCCGCGCCGCGGCTCTGCAGTGCTGCGTCAACTTGTCTCGACAAGCTTTACACGTAATAAATATTGCAAGAGTCTTGCTAACAAGAACTTGAACAAAAGTCAGTTACCTGTAATAACAATAATTCCCACCCTCGTAATACTCAGAACTAGGAGTACCCCAGAAGCAACTAGCGTGTGCAGGGAAGGGGGACAATAATTAGTACTATCTTGTCTTCGTTGTCATATTTGCGGCGAGGGCCGACATTTCTCGATAGAACTAGGATAGCATTCGCTCAAGTACTACGGAAAACCCTAGAAAACAGTAGTAATCCCAGTGCGTGTAGGACAATTAGTAAATCACGCTGATAAAGCTATTAAGGAGCTATACCGTGAATACACAATTTGTCCAGCGCTCTTGGCCATCAGCGGTGTTTTTCTATAAAGACATGTTGGCGTGCAGTCTGCCTCGAGCTCGATTCGAACCAAGGTCGATCGAAGGCAGAAAAACACGCAGTCTAAATAGTTCGACGACGCTACGAACGTCGCCACCGCAACCCCCTGTATATTAACATATTAATACCGCCATATTGGTCCTACTGACCACGACAAGGCACAGGGAATGAAAGGAGATGGAATTCGCCGCAATGTCTATCCCTATATTGGCATCATGTATGTTGTGGGTAAATAAAAACTCGCTGTGGTTATTATTTTGTACATTTGGAAAACTATCCCAGAAATCACAAATATCTTAAAAAAAAGCTTTCATATTGTGGATTTGATTAATTTTTGCACTAAAAACAAGGTAATAATTAATGACGTATAGTTGTCGTCGAGGATTCACCGCATGTTGTACTTAATAAAGAAATGCTTCATGGGAGGATCTAAAAAATGAGGAGAAACTTTTACCATCATCCTGTCAGGTTTCCAAAAGAAGAAATGCTTTGGGAACGGCCGACTACATTAGCTAGAAGCAGCAACCACTCCACCAAAAAAATTATTGTGTATATACTGGATATAGAAATATAGAAGGTAGAGGAAATTACCCTAATATGAGACAGTTCCCAATATGAGACCACACACTAACTCCTAAAGTAAGAGTCTCCATCTAGCTGGCAATGTCTCAAATAATCACTAATGGTATAAGTCGCCACATGTGTCTAGCTCATCTAAATTGTTAGGTTAAGATTGGCATTGCTTACTTCAACCGTACGTGCACAAACTTTTAAGAGGGGGTTGCCGACAGCGAAAGTGACGTTAGATTTCGAATTTTTTAAGTTGTATAGCATAAAATCTAATAACATTTCACCTGGAAAAAATTTAGTACAAACATCTCTGTCTTCATTTTAATCATAAGATCTTAAAAGCATATGCACTGGAATTATTATTTTTCCCAAGGTTTTCATAACCTATAAAACAAAACGCTGCTTTTGAGATCTTATGATTAAAATGAAGACAGAGATGTTTGTACTAAATTTTTGCAAGGTAAAACGTTATTAGATTTTATGCTATACAACTTAAAAAAATACGAAATCTAACGTCACTTTCGCTGTCGGCAACCCCCTCTTAAAGAGCTTCGGTTACCGTGTACTTTTGAATAACGTGGTATTCTAACTATGTTTCCAATGATAATTTTCGGGGATATTGCCACCTCGTTATTGAAATCACAGCAAACTTATAAACGCCTCCACTTATTTCCACCGATCAAATTGACATATCAAATGTCAAAAGTCGCTAAAATAATTACAGCCTACACAGTTAAAAATCGACCAGTAGAATGTAAATTTATTTGAACGTTCAAAATTAAGTGTTAATAAATTACATCTGCCAGTAGGCAGAAATTTGAAATTAACTTATTCACTGAATCCACTTTCGTGAGCCAAAGTGTTAAACTAAAAAAATGTAACTCATTTACATGTTAAAAAAGTAACTGAGTATCTACAATGTGTTATTTTGATTATCTTTTAACATTTAAGTCATTTAACATATTTAGACATAGTTTGACTACCTTTATTCATTCTAAATAATTCGTTACCGGAAATAACACAACATTATTCATTCAACATCATTATTTTCGAGAGTATAGTACATCTTTCCAGCTACTGCCTGTTTAAAGACTAACTTAAGCCATGAATCGTTCCTCGGCATGTTGTACTGGATTATGCCAGAAACAGTCGACTGTCTTGGTCTATCCACCTTTGAACGATTCAAGCCGTTAAACTATAATATTTTGTTAAATAAAATATGTTAAACGAGGTCAATAAATTGCAAGTTTTAAATTTAACATAATATAATAATGTTGGAATGAAAAATTAACTAAGTAAATTGGTAATGTTAATTTAACATTTATTTGGTATCCGGTATGTTAAACATTGACATTATAATAATAGTTAAACATATATTTTACACTTTTCGTTAATAACGTGAATATATTACAGAAGGTTAACTTTAACACACAACGATATTATTCCTCATTTTACATATTTTTGTGAGTGGACAAGATGGAACATCCAAAAAAATGTTAAATTTAGCATATATTATTTTTAACTGAATGATATATATTTTGTTTCCTACATTAAAAGTATCATTAAAATTATCATTTTTAACGCATGTTTTCAGTATCTATATGTCATTTTGTGACACTGGTGTTAAAAGTCAATCGCTTTTAATACTGAGTGTTTAACACTTGTCAATTACAGTGTGTCCTCTGATTAGTCTTCGAAGAAATTTTTTATTATTCATTTTTCGAAAAACGTCATTCTGATAAACAGTGTTGCTTCCAAAATAGTTATTTATGTACCAAGGCACTGAAGTTCAACTTTTTATGACTCTTGTGGAACTTAGTTGCCGAGGCCTCTGGCCGAGGGATCACCCGTTCATGAACCGACTGCGGCGTTGCTTGACTTTGACGATCGCTCTACCTAGGTGAAGTATGACGAGACACCGTTCTTTCTGACAGAAAATCCAAACTGCTGCCTATTGTGCTGCCTCCATGTAAAATAGATTAATATTCAAACCTACTAACATCTTTATACTGAAAGATTGCGCTGCTATAGGTAACAATTTCGCAATGGGTATACGAAAAGTTAAATGGGATTTATTGGCTGGGTTTTGAATATTTGGTCACTTTTGACGGGCGATGGCTCCGCGTCTGACGTTTTATGTTTATATCTCGCCAAGGCCTACTTATTGAAAAAATCGTATAATAATGGGCTACTTCAGGGCCGATTTCCGAGCTTTTAATGACGATTTTGAGACACTTTACTGCCGATTTCAAGAAAATAATTATATTGCAGGAAAAAACATATTGCTTAAAACATACAGAGTGGTGAAGAAATAAAAAAAAGCATCCAAAAGTAAAGTATATAGGTACTTCTATAGCTCGAAATCATTTAAAAATTTATTAAATAATTGTCGCAATTTGACATAAGATATTAAATTCGGTTGGTAAACAAAAGATTTTTTTAAAATTTTATTTTGGCACTTAACTGAACAAAGACGAAACATAAGTGGAATGGGGAATAATGATTAAGTAATTCATTAGATATGAACAAATACCTATAATATACAGTCATGATGTAAAATATTTTAACCACACAGTGGTTAATGTGAAAGAATTTTTTTTCTCGAAGTTTAAAACGTGGGGCAAATGAAAATTCCCAATAAACATTCTTGTTAAGTGACTAAAATTTTACATAAATGAGAGGTACTATTCAAAGAAATTAGTTACATCAAACAATTTTTTACAGTTTATGTACCTGAATAAAACATAAATCTGACAAAACAAACAAATTGTTGGCGAGATCTAGCTTAACGCTACTCTTACCTAACCACCAAGTGTAACATAAGTTAACCTAACCTAAAGATACTTCTACCAACATATTGAAACCAAACATGGTACAAAAATTATTATAGGATTATACTCATAAAACTACACTCCGACAATCCACCAAATTTTAATAACAACAGAGAACGAATATGGTATTTCAACTTCCATTTGAAAGTAATGAAACTTGCAGAATCGGGGGGAGATTGTAGCACTTCACCGCGCTGTAGCAAAGATCATAATACTCGAATATCATGATCATGTTGTATGTAAAAGACCTTTAAAAAACTGCCATTCTGTGTCTAGGAACACAGTACAAATTAATGAAAGGTGTGTTTCCCGTACAAATATTCAGGTTTATCTGAATCATTAATTTTAAAAACAAGCGAACACATATGCAGGTAATATCTGCTCTCAAGTTTGATTTGGCATAGAAAGGGGAAACACGATCAAATTTACGGGCCCCGAAACAAAACTTTTTGGAGGATTTGAAGTGCATCCTTACCTATCCCGCTATTGTAAGGCCGGCCAGAATACAACATCACACATTCAGTAATTACTGTTGATTGACATTGAAAAATCAAAAAGGTAATTAATTCATTCAGGCTATGCATACTAGGGTTGCCACCTTTTTGCAAAGTGAAAAAAGGACATTGCCAAAAATTCTTCTTGAAATGTTCTTACAAATTAAATTATAACAAAACATTAAAATGTTTAAATTTTGTCAAAATTCTAAGTAATTAAATCACTAAAGTGGGCGAACATTGGGTTACATTTTCATTCACCTTGTTAAACTTAAATCTCTGCACATCTAGGTTGAATAGATCTTTGATAATATCAATATAATAAAACAGGTAACACCAGTAATCCAGTAAAGTCTGCAACGATGATAAAAACGCCAATCGAGGAGTCATGTCACCAGGAGCTAGTAGAGCATATTTATGCCGCTTTCCGAAATCGAACTACGGACCCCGTCACCCCTAAGGTTATTAAAAAAGACATTTTAGGGCTAAAAAAGTCACAAGGATAATTTGTTTGAAAAAACGACTGTCCTTTTCAAAAAAGGACAGGTGGCAACCCTAATGCATACATTTTTTTAAATATTTGTGAAAAGGTACGAAGAAAATTAATTTACTATATACAGGGTTAACTAAGTATATCACTTAGTACAAAAAAATTTACCAAGGGGGCAGGGTGGCTTAAGAAAACATAGAAAAATATTTTGAGATTTTTTTTACGATCTTAAAAAAAAGGGTAAACACCCCTATTTTCCCTGTAAATCTCCACCTATAATTACGTCATCCAATATAGTTTCCGAACATACTGTCAGCTTGAAGTTATTTTGCGGGCTTGCCGTTGTTTTAGGAAGGATGAAAATACCTTTTTACTCAAACAAATAAAAAAATACATAAATAACAACCGATTTGA
The DNA here is from genome assembly GCA_963920635.1 of Pseudeuparius sepicola. NCBI lineage: Eukaryota > Metazoa > Arthropoda > Insecta > Coleoptera > Anthribidae > Pseudeuparius > Pseudeuparius sepicola. The sequence continues at coordinate 16,958,430 of OY987298.1, forward strand.
ATCTGTACAGCCGCAGCGCTGTTAAATTTACCCGAGGTTCTCCCGGATTCGCCTTACCTTAGTTTGAAATTTAACTAACCTAAATTCACCTGACCTCTTAAGCCCTAGATAAAGGCGCACACCCCGTTTTGATATTTCGTTCTTTTAGCGCGCAGTGCAGAACCCGAAACAACGCTTTATTTTCAATCAAAAGCTCACCCAATGTCCGAGTCAATGTCCTTCCACATTGTGTAACGGCTTCTTAGGGGTAGTCGACTTACTGCATGCACTCACCCACCATGCATCAACAACTTTGGTGCAGTTGATTCCCTGGCTTGGATGTTCACTAATCGTTCCGCTCCCTCGTACACAGCACTACGAGGCTCTTGGCATCGAGTACCGGTGGCCTGGTCGGTCGGCCGTGGCAACCCCTTTTGATTTTCTGTATCCGGGGAACAGGGCGTCTCCAAATTCTCCACAATTTTCCTTCTCCTGCCTCGGGCGATGCTCAAGGCTTCTCACTACACTCCTGTTTCCCTTTTTCTCCACCTTTTTAGTCCCAAAAACCACGGGACCCGCGAAAGCGAGCTGCTGCCCGTGTGCCGTTATTCCATTACTGTCCTCTCCTCTTGGCTCTCCCGCGCAAGTAACGACGCGCGGCGATGTTGACCAATCCGCAAACTGAAGTACAGGTATTACCATATTTGGCCACTTGCATGCTTAACTCCGCGAACTTCCCCTATCGCCTAAATTAAATCAAAGTTTTCCCAGTGCGTTCACCTGAATTTCAACATCAGCACTACAAATACAACTTATTGGAATACTGTCGCTTACAAATAACAATACAACTAATAACTAATTAAATGGGAAAGTTAGACTTGAATCCAATGGATTTTTGTATTTGGGGATACATGAAGGCGATTGTGTACGAACAGGAAATCGACAACAAGCAGCAGTTACGTGAACGAATTGAAGATGCAGCTGATCAAATCCGGTATAATCATGGACTTTTTGCACTTATCCGGACTTCTTTAATTAAACGAGTGAATTTGTGCATCGAGGTTAACGGCGGCCTCTTTGAACAGCTACTGTAGTGCTTTTGCATATGTGTGCTAGTGCAGTTGTGTTTTTTTGGTTACCCTTCGGGGTTTTCCTGGCGGATGGGATCCACCTCGTCGTGGTCGCCAGGATGAGTACCTCACTTCAAACAAAAGAAATGACTGAGGGGAACCAAGAGGTCCCCAACAGATTTAGGAAATGTGAATGTTGTGTTGTGTAGTGCTGTGTGACTTTTGATGAAAAAAAAGCAAGAAAACAGAAAATGGTCCTGGAATTGTCACATGTTCCTTAGAAAGTACCTAATCGTTTCCAACAGGAAATCGAAATTTCGTGGTGAATCGGATAAATTGATAGACGTGGCAACGCCGCGCTATTTAACTACTTGTCCCTACCATTGACGTAGGCGAAATTTTTAAGATCACGGCGGGCGTCCTTACGCGGCGTTTTTTGAGGGGGTTTTAAACAATTTAAATACAAATTTTTGGGCTTAAGACAAATTTATTTTGGTAAGTCTAATTTTTCTTTATCTACCACAAAATTTTTTGTACTAAGTGATAGTTAACCCTGTATATGTTGTGCAACTCACAACTCCGCGACTCGGGGTCGGCAGCTGATCTGGCGCAAGGGGTTTTAATACACGACCGATACTAAATCGAGCCTAAGTATATTCAAAACCTCCCCAAAAACAAAGAAGTCCTGGCGAATATCTTAAAAAATAAAGATTTTTATAGATTTCCATAGTTATAAAAGTATTTATACTTACACCGTGTATGGTAGGTGTACTTTTTAAGATTTGGCTATGATAATTATATCGATGTAGCAGCACGCTCGATAAAAAGACGAAGTCTCGTACTAATTTATCTTGTCGATAGTCGCCGAGTGTCTTTTTTTATTGTAGACGCAATCACTGCGTTTAGAGTGGGTAAACCTCGCAAAAAATCCGCGTGGCTTGCCGTAATAGAGCCAGGCATGTGCGCACGGTGGCGAACCGATATGGCCGGCCGCTCGGATTTTGAAAAGCCCGGCGGCCACGTAGCACTAAATCGCGGTTTTTGCTGATTTTCGGCGGCGATTTCCGCTCTATTGCGGCTGATCGTATACGCCGGATTTATTGGCTGCGGATAGCGGTGCGGACGCAGAAAAACCCGAGCCGTCTAGTGCCGCGTCATCGCTTTTCAATTGTTGAAATATACGTCAGGAATTAAGCTCATCGGACAACGATCAAATGAGAAACTCGGGAAAAGCTCATTTTTTAAAATCGGCTCTGAAGAACGCCAAAATCGTCGGCAAAATACGAGAAAAAGGTAGTGCGAAGTGATCTATTATTAGTAGTCCAAGAAAATTATAATTTTTTTATAGAGGTAGAAAAGAATTCTTAACAGGTAGATATTTTCAGGGTTGGTTGTGGGTAGAGTCCTGACTATAACCCCAAAAAATCACCATCGAAGTCGTGTTACGAACCCCGCAATAGGGGTGGTTTTGCAAACATTTTTTTTGCAATTTTTTTTTCTTATATGCAGGACATTTTTTTTTTCTTATGTGTACATTATTACATTCTCTACAACTTTCCCTTATGAAGTTTTTTTCAACTTCAATACTTCACGAGATATAATAGGTAAAAGATCACCACTAGCTAAAGTGCTTTAACTTAGGAGTGCACCCCGAGTTAACCCGGAAAAAATCAGCTTGTTTTAAAGAATTTTTTTTTTCACCCTTATAAAGCACTTTAGCTAGTGGTGATCTGTTACCTATATCTCGTGAAGTACCTATTGAAGTTAAAAAAACTTCATAAGGGAAAGTTGTAAGTAGTATAGCAAAGGGGACTCCAGAGCGGAAGTGACGTCACAAGATGGCCGCCAAGGCGGGAAATTTGAAAATGGCCTTGACCTGAAGGTCAATGAACTTTAAGGGGTCACGTTCAGTTAACCTTGACCTGAAGGTTATCTAGAGGTCAAGGGGTTACCAGATCGATAACCTTTAAGGGGTCATTGACCCGCGGGTTCAATGAACTTTAAGAGGTCACCTTGTTAACCTTGACCGGTCAATGAACTTTAAGGGGTCACGTCCAGTTAACCTTGACCTGAAGGTTATCTAGAGGTCAAGGGGTTATCAGATCGATAACCTTTAAGGGTCATTGACCCGCGGGTTCAATGAACTTTAATAGATCACCTTGTTAACCTTGACCGGTCAATGAACTTTAAGAGGTCACCTTGACACGCGGCACTTGGGTTCTACCTTGAAAAATTGAACTTTGCTCACAGTTCTGGGAACGGAAGTGACGTCACAAGACCGCCAAGGCGGGAAATTTGAAAATGATCTTGACCTGTGGTTGTCAATTAAGTGAGACCGATGATCTTTAAGGGGTCACCTGAAGGTTAATAATCTCGTGGTCACCTGACACGTGGCACTTGAGTTTTACCTGGAAAAATTGAACTTTGCTCGCAGTTCTCGGACGGAAGTGACGTCAATATGGCAAAAAATGCGGGAAATTTGAAAATGCGATGGGGTTACCTTGACATGAAGGTCACATATAAGTTAAAGATCTCTAAGGGGTCACCTTGGAGACCAATGCAATTTAACGACAATGATCTCGTGGTCACCTTGACACGTGGTACCTTGAATTGCAAAAAGATTGAACTTTGTTCGCAGTTCTGGGACGGAGTGATGTCAATATATCAAAATTGCGGGGAATTTAAATAGTTGGTGAATGAGCTGGCAAGTATCTAAAACTTTAGAAGCCGTAATTGGATGGCAAAAAATTGCGTTACAGAGAAACAATTTTTAGTGGAAGAATTAGTAGAAGTACATCTGGAAATTATCAGAGGACCAAAATTGCTTGGGTCTGAGAACAACAAATATTGAATTTTGCGAAGAGACTGCATCTTATAAGAAAAAGTTACAATCTGAACTAAGAATCTTGATAAAAAAAATCTAATCATTATCAAAAAATGCAAAACATTCTCCACAGCCGTGTAGTATCCAACTTGACTCTCACTTCTATACGGTATAGGTAACTGTTGGAAATAAATTTAACTAGAGATTCCTTGGCTAAAAATATCCTATAAACATATGCTCTATCTACCTTCGTTTTCGACATACAGGTTGAAAATTAAAAAAATCGATTTTTTTTAAGTTTATTTCTAAACAAATAGTATCGCTTTAAAATTTGGTATGTATTAGCAGTTTAGTCACCATTGTGAACAATATGAGCTCCAAACTTCCATCAGTGGCGTAGATACGGGGTTTCAACTTTTTCTTTAAAAAATGTGCTTAGCGGCAAGTACCTATTTCCAAAAAGTAAAATTACATTCTCCAATGCACTACGAACAAAAAATGTCTCTTGGTATTTTTGCGTATTTCGCTTGGTTGCGTCACAAAACGCATTTTTGTCAACCAATACTTATTAATTCTTGAGAAATTGATAACTCAGTTTTCGTTTATCATCCGAAAGATTCTGGCGAGGTAGAGCTGCATATCCTCAACGCAGATTTATATCTAGACGAATTTAACAAAAACCATATTTAAAATTGACGTGATTAGATCCCAGAGGCTACCAGGCGAAAAGCCGTGTTACCGACTCAGCTAATGCGTTTGGTGACAAATAATGTGATACTTTTCCATCGGAAACCGTGTGCGAGCGACACCTATGGGTAAGAAACTTGCAGAAACGTGGAATCTAGGTTCCGAACAGCCGGGTCACCTGTCGGCAAAAATCTAAACGCCACAAAACTATTACAGAAACGTACTTGTATCAACATTAGTACTTCTAGGTCCCATTCAACAGGTGGATTTACATGGATATTAAAATTTACCTAGAGCGCTGTCGACACATGAATATTAAAACCTAGAGCACTTGATATTTTTAAGATCAGATTAATAAGAATTTCCAGTGTGGTTGCTTTACGCCAATTCCTCATATTTTTTCCACCATTTAAGTTCATTTTAGTAGGCACATTAATGTTAAGAAATCGAAAGAATGTTGAAAAAGTATCAAGTTGTAAGTCTAAACCTATCGTTTTACCACTCCTATATGGAGTTAGACACTCAAGACGAGATGGAAGTCGAGGTGACTCGAGATTCCACCAAGTCATGACTGCGAAGAAGACCAATGGGGTGAAGACGCTGCTACCGAATCCCAATCTTGTGGTGAAGATCAATCCTGAGACAAAGTTTGAACTCAAGACCAATCCTGGGGGCACAGACCACTACTGGGGACATCTGGAGCGAGGAGGGACCAACCAAGGGCGGTGGAGAGAAACGGTCTCCGCCAAGTTCCTCCGGGAATGAGCGAATCGGCGGGAATTCCGCAATCAGGAGCGGGATGCAGTGGTTCAGGGGCAATCTGTATAACTAAATAAAAAAATTTAAACTTATCTTGTTTTTTATGAACTACCACAACATTTAAAAGCAAAAACGAATCATATATTTACAAAAATATCAAAGATTTCAACGAAATCTTTGTACAAGTACCGGTCGAATATTTGACCCATTCCTACAACCTTTATTTTTCAAGAAAAAATAAAAAGTTGTACTGAACCGCCAGAAACTGTTATCAGATGAAACAAATGAGCATCGCAAAGTTGTGAAAAAACTTTTTATGGAACACCCTGTATATTTAGGATTTTTTTTATTACGATATATACATGTTTGATTTCGCATGATAGTACATGATATAAATAATCGCAACCCTTCAATATAACTTGTTGATTTTTTGAAAAATAAAGGTTGTAGTAATGAGTTAAAATGTACGAGAACACCCTGTACATGGTTCAATAGCTGTCAATGATATCAATATAAAAATTTCGATCTTTTTTAATATGACAAACTCAACTAATAAAAATTTACGCAGTCTAGTGCATTGCTACTAAAACTTGATACTTCCGTTCGTTCATCCTAGATTACAATGTGACAAAATAATAAGATACTTAAATTACGCAATGCATTTCGCACTATGCTATATTTGCAAACCAAGGAACTCGCGCGAAACTAAAACGTGCTTTAGGCGTCTAATCCCAGACGGTGAAAAGAAAGTGCTTTTTTCGAAGGCATTACGTTAGAAAGATATGTACTTTCACACATTTTGTTGGAATTAATAGTATAAAGTGATAGTTTTACGTTTTTACAGAGTATATTTTTTTAAATTATGTTTCTCGGAAGCTAGGAAATGCAAATATCAATATCAAAAAATGAAAAGAAAGTGTTTTTCGACGACTGGACAGCGATTGCTTTTTATGAAAGAGAAAATGCAAAAATTGCATATCGCACGATCGTGCGAGATCAAAATACAACCATGCAAGATTGCAAGAACAGAACACCGGATTTAATCAATCGAGGTAAAAAATCTATGCTCCAATTTCTTAGGTCGTCAATCTGATGCGTCAGCTAGATCGAAAAATGCAACTCGACAAAAAGAAAATATTTCGCATGAAAAAAATTGTTGAAATCTTATGTACGTTGAAAACACATTTTTTTCTTCTGATATATCTTATGTGGATATACCACGTTTGGATTTTTAAAACAGAGAACACTCGATATTTTAAACTTTTTTTCAGATCATTAGAAATTTTGACTAAAAATTATAGTATAAAATTACCAGTCAAAAAATTATCCCGCTGTACCCGCTTCCTTGCACTTTGACTTCCCAACTCGCGTTCGAACCTCCCACCCTATACTAAAAACAACGTTGAAAAAGTTAATTGGGGTCTACAAATATTTTTATGTATGCTAGCTAAAAGCTGCCAAATATATTATTAAATTTTTGTTGCATCTTTATCTTATAACATACCCTCAGAGTCCAAACTATTTTAAAAACATTCAGTCACTGCAATCCTTTTCGTTACACGATTTATATTCACCTAGAAATTGATATCAGTTAAATATTTTGACAGGGTATTCTAATATCTTTGTTATTTTAAAGGCTGCTGCCAATGGAAATTTTTTAATCTACAGTAGTATACCGACCACTTTCTTCGACTTATGTTCCATTTCTCAGTTTTTCCTTCAAAATGATATCAAAATATACATACTACACTAAAATCCTCTTCAAATTTTAGTTTTGACGTCTTTTTAACAGATTTTTGGCACTTTCACTTGGGATCATAACAGATTTTATTCGCTGTGAAAAACAAACTTGTCCGGTTTATTTCATGTTTTTGTCAACATTTTAATCCTACAATAATATAGGTACCGACCACTTTCTTCGACTTATGCTCCAATTCTCAGTTTTTCCTTCAAAATGATATCAAAAAATACATACTACACTAAAATCCTCTTCAAATTTTAGTTTTGACGTCTTTTTAACAGATTTTTGACACTTTCACTTGGGATCATAACAGATTTTATTCGCTGCGAAAAACAAATTTGTCCGGTTTATTTCATGTTTTTGTCAACAATTAAAAATACAGGCTTCCTCATGTTAAAGTACTCGTTTTAATACGCGCATTGGAATTATTCTTTAGTTGACCATGATTTATCACTTTTGAGATTAATTAAAATATTGTCATCATGTAGACCATCTGTTACCAAATTATGATAAACTTTGCCTGTCAAAAACTATCCCTCCCCACTCTCAGAGAGAATTATAACGATAAAATTGAAATATAGCGACATCTATTGATTAAAACACATTTCATAAAACAGTGCAAACCCGCAAGTATTTTCGCATAACAGATTACTGCTTAAGAACTTTTCTGTCCATTTATACAAGAATTTTAGTCCTCCAGGTGGCATAGGTTTAAAACGCATCAATCAATTTAAAATGAAGGACGTGGAACAATGAAAATACAAAGTAATCTTTAAAATATTCATAATGCTTTTCAGTCTTACACTCTCTTACCTGGCACAGAAACTTATGGAAATTAACATTAAGAAGTTCCAGATAATCATATACCAAAAATTCGAAAAATCTATACAGGGTGAGTGACATCTAAAGGCAGAGCCGAAAACAAAATGTAGAACTCATTAAATAAGCACATATGCTTAATAAACATTAGCCCAAAAACGCTTGGTTCTCCATATATAGCGTGTTGAAAATTTTAACGTATTTTTGAAATATTTTCCGAGCCCGTTTAAGAATTTCAACCAAATTTGATACACATTATTGGTTGTGCAATAATTTTGACCTGTTTAGATGATCAGCGGCGTAGATACAAATAGTTACTCTAAATAATTGTAAAAAAAAAGGAATACGGTCCTGTGCAAAACCAAAAATTTTGTCTTTTTTGGATAGCCCATTCAATTTGGAACAAAAAGAGCCTCTAGCTATATTTCTATTTCTACTACAGTTTCTTCGTAATTTCGGATTTTTTAAACTAGTGCCAAGGTGATTATGCTATAGCATTTAAAATAAAATTATTTATATCTACGCCGCTGCTCATCTAAACAGGTCAAAATTATTGCACAACCAATAATATGTATCAAATTTTGTTGTAATTCCTAAACGGGTTCGAAAGAAATTAAAAAATATATGTTAAGCGAAGTCTACCTTGTGTTTTCGGCCCTGCCTTTAAATGTATAACAGGTTTGAAAATGGTTGCAAAGTGCAAAATCTCGTTGCAAAAATCATCCCACAGATCTTATAAATAAATGGAAAGTAACGTTCTGGAATGTAGAACCTAATATTTTTATTGGAACGGAGTTTGGTGACAGGCTACTTCAACACCACTGATCTGTCAAATTTGACGGCAGTATAAAAATTCTCGTAGGTAATCTAACCTAACCTATTCAGTAATCTGTGGTAGGTAATATTCTTACCATATATAGCTTGTTAAGTTGTGAGTCCTCCATGCCAAGATACTTATATGAATAAAAAGGAAAGAACTGCTGTAAGCATGTCAACAGAATTACTTAGATTTAAATGAATGTTTCCTTAAAGGAGCATATAAAATAGTTCTGAATCGTTTAGTGTTTAGTGAATTATAAGAATTAGTTATCAAATAATAATAATTCTCACCCTCATAATACAACCAAACTAAGAGTAGGTACCCCAGAAGCAAATGCTTTTGCGGAGGAGGGGTGGCAATTACTATTGTCTTTGAGAGACTAGGATAGCATTCGCTCTAATTGAAAAAAGCAGCTAGTGTATTTTTTAATCGTTTATTTAACCCAAGCAACAATGAACTGCCGTTCGTAGATGTTTTTTTTAGAAGTGTACCTTTATTTTCTTAATATTTTTGTAAACCATTGTCGTTCAATCAGTAGTCTCTGAATGATTCCAATAATCAATTTCACAATCAATAATGAAGAACATTTTGTTATATAGTAGATCATAGATTTTTAATGGGTGAACTATTCCGTGTCAGAAAACGAACGATTTTTAGGTATCATTCTAATTTTATAGTACGCAAAACTTCTAAATAAATTTAGCATCGGGTACCTGGGCGAAAGGAATCCATTTTATAAGATACTTCAACACAAATTGTGAATTCTACTACATAGATGCAATTTACACAAATAAGCAACTGATTATTTCGGAGATATTCGAATGAACTTTTTTTTTGAAAGGTCTTATAAAACCGCTTCTTTTTGCTACCGTTTTGAAAATGCAAATCCAGGGATTTTTATATCCTGGTTCTCATTCAAACCATTTAGCGAATTTTTTTTATTTAAAATCTGACATCACGGTGTTAATCGGAACATCCAGTATACCAAACAATGACGTCAGAACTTATAGACAGGTTTGTTTTGATAAACGCTTGACGCCCAGAACTAATCACAATCTAAGCGCTCCATTAAATTATTCCGAAAATGTCGCGAGATTGTCAGAAATTGTCCCTTTTTGTCCAGCCGTAGCGAACTTATTTCGACTGTGGGCTCGGAGGCTGGCGTCGTTAGACCATCCCGCGAGTCTTCAAGGTGAGGTTCCGATGCTTCCGGCGCCCCCAAACAAGAAAAAACATGCGATATCTAAGTCAACAGTTGGTTGACTTTCTGTCTTTGTTTGAAGCATGTTGTTAGAGTAGTATGAATATATTTAATCTTGGAGTCAAAATAAAGGGCATTTTAACAATGAGGCACCGCGTCTATAGGTTTTGACGTCATTGATACAAAACTTTAGTCAAAAATATACCGGGAGTTACTTTCTGCAAGGTACCAAAAGAGGAATTTTAAAGGTGAGTGAATTATGCCATGGAATTGCTTCAAAAAGTCGAACGGTCAAAGGAAGAAGCGACTCGAAGCGACTATGAAAAACGACTAGACTACTCGAAAAACGTCTAAACGACTCGAAAAGCGACAAACCATGGAATACCATCAAAGGCCATGGAATGCCATCGAATGCCATGGAATACCATCGAATACCATGGAATACCACCGAATACCATGAAATACCATCAAAGACCATGGAATACTATCGAAACCCACGGAATACCATAAATGGTCTTGGATACCCCTATGAAAAATTTGCCTCGGAGCGAGCATAAAAGGAAATTATCGATACCGTGATCGATGCTCTGTGATCGAAAGATATATAAGCCTTTGATAATTATCATCACTCTCAGTTAAAGACATGTCTTTGTCACTTGAGATTGAACCTAGGAGTTATGGTATCCAACACACCAATGACGGATTAGTCATGGGACAAATACCAGTAACCGTTGAAGATAACGTATTATGTATTGGAGATGAAAAAATTACCCTTACACCAGGTCTGTCTCAACTTCTATTGAAGAACAAACCACAAGGTTTTAATGACACTGACCTAAAAATATATAAAGAATTGTTGATTATTACTAATGCTCACAAAAGACGATATGGGAATGCATTACGACTAAACCCTAGCAAAACGTGGAAATATATCAACATTATATCAAAGTTATTTCCATCTAGAAATAAAACTCAAACCAGATTTTTAAGAGAGTTGCATTTAATGGAGTCTCCAGCAACTTCCAACATTAAGCCATTGCTTAAATGGGATAAAAATACCAATCCGAATGATATAGTCGATATGTATAGGAATGCTCTACAAAAGGGGGAAGAAACAGCTATATATATAAACACCTTAGTAGCTATGAATGTTATTAGTGATCCAATAAATAAAAATGTTTAAATAAGTGTTTGTTTCTCTATACATACCTACTCTATGTACCTAGTAGCGCACATTTTTTAAGCCGTGTTGATCCCCAAAGAGAATGTAATAATATACACATAAGAAAAAAAATTGCAAAAATTTTTTTACAAAACCACCCCTATGCGGGGTTCGTAACACGGCTTCGATGGTGATTTTTTGGGGTTATACTCAGGACGCTACCCACAACCAACCCCGAAAATATCTACCTGTTAAGATTTTTTTTTTCTCCATGTATAATTTTCTTGGACTATAGGTGTAGGCACGATTTGTTCTAGAAGTATTATTGGCATAATCGACATTAACAACAAAATGTCAGACAACCCTGTCGCCCGTCAAACATATGGCCAGACGTTCAAAACACGCACAGTTCAAAATTGAGTGTGTCCGCGTTTTCTTGTGAACACTAGAAATTTATGAAGAGCCGAGAAAAATTCGGGTTTATATATTTTGTAGATTGACCTAAGGGAAGACATCTAACAGACACTACTAATTCGATTGCGAGTATTCCATGGCTATAGCTATGATTTAGAAAAATGGTAAATTTTTAGGATTTCATTAAAAATCTGACCCCATGGCGTCATTTGGCGTTACAAACCTCTTTATACAAAATTTCATAAAAGAAAAACCGATCGGTTTTCTTTTTATAAAGTTGCTAAAAGTGTCAAGATTTATCAAAATCAAAATAATTATAAAAATCAAGGTAGCCATGAAAAACAACACGAAAGGTTACGTATATGTTCAGTGTATATGTATAAAAATTATGGACCGAATTTTATCAGGGAAAAGTGAAACGACCGAAGAAAAGTTTGATGGAAACATAAAAAATCTAAACTTTTGGCGATATATCGTAAAATCCCAATAATATCTTGACACCAAAAATGGAAATTTTTACGTTAATTTCATGAGAGAAAAGCGAAAGGAGCAAAAAGAATTCCACCCTATAGGATTTGATGGAGATGGACGTTTGATTTTGCGTGTCTTTCTTTAAACATATCGTGTAGAATATTTTCGAAGAGAACTTTGGGAATGAACTCGAATTTACACGTGGAGGTTCCAATAAATTTCCTCCACCCTCACTCAAATCCAATCAGTCGATAATGTTGCAAATGGTTATGAAAACTGTTTTCAACGTTCGCAGCTAGAATAAAAAATTAATTGCATTTCTGCTGGCGACGGTTGCGTTACAAATTGCAAAAATCGGAAGTAATTCCATATAGAAAAAAGGACAAACATGATTTTTCCAGCATTATATACAATAGGTTGATTGTCAAACTCTAGACAAAAAATGTTCTCAGAAAATTTAATGGTAGGTTTGCATGTTTCTATCAGTAATCACATCCAGTAGGTTTATACAAATTTTAAACTTGATATGGCGTGTGTTGATTTTTTTATTTTGTTTAGTATGACAGATTTTTCTTTTTAGGGCACCTGTGGGGCAAGATGGCGGGGGCAAGATAACGAAATCGTCATCTAGCCACAGTACTCGTCATCTTGCCCCGTGATTTGTGATAGGGAACTATGAAGACTGGATAGAGTGTAATTGGTGCGAATCGTGATGCGGCATGAATCGTGCACAGGATATGAAGGACAATGTCTATTTAAGTGTGACATTTGTACATAATCGTCAGCGTGCCCCAATATGCTCGCCATCTTGCCCCATAGGTGGGGCAAGATGACAAAAATGCACAAAATTATAAAAAATACTTTTTAAATGTTATAAAGCAATAGTTACTTCTTTTTCTTTCTGTAATGGACAACAAACATGTGTATCTTTAAAATCATTATAAAGTAGTTTAAAAAGAGGAAGTGGCTATTTATACGTCCGACGGATACAAACGTCAGTATACGTCTTGCGCTCTCATTGGTCGATTGAGCCACGTGACACATAACCTTACTTCTACCGTCCGATGGATTATGAATCGGCTTGTTTACTAAGTCGATTGGATGATGTCCGAGATTATTCAGACCTATCTTGTCTCATTTTATATTGCGTATGCCCTACTTTTTCCCCGATGGGCGCTGCGGAATGAAAAATGAAGTGGTTATTTTATTATTTACAATGATGTAACCCACCCCCGATTTTCTTGAAATTTTGGCTACCCCCCCGACAATGTCGGGGGCATCGCAGGTGGCGAATGTCGGGGGGTAGCCAAAATTTCAAGAAAATCGGGGGTGGGTTACAACGCCGAACTTCGCATCGGGCGAAAATACGGGGTACCTACCTAGCCAAAATTTCAAGAAAATCGGGGGTGAGTTACACCATTGGAAATTATTACCACTACTTTTTTCATACGGCAGCGTCTATCCCCCAAAAAGGAGCAGTGCATACGCTCCTTATTGCAAAGATGCTTGAGAAAAATGCACTTCCGACGTATCTAAATATTAGTTTACTTCGGCTTCGGACGTGTACGGAGTTAAATGCACGTCCAAAGAAGTCACGTGACTCAGCCCGCCAATGATAGCGCAAGACGTATACTGACGTTTGTATCCGTCGGACGTATAAATAGCCACTTCCTTAAAAATAATTCAACCATATATGTATATATTTTGTATTATTCAAGAATAAAGCCAACAAAATAATGATCCCGCTCGCGCTCAAACGCATGAATACTCTCTTCACGCTGATATACACAGCGGAAATTTTATTGTGTCTGGAGGGATGTTTAGCCCTTCAGATTGGTCTGGCTGCTTACAAAAGGTATTGAAATAGTCCCCTAAGTATCATGTTATATAACGTTTGAGACTTAGACTATAAGGAAGAATCTATTATTGGCGGAAGTTATCGAAAACGAGACATGTCTGGCAGTATTGAATATTGATTTTTAACAATACCTACTCTAAAAACCTACCATATAAAAACCAGCACTTTGGCTTTAAAAAAGGCAAGTAATGTTTTTATGTGTCTTTTCCACCTACTACCTGTAAAAAGGCCGTCTACGCACCCAAGCTAGCAGGTAGGTATAGTAAAATTATTTTAAGAAGTCCTTACTGGGACTGTCAATTGGTAATTTCGCCATCCTAAGTTGGCATCAATGCGGCAAAAAATGTCACCGGGTCATGAGGCCAGGTCAGTAACGAGCCCATTTGCACAATGAATAACTACTAATAACACGAACAAGAACAACACAGATAACGGTAAAACTCACGAAACGTACAAACCCCGCGAATATTTTCACTGCCCAAAGTTTGAACCTTTTTGAACGATACGGAAAACCTTCACTGTCACTTTCACAACAGCGAACTAAAATTTACCTGAGTGCGCACCATAGACGCTGCCGCAAGTAGCTGATTATACCAAAATACCAAAATGAAAGTGTTCCGTGGCGTTTGAAATTATTATTAAAATGAGTTGTACTCATAGTTATTTTAATTTGTTGCGGTATAATCGTGATTGCAATAGGGTTTTTATTTTATTATGTTCTTTTTTCATATCACTTGGGTAACTTTCACATCATAAATCAATGAGTAACGTTATTAACTCGTTGAGACACATATACCAATGTTATACCCATGGTTAACAAAAAATTCCTAGGGATATTGTGGAGAATGTCATCTGACAAAATCGGGACTTCTTACAGTAATCGGGTATACACATACGTACATATACATAGGGTGTCTACTTTTAAACATAGGTATACAAATATACCCGATATACAAATCCGCAATTTTTTTATTTTTGGAAATAATCGCCTGAACTTGTTCTTAAAAAACCGCTTCTTTTGACCTTCCTACCATTTCCATAATGCAAATCCAAGGCCAGATACGATTTTGTTATACCCCCGATTTTCACAAAAAAAAATTATTTATTGATTTTTTATTTAAAATCTCACTGCGTTAATCAGGATACCCAAAAACCGCTATACACCAAATTTGAACAATCAATATACAGGAAGTTCATTCTACATAGTGTCAAAGTTGAGCAGTATAGGAATTTTAAAGGCATCTGGCAAGTCAAGTGTGCCCTCAAAACAGTTGGATGTTCAACAGAACCACTATACAGGAAATGCACAGAAAATGTATAATCTTAGATATTGACTTTGTAGATGAAGGTCCAATAATTTAAATTGTTTTTTGTTTGTTGGTTGGCGAGTTGTAAGAAAATAAATTACTTTTGGATTTATTAATATTTTTTCAATAATTCCAGAGCACTCTTGACCCGTATACAATTTCACAAAAATCCAGCATTTTGAGATGGCCCAGAGAAAAATACCCTGTATATTTTTGTATCGAACTTTTGTACACCGAAATTTAGAGTTTTTGATCATTCAACTGTTTCGAGGGGATTCCATGACACACTTTTCGAAGTAATTCCATCGCACACTTGACTCGCCAGAAGCCTTTTTGTAAAATTCATATTTTGCTCAACTTTGACACCCTGCAGAATGGAACTTTTTTATTTCATAATTGGTATATGAGTTTTTTTATATGTCCTGATTAACGCTTTGGTGCCGTACTTTGGACTTTAAACCGGATTTTAAATAAAAAAAGAGCTAAATGGTTTTCGCTGAAAATCGGGAGTATAAAGAAATCATAGCCGGCCCTGCATTTGCATTTGGCCTTTCAAACAAAAGTTCAGGCGATTATCTCCAAAAATAAAGATTTTCTGAATTTCCATATACTTAAAAGTAGACACCCTGTATAATATTACTTATTCCTTAAACTTTGTAAATCAGAAAATAAGTCTGGGGGACCTGGGATCTTACTCTAATAATGTTTTTTTATCTAACTCTTCAGGAAACAGGAGAACCCTCCGAAATCGTCCAATTTGGGACACCCTCCACTTATACTCTTCCTTTACCGAAATCCTCTTATAACCATTATCGCGGAAGCATAAAATAAATGACAACCGCACCGTCAGATGATATTATTTTAGTACCTACCTACACATCTAATATTAAGTAACTTTGAATACCTAAAGATTAAAGAACCCCAGGAAGGAGCAAATTTGGGCTTAACACTCGATCGGGACAGTCTCTGCATATGGCGGGATGCCGTTTCCGTTTTTACAGTGGCGCGCACCTTTGAGTTGTTTCGACAAACTAATCGAGGCAGAAATCCTGATATTCGCGAAATCAGTACCTACAGTACAGGCAAAAAATTATAAGGCACGTATATGTCTTCAAATTTAGGAATCCTTGATAATACAGCAATTCTAATTTTAAGTTTTCAACTATGAAGAGTATGTACCTACACAAACGCCTATGCCACTTTGGCGCATGGCTTCAAAAGTTAATTTAAGGACGGAAATAAAACGTCATCACCTCGCGACGACCTTCATTTGACCGTGTTCCTAACTAGGATAAATGTTGCTAAAACATAAATTGGGTACTGGAGCGCAAAAATTGCGCAAGTGTCTGTAAGATGCCGCTGGAGTTGGAGAGCGGCCATTGGTACAGAGCGAGAATAAAAAGTAATGTTTCGCCTTGCTAAAATAAGTTTCCGTTCCTTATAAGTTGTTTTGTTGCCCGGCAAGGTCGTTGGTCGGAACCAGGGGTCTAGGGGGAGGCAGGCGGACCGACCCCCTTTTTTATACAAATAACAGCACATCGCTTCCATCCTGGCGTATTTTGGGATTGAAACTGTGAATTGTTAAACACAAAATAATAATATGAATATTTACGCTCCTTTATTTTTCTATATTTTTTCATAGTTATTAAGAATATTTGTTGAGTAAAATATTAAGTAAGAGGACTACCTACCGGCTGTCAAATCTACTGTCATGACATAATAATTCTCCCTCAAAACCGCATGAATGATCACAATACTTACCCTAACTGACATTTAGAATTTATGTCACTATAGTTTTATCTTTTATCATTCTATTAACTTTTCATTAAGTACTTAATATTGATAAACCGAAAGAAATTAAAATTCTGTTGTATTTGATCCAAAGTTGAGGTAAAGTTGTGAATTTTGTTAGATACGTGAAATACCTACTATTTGCTAATATCTTAATACATGTATTATTTTGGAATACATTTAGAGTAAGGGAAAATGTAATGTAAATAAATTTATAGGTACTACCATAGAAGAATTTACGTAGTAGATTCTTCTATGGTACTACCTAAATGCTTGCCGGTACATCAACTTTGTGTCAAACAGAATTTTAAAGCGTTAATATAATTTTCTTTTGAAAAAGACATATTCTTATCGATATTTTTTAGTAATAATAAAAAGTTAATAAATTATAGAATGATACTCGTATATTATGTTGTATAGCTAGTGATATAAAATAGTTTTTACGAAGTAATGACTTTTTAAAATTTTGAGCAATTTTATAAATAGGAAATAGGCGCTTATGTAACATTAAAATAGAAACGACTTTTTCAAGTTAAACGTTAGGGATTTTATTTTTTAAATATAATTTTTGACAGATAGCGAAAGTCACGTGACCACGTTTGAGTCGGTTATTTTTCCTCGTTTTTAATCGAAAGGTAACCCCAAAGTTAACTGCATATGTGTTCTATTATTATCCGTTAATAAAAAAAAATATGTATAAATTAATAAAAAGATACATTTTGCACCATCTTCATTTTTTCCAAAAAGGTTTTTTGGTTATAACTTTTGTTTGACGTTCGATTACATTGTTTGGAAAAAACTGCAACAAACTGGTTTTTAAATCATTAATTTGTCTCAAAAAATACGGAATGGTTAAAGTGAATGTTCCTATCACCTTCAGGCGGACACCCTGTACCTAATAAAAATATTATTAAACAAATAATAGTACTTTTTGAAATTGAGCCAATGTGTTGACAGGTGGCCGTGATTACAGCCCAAAAGTAAAGTTACACACATTGTTTAATGTGCTTACCTAACAAAAAAAAGTTTATCAAAATCGGTAAAAAAATAAAGATATTTTACCAGGGTGGTAACTCCTTAACGGCGGTCACACTGTAGATGTTTAACATATAGGTACAGAAGATGTTCTTTCGCATCAATATATCGTTTTCTTTTTTCATTTTTTATTTTCGAGATATGTATTTATCTTAATTATTGCGTTACTTAAAATGTGTGTTTGAATGTAGTGTTAATGCAAACGAAGAAACACCTTATGTACACATAAAAGACCATGTTTCATTTCATTGAAAAAACTAAACATAATTTTGTAGAACTTTTAAGCCAGCAATACCAGCGCAATACTATACCTACAGAAAATGTGCCGAATCACATTCTTTAACTAAAGATATGCCTTTAACAGTAAAAACACAGTAGACATTCAAGTGACCTTGAAAACGTCGTCTGCCTACAAGTGAAAACGTGCGTCTTGCATTCCACCTCATAATATGCTTCAACTTTTATGTGATTTTTTTGTGATTTTCGTTTTTGAGACATTTGTAATAGCTGCATTTATTAAAATGGAAAACCCGGTATAGATAATTTTCGACATACCTATACATATAGAGATATAGACATGCCTAATGTCAGTTTATATGCTAACGATTGTGTTTTCCTCACGAAAAATACATAACGGCGACATAACTATAAGAACATAACAGTACCCAACCCACACGTATGTATAAATAATGCAAAATCAACTAAAGCAGTTTTTAGTGCCGCCGTGTACCTTTCAAGCTAAAAATCAATGAACCATTGCTAAAAAGAGAGGGGTTAAAATCACAGATCGGAGTCTTTGAGCTACGAGGGTCTCCCGAATATACCTTTTGAAGTTTTATATTATTTTAATATTAAAAATTCGCAATTCATAGTATATAATAATATGGAAGTAATACAAAAACATAAAAAAGTAATCAGACCGCTTAGTTGATTGAATATTATATCGCCAAAACGTAAAATTGATCATATGAACATAATATGTGTAATTATTAAACTGGACCTGTAACAACAGCGTCAACCGTTCATCGATCGTCTGCTTTTCGCGCCATCTGATAAATAATAGCCACACTTTTGAATTTCCGCTGCATAATTTAAGGGGTATTTTGCCTATGTTTTTTATTTACAACAAGACTGGATAATTACAATGTTTATTACCGTGTTTTCGTTCCGAGCATGTTCCGAAACCTATGCCAATCTTAACGAAGGTAAAATTCCGGCTCAAGAGACAAAATTGACGAATTTATGCCGGCATAAACTTTGAAATTCAAAAAAAAATCTCGCCCATAACTTTTAAACTAGTGTCATTAGTATCTATGGATATTTTAAAAATACCCGTGTTTTTTGTAATCCTTTGAAATTCTCTACTTTTTCCAGCTAGTTGGAAATAAAAATACATTGATACAGGCAACCAAACATACAATGGCGAGGCCCCCCCCCTTAAATTACAAAATTACTTACCGATGGATAATTATCCTCAAACATTTTAGTTTTGGGGGGTCAGGAAAGCGCCACAAGCCGCACATCTAAGCATAATAACTCAAAAAAGTATCTAATACCACATACTGACACCTATCACCGGGTCAGACACCAAAATATTGTATCAAACTTGGTTACTACTCAGAGATATTTTCGTCTCACGTATTATTTTATAATACATATAGATTTTTGACTCCTTCCTGAGATTCTTTATTCATAGATTATTACCATATTTCTAGTTTTTAGGTTATGTCACATATACAACTATTGGGAAAATAACTTGTGGTTGATTAAAAACTGGATGGTCGGTATTGCCCGTGGAAGTTTCCCCTACATAAAATAGGTATCAATATATTTTAAACACACATATATCAATAAATCCAGCTTCTCAATCTGAATCATATCTCTTGGGTGTCTTTTGCGTCGTTCTCCCGTGCAGGTATATTTTTCATTCGGCATTTATCACCATCCTCCCAAATAATCCCGTTACAAGTGCCCCCAACTTTGTACAATTATTTAATTATTCCGGTGTGTTGGCTCCAGACATTAATTAAAATTTAAGGGCTAATTGGTTATTTTGTAACGCAGGTATATAGAGAGTCTTCAGGGAAGTGGAATGTAGGCACGCTATGAAATCCCTTGACAATGCCCGAAGGAATCCGGCGGAGAATGTTGTCTTCATTGAGGTAAAAGGGTGTTCGCGCAAATAAATAATGTGTTTCATGCTACACCAGTAAATGATTGAACATTTCTAGAAGATAAAATAGTCTAGGTCTCAAGCCTCTTGCCTGAATAGCGGCTATTTCTATCGATCTAAATCCTCCGAGGCCAAAAAAGAGCTTACGCATCATGAAATGTATTATATTTTCCCTGCTTCCGACAAGTTCATATTAGGTATATGGTATAGGCAATTAAATTAATTAAACGCTATGGAGTAGATTGTGAGTAATAATATATAAAATAACCATTTCTCAATTACTAAAAGTTAAAATCAGTAATAAATATAAGAAGTGGGACTCGAACCCGTGACCTACGGTTTACTATTCGGACGCTTTTAACCCAGCGCTACGTCCACTGTTGCTTGACTTTACTATTAGACACTTAATTTTTCTTTGGCATTATTCGTATTCTTTTTGATCAAAATCAGTTTACATAAAACAATCGATGTGAAACATATGAAATTTGACGCCAGTTTCAAGTTGCTACGTACATTTTATTAACGGTTTTAAGGTCCTTGCTGCATAATCGCTGCATCTTTGCCAGGCAATACTTTTTGTATCTAGCAACAGGGCACCTCGAACATTTCACTTTCGCTTTCGGACCTGTTGGCGAGCATGTAAAGTTACTTACGGGGGAGGGAGCAGGAAAAATATATGTGGCAACGCGAAACTTGCGTCCAATTTAGTAGATTTCTCAACAATCGGTTTATAATCATGGTTTTAATCGAAAATAACACGAAAATTTTGCGAAATTAAAATTAATAATATCAATGTTTTCTCAGTGTCAAATAAGAGTGGAATAATAGCCGCAGGGCGAGGGGGAAATCACTGGCAAAATTTGTACACTAAAATGCCAAAAAATGCAAAAAAATACCAAAAATTCCAGATTTAGCTTAAAAAGTTCCAAAAAAATACCAGAAAATTCCGAAAAATACCAAAAAATACCAAAAAATTCGGGGACATCACTGGCAAAATTTGTACACTAAAATGCCAAAAATCACAAGAAAATGCCAAAAAATTCCAAGAAAATGCCAAAAAATTCCAAGAAAATACCAAAAATTCCAAAACAATACCAAAAAATTCCAGAAAATACCATAAAATTGCAAAAAAATACAAAAAAATGCCAAAAATTCCAGGCGCCTGTACACTAAAATTCCTCAGTGATTTCCCTCTCGTGGACTGCACAGTCCAGCCTTGTAACTTCGCGACAGTGCATGCGCATTGTTTAGAAAATACGAAAAAATTCCAAGAAAATGCCAAAAATTCCAAAAAAATGCCAAAAAATGCCAAAAATTCCAAGAAAATGCCAAAAAATGCCAAAAAATTTCAGAAAATACCAAAAAATGCCAAAAAAATGCCAAAAATTCTAGGCGCGTGTCACTAAAATTCCTCAGTGATTTCCCCCTCGCCGCAGGGTGAGAGCACGCGACTAGTAAATCAAAGGTCCAGGGTTCAAGTCCCACACAAAGCCCCAACTTTTTTTATTTAATAAGCTCTTTTTTGGCCATCTCGGCCAAAAAAGTGCACTTACACGTAACTATTATAATGGTGACAGGCGTCGTAAAAGTTGGTGTCAGCATCGTAAAAGATATTAATTTCTAAGAAGAAAATTAAAGAACAAAACAGGCGTTTCGATTAATTCGCAATCAACCGGTCCAACAGTCATCATCTCTGAAGTAAGAGCCCATCAAAAAATATTTGGTTTAATTCTTCCCCTCAAAAAGCGAGCATATTAAATTAGGACAATAATTCAGACTGGGGCGGAGGAGTTTTTGTGCCTGTTAATATTTCAGGCAAATAATAAACGCTTTGCAAACTTAGATGTAAAGCAAGATGAAAATTATAATATCTCTGCAGGCAGGCAGGGCATGGTGGCAAAAAGCGACCTGTCTATAAATGTGCACTGCCGGCGCGAGGCTCCCGAGACGGCAGCTCCCTCTGGGATGAATTATTTTATAAGTTTTTACAAGGTATTAAATTTCGCCAGATTATATTGTCCCCTTTTTCCTTCCCGTTTTGCTTCTAGTTCCCCCCTAGTGGGGGAGGCCTACTAAAAAGCAAAATGCGAAAGAAAAAATTTTACCTACATACAGTGTGACCCATTTGTTTTGGGGTCAGTCTGTAAAAAGTGTATCAATCGTGCGATTTGGCTGATTTTTTTTTTAAATTGTAGAGCTCGATGAACTGCACATTTTGAACAAAAATTGCCTGGTTCGCATAAAATCCAAAGCCTACTATGACCGTTTTTATGAGCAAAATTTTAAGAAACCATATTAGCGTTTTTTTTTTGAAAAAATCTGTGTGCGCCAATGGATTGAGCACCCCTCGAAATGGGTATGTACAAAATTTCATCAAAATATTTCAAGTAATAACGATTTTGTAGAAAAATTAAAAATGCAGCCAAGGTACGTCTTTATTTTCAAAAATTCAAAGTTGGCCATGGAAAATAATTGAATTGTTTACTTTTATTAAGTGTCAAACTGTCTAAATTGAGTTCAGAAATTGTTTGTGCTCAATACAATTAATTATCATAATTATGGAATATTTAAGCATAAGAGACAAAATAGAAATTGTTCGACTCGTGGGCGACAACGAGCGCTCGGCAGCAGAAGCTGCGGCCGAATTTAACAATAGACACCCAGGTAGATCAGTGAGTCGAAGTACTGTACAACGTATAAACAATATTTTTGATGAAACTGGATCGATTTCTAAAAATTTATTAAAAACTAGGCAAAATGGACGCCGTGGACTTGTTGAAAATAACAATCAAATTCTGCAATACTTTAGTGACAATCCTCGAAATAGTGTTCGAACGGCTAGTTTAGACCTTCATATACCCAGAGAGAGTATAAGGAGATGTTTGAGACAAAACAAAATAAAACCGTTTAAGCCAAAATTTTTGCACACCCTGGAACCAGGAGATGAGGAGAGAAGATTAGAATTTTGCTATTGGCTGCAAGGTGAATATCTCCATAATGGCAACTTTTTAAATGAAATTTTATTCACCGACGAAGCCACGTTTACTACAAATGGTGTAGTATCAAGTCAAAACTGCCGTCACTGGTCAGCTGAAAATCCAGAGTTTATAATAAATGCAAGGAGACAATATTCACAAAAAATTAACGTTTGGTGTGGAATACTACGCGACAGAATAATTGGCCCATTTTTCTTTGAAGGGAATTTGAATGCGGCTGGCTTCTTGAATTTTCTAGAAATTGAATTTAGAAATGCTTTAGATGAGTTACCATTAAGATACCGTTTAAATTTAAAGTTACAGTTAGATGGCAGTCCTATTCATAATGCCCGTTTAATCAGAAACTGGCTAGATAATAATTTTGAAAACTGTTGGATAGGGCGAAATAGTCCTTTCTGTGAGTGGCCACCGAGATCTCCGGACTTAACTCCTTTAGATTTTTTTCTTTGGGGTACACTTAAGCAAAATGTTTATAAGTCAAGACCCCATAATTTACAAGAACTGCAAGCTAGGATAAACCGTAGTTGTTAGGAAATTACTCCACAGCAAATACGAAATGTAATTTTGAATGTACGCAAGAGGAACGACAAATGCATTGTAGAAAATGGAGGCTTGGTAGAAGTTAAAAATTTTTTATAATTTTAATTGTTTTTATGTTTTGTGTTTATAAGCATAAGGTTGTATTATTACAATTCAATTATTTTCCATGGCCAACTTTGAATTTTTGAAAATAAAGACGTACCTTGGCTGCATTTTTAATTTTTCTACAAAATCGTTATTACTTGAAATATTTTGATGAAATTTTGTACATACCCATTTCGAGGGGTGCTCAATCCATTGGCGCACACAGATTTTTTCAAAAAAAAACGCTAATATGGTTTCTTAAAATTTTGCTCATAAAAACGGTCATAGTAGGCTTTGGATTTTATGCGAACCAGGCAATTTTTGTTCAAAATGTGCAGTTCATCGAGCTTTACAATTAAAAAAAAAAAAATCAGCCAAATCGCACGATTGATACACTTTTTACAGACTGACCCCAAAACAAATGGGTCACACTGTACATATATTTCATCTGCACTTTTGGCGTATTCAGTCGTGATTCTAGAAAGTTCAAGCGTTATAACACTTCAAACATCTTACTAAAAATATTGTATTAGTAGGGGAGCCCACGATGCTAAATGGGGATTTACTCGAGCGTCGTGGGGACATATTGGATTTTGAAGATTAGATGGTAGAAAGAAAAAAAGGTTATATGATATATAACCTTCCACCGGTGGGGGGAGCGTCTAAAAAAATAGACACATGGAGATACTCGAGCGCGTCAGATATTGTTAGTGTACCTATATGTATATGCCCCACGTGTCTCCGATGACGTAGGTATATTAATCAGCCGGTTTGCATGGTGGGGGCGGCCGTACGGAAGGGTTAAAAATGGGAAGAAAAAAATTTACTCGAGCGCGTCAGATATTCAGAAGAGATGTTAAGTGAACCCGAAAGAAGCTCCCATACAATAGACTGACGATTCGGATGTACCCGAGCGCGTAAAATTTTCATATAGACGGTTCAGCTTGATGTCCTGGTCGTGCTGATCCATAATCTGACGATTATTTGGAGGGATTTTCTTAATCTGACGATTTGAAAACAAAATTTCATGATTTTTTTAATGAATATTTACGTTTTCTAAGAAAAATATGTTGTCTGTTAAAAATTAAGGAATTTTTGTCTATAATCATATGCTCTTAATAATTCATTTTCTATATTACAGGGTGTTGAAAGTGGAATTTTCAAATATTGTATTACCTATATTTCTTAAACTAAACAAAATTATTTGACAAAACATCTAAAATAAAACTTATAGATAAAAAGCGGGTCTATCCAAATATCAAATAGAAAATGTACGTTCGTTCGAAAAAAAATTCGAAGGGCGCCGCGACCCAGAACGTCGTGTGTCAAATATTCTCAATTTTATCTTAATTTAGTCTTCGTTTGGTCCCATTTAAGACCCCGGAAGCAGATATATTTTTTCTCTTTTCGTTTGCCCACAATAGGCCAGGGACATCGAGTTTGAATAACCCTGTACATATAATACCACGAGTGCTGTGATCAGCTGTGATGGCGTGATGGCTGGCGTGTGGGGACGTTGCGAGAGAAAGAGTGAAAGGGAGAGAGAGGCGCGGAGTGGGGAATACATGCTTCACTGCAGCTGGCTGCACGCGCTAAACTTTATCGACGATTTTTGTTACCTCGGCTTGTGGAAATTCGCAGATTATATTTTTCCCGTCAACCTTGAATTATTTCCTTCAAAATAAAAAAATATTCGACCGCGCTCGAGAAAGTCGAGGTAACGTTTTTTTTTTTGCAAGTTTGTGACCCTCCAACCCCCTTACGTCACGCTCAAATCGTCAGATTATTGAAATGCACACTTTTCAGCATGTAATTAACCCATCATATCTTAATCTGACGCGCTCGAGTATATCCACCTATCGATTTTTTTTAATATTCTGATCGGCTGCCCTACACGCGCGGCCCTGTATAGAGGGTTTGGATATGGTGGAGGTACTCAACAGGGTGCAAGGTATCGCCCCATATGTTAATCTGTCGCGCTTGAGTAAATCCAAAAATCCCCTAATGGGCTATACTATATTGACATCATAAGCGCCAGTATTTGCTTAAAGTCGTTTCGCGAATTTCCGCACACATTTGTATTACAATTTTTAAATTGCACGAGAATATTGCTACCGATGTTGTTGTTTTTTTTTCTAAGCAACAAAATGGCCTGACAGTGGTTATTATGTTTAGTTTACCGAGGCGATCTATAAAGACGGGCCATGGCGCTAAGGCATAATTGCGTAGTCACGCGACCATCTTAGTCCTATACAGGGTGATTCACGTAAGTGGTTCATTAGAAGTTTACGGGGAACGAGTGCGAATTTTGATTTGAAATTTTGGTTACTTATATAACAGGTTGTAAACTTTCTTTCTAAAATATTTTAAACTTCCGATCGCTTCCGGTTATACCGGAAGTCGATAGCAACTTTGTTATTTCAAATGGAACACCCTATATATTATTGCACCATTTGGTTCCCTATTGAATTCCAAATCTTTTTTCTGAATATAATGTGTACCCTATTCCTAACCCTTTTCGAGATATTCGCAAATTTTTGATTTTTTTGAGTGTTGCAGATATCGACCATAGTGATGATAAATTTGAAATTTATGAAGCTGGAAAACTGAAATTTTGGACTGTGTAGGCGAAAGTCAACTTTATTAAATGGTCTGTATGCCATTTTAAAATATTTTACAGGGTGTTCGGGAAAAAATTCCCAATATCAACATCGAAAAATTGAAAAATCTCATTTTTTTCAAATGGAACCCATATTTTTTTATTGCACTATTGAAATGCTTGTGAAAAGATAGTTCAAAAATATATAACACACAATATGTCTAAATGAAGCGGTTGCTTCGTTATTACGCAAAATACGTATTTTTGCTGCTCGATGTCAAGAAACAACGGACGTTTTCTAATAGGCGGCCATGGATTTTTCATTTGTAATTGTCATTTATTGTGTTCCAAACAATAAAATATTAACTGTTGACAAGAATGGCTCAAATTAACTTTCTAACGAAGATATTTTGAATATGTTTTACACTCATGGAGAGTGTAAAAGAATTTTAGAAAGAACAATTAGAGTTTTTTAATGGAAGGCAATTACATTTACCACCTTTGACGAAAAGAAAATTCAGAAAGTTCGAACGAAATTTCATAGTCCATGGCAAGGTCCAAACAAAGAGAAGCAAATGTAAATACGAAACAGGTAAATAGCATAATATGAATAAATTGTTTTACTTACAGGTACATACCTATGTAGTTTCTTGTTTTTTCTTCTAGTACCTATTATTATGTAATTGTTAGTATTATTTAATTTTGTATTGTTGCTTCTCAGGAAAAAAATATTATTAAATAGCCCTTAACCTTGTCATATAATTGCGTTATTTCATTTTACATGGCCCCCTATAATGTGAAGCTCCTTGAGAAATGCAATCTTTGTTGATACAGAGCAGAAAAAATACGTATTTTGCGTAACAACGAAGCAACCGCTTTATTTAGACATATAGTGTGTTATATCTTTTTGAACTATCTTTTCACAAGCATTTCAATGGTGCAATAAAAAAATATGGGTTCCATTAAAAAAAAAGAGATTTTTCAATTTTTCGATGTTGATATTGTGAATTTTTTCCCGAACACCCTGTACAATATTTTGAAATGGCATTCAGACCATTTAATAAAGTTAACTTTCGCCTACGACAGTCCAAAATTTCAGTTTTCCAGATTCATAAATTTCAAAGTTATCATCACTATGATGGTCGATGGCTGCAACACTCAAAAAAATCAAAAATTTGCGAATATCTCGAAAAGGGTTAGGAATAGGGTACACATTATATTAGGAAAAAGATTTGTAATTTAATAGGGAACCAAATGGTGTAATAATATATAGGTTGTTCTATTTAAAATAACAAAGTTGCTATCGACTTCCGGTATAACCGGAAGTGATCGGAAGTTGAAAATATTTTAGAAAGAAAGTTTACAACCTGATATATAAGTAACCAAAATTTCAAATCAAAATTCGCACTCCTTCCCCGTAAACTTCTAATGAACCACTTACGTGAATCACCCTGTGTAATAAAGGCATTTTTGGAGATAAGTAGAAAAAATAACTTTCTTAACAATTTGGCGAGTTTTCTTTCATCTATTACATTATTGGTGCATCTAGGCTTTCTCTAATTGTTTTTTCAAAATTTTCAACCTGCCTCAGCTGTTTTAGGCTGAGAGTTAAACGGTACTGCACTAAAATATTTTGGCACATTCTCAGAAATTGTTGGGAGAACACCTTCCTTTAGCTTAGGTGATATTCTCTGTAGGTATTTTCCTCCCACAACACATTAGTCCACTTTAATTGTTTCACTTTCTTGAAAGTGTGTTAGCCACACATACTTAAGGGTTTTTTAGAAATTAAATCTCAGTTGGAATTTGACGAATCCATTTTTGGCGCAAATTTTCATCCTGAGGCAAAGCAAATGTTGTTATGGTGACATTTTCTTCCTTGATTTTGTAGTATGTGTAAATATAATATAAACAGACCCAATATTTGGTATTTAGGTTATTTTTTACGAAATAAAAATGAAAACTCACCTCTGTATACTGTAAATATTGACGAGATCCCAGTTGTTCGTGAAAGGCCGAATAGGAACCGTATCAGGGCGTGGGTCGACAACGAAAATCCTCGAGTACGTTACAACACTGATTTATTTCGCACAAGGCGAATTGTGAATACAAAATACACAATCCCGGACGTGGTCAACGGGAACGGCTTCCAGCCACACGGACCGTCTGAACTCGCGGATCTCCCGTAAGCAGTTCACCCGTCTGTGTCTCAGGCTCCACTGTCCATTCCGGGGGGAGAATTCCCCTTACACTGCTCCCACCCAGAGGCCATAATAACACCTGGGCGGTTACCCTCCGCCAGGACACACGCGCACTAGACACAAACTTGTTTCTAAAATATACACTAAGACGTTTAAAAACACTTAGAACTTCTTAAAACCCAAGCTCCGCTTTCAGTTATGTGCTTTTGTGCGCCATGGCCTGTCTTTATCGTAGGCCTCGTTAGTTTACTGAATGGCCGACCACTGGGCACTGGCGGCATTGGCTTGGCGCATCAGATGCGCCAGTAATTCAATCATTACAAATTACTTATAGAGGACGGCAAGTTCAGGCACCGCCGGATAGATGGCGATGACTCTACTCATCTCGGAAAGTAGGAGGATTGTTTTTGCGAATAGTTATTTAACCGCAGCTAATTCACACCAGTAAAATGATTTCAAGGTATACTTAAAAAAGCAGTCACCATTCGTTTTAGTCCTGCGTTAAAGCTTCGTTGATGTGAACTAACTGCGGCGGTTGAAAAACTATTCCCAGAAACGAAGCAATGGTCGGGTGGTGGTAGTATACCTAGCGTGCGGTAGAAAGGAACAATATCGACTGTAGCACTCTAGCGACTGTGGCGACTAGGCAACTCATTTTTGTCAATATCTTGAGTACAGGTGGGTGGACCGTGGCGTATATAGAGTTACGCGATTCGCGAGGCCATGAACTTGAATCTAGTGAAGTTGAAAGTAAACAGTGGTAGATAGTTTTAATTTTGATGCATATTTGCATATTTTGTGGTTAGTTTTGTGTTTGTCTGCTACTGCAGTCTCTGCAATCAACGTGCATCAGTTGTGGGAAACTAAGAGCTCCCTGTACTCCTACACACCCACTAATAATTACTCTTGATTAACATTGAAAAATCAAAAAGGTAATAAATTCGCTTAGGCTAGGCACGCATTTTTTGAAATATCTGGGAAAAGGCACAAAAAAAGTAAATTTACGATATATTATGCAACTATCAACTCCGCGCCTCGGGTTCGGTAGCCTGGACGCGCGAGCTTAACAGCTGATCTAGTGTATGCCGTTAACAAGGGGTTTTACTACACTTCTGAAAATATTTTTTTATTTTCTTTGGTTTACTTTTGAATTTGTGGCATTTGTGTTCATTCGCATAATGAACCCGCGTTGTTTTAGCTGCGTACCGCGTTTTAGCTGCGTAACGTTTTTACACAATTATTTTAAGCCGGCCTTCCGATTAAATGACACCCGAAAAGCCTCTTTTCAAATTAGCAATAAATATCGGCGGTCGATATTTTCGGCGGAACGCGACAGCCGGATAATTAAATCCGGCCTATTAACGCGACAATGCCCGACTGATTTATAATTTACGACAATTTCGCTAAATAAATAACATATCCCGGCATAATTAATACTTTCGGGGGGGCGTCCCAACGGGAAGGCCCCCTGCGTTCCAATTTCCGATCGACAGTAGGTATTCACTGTTCTGTGAAATTGTGATTATTGCCATTACCGCCGATTTGTTGCCATATTTATTTAAATATTAATAATAATAATTTTAGGGTGAGCACCAATATATGGATCAGCCATGTAAAATATACCTACGGTATTTGGTAAATAAATAATCTTTATAATATCTAATCATTGTTCAATTACTAAAAATGATAAATAGTGATAAATATAAAAGGCGGAATGCAGCGATATTAAAAAAGAAATAAAAAAGTTGAGCTTTGTGTGGGAATTTAACTCTGGACCTACGAATTAGGGGAAAGTGACCCAAAATGATACTTGCCGATAAAATGATCCCCCACGTTATTCGTAAAACTAGTGCTGCCATCTAGGTTCTAACATCATCAATATTATCTTAGGTGGTGCTGCTTTCAGTAGTATAACAAATACTGAGCTGGTGACATCGTTATTCGCTTAAATACCGTTGAATGAAGGAATAATCACTCAACGCTTATATACCTTTAATAGAGTGATTTTCTGTGATTTTAATCTAAGGTAAGTTATACAAAACAATAGTGTAGCGCCTATAACAGATATCTCTCACAATTTTGCAATTTACCTGTAAGAGACACATGTATTTGCCTATAATTTAGAAGGTCTAATACTTGTGCCGGCGTAATAATTTTTTTGTAGAATGCCGTTGTTAAATACAACAACGCTCTGTCAGGTAATACGATCCCTCAAAATCTTGGGCAAAATGATGACCTTGGGATCGTTTTACCCGAACTTTCGAATAATGAAAACAAATAATTTTATTTTGTAAATTCATTGCATTTGTAAAAATGATGCAAAAAAACAAGCGCAAGATTGAAAGGCAGAGCTGTATTGTTTCATTTAATTTCTACATATTGTTTCAGTAATAGAATGGCGGGATCGTTTTGCACTACCCGAAGGGGTCATTTTACCCAACTCGTTAGGGTAAAATGATCCCTTTACACAGATTTACATTTTTGAAAAAAAAAAGCGTTACACATTAGTTTTGAAACTTGAAAACTTATATTAATTTACAACTATGGCAAAAGCAAGAATGCAAGAGATAATAATCTTATATTTCGCCACCACATTATTTATCGTAGACGCTCCTTGAGTTTCTGCCTTAGGGGGATCATTTTGGGCCACTTTCCCCCATAGTCCAAGAGCCGGCCGCATGATTTCAACTCTCATAAGATTACAGAATAAGATGTTATGTAAAATGTAGAGTATATTTCTTTACTTGAAGCGAGTAGGTTGCCTCAGATAATATAGGCCCGATCACTGTTATTTAAAGAAGTTGTTGTTAATTTTCAAGTTTTTAATAGGTACAACCCGTCCCACGAACATATTTACTACTTTTTCGCAAAAGTCTTTTGATAAATTCGAAAAGTTCCGTTCTACAAATCGAAGGAGGTGGTAAATTTCTTAATTGGGACTTGTACTTTCCTCCAGTACCAAACGAAACCTGGAAAATCCGATATTTAACCAAATTTCCCGACTCCCGATTTTCAAGTTTCGAGAAAGGGGCGGCTGTAGAATTAGCGAAATTGACGGGAAATGATGAAAAACCGCTCTTATAAATTGCGTGCTTTTTCTCATTTTTTGTTTTTTCCGGGGCACCAGAAGCATTTTTTGCACCTCACATGAAGACTTGAAGGAAGCTATAAAAATTCCGAAAACGCAGAGCCCCGAGCCGAAACAACTTAGCTGTAGCTCTGCGAAAAGGGCAATTTCCGGACTTTGGCTGTTAGGTGACGGGAAATGCCAAACAATCACGTAAAAAAGATGCGTCCCACCTGCGTTGGTCGTGTTTTTCGCCGAAAATTGTTAATAACACGAAGACGGGAAATAATTTACTTGAAAAAGTTTCGCTAAATATATTGACCCGTTCTCCGGCCATCTCGCCGTACCCTCAGGTCTCCCGAAAAACGCGTTTGAAAAATTTTCTTCCCGGGCATCAAACGGTATATGGCACTGGCTGTATCGCGGGACTTCGCACATAACTCGCGTCCCCGAAGTCCAGACTTGCCCCCGTCCCCGTCTTTCGCGCCGTATTTAACAGCGGAGGATTTCGGGGCCCCGAAAATACGCCTATCGGATTTCTAAAGAACCAAGGGACCCTTTTTTTATTGTTGCTCCATGGGCCTTCTCTTCTATTTTGTTCTATAATCATATGGGAGTAGATTTGCCTAAAAATTAACCACAACTTCTTTAAATAACAATGATCGGGCTCATATTAATTGAGGCAACCAATGTACTCGTTTCTAGTAAAGAAATATACTGTCTACATTTTACCACATACATATATAGCTTAGCGAAGCTATATATGTCTGTGATTTTACATAACATCTTATTCTATAATCTTATGATAAGATAAGATAATATAAGATAATTTATTGATGTTAGAATACAAAGTATTTACACAGGTCAAAAAAAAATACACATATATATATATACCTACATGTACAAAGTACAAAAAATACAAAATCACATACAGATCTATAGTATACGACACATAAAAGAAATTTAAACAAAACAAAAAAAAAAGGAAGACAAATAAATAAAAAAAGATTTACATTGATATCATAGTTGAGAATGAGTAGTAAGCTTTAGTAATTCCCTCTGAGGCATTTTTCTTAGCTCCGAAGGTAGCCTATTGAAAAAGAGAGGTGCATAATAATTCAAGTAAGTCCTACTCCTTTGCAAAGGTAAATATTGTAACCTTATATTTTCTTTTTCTCTGGTTTCATGACTAGAAACTGGGACTGTCTCGAATAATCGCCTGCATGCTGTTTTATAAATTTAAGGCATTCATAAATATACAAACACGGTATAGTCATTATGCGAAGCTGTAAAAACTTCTGCCGAACGTCATCTCTATAACCCAACCCAGTTATGCACCGAATCGCTCTCCTCTGTATACCAAAAACTCTACCTACATGTACAGAGTGTCCCTAACACAAAACTGCATATGAGCAAATCGATTGAAAGGTACTAGAGGTATCCTGAGACACAACTTTTCTCAAAGTATATAATAAATACACCGAGGTGTTTAATTTTTTCGAGACACCAAGAAATGTAACAGTTTCATTTGTTGTACCCTCCAGATTTCGTCTAAGGGTAAAAAGTAGATGTTCGGTTTTATTAATATTCAAAGTGAGTTTAGCTGTTTCAAACCAATCCTTTGCCTTCAATTCTGTCTATTCCATTTTTTCAGTTAGGAGTAGTTGGTTCCCTGCACTGTTAAAAAAAGTTGTATCATCGGCATACAGTAAAACATTCTCTGGATTTGTGTACACATTTGGAAGATCATTTATATTATAAGAAATAAAAGGGGACCCAGAACGAAACCCTGCGGTACACCGTGGCGAACTACTTCTGCTAACGAACAATCATCATTATAACTACAAATTTGTTGACGGTTTTCCAGATATGATCGGACAAGGCACCCAAAGCAGCTATCTTATCCATCAGAATTGAATGATGAACACAGTCAAAAGCCTTTGATAGGTCACAGAAAGTACACCCAGCAATCTTATTATTCTCAATACACTCTACAATACTGTATATAGAGTGTGAGAGTTGAAATCATGCGGCCGGCTCTCATACTACTACTATTCGCATGGTCTCACCCTGCGGCATATATGTGCAAGTCAATTTTAGACTACTAATCTGCTCTCATTTGACACTGAGGAGACATTGATATTATTAATTTTTCTTTGGTATATAATTCGTGTTCTTTTTGATCAAAACCAGTTTGTAAAACGATCGTTGTGAAACCTATTAAAATTGACGAACACATACATTTTATTAATGGTTTTAAGGTCTTTGTGTCGTAAGGGTTACTAAGTAATAGCACAGACTAACGACTATTTATTCTGTGGTAATAGGTACTTTTTGTACCTAGCATCCACATGCGCGGCTAGCAAAATGTTACATTTTTTCTGTTCTACTTACCTACCTTAAAAATGTAAGAGATGCGCCTCGATATATACATTATATATCTGCAAACACTGCAAACAGTGCAAACCCTACAATGTTCTCTCGCCCAGCCTCTAACATAAACCTTATCCCGAGGCGCCCAAGCTACTCGCGTTGCATATTCATGACTCGGGTCCCAGCGAAACTTCTTCGGCTCACCGGGGGGGCGGCGCCGTCAGCTTGTCAGTTATTCCCGTGTACAACCTACACGTCGTGGAATCCCTAATTCCCGTATCCCCTTCGGCGGGGTCGACCGCTGCCCCCCCCCCCTCTCGGAGCTTCCGAGAGATAATCTATAAGAAGCATGTCGGGGGGCACCGCATGAGTAAACAACTTGTACGGTTTTAGGGGGAACGACGGATTATTTGGATGGGTGATCGGCTTTAGGTACGGAAAAGCTAAACATATTATGGCCTAGGGAAAACAGCAAAACATAAAGTTGTTCGCTATCTACACATAATAACAAAGTTGGTGTTCGCCAACGATATATAGGTATAGGTAAATTACCAAAGGCAACTTGTTTTGTTTCATGATATTGAAAAGATGTTATTGTTGGCACATTCAAGTTTTCCAGTATTTTTATACGATTTAGGTTATTTTGTAAATATAAATAACTCAAAGCGCATATACGATATACAAGTCTTTCGAAAAACTATTTATTATGCATTACAAAATAGAAAAGACTGAATTCGAGAAATGGCAATGTAAACAAATGACCTCGTCTTCTTCCCCCCGAACCGCTAATAGTAGAAGTACTGTTTAAATTGAATGTTATTTAATCATTTAAACGAGTTATTCCATGTAAAGTGTACTTGGACATGCGCGAAAGGTATGCCATCCTTTTTTCAGCATTTTCATAATAAGAACTTGCATACTTCTCATTGGCAGCCTGTTCAGAAACGTGGAAAAATTAATTATTAAAATAGAAGATCACGTGGCAATAATAGCCCTTTGGACCCACCCTAACGGTATGCCTATGGTTTCCGAGGAATTTTCTATTTTGAACTTCATTATAAAACACATGGCAGCCTGTATAAAATCATATCAAAACGCATATTTTTCGAATAATTGAAAACTCAATTTTTCACATAAAGAACCCAGGATGACTCTCTGATTCATACCTTATTATTGTGAGAATATGTGCCACATAATGCCCTTTGCAAGGCATACTGAGTAAAATCACGTCCAAAAATCTGTCACTATCTCCTTTTTTAATTAAATATGGCAATATCTCTCAAAATAATCCAGGTGCTGAATTGAAATTTGACACTGCAGTGTTTTTGTGGATGGAGGATAAGCCGAAACCGTTTGTATTGAAATTGACAAAACGTGCCCCAAAACACCTGTTAGCTCCAACATTTGAAACAAAATTTTCGCCTACCGCTTTTAAATTCTGCATATCAACTGCACAGCACAATGATAAAAAAAATGCCAAATGGACATTGGTCAAAACACCAATGGCTCTCTTGACTAATCACTATAACCCAGGCGCGGTCATATCAATTTGCGAAGGGGGGTATTTAGGCGGTTTTAGGTACCTACTATAACAGTAGAACTTCAATAAGGCAATGTCACAAAAAAATTATATTCCTAACAAAAAAAAACAAAAATTAAAAAAAAAAACATTGTAAATAAAAATTATGT
This sequence comes from Pseudeuparius sepicola, assembly GCA_963920635.1. Classification (NCBI taxonomy): domain Eukaryota; kingdom Metazoa; phylum Arthropoda; class Insecta; order Coleoptera; family Anthribidae; genus Pseudeuparius; species Pseudeuparius sepicola. The sequence continues at coordinate 16,994,090 of OY987298.1, forward strand.
ACACAAAATTTTTTGCATGTGCCTTGGTATCCACGGATTGAGTTCACATAAGGTGTAAATAATAACAACACATTTTAGAGTTGAAATTTGAGCTTCTGGGGATCAGCCCTGCTTGGTTTGAAACTAATTTGTGACATAATTTTACTTTCGAAAAATCATCTTGGAAATTATGAAGAAACTAATTTTCCATCTCAGTAAAGTGCCCTCTTTGTAGGTTTGAAGGCAAAATGTTATTAAGGAAACTTGTTCAGAATGAAAAACTGAGTAAGTCTGCGAAATTTCGAAAGTGTAGGCCTACTTTCATTTTTTGGGATTTTTCCCACTTTTTTAGAAAAGTGCATTTTGTGTAGTTGTCACATCAAAATGTTATTAAGAAAACTTGTTCGCAATGAAAAACTGGATAGATGTGAAAAATTCCATCAGCCTAGGTCGACTTTGATTTTTTTTGCTAAAAAATTAAAACGCCCAAAAATCAAAGTAGACCTAGGCTATTGGAATTTTTCACACCTATCCAGCTTTTCATTCTGAACAAGTTTCCTTAATAACATTTTGCCGTAAAACCTACAAAAGGACACTTTACTGATGTGGAAAATAAGTTTGATCACCAGAAGCTCAAATTTGAACTCGATTTTTTTTTTGTTATTTACACTATGTGACCTCAATCCGTGGACACTGTAGGTTACATAATATTAGTAATAATATTTGTATTTATTTTTTATTTAATATATATTTTTTTCATTTTATAAGGGGGGGCATAACCAATCTGATTTAAATATTTTAATGAAAATATATTGCTATATTATAATAATATTATGCTCCTATAACTGATCCGGTCTTCCCAATTAACGATTAATAATTTTTGAAGAAAGTCTTGAACGGGAACGTTGTTGTGTGAAACTATTTTTTTAATGTTTATAATCCAATCAATTACGTTACTACAAATCTAGGAATAAACTTTCCTCGAACAGATGGAATCTGCCGACAAGAAAAAAAAATCGCAAAAAATTAATGCGCGTGCGGATGCACTCCGGAAAAATTATCATGAAGAATTTGCAGCGGGATCGGAGAGCCGCAGCTGATGCCCCTTGGAAAAGGGATTAGTGTACAGCGCTGGGTTTTATTTAATTCGACCTAGTTTCAGAGCAGGGCGGCGAATACAAATTTCTGTTCAAACAAATATATTAAATTCGTCGTATTAATAAAATAATCGGCAACGCCATGTCTATATTTTTAACCGACTTCTATCAAGAAAGGAGGAGGTTATCAATTCGGTTGTATGTTTTTTTTTATGTTTGTTACCTCAGAACTCCGTCATTTGTAAACCGATTTGGACAATTCTTTTTTTATTTGAAAGGATATACCTATACCTACAGAATGGTCCCATTTAAATTTAAAGAAAAAAATCCACCCCCAAGGGTGGACAAATAGGGGATGAAATTTCATATTGAACCGATTTCGATGATTTTTCTTTTATTATATAGGGAGTTCCTTAGAGGTGCCCCCATTTAAATTTGAGGAAAAAATTCCACCCCTAAAGGTGGAAATATAGGGGATGAAATTTCATATTGGACCGATTTCGATGATTCTTTCTTTAGGTGTGGTCCCATTTAAATTTAAAGAAAAAATTCCACCCCTAAGGGTAAACAAATAGGAGATTAAATTTCATATTGGACCGATTATTTTATTAGAAAAGGGTTACCTTAGGGGTGGTCACATTTAAATTTGAAGAGAAAAATTTCAATCCTAAGGGTGGACAAAAAATAGGGGATGTCATTTAATATTGGACCGATTTTGATAATTCTTAATAATTCACTAAAAAATAATATTATTAATATTAATTATATTAAATAAAAATTTTTTTACAAAATAATTAAAATCGACGAGCAACGGTTAAATGGGGAAAAAGTTGCGCAATTTCGAGGTCAATAAAATGGCACAAACAGATTTCTAATATATTTTTTCGTTTTTGAGTTATTTTGAAAAAAGTAAAATATTGCGTTTTCGATTTTATTTTTTTCTGAAGTTGTTATCACAGATACAAAAAAAAGAAAAACACTTTCTTACGGCACTTTTTAACGGGCTTTAAGATGGCGTTTTTAGAATTGTTCTACAACGTTTCGTTTTTGAGAAACCATCTTCAACTTTATTTTTTAAATACGGACCTGGATTTTTTTGCAGATTTTGAAAGCACTTTTCATTGCAAATACCATGATGTATGACACGAAATATTTTTAAATTGTTTTGAGACAATTATTCTGAAAATTCCCTTTTTTCCATTCATTTTTCTCTAATGCGGCCCTGTATTTAATAATAAGAAGTCTAAATATTAATCAGTATTGTCAACAATTTAACTTACAACTTATCTTTCGATTATTGGAGAACTAAAAAAAGGACGGCAAAGACTAATAACAGTCACATGCGATAATAAAAATTAAATAAAACCCCCCACCTAGAAGGCTTTGAAACAAGGAAACCAACCCCTTGTCATTTGTCATAACTCCCACTGTATCATTTAGTTAACAATTTGTATCATTAGAAATGGAGGGTGCTTTTTCAAATGGGGACAAATTTAACATGTCAGCATGTTATATCTTGCGTCACAGAAATAGTGTAGAGGCCGAACGAATGTATTGTTGCAATTAATAAATAGCAAAAGGTATTGATTTCGTTGGCTGACAATTAGAAAAAGCTAAGAATTTACTCCAAAACACAATGCGACACTGTTTGCTGTACAACAACAGAGGAAAACACTTACCAGACAGGGCCGTATTTAAAAATATTAAGTTTTCGAAGTAAAAATAAACTGTAAATAAATTACTGTCAATACTGATTAATATTTAGACTTCTTATTATTAAATACAGGGCCGCAATAGAAAAAAATGAATGAAAAAAAAAGGAATAATAGGTATAATTGTCTCAAAACATTTTAAAAATATTTCGTGTCATACATCATGGTATTTGCAATAAAAAGTGCTTTCAAAATCTGAAAAAAAAAATCCAGGTCCGTATTTAAAAAATAAAGTTGAAGATGGTTTCCCAAAAACGAAACGTTGTAGAACAAATAAATCTAAAAACGCCATCTTAAGGCCAGTTAAAAGTGCCATAAGAAAGAGTTTTTCTTTTTTTTTTCTATCTGTCATAACAACTTCACAAAAAATAAAATCGAAAACGCAAAATTTTACTTTTCTCAAAATAACTCAAAAACGAAAAAAGATATTAGAAATCTGTTTGTGCCATTTTATTGACCTCGAAATTGCGCAACTTTTTCCCCATTTAACCGTTGCTCTATCTCTTACCGTTTGCAATATCCCCATGCTGTTCATTCTTATCCGGGACACAGTGTATATTTGGTATGGTTTATATAACTTTTGTGATAGAAAATTGCATTTTAATACAGGATTACACAAAAACCAAGGTGACCATGAAACCAGAACTTAACACATTTAAGAATATTTTTAAAAATTAATAAAGCAAACCTTACAGTCGAAACTGTAAGGTTTGCTTTATTAATTTTTATCACATTACTCCACTGTAAGAAGATGGACTATTTTTTCTATTTAAGAATATTTTTGATTTATTCCAAGAGAAAAGATCATAAAAACACAACAGAAAAGCATATAAATTTTACTACACAAACAAAATATATAACAAAGTATAACAATAACAATATTTTTCATAAGAACTGTTCGAATTGTAATCCGTTCACTTGGAGGCATGAGTGATATCTCTTTTTCAAATTATTAATACTTGAAAATACCTTTACGAAAACATTGTTAATATTATATCTTGATTGTTATTTGAAAAATGTATCCGTTCGACAATTTTCCCTGGCAGTTCTTCTATATTTTCATTCTGATCTTTGTAACAACGGATACATTTTTTAAATAACAATCAAGATATAAATTAACAAGTATTAATAATTTGAAAGATAGATATTGCCTCCAAGTGAACGGATTAAAATTCGAACAGTTCTTATGAAAAATATTGTTATTGTTATACTTTGTTATAATATATTTTGTTTGTGTAGTAAAATTTATATGCTTTTCTGTTGTATTTTTTGCGATTTTTTCTCTTGGAACAAATCAAAAATATTCTTAAATGCGTTAGTTCTAGTTTCATGGCCACCTTAGATTTTGTGTAATCCTGTATTAAAATGTACTTTTCTATGTGTTTTGTGTGAGGGTTTCCATTGAAACAGGTTCGGTAGAAGAGGCCCGTCAGATATTTACGCCCAACACTAAGATTAAAGTACTGAATACTATTTCATCAACGTTTTCGTGTGTTCCAAAGAGCCTAAACCGTAAATATTCCTATTTTCCACCCACATCTTCTCTCCTTTCCCAATTTAATGAAAACCGTCGGAACATAAAATTAAATCGCCCAAATTATAAATCGAGCAAAGTACCCGGCCCACTCCAGAGTTAATTAATTGCTGTTTTCTTGTTGGGCCGCGCTTAAAAAGCGCTAAAGCGCGAGTTGATGGGACTTTGCCAAGCGGTTCGCACTAAGTCATTTCGAATACTGTTGTTGGCAGGTCGTAAAACTTGGCTGGGCGTCGACGCCTGATTTTTTTATGCTACCGATTATTTCGCAGGGAGAATTATATTAATTAGTATAAGGAAATCATTTTTCACATAAATTGTGATTGTCTTGTTACCAAAACATGGTGATCAATTCAGGCAAAATTTTATCCTTCTCCAGAGAGGTCTGTTTCCTATACATTTCAATTTTTTGTCTAAAAAATGAGACTTTTACGGACAACCCTTTAAATGAGAGTCAACACTTTTAGTAAGATCTGGCAACACCGAGAAATGGCTAGCTTCAAATTTAAGTAGATCGTCCATAGGGGGGACATATTTTAAAAATACCTTAGGTATTTTGTTTATCAATAAATGTTCAAAAATAGAAAATTTTAAATGCAATTCCCAGTTTCCATAATGCGATTGGTATAATTTAAATAAGGAAACGATAATATAATTAGGAAACCCAGGTAAAAAAAGTCAGGATATTAAAGCCTTCCATAACCTCAAAGGCGTATTTTTGGCGTGGTCCAACGTTGCCGATAATTCTATTTTGTACCTATACCTAATACTTTTAAACCACCTTATTTATGCATATAATATGTGTACCTAATAACACAGAATAAATAGCGCTACGCGTAGGCTATATATTCTGTGCTAATAATCTTCGAGTGAAGGAATATACCTAATAATCTCGGTAAAGTTAAATGTAATATAATTATGATATAAAGTATACACTATAATGATACAATCAAGTATTATCCCTTTTATTCATTATAACCGTTAAGAATAAGTAAGCCTATTAAATTATATTTAGCCGAAGATCATGAAGAACCTTGATATGAGTTTTTGCCGGCTTCAGCAGTCAGCAAGTACCTAATTTTCAAATCGCAATGCTTATTTTTGAGCTATGCAAGAGAAAAAAAACCAATCTTATATTTAAGCCAGGTACCAAAACGAACAAAATATGTTTAGGTTTATTATTTATTCTATTTTCTAATTCCCATGTCAGGAGGGTGGTAAAAAAAGCTAGCCCGCCATATTGTATTTAGTATGGCGTCACTTACCTTGTCATTTTGTACTCGACAAACCCTTTCATTTGATACCTATGTCGAGAGGAGGTTGTGAAGAATTAGGTAATCCGCCATCTTGGAGTGGCGGCCATTTTGAAAAAATCACAAAACTGAGTATACATTGTCACCACAACAAAAAGTGTGTGCAACATTTCAGCTCAATCGGTTGGGTGGAAGTTGTTTAAATTTCAATTGCAAGATTTCAGTACAGACAACAAACACACACATTAACAGAGCAAGTTAAATAAAAGATTGAAAAAAATATATATACAGGGTGTCCGGTAAGTACCTCCTAATCGCTCGAAAGCATACAGGGGAGGTCAAAATAACCCTAGTTTGTCAAAGGAAAAAAATTCCTACTGTGCCCCTTAACGGAGATACAGGGCCCCAAAAGAGTACTTAGCGATTTACTTTTTTGGCTCTAACTTTTGAACCGACTTGTATAATTTAATGAAATTTTAATAGTTTATGTTGGCCATAAAGACTCATAAAACCATACTACCGTAGATGTTTCACATCGTCAGGGAAGTCAGGAACGGACTTGCCACCACACTCGTTGGGCCAAATTTTTGACAGGTGTCATTTTACAGAGCTGAAAACTGTTTTTTTAAATACTTTGGTCATTGCTCTTTAAAAAAGGTACTCTTCATTTCTTTCGACCAAATGAGCCGTTTTCGAAAAAATTAAGTTTTTGTATAACACTCAAAAGTTACTAATATGCTAAACACAATTAGGTAAAAATCAGGTGGTTATTGTTTAATGAATTACCTTTAATTTTTAATTTAATTCAAAACAAACACCAACAACGGTTTATGGTAAATGTGTGGGCGGGCATCATCGGAACCTTATAGGTCCATTTGTTTTGGAAGGAAGACTTAATGGTGAGCTTTATTTGCAATTTTTGCAGCAAAATTTAAATAATTTATTGGAAGACGTACCTCTTGATAGAAGAATGCAAATGTGGTACATGCATGATGGTGCTTCACCTCATTTTAACCGTATAGTACGTCATATTGAACATTTGCCAAAATAACATTTAAACGTTTTCATTATTTTTGTGTTTTAATAACATTGTAAATTAATTAAGCTCCGATCAAGCCTTTGAAAGGTTTTCGAGCTGGAAATCTTTCAGCATAAAGTCTTCTTGCCTTCGAAGAGTTGGACAGTGCTTCACCATAAATTAAATGCATATCAGCCTAGTCTGTATTATGTTTATGTTATTTTTAGGGTTCCGTACCTTTATGGACAAGCACTCGTTAATTGTGTAAACGTGTTAAAAAACTTAATTTTTTCGAAAACGGCTCATTTGGTCGAAAGAAATGAAGAGTACCTTTTTTAAAGAGCAATGACCAAAGTATTTAAAAAAACAGTTTTCAGCTCTGTAAAATGACACCTGTCAGAAATTTGGCCGAACGAGTGTGGTGGCAAGTCCGTTCCTGACTTCCCTGACGATGTGAAACATCTACGGTAGTATGGTTTTATGAGTCTTTATGGCCAACATAAACTATTAAAATTTCATTAAATTCTACAAGTCGGTTCAAAAGTTAGAGCCAAAAAAGTAAATCGCTAAGTACTCCGTTAAGGGGCACTGTAGGATTTTTTTTCCTTTGACAAACTAGGGTTATTTTCACCTCCCCTGTATGCTTCCGACAGATTAGGAGGTACTTACCGGACACCCTGTATATCTAGAGAACTTTTAAATATGAAATAAGCGCAAGAAACGTGAAAAATGTAATGGTAATGGCTAATGGCCTATATATTTATATAACAGTTCGCCCTTTGGCTGTATAGAAATAGGTAAAAAAAATTTTCACTTTAAAACTCATTGATTATAATGTTACAAACTGATTTTAACCGTTTCCATAATGAATTTATTGGATTTTATTTGTTTATCCACTGCATACAGGGTGAATTTTTTTCGATAACCACTATGGGGATTTTGGAAACTAGCAAAGCTAGAACAAAGGTTAAATTTGGAAAGAATTGCAGCTCTGAATGCTCTATCTACTTCCCTTTCTGGATTTTTAAAAAATTCACGGTTCACTAGATATTTTGAAAAGAGTGTTTTTTTCCTGTTTTATCAGATCTCTGTAGCTCGGTTATTTCAGATTATACAGGGTTAACTATGACTTAGTACAAAAATTTTTACCACGTGCGCAGGGTGGCTTAAGAAAACATAGAAAAATATTTTTAGATTTTTTTTACGATCTTTAAAAAAACGGGTAAAGACCCCTATTTTCCCTGTAAATCGCCGCCTTTAATGACGTCATTCAATTTGGCTTCTGAAGGTACTGACAGCTGAAGTGATTTTCCGCGGTGTTGCCGTTGATTTAGGAACGGTGAAAATACCTTTTTACTCAAACAAATTTAAAAAATACATAAATAACAATCGATTTGAATCTGTACAGATGCAGCGCTATTAGATTCCCCTTACCTTAGCTCGTATCCGGACCGGTTCCTAGTCTCGTGGAAAGCTCATTACCGCGACACCACAAGCCGTCTCCCTTAATACCCCCGGAGCTCCTCTGATGAATTCTTGTCCACCATCTAACCTCTTCTGAAGCATAGATAAAGGATTTATTGTTCTGAAGCCTAGGCGGTATGAATTAAGCGACGTATTGGACCGGTCGAGTCTATGAAACGTTTTTTCGACTGCTCCGCGTTGCCCCGTTCGTCATTTCATAACTTCCTAGCTAGGCAACTAACTGTACATACAAGGTTTGTTCCAACAGGGCCAATAACCGTGCTCAAGCACGTTCAGCGCATGCGCACTACCCCACTGGCTGTTCCAACTGAATTATGTACCTACCGACACGGGACGATACACGCACTGTTCCAGCCGATTTATGGATCATTTGTGTATCGTCCTTGTACGATAAAAACGGTGCCTGGTCTAAAGCAATAACCGCGTGTACTGACATGAGCAGTGTATGGTCGTGTGACAGAGATAAACATTAACATCATATTTTTGTTTTTACGTAGATAGGTTTAAATCGATGGCTGGGATCGTGTTTTTTATTTCTTGTTGGTTTTTGGCTTGTTGGGTAGGGCGGGGAATCGTTGAACAATTTTTCCGTTCCATCTGAAATTTTCTTTGGGATCATTTGTTCCAACTCGAATTTACGTACCGTCACAGAACTGTACATGAACTAGATGATAACCCTTAAAGAACGCATGCGCTAGTTTTGCACCGTTCATGTGCGATCCCAAAGAAAATTTCAGATGGAACGGATTGTGAATCAAATCGACCAAATCACGTTTTGTGACCGCACCTAACCTGCGTGTTTAATATGTGGCTAACCAAATGTTCGGTGGGCTAACCTCACTCTTCACTCTAAAAAATTATTGTTCAACGATTCCCCGCCCTACCCAACAAGCCAAAAACCAACAAGAAATAAAAAACACGATCCCAGCCATCGATTTAAAACCATCTACGTAAAAACAAAAATATGAGGTTATTGTTTATCTCTGTCACATGACTATACATTGCGCATGTCAGTACACGCGGTTATTGCTTTAGACCAGGCACCGTTTTTATCGTACAAGGACGATACACAAATGATCCATAAATCGGCTGGAACAGTGCGTGTATCGTCCCGTGTCGGTAGGTACATAATTCAGTTGGAACAGCCAGCGGGGTAGTGCGCATGCGCTGAACGTGCTTGAGCACGGTTATTGGCCCTGTTGGAACAAACCTTTTCAAGTTTGGCTAGTAGCCGACGGAGGGCATTTGCGAATGTAACATGGCGTTATTTCCCAGTTTGATCTTGATTTTCGCGGCAAATCGTTCAGCGTCTTTGTGAAAATGCCGGAGTATTCGAACGCCGAGTTAACGGACATGGTTATAATGTACGGGAGATGCGATGAAAGTGCACATCGAGCTGCAGCAGAATACCGTATTCGTTTTCCTAACAGGGCAAATATGCCTAACCCACGTACTTTCGTGAACATTGTACAACGTATGCGAAACACTGGTGTTTTGCAAGCTCGAAGGGGTGGGCCTGGAGGGCAAATGAACATGGACGATGTTGAGTCAGTGCTTGATTTGGTGGAAGAGCAACCTTCCATAAGCACTACAGCTATTGCAAGGAGATTGGGAATATCTCAGAACAAGGCAAGTAAAATAAAACCAATAAAACTGACTTCTACCAAAGACTATCCCATGTGATGGCATTGTCTTTGCTTGCACCTAATACCTACATAAAATTTAAAATGTAACAATACAATTATTTACAGGCATGGAGGATTCTAAGGGAAAACGGCCTTCACCCTTATCACATACAAAAGGTCCAAGCATTAGAAGCAAATGATTTTCCGGTGAGAATGACCTACTGCACTTGGCTACGTGATCGAATCGCCCAAGACCCAAACTTTGTTTTCAACATTCTTTGGACAGACGAATGCTGCTTCACACGTGCTGGGGTTTTAAACACGTATGTAAATTTTTACTTACTTATAGCTTTCTCTCCTCCATATTATCTTTTTTATTTATTATAAAATTGGCTATGTCAATCCTAACGCCTTCGCCAAAATTGTGAATATTTCTAATTTTGTTTTTTTTTTAGACACAACAGCCATATTTGGTCCGATGAGAACCCACATGTTGTTCGGCGGTTTAATTTCCAACGTCGGTTTTCCATCAATGTTTGGGCTGGAGTTTACGGAGATCGATTAATTGGACCATACATTCTACCGGAAAATTTAAACGCTGAACGATACTTGTATTTTCTGACAAATGTTTTGTTTGATAATTTGCCACTACAAGTACTGCATGACATGTGGTTTATGCACGATGGTGCACCAGCCCATTTTGCGAGACCTGTTCGTGCACTTTTAGACGACCAATGCCCCAACCGTTGGATCGGAAGAGGAGGGCCAATTGCATGGCCGCCGCGATCACCAGACTTGAATCCAATGGATTTTTGTATTTGGGGATTCATGAAGGCGATTGTGTACGAGCAGGAAATCGACAACGAGCAGCAGTTACGTGAACGAATTGAAGGTGCAGCTGTTCAAATCCGAAATAATCATGGACTTTTTGCACGTATCCGGACTTCCTTAGTTAACCGAGTGAATTTGTGCATCGAAGTTAACGGCGGCCTCTTTGAACAGCTACTGTAGTGCTTTGCATGTGCATTTGTGCAATGTGTGCTAGTGCAGTTGTGATTTTTCGGTTACCCTTCGGGGTTTTCCTGGCGGAGGGGATCTACCTCGTCGTGGTCGTCAGGCTGAGTACCTCGCTTCAAACAAAAGGAATAGCAGAGGGAAACCAAGAGATCCCCAACAGATTTAAAAAATGTGAATGTTGTGTTGTGTGACTTTTAATGTAAAAAAGCAAGAAAACAGAAAATGGTGCAAACAATCCTGGAAATGTCAGTAAGGTAGGTGTTTCATAGGCATTCTACATGTTCCTTAGAAAGTAATCGTTTTTAAAAGGAAATCGAAATTTTGTGGTGAATCCTCGGATAAATTGATAGACGTGGCAACGCCGCGCTATTGACATATGCGAAATTTTTAGACATGTCGCGCGGGCGTCCATAGGCGGCGTTTTTTGAGGGGTTTAATACAATTTGAAAAAAAAATTTTTTAGGCTTAAGACAAATGTTAGAAAATTTTTGAAAATTTATTTTAGCAAGTCTAATTTTTCTTTATCTGCCATAAAAATTTTTGTACTAAGTGATAGTTAACCCTGTATAGAAAAACTGTTTGTGATTTTTGAGATATGACCATGAACTTGTACATTTTTAAATGTAAATCATAGTTTGCTGTGGCCTTATCAAATGGGCCATTTTTTGAGCTTTCCAAAGATATAATACTCGGCACAGTTATTATAAAAAATAAAAGAGCTATGGCTAATTTTCTGTTTTTTTTTAATTTTCACATAGTCAGCCATGGCATATTTTCATAATTACGTTCTGTTTTATAATTAGACATACTTCAAACTTTCGAATATTTTATTTTTAGCTGGCAACAAAATATGTAACAAAATAAAACAAAAATTATCATGGTGGAGCTCCACCACATAATTATTCGTAACATTATAATTACCTGGATCAGCTCTATCCAAATAGTTGGATAGGGAGATAGACCTATTTCCTGGCCGCCTCGATCCCCCGATTTGTCTGTTTTGGATTTCTTTTTGTGGGGAACAGTACAAAATAAAGTATGAGACAATTATTGTTGAATTAAGAGCAGCTGTTTTAGAAGCAATTTCCAGTATTGACAGGCGCTCTCTAAGAAAGGCGACAAATTCAGTTTTAAAAAGATGCAATATTAATAATGGTGGATTGTTTGAACACCTCTTAAAATAATAATAATTTGAATTTGAGTTTTTTAATTTTCGTTTAATGTTGATACATTTTGTTACCCACTAAAAACAAAATATTAGAAAGTTTAAAGTATGCCTAATTATAAAATAGAACGTAATTAAGATAATATTCCGTGGCTGACTATGTGAAAATTAAAAAAAAATCTGAAAATTAGCCATAGCTCTTTTATTTTTTATAATAACTATGCCGAGTATTATATTTTTGGAAAGCTCAAAAAATGGCCGATTTGATAAGGCCACAGTCAACTATGACTTACATTTAAAAAAACACAAGTTTATGTCATATCTCACAAATCACAAACAACATAAAAAATTGATTAGTTTACCTTATTAGCCCAAAATTATCTACAATTTTTGTCTCTACAGTTTTTCTGTATAATCAGAAATATCGGAGCTACAGAGACCAGATGAAATAGCAAAAAATCACTCTTTTCAAAATATCTAGTGAGCCATGAACTTTTTTAAAAATCCAAAAGGGGCATTACACTGAGCATTCCAAATCCAAACCGCAATCCTTTCCCCATTTAACCTTTTTTCTAGCTCTACTAGTTTCCGAGATCCCCATAGTGGCCATCGAAAAAAAAAACTCACCCTGTACACTGATTCGCTTTTGTATTTCTGACTGACCTTCGGTTTTGTGTTGTATGGGATAACGAAATTAATTCTTTAAGCCCGCAATTACATTGATTCAATTTGCTTCTTTCTACCAAAGTTTTAAAAGTTACTTTGTTCGATGTAACCGCGTATTTTTTCACTGTTTCTCTGAGGAATGTAATTAAACTGGCTAGTGTTTTGTCTGTTCAAGTTTAACGGCTTTTGATTGCACCGGCTTGTTCCCGAGTTGCAGCGCATTTCTAAGCGCATTTCAACGGGTTGCCCTTTTTATTTTCAAAAACAAATTTACCGCAAATATTGGAAATCTCGAAATTATATGGAGCTATTAGTGAAAACTCCCCATTATACCGGGTGGGTCAAAAAATTTTAGACTTTTTTGTTTTGGCCATAATTATTTTTGTCTGTCGACCGATTAAAAAAAAACGAGGCATCATTGATTGCAGAAAAGAACGGACTATTGACAGAAAACTTCAAAACGGCTTTTTGTTTGGGCTAATTCTGTTTGAAGAAAAATGTATGAATACAAACAGTAAATAAAATGGTCTTTTCTCTACATTTTAAGATCACTGCGACGAAAATTCATCGAGGGCGGAGCTATAGGAAATAATAGAGTCATTTTTTATCATTGTTATGCTGCTGAAACGTTCTTTTGCCCATAAGTCTTTTATTTGCTACCCGATTTTGATGAACATTGCACCGTTGCTAGAAAAAATGGCTGATTTTCTTAATATCAAAATGGCGGCTAAGCTAACCTATACTTAATATTATTGTCATTTCCTTTGTAGGCCAAAATGTTGGAATAACAAATACTTGAAAATTGTCCCTTTCTTTTTGTGCCAGAATGTTGGAATAACGAATAAATCAATAAAACGGGCCTTCCTCTGCAATTTCAAACAACGCCTCTGTTCTTTTGACAACACATTTTTTATTTATTTATTTATGTATTTATTTATCTATTTAAGTACATTGGGGTAGGAACGTAATAAAAAATTGTCGTATTTTTCTCACAATGATCATATATAATGCATCGTTTGCATTTTTGCTTCAAAGAAAAATTAGTCCAAGCAGAAGACAATTGCCAAGTGTGGGCGCCATCTTACAAAAATTAGCCATTTTGAAGTTAGTAATTAGTGTAGTTTTAAGAACTATGGGAAGAGTAAAGTGTTCGATTTGTGGTATAGGAAACGTAACCTCTGGTTATCATATGTTGTGTCTAATTTGTTGTTTTTGTTTTGAATATATACATTTTTTATGTTGGCTGATTACAATGCAGCATTTAGGTCAGTCTATGTTTATTTTTGCCTGAGGTGTCTTCTTTTTGCCAAAACGTGCTATTTACTTCAAAATTCAAATAAAGAAATAAAAATACACAACCTTATCTGAAATCTATTTTAAGATATAGTTACCTAGCCGATAAAAGCAACGTGATACACAAATTCTTAAATAACCGTTTATATTTATGCTCAGTTTTTAAAAAACAATATTATCGTCACCTATATTAATTATTTCTCTTATTAAAGT